>JANUYF010000003.1:351017561-352217561 GCA_026167975.1 Phrynosoma blainvillii | reverse complement strand
GATCATCCATCCTACCCTTTCATGAGGGCTTCTAATGCAGGGTGAGAGGGCCTCCCCACCCTCCAGCCACTTTTCCCCTTGGGCAGAGCTTCCTCACGCCAAGGTAGGCATAGAGGAACTGGTCAATGGAGCAAGAAAGACCAGAAAGTACTGGTTAAAGAACAGCCCTGGTGGCGCAATGGTTAAATGCCTGTACTGCAGCCACTCACTCATAGACCACAAGGTTGCGAGTTCAATACCAGCCAGGGCTGAGGCTCGACTCAGGCCTGCATCCTTCCGAGGTCGCTAAAATGAGTACCCAGCTTGTTGGGGGGCAATCAGCTCACAGTTGTAAACCGCTTAGACATCCCATGCGCAATATGAAGCGGTATATAAATGAAGCTGCTTTGCTTTGCTTTGCTTTGCTTTGCTTTGCTTTGCTAATTATTTCTGTTCCTCTATGGTGGTTTTCTGCTTCTTGCATTTCTTGCACATGTCTCTTATAGATCTCAACTTATCCAAAAAATATTTGTACATCCTCTCTGGTATCTTTAGGTGCTTCGCACTTTGCTTCCTCAATGGATTTCTTTGCAATTGTGCCTTCCATATATCTCCCTTAAGAAACTCCCAAGACTCATGAACTCACTCCCCTCTGAGCATTTCTGACCATGGGAAACCCTAAGCGTACAGAAATCAGTTTTCTTGAATGCCAGAGTCTGACTAGGTTTGGCCTCCCCTTTCCTCTGTATCACAAATCCCAAGATGACATATGGCAATCAAATGCCATACAGATTAATATACTGAAATTAACTGCCAGGAAGTTTCAGCTTTCAGAAAAAAGTTCTGAGAAAAGTCTCAGGATGTTCAAAAGAGAATGTTTTTATTCCAAAAAGACCAGAAAGACCCCACACCAGAGCACCCATCAGCAGTGGTGCCACTGTGAGCCGCCTTGGGTCCATTCTGGGAGAAAGGCGGCATACAAATGAAATAAATAATAATGAAAATAATAGGATTGGTGTCACCTCCCCATTGACCTCCTCCCATTCCACACCATGCAACAGCCTTAGTCATGTTTTTCGTACTAATGGCACTCCTTAATCTTAATTCCTGTATATCACTGATTGTAACAGCAATAGTTGTGACATAAGACAACTTGCAAAATTTAAAATGACACCACTCACACCATCTCTTCAGTGTTTTAAAGGGATGCAGGTGAAGGCCACCGCCGGATTCTGCCCAAAGGCAGACATTTGGGGAGCATTGGGGTCACCCCCCTTTACTGTGGCCTCATTCCCACTTACAAATAAATCAGTTTGCGATCCGAATTGATGGATCGGTTCAACAGCGGAGCATGGTTCACACTACATTTGCCCCGATCACATTTTCTTGTTGCAAAATAACCCACTTGTTGTTCACATTGACTAATGAATCGATCCAAAATGGACCCTCTTCAGCGGGTCGCTGATCACGTCATAGGAAATCGATTCCGATCTGCATCTCGTTCACACTTGCGCAGAATCGATTTATTGTAAACGACGCAGAAAAAATGAGTGTCAAAAAGACGCGCGTTAAATGGATCTAGCGCAGGGCCCCCCTCACCAAACCGCTTCAGCGATTCGGCTCAAAGTGTGAACCAGGGTCATTTAAACCAGTTAGCAAACCAGATTATAACGCAGTGGGAATGAGGCCCATGTCACCTGGTGCAGTCCGCACCCCCCTCACCTATTGACCCCCGTGTCCATCACTGCCCCCCTCCGCTCTCAAAGCGCCCCCTTCCTCTCCTGCACAAACTCACCTCCTCCGCATCTGGCAGCATCTTCTTCAGCTCCAGCAGCTTCTCTGCCCCATAGGAGGCACCTTCTCCAGCCTGGAGATCTGCCACAATCTTGGCAGCAGGCCTAGGAGGAGTTGTGGGGATCCCCCTGAGCCAGTGCAGTGGGTGGGGGATCTTGTGCCCCCCGCCCCACAGAAGACCAGCCCAAGGCCTCCCTTCCTCCCCTCCTGCGCCTCAGGCTCACCTCTTAAACTGCTTCAGGAAGATGCCCAGGTTCAGGACTTTCTTGGCTTCCAGGAGGGAGACCTGAGCAAGGAGGGAGTGCAAAGGGGCAGGTCTCAGGCCAGACCCCAGGTTGGGCCATCAGCACCCCAAAACCTTCCTGTGGGTCTGAAAGAGCGCACAGGTGGGAGACCCCCCACTGCTGCTGCCAGGCAGAGTTGTCCGTATGGGACCAGGTGGGGGTGGTTGTGCGTATTTAAGTTGTTTCCCACTTATGGTGACCCTAACGGGGTTTCCTTAGCAAGACTGTTCAGAGGATGTTTGCAATTGCCTTCCCCTGAGGCTGAGACAGTGTGACTCTTGCCTGAGGTCACCCAGTGGGTTTCATGGCCGAACCAGGCATTCTTCCCCCCCCCCCAAAAAAAAACCCAGACAAGCCAGGTTGGACTCCTTCTTTGGGTCACCCACTATATTCCAGAGGGGCCTACCTTTGAGGGGTGTTGTAGAATCAGAGCAGCCCCGTATTCCTACAATCTCCCTTAAAATCAGGCTCCTATTTTAGGGCCAGCGTTCCCCCCACCACAAGGCCCTCCAAGGGGCTGAGGTAGCCACCAACCTCTCCAGGGACAAGGGGACCAAGAAAGTGCAAGGCCCAGGTAAAAGGGGCAGACACCTGTCTAGTGGCCCCGACTTGTCCAGGCAAGCAGTGCCTTAATGTCTCCTGGCTCCACCCAGGGGCCCCAAAGGGCTTAAACAGGGTCTTCCTGCATGGCAAAAAGGGGTTGGCCCCTTGGGGATCCCTTCCAACTCTATGTATTCCTGCATGGCAAAAGGGGGTTGGACTGGAGGGCCTTTGGGGGTCCCAACTCTAGGGTTCTCTGTATTCCTGCATGGCAGAAGGAGGGTTGGAGTGGGTGGCCCCTTGGGGTCCCCTTGAAGTCTAGGGTTCTATGTACTCCTGCATGGCAAAAAGGGGTTGGAGACTGGAGGGCCGGTTGAGGGTCCCTTTCAACTCTATGTATTCCTGCATGGCAAAAGGGGATTGGACTAGAGAGCTTTTGGGGGTCCCAACTCTAGGGTCCTATGTATTCCTGCATGGCATAAGGAGGGGGTTGGACTGGATGGCCCCTTGGAGCCCTCTTGAACTCTTAGGGTCCTATATATTCCTGCATGGCAGAAGAAGGGGGCTGGACTGGATGGCCCCTTGGGGATCCCTTCCAACTCTAGGATCCTATGTATTCTTGCATGGCAGAAAGGGGTTGGACTAGGGGGCCTTTGGGGGTCCCCTTGAACTCTAGGGCTCTCTGTATTCTTACATTGTCTTTTGTTTTTAAATTATGCTTAGAAATAAAACTTATTTATTATTATTCCTCAGGGCTGGGGAGCAGGAGCAGGAGTCAGGAGTAGGGAACAGAGAGGAGTAAGAGGTTTTTACAGGAGTAGGAGTCGCATGAAGGAAAGCCTCTCTTCCTCCGCTCCTCCCTGCGGGGCAGAAAGCGGGCAGGTCTGGATGGCCCTTGGGGTGCCCTCGGCCTCTCCGGTCCCCTGGTCCCTGCATGGCCGGCCCTTTGGGGGTGAGGGCTGGGGGTCTTCCCCCTCGAGGCTCCTGGCCTGCCTTCCTTCCTTCCTTCCTTCTCTCGGGGGGCTCCTCTCCGGCTGCCGGAGCTGGGACCCCCGACGGGCAGAAGGGCCTCAGGGCTTGGGGGGCTCCTTGGAGGAGGAGGAGGAGGAGGAAGGGGGGCTTCCCAAGGCGGCCCTCCCCAGGGGACCGACCCTTCGCCGCCCGACGGGGAGCCAGAGGCACCTGTCCGGCTCCTCGTCCTCTCGCTCGGGGGCTCTCCGCCAAGACGGGGCCGGGGCCGGGGCCGGGGCCGGAGGCGGAGGCGGAGGCGGGCTGCCCGAAGAGCTCCTCCAGGAGCCCCAGGTCCAGCCCCAGCCCCAGGCCCTGCCCGCCCCGTCGGCTCCCGGCGGCCGTCCAGAGGTTGCGGCGCCCGCGGATCCTTTCGGGCGGGATGGCTTCCCAGTGGAAGCGGCGGAGGAGCCTCGAGCGCCGGACGCCCTTCCCGGGCCCCGCGTCCTCCTTGTCCTCCTTCCAGGGCGGCGGAGGGAGAGGGGGCGCGGGCGGGGGGCTCCGGCGGAGAAGAAGAAGAAGAAGCCCCTCCGACGGGGGCGGCACCGGGGCCGCCAGGGCTGCTCTCCCTCGACGGCGGCGATGGAGATGGAGGAAGGAAGGAAGGGAGGAAGGGAGGAAGGAAGGAAGGAAGGAAGGAAGGAAGGAAGGAAGGAAGGAAGGAAGGAAGGAAGGGAGGAAGGGAGGAAGGGAGGAAGGAAGAAGGAAGGACCGCCGAGAAGACGGGGGTCTGGTCAGGGCCGGCCTTTTCTGCCCCGACGGACGCCGCCCCAACGCCCACCTCCCGCCCCACTTCCTCCCGAGGAGACCCCCAAGGAAGGAAGGAAGGAAGGAAGGAAGGAAGGTCACCCCCCACCCCCCACCCCTTGACCTCCTCCTCCTCCCCCTCTTGCCCCCCATTTCACACCCGACTGAATCCATAGGAAGGCTTCTTTGCACTCATTCTGCAGAGAGAGCTTGCAGCACCTTGGAGACTCACTGCAAGGAAGAAAGAAAGAAGAAAGAAAGAAAGAAAGAAAGAAAGAAAGAAAGAAAGAAAGAAAGAAAGAAAGAAAAGGGCAGCAGCAGGAGCTTTCCTAGACTGAAGTCTACTTCCTCAGGTGCATTGGAGGAGGAAATGCATCAAATGCACCTGAGGAAGTAGACTTCAGTCTAGGAAAGCTCCTGCTGCTGCCCTTTTCTTTCTTTCTTTCTTTCTTTCTTTCTTTCTTTCTTCCATTGAGTCTCAAAGCTGCTGCAAGCTCTATCTCTCTCTCTGCAGACTGATTCTACAGGGATCTCTTTCAATTCTTTGCCAATTCTCATGTGTCTCACCAATCCTAATTCCCAGACATACATCGCCGAATGTTATACTCAGAGTTGGGACATAAGCAACTAGCAAAATTTGAAAATAAATAAATACATAAACTGCAACCTCAACGTGTTTACCTATACAGAGTGAAGACTGGGTTAAAATGTGATGATGTTAAAGACAATTTTAAAAGAATAAATGTTTTCTTTAAAAAAAATCATATATATATATATATATATATTAAAAATGAAATTTTAATTTTAAAAAACCCTGGGGCCTTTCTCCTTTCTCCTCCCCCTGAGCTTGACCATCCCTTAAAGCATTTTCAAAGGAAGCAGATGGATGCCACAGACCCTTTCTGCCAAAAGGAAGGCGTTTGAGGAACAGGCTCTCACTCCCCCTCTTTAGGGGGTCACCTGTTGCAGCCTGCACCCCCCCTTCCTTCCTTCCTCCTTCCTCCTTCCTTCCTTCCTTCCTTCCTTCCACCAGGGAAGGCAACCCTCCATGGGGGGAGGACCATGGAAGGAATGGGGGTCTCTCTTTGCCAACCCCCCCCCCCATTTGCTAGTGTGTCTGTCGCCCACCCTTGGGAGGGGAAGAGAGAGTGTGGACACTCCTCTGGAGCCTCCCTGCACCTAGGCAGTCTACCTGAGAACAGCATTATAGGATCCTAGAGGTAGAAGAGACTCCCAAGGGCCCATCCAGTCCAACGCCCCTCCGCCATGCAGGAAGGCACCATCCGGGACAGATGGCCACCCAGCCTCTGTTTAAAGACCTCCAAAGAGGAATGCCCCCAAAAGGAGACTCTACCCCTCTCCCAGGCAGCATAGTAACAAGGGGATTTCAGCAGATTTTGCTTGTCACCTACTTGTATGACAAACCAAACCTAGTAAATTCTCCCTAATTTGTAGTTGGTTGACTGGCCAAACCCAAAGGCTGCTCAGCAATGGTTCCTCTTCTTCATTCTGGACAGAAGTGACCATTGGGGTGTCCAGTGGGGGTCTGTCCTGGGCCCAGTCTGCTATTCAACCTCTTTATCAATGACTTGGATGAAGGAATCGAGGGCCTGCTTATCGAATTTGCAGATGACACCAAATTAGGAGGAATAGCTAATACCCCAGAAGCCAGGAGGAACATTCAAAATGACCTAAATAGATTAAAAAGCTGGGCCAAAGCTAACAAAATAAATTTCAACACAGAGAAATGTAAGATACTGCACTTAGGGCAGAAAAATGAAATGCATACATGTAAGATGGGGGACACCTGGCTTAACGTGTGAAAGGGATCTAGGAGTCCTAGTAGACCACAAGTTGACCATGAGCCAACAGTGTGATGCCGCAGCTAAAAAAGCCAACACAGTTGTAGCCTGCATTAATGGAAGTGTAGTCTCTAAATCAAGGGAAGTCATAGTGCCACTCTATTCTGCTTTGGTCAGGCCTCACCTGGAATAATCCTGTGTCCAGTTCTGGGAATCACAATTCAAAAAGGAGGTTGAGAAACTGGAGTGTGTCTAAAGGAGGGCAACTAAAATGGTGAAGGCTCTGGAAACCATGAATCCTTATGAGGAGAGACTATGAGCCTTTACAGACTGCCAGAAATAGTGCAGCTTGAGTCCACTTTAACTGTCTGGCTCAATACTAGGGAATCATGGGAAGCGTATTTTTTTCTGGGACATTGAGCCTTCTCTGCCAGAGAGCTCCGGGGACACAATAAACTACAGTTCCCATGATTCCTTAGCACTGAGACAGAACAATTAAAATGGCCTCAATTTGCACTATTTCTGGCAGTCTGTAAAGGCCCCAAGTTTAGCCTGGAGAAGAGAAGGTTAAGAGGGGATATGATAGCCCTGTTTAAATATTTGAAGGATGTCATATTGAGGAGGGAGGAAGCTTGTTTTCTGCTGCTCCAGAGAATAGGAGACAATGGAGCAATGGATGCAAACTGCAGGAAAAGAAATCCCATTTCAGCATTAGGGAGAACTTCCTGATGGAAAGAGCTGTTTGACAGTGGAATAATACTCTGCCTTGAAGAGTGATGGGGTCTCCTTCTTTGGGGGCTGTTTTTAAACAGAGGCCAGATGGCCATCTGTCACAGAGAGGACATGGATGGTGTGTGTCTTCCTGCACGGCAGGAGGAGGTTGGACTGGATGACCCTTGGGTATCTTCCTGCTCTACAGTTCTATGATTCTATGAAAACGTCCTGCTAGACATGGGAGGAAAATGAGAAATGCAAGATGACTTGGTAAAAAGGAGTTTGTTTGGCAGAGGCTTTTGTGTACACACCTGTACAGGGTTGGTGACGCCCAAGAAAGGCCGCTCCCCGGACACGAGGGGTGTGGAAATTGTGGCAGCCCACAGCTTTTTTGGGGCTGCACACTCTCAGATCTTCTTTTTTCTCTGCCTTCTTGGTTCTTTGCCTTGGGGTTGCCACATGTGAGAGCACAGAGTACACCTACAGCTTTGGCACACAGCCACAGCCTTTTGGGGAAGTGCAAAGACTTAGGGCCTTTGCAGACTGCCAGAAATAGTGCAAAGTGAGTCCACTTTAACTGCCCTGGCTCAGTGCTAGGGAATCATGGGAATTGTATGTTTTTTTTCTGGGACATTGAGCCTTCTCTGTCAGAGAGCTCTGGTGCCACAATAAACTACAGTTCCCATGATTCCCTAGCACTGAGGGCAGTTAAAGTGGACTCAGTTTGCACTATTTCTGGCAGTTTGCAAAGGCCCTAAGTATTCTTTCCCCATGTTTGCATAATCACATAGTAATGAACGCTGATTTTTCTTTATTTCAAAAGTAAAGGTTTATTTATCATGGTGGTATGTGGTAACACATTGCTCTCAAAGTGTGATTTGTGGTTCAAGGCTAGAGAAACCACACTTCCTCCTTGGCTGAAGAAGAAAGCTCTTTTGAAATTTTGCAGAAGTGAGGAGCCGGGACGAAGAGCCAACCTCCAGCTCTGTCCAGAGGCTGCCCCAGGGATGCCCACCCAAAATGCCCACCAGGCTGCCCTGGGGTAAGGCCAGGTGAGACCACCAGAAGTGGGGGGAATTGTTGTTCCTTCCTCACACCCCCCCTGGTCCCCCCCCTGTTTAGCATGAGGAGCCCTCCCAGTGCCCAATCCCCCAGGGACATTTCCCCACAGCTGGATATGAGGCCACCCTGCCCCCTTTGCAAAGTACAATGCCCTCCATGTTCAGCCACCAATGAATCTACTTGGGGGTGACCTGCCTCTGTTTAGGGCTGAGCACATAAGATCGCTTTGGGTTACCCATGAGGAGGGGCAGTGCCCTCACCTAGAGTACTGTGTCCAGTTCTGGGCCCCACAATTCAAGGATCTTCACGACCTGGAACTGTCCAGAAGAGGGTGACCAAAATGATGAAGGGTCTGGAAACCATGCCTTATGAAGAGTGACTTAGGGAGCTGGGAGAAGAGATGGTTAAGAAGTGATATGGCAGCCCTGTTTAAATATTTGAGGGGATGCCATGCATAAAATGGAGCAAGCTTGTTTTCTGCTGCTCCCGAGACCGGGAGTAATGGATGCAAACTACAGGAAAAGCGATTCCACCTGAACATTAGAATCATAGAATCATAGAATCATAGAGTTGGAAGAGACCACAAGGGCCATCCAGTCCAACCCCCCTGCCATGCAGGAACTCCCAATCAAAGCATCCCTGACAGATGGCCATCCGGCCTCTGCTTAAAGACCTCCAAGGAAGGAGACTCCACTACTCTCCAAGGGAGAAATGTGTTCCACTGTCGAACCGCCCTTACTGTCAGGAAGTTCCTCCTAATGTTGAGCTGGAATCTCTTTTCCTGGAGCTTACATCCATTGTTTCGGGTCCTAGTCTCTGGAGCAGCAGAAAACAAGCTTGTTCCCTCCTCGATATGACATCCCTTTAAATATTTAAACATGGCTATCATATCACTTCTCAGCCTTCTCTTCTCCAGGCTAAACATCCCCAGCTCCCTAAGTCGTTCCTCGTAGGGCTTGGTTTCCAGACCCTTCACCATTTTAGTTGCCCTCCTTTGGACACGCTCCAGTTTCTCCACATCCTTTTTGAATTGTGATTCCCAGAACTGGACACAGTATTCCAGGTGAGGCCTGACCAAAGCAGAATAGAGTGGCACTATTACATAATAATAATAATAATAATAATAATAATAATAATAATAATAATAATAATAATAATTTATATCCCGCCCCTCTGCAGAGCAATCGGGGCGGCTTACAACATTAAATTTACATAACTAGACACTATACTTCTATTGATGCAGCCTAAAATTGCATTGGCCTTTTTAGCTGCTGCATCGCACTGTTGACTCATGTTCAACTTGTGGTCCACCTGGATTCCTAGATCCCTTTCACACTAAGTAGTCTCATTCAGCCAGGTGTCCCCCATCGTATATCTGTGCTTTTTGTTTTTCCGCCCTAAGTGCAGTACCTTACATTTCTCCGTGTTGAATTTCATTTTGTTAGCTTTGGCCCAACTTTCTAGTCTGCTCAAGTCATTTTGAATTTTGATCCTGTCCTCTGGGGTATTAGCTACTCCTCCTAATTTGGTGTCGTCTGCAAATTTGATAACTATGCCCCCAATACCGTCATCCAAGTCATTGATAAATAAGAAGAACCTCCTGACAGTAAGAGCTGTTTGACAGTGGAAGATGCTGTTGCCTTTGAGGGTAGTGGAGTCTCCTTCTTTGGAGGTTTTTAAACAGAGGCTGGATGGCCATCTTTCACAAGGAGAGCTTAGATGGTGTCTTCCATGTCATGGTAAAATGGGGTTGGCCTGGATGGCCCTTCAGGTCTTTTCCAATTCTATGATGCCGATTCCTGCCCCTCACCTCCTGGCATAGTCTGTGGACCAGGATCAGGCCCGCTTGCAAAAGGTTCTCCCCCTCCCCAAATACAAGGGGTCACCCAGTTCCTGGGGGAGGAGCAAAACAAAGCAAAACAGCTTCATTTATATACCGCTTCATATTGCGCTATGGGATGTCCAAGCGGTTTACAACTGTAAGCTCATTGCCCCCCAACAGCTGGGGACTCATTTTAGTGACCTTGAAAGGATGCAGGCCTGAGTCTAGCTTGAGCCCTGGCTAGTACTGAACTCACAACCTTGTGGTCTATGAGTGAGTGGCTGCAGTACAGGCATTTAACCACTGCAAGCAAGGACGAGGGTGATATTTTTTTTGGGGGGGGGTGATGCATGGAATCACAGAGTGGGCAGCTCAAGGTAGAGTTCCAAGGGTCCCCAGACTCCTTTGCCCCCCACTTCTGTCAGGGAACTTGAGTCCCCCGACGCACTCCCTGAGTCTCAACAAGAGTTCCTGCCTAGGCTGTGGGGGTCCCAATCCCCCCTCCCCAGCAGGGTACACACAAAGAAATTACCAATGTGGGGGTCTGAATGAGACCCATAGGCAACCAAGCTGACAGAGGAATCCCAGAGAAGCCATTTCCTTCAGAATGCCGCATTTTATTTCTTTGCAACCCTTTTGATTGTCTCCAACATGATCGCCGCTGCGGCCACCTCAGCCTCCCAGATCACGCCATCATTTTTCCGATTCAAAGTCATGCTCCTTCTACTGAAACAGAATGGACTACGGGGGTCTTGGAGGGTAGGGTGGGGCACGGCAGAGCAAAGAACCACAGCCGTCCGGAGCTGGGAGCGCCAGGGAACTGAGGGTCCAGACGGCGGGGACATCAATGGAGCCCCCAACAAGGAAGTTGGGGGGGGGGAAGAACTCCTAAGCATCCCAGGGTCCCAAGCAGGGCGTCCACTGGCTAGGCACCTCCAAACCTCCAGGCAGCCAGGGGGGCCAAGAGGGCCTGGCTCAGGCCTTTTAGACAGAGAAACAAGTTTGTGTCCATGGGTGGGGCGGGGAGACCCAGTCTTTCTGAGGCTGCCTCCCTGCTGGTGTTCAGGTGGCAGGTGAGGGGAGGCAGCAGGACACCAACCCTGCTTGTCCCTTCTCTTCCTCCCCAGCACCTGCTTCCTTCACCACCCCTGCCACTGAGAAAACTGACTCCCCCCATGCCAACATTAAAAATGCCCAGCAGGTGGAGGCACGGAGGGGGTCTGTCTTTGGGCCATGCAACCTTCCTCCAACAGTACACTGGGGAGGGAACCAAGCAGAGGGAGACCCAAAGGTGAGTGTGCCTCTGTTGTCCACGGATGTGAGGAGCAAAGGGGGACTGAGGATTACCCCCGTCTGCCATCCCAACAGCTGGACACCACAGAGCCTCTCTGGCTTGTACCGTTTATTCGGGAATCTTTACAGGTGGGGGAAGGCCCTTGGGGGTCCACAGTTGGCAATGGGAAGGGTGCTGGGGGTAGAGCCTGGAGTCCCCCATCACACTCTGCCCCCACCTCTGGACCCAAGAAAGGGAGACTGGCCATAATATACATCTCTCTCTTTCTATATATATATATATATAACCTATCCATCTATTTACAGATGCCCTCGTTATGCCTGCCTCACCTGGAAATCTGGGGCAGGCTCTCAGTTTGGTCCTGCCCCCCCCCCCCCCCCATGGCTCTGGGGGTAGGGGGGAGGCATGATCCCAGCTTCCACTCTGCTCCCTTTCCCTGCTCTGCAGCAGCACGCAAAGGCTCTGCCCTCCCCAGCTGCCTTCCTGCAGACGCTTGGGGGCAGAGCCCAGAGTCAGAAGGACTTCCATGAGATAAATGAAATGCCAGGGTGGGGCAGAAGTAAGCCCCCCCCCCCCCATCTTGGGCATGAGGCTGGAATGAGGCTGACAAAAGGACCAATAAACGTACATCCTGCCTAGAAAGGCCAGAGGCGCTTGGGGGGGAGGGAAACAGGGAGGGACGTGTCTCTACCATCCTGTCCCATCCTGTCCCATCCTGCCCCCTGAGTCCGGAGTGTTTGAAAGGAGTGTTTGAAAGTACACGGGCGCATGTCCACCTTCTGGCATGGTGGGGCAAACAGGGGGAGAGCTCAGCTGCCCTCAGCCAAGGTGAGAAAGGCAGGGGGGAGCTGGCATCACCTTGGCATCCCTCCACACACACTCTGCCTCATGCAGGAGGAGGAGGAGGAGGAGGAAAAACAGGAGGAGCCGCTGAGCCTCCCCAGGCATCAAATTAGAGTCCAAGTCCACAAAGGAGGAGGGGGAGGAAAAGGGCCAGACCCACAGAATGACCCAGGAGCAGGGGGAAGGGTCACGGCCTCACTGCTCCTCCAGCCAGGAGGGCTTGTCGGCCCCAGGACTCTTGAGACGGACGTTGAACTGTTTCAGTGTCTGCTCCAGCTGCGTCTGGTTGCCAGCAAAGTAGGCTGAGATGGCGTTGTGGAAGAGCAACAACTGCTTGTGCATCACCTTCACCTGTGTGGGACAGATAAGTGGACAAGGAGGTGAGGAAAGGGGGAGATAGCCTGTCCCTCCTCCCCCCCCTACACACATAACAGCTCCATATAGCAGGCCACCAGGAATAGGGGGCCTCCAGGTTAGGGCTGGGGCCCAGCTTTGGGCAGCCAGGCTCAAATCCATTCCACCTCCACCCATTTTCCTGCCTGGAGGGGAACATATGCCTCCCTTAAAAGGAGAGTTGGGCATCGTGGAAGGCTGAACTGCAGCACACGTCTGCCCAACGCTGCCCATCCCACTGAGAAACAGCAGCTGACCCAGCTGCAGCATGTGCCCCTGCGCCCCACCTTGTTCTCTTCCAGGAACTTGAGCTTGACAGCTACGTCTGCCCGGAGCTTCTCATACTTGGCGCGGTGGGCATGGAAGCTGGCCTGGGCAGCCTCCAGGCGGCAGAGGGTCCCTGCATCCCGGGGCCCAAGATTGACCTCCTCCAGGTCGGTGCGGTAGGCATCATACTCCAGCCTGGCCGGAAATGGGAATCAGAAGGAGAACCAGCACTTTTCCTCCCCACCACTCATGTTTCACTACCACCCACCCAGTGAATGGATGCCCCCCCCCCGAAGTCAAGACAGTGCTGCTGCCACTGCTAAACTCTGCTGCCCCCCCCCCCGCATGAGTCCCCTTGTCCTCTCTCTGCCCCACTCTAGGCACGCACCTGGCTGTTTCGTACTGCTTGACCGTCATGAGGGTGTCCTCCATGGTCTTGTTGACCAGGGTGTTGATGCTGGAGACAAAGAAGTTCACAGCCCCTAGGAGGGTCTCCCCGTTCTTGCACAGCAGCTTCTGGGTCTCTGCGTTGTACCCAAACTCCTCCTGTGGGCAGGGAGGGTTGAGGGAGAGAAAGGGGAGGGGGTGCTCAATACATGTTTGGGAAGACGTTCCCCTGTCCTGAATAAACCTCACAAATCTCCAGTCAGCCAAAGGACAGCCCCCTAGCCCAATTTCAAGGGGCAGGCGGGCATACCCAAAAAAAGGATAGGGGAAGGGCTTACCAACCTCTCCTTGTCCAGCACCTCCTTCCTGGGAAAATGATGCTTGCGGTAAAAGAATGATCTCCCTTCCCCAATGGGCCACAGCTTCCAGCAGACTGGCCAGACCCTCCCCACTCCACATGTGCTGGGCTCTGTTCTGGCAACTAAGGAGCAAAGGGCCCCCTTTGAGGTCACTAAACATGCCATGTTGGGTGCTGCTGTTGAAAGGTGGACAGCTGGCTGGCCAGACTCAAGGGCTTCTAGCCCTGTCTGGCCTATATCTGAGGGTCTCCAAATCTGTCCATGCGTCCCCTTGCATCACCCAGCTGTTCACAGAATCACAGTTGGAAGAGACCTCAAGGGCCATCCAGTCCAACCCCCTGCCATGCAGGAGCTCAAAATCAAAGCATCCCCAATAGATGGCCATCCAGCCTCTGTTTAAAGACCTCCAAGGAAGGAGACTCTATGAAACTCCGAGGGAGTGTGTTCCACTGTCCAACAGCTCTCACTGTCAGGAAGTTCCTCCTAATATTGAGGTGAAATCTCTTTTCCTGCAGCTTGCATCTGTTGTTCCGGGTCCTAGTCTCTGGAGCAGCAGAAAACAAGCTAGCGCCCTCCTCAACAGGACATCCCTTCAGATATTTAAACACAGCTATCATATCACCTCTTAACCATCTCTTCTCCAAGCTAAACATATGCAGTTCCCTAAGTCTTTCCTCATAGGGATTCCTCCTCTGTTAATAATATCAACAACAATGACCTGGAACTCCCCCAGCAACCCCTTCAAGGGTCTCACTGGAACCCCCCACATCAAGACCTAAGAAGCCTTCCTCCAGCAGAAGTTGCGAGCCTTTGGGCCCCCAGTGCTGCCCCCCACACTTCCCATTCTCTTCTCCAAACTTGGGGGCCCCAAGGGGCATTTCTTTCAGGAGGTGCCAAGGCTGTGTGCACCGCACCTACCTGTAGTTCGGGGGATTTCTGGCTGAGGTCTGAGAAGGCGTCGGCCAGGGCGTGTTGTGTCTGGACCAGGTTGTAGAAGTGGCTGGTGAGTGCGCGTGCCAAGCCCAGCACACACTCGTACTTCCGCTTGGTGTCACGCAGCAGCTCAATCTGTGTCTCCAGCTCCAAATCCACCGTCCGCGAGCCACGCCCGAAGCGCTCCGAGAGCAGCTGCTTTGTGCACTGGAGAGAGAGAAAGAACAGTGGGGTGAGGGGCTTGTGGAATCTCCAGAAACCCCCTTTGTCTCCGGACACCTTGCCTGGGACCTTGCACAGTGGGACCAAACTAACAGAAAGCCAAGTGGGACCAAGCCCTGCATTGGCCAACTGGACAGGTTGTTCCATAAGCCACACATACACACACTTTGTATGCATGCCCCCAGGCAGCCCTTCCCAGGGTAGGGGGTGTGTCCCCAACCATTGCCATAGCACTCCATCTGTGCCCTCCACTCTTCAGGAGGCTCCCCGAGGCCAGGTGCAGGCTTTTTCTGGGATCCCTGGTTCAACTCTTTGGGAAAGGCCCCTTGGAAGCAGGCGTGCAAAGTGGAGGGGAGGGCCCATGGATTAAGGGAAAGCCTGTCCAGCTGACCAGCAGAGGGGTAGACCTGTGGTCTAGAGGGGCTCTGAGCAATCCTTAGCCGCCTAACATGCAGAGACTCCATAGCCATGCTTTCTGTTGGTGATGACCGCTTCACTCCCTCCCCTAGCCTAGTCATGATGTGGCTCCTGGCTCTACCAGTATGGCCATGGAAATGAGGCAGGGGTGGCCTTCCAACCCTCCTATCCTGCCCCTGCTTGAGAAGATCAGCTTTAAAAGTTGAGTTGTCGTCCCACCAAAACACACATACACACACAAGGAATTGTGTTTGCAGAGAGAAATGCATTTGGGTGGGGTGCTGAATGAAGCCTCCCTGACAGCATTCCAGGGGGATTTTGGGGGTCCCGTGCCAATTAAGCCCCCTTCCTCAGACCTCCATCTCACCTCCTATGTCTTTTTTGCCCTTTGCCCTTCACCCCCTCCCCACCATGAGGCCCAGCCAGTACCTCTGCACACTGGAGAAGAGGCAGACCAGGCACTTCACCACTCCCCCACCAGGGCAGATTGGCCCCTAGGGCCCTGAGAGGAACTGAGGGCCCCCACTGCCCACCTTCCATGCCCTACCTGCTCCCCCCACCATGCAAAAGGTTGCTCACCTTGTAAGTGTTAATGCCCCATTTCTTGACAATGTCGAACTTCTCCACTGCCACCCCTCGCATGGCCGCCTCGTCCCCTGCTGGGCCTGGGTGCGGCTGGTGGTGCAAACTTGAGCCTGCAATGTACGATGCACAAGTGGGGAGGAGCCCTCACCTGGAAGCATGGACTACCCCACCCACTTGATACCATTTCAGCAATCCTGCTCCCCCCAACTCACCAGCATGACAGGAAGCTTCTGGAGAAGATGGGAAGATGGGAAGCAGGGCCAGTGAGAACCCCATGGCCTAAACCTAGATCCCCCACCCCCCACTGGCAGGTGGAAGGGACAGGTCTGTACCTGAGTCATGGTCACCCTGACTCCCCATCCGGGCGGCGGCTGATGGACTGGGGGAGATGAGTGGTCCTCGAGGGGGGTGAGATGGAGTAAAAGAGCCTGAAATGGAGGGGGGCGAGGGGGGGAGATGTAGGGGGAGGGCAGTGAGCCCGAGGGGACACAGGACACAGCAGGAAAGGAGGTGGATGGGTGAGGGGAGTGATGCATCAGAACAGACACAGGTGGACAGACAGACGAAGGAGGGAGATGAAGGCACAGAGTGAAGCAACAACCCAGAGGAGAAAGACACACAGTCCAGGGGGCCACTCGGGGGGAGGGGGGCCAACTCCCTCCATCTTGGGGTGGATGCCTCCAATGCCACACCAAAGGAGATGTGGGGGAGCAGGATGGGGATCTGAGGGAGGGGGCCTCACTAGTGACTGCCTAAAAAGATACTCCCAAGTTCCCCTTGGGAGCAGCCAAGAGAGACCCATCTGTTGGGGCCAAGGAAACCCAGGCCAGCCTGCAAAGCAACGGCAGCACCCTTTGCAAAGCTGATTCTCACTTTTGATGGCGCTGGTGGGGATGATGCCCTCGGCAGTGCCGCCATACCCGCCCGACACAATGCTGGTCTCATTCAGGTTGGGCCCAGACACCATCACTTGCTGAAGGTCCTAGAGAGGTGAAAAAAAAGGGGGGTAGTCTGCATGGAGAGGTTTGCTCCAGGAGGGTCTTCTGCCCCAGAGAGGGAGATGGGATAATCTGCTCTCCACTGGTCATCAGCAGCTTTTTGCAAAGGGATGGAAGAGGGACAGCCCTTGGCACAGTCTGACTTTCTCCAAGATCTCAACCAGGGCTGGGAAGAAGCAGGGGCCTAGTGGACACAGCCCCAAGGAACCCAGAGGCTGTCCTGCTCCCACCCTGAACTGAACAACAGTTCACCCCCTCCTTGGAAAAACTCTGCAGCTGGGAGCCTAAACCTGAGGCACTGGACAATGGTCTGGCAGTCCTCCTTCCCTGTGCACTCCCAGCCCCCAAGGCAGCTTCTCCACACACCCCACAGAGCAAGGCAAAGGCTAATAGGTGTCTCCACCCCCGTCCCCGTTGCAGGCACCACACCTGGACTGGGTGCGGGGTGTCCTAGCCCCCTTCCCCACCATTACCTGCTCCAGGCCATCATCCTCTGCAGCCAGGCGCCGAGAATCTCCATTGCCGTGAATGGGGATCTCCATGGTGGCCGCTTTGCTCATCAGCCTGTCCGTCATGCTTGAGGTCTGTGGGAAAGGTGGAGAGGGGCCATGTCAGTGACCAAGGACTGGCATAGCCCTCCCACACCTATACCTGAATGGGAAAACTGGGGGAGAGGGGAAATGGTACCTTCTAGCAAAAGTGGCCACAGAGGCCTGCTCTCCCCAAAGTGGCCTGCTGTGGGAAGCTGGGTTAATGGCACCAAGGCGATGGGGCTGGCTGGTTGTCTTCCAGTGTCAGATTCCACTAGGTAGCACTGCCTCCTTGGCCAGTAGCCATGGGCTCTCCCAGTGTCAGGCAAGGGAGGGTCTCTCCCAACCCCAGCCTTCTTCCCCCCTGCAAGAGGGACCACAGAAGGGAGTCTGCCCTGCTTCCTCAGCCCTGCCACATTTCTCACTCTAGAGCAGTGTTTCCCAAAGTGGGCAGTGGAAAGATCCAAGGGGTCGGTGAGGGGGAAAGGGGGCAGCGGGGGGGCTTCAGTCAAAGGATTGATGTGCAGGAAAGACAAGGGGAACCAGCAGCCTTTAGGACCATGGTGGGGATGAAAGTTGCATGAAACTTCTTTTCAAGATTCCTTAAAATAGCAATAGCAATAGCAAGTACATTTCTGTACCGCTTACATACGCAGCCTCACTGACCATTTCATGTGATGGTGTCTCCCACTATTTGCCTGCCCACATGAGCTCACTCCCTTAGCTGCATTTGCCTTCTGGTTGCTTCTCCCTTTGCAGCAACTGGGAGCAGCAACTGAGCAGCTGGCCTTTGCTGGAGAGTTGGCATGGGAGAGAGGCTTCTTGGTTGCTCTTCAGCCAGCTGCTTGGTTGTGCTCCCAGGGTGACCAGGTACAAAGCAACTGATATTGGTTATTTTGAATTTGTAGCAGAAAAATAGACTTGATATCAAGAAGTATGCATGGGGAGAGGGTGCTACGGTTGTCGCCCAAGACAAAAGGGGCTGGTAGTTGGAAAAAGTTTGGGGGACACTGCTGTAGAGGGAAGCAGTTTCTCATGAGGAGTCCTCCAGACGGAATACAGCCATTTGGGAAACAGAACTACAGCATTAGCCCAAAGGCCTCCTCTTCAACCCTGGAAGGTAGAAAGCATCTTGCCAGGAGATGGGGGTGGGGGGAGAGAGCTCTGCAGCCACCCACCTGCAACACAAGCACTCAGGTGGCAAGGGCAGCAGGTGGGCACCCTGCCAGCATCACCGTGGCTTCAAATGACATATAAAGAGAGAGTCCCCACCCCCAACGCCTAGGAGGGAGCCTGAAGAGAAGTGGGGGATCTCTTTTGTTTCTTCCATAGGGTTGCCTGCAAGACCTAGATCCTCACCAGAGGCTCACTAGTCTGCCTATTGCCCTCTCACCTGTCCTGATGGGATTTTCCCTCTGCTCCTCTCCCTCCCTGTCCCTCGGACATCACCACCACTGCAAGGCAGCTTGGGCAAGACCCCCTGCCTTCTAGTAGACCAGCCCAGCCCACTGTCTCTGGGCAGAGCAGACCCAAGGGAGGCCTCCTCAGCAGCCCCCCACTGCTGACCCCCACAGCCTTCTGGTTCCCCAGTGTTCTGCCATCCACCTGCCCATCTGTCCAAGCAGGATCAGAAGGTGTGTTAACTATGGGTGGGGGAGGGGAGAACACCAGCTTGGTTTGGGGTACAAGGGGTGAGCAGGGGGTTTCTTGTGCGGGAGGACCCTCCTCGTTCCCAGACCCATGCTGCCTGGCCAAAGGTGGAGTGGGGACACAGGCAAAGTACCTGGATGCAGTGGTCAGTGAGGGGTGCTGGCTGAGCCAACACCCCAAAGACACCCCATCTCTGTTGAGCTCACTAGGAATTTTGGCGCCAGTTATGGGGAGAAGATGAAACAGCAAAGAGCTGCTCAGAGATAGCTTTGTGGTTGGCCACACAATGTGGAAAAAGGGCTTCAGTCTTGATTGAACAATTAAGAGCCTTCAACTTCACAAAAGACCCTCTAGTGGTGAAGATGCCAAGAGCCAGACAAGGTGTGTTTATTGATTGGGACAGACATGGATATGGGGAAGAGTGGTTATGAGGAGTGCCACTTTTGGCATCCATGCCACCTCCATGGCCCTGGCTTGCCTCTCTCAGTGCAGAGTGTCCAGAGGAGAGTGACCAAAATGATGAAGAGTCTGGAAACCACCAAGCCCTATGAGAAGCGACTTAGGAAGCTGGGTAGGTGTAGCTTGGAGAAGAGACGGTTAAGAGGTGATATGATGGCCCTGTTTAAATATTGGAAGGGATGTCATACTGAGCATGGAACAAGCTTGTTTTCTGGTGCTCCAGAGAACAGAACCCAGAGCAATGGATGCAAGTATTGGGAAAAGAGATTCTACCTCAAGATTAGGAGGAACTTCCTGACCGTAAGTTCAACAGTGGAAGACACTCCCTCAGAGGGTAGTGGAGTCTCTTTCTTTGGAGGTTTTTAAACAGAGGTTGGACAGCCATCTGTTTGGGGTGCTGTGATTGTGAGTACCTGCATGCCAGAATGGGGTTGACTGGATGGTCCGGGCGGGGGGGTCATCTCTTCCAACTCTAGGATTCTAACATTTTAACTACTGGAAAAGAGATTCCATTTAAAAATTAGGCGGAGTCTACTTTTTTTAGAGTATTTTTTAAACAGAGGCTGGATGGCCATCTGTCACAGCAGATGCTTTGATGGTGTTTTCCTACATGGCAGAAGGGGTTTCAACTGGATGGTCCTTGAGGGTCCTTTCCAACTCTAGGATCCTATCAACTGCGCTGCAGGTGAAAGAGCTTCCATGCCAAATCAGGAAAGCTCTTGAATCTCCTGCTGAACAGCCCGCCTAACCCCATTTGTTCTGTCTGACTCTTGGCAGAACGCTTAGTGGATTCAAGAAATTGAGATGACTGCTGCTGTGTAAGGTTTCCCACCAACCAGAAACAAGACAGTTTTTCACAGGAAACGGTAGATGTTATTGAGGCTTAACTACCCTCAAGGCACCAGATACCCTCTGGCCCTAGTTAGTACTTGAATGGGAGGCTGCCAACAAATACCAGACTGCCTCCCCCAGACTGAGACAGGTGCACCTGGACAGGTGAGGTCCCTCTCCCCCTCCCCCTCCCCTAGGGAAAGCTGGGGATGTTTAGCCTGAGGAAGAGAAATTTAAGGGGTGACATTATAGCTATGTTTAAATATTTGATGGGCTGTCCTATTAGAGGTGGAGCAAGCTTGTTTTCTGGAGCTTCAGAAACCAGGCCCTGGAGCAATGGGCTCAAGCTAAAGGAAAAGAGATTCCACCTAAACATTAGGAAGAACCACGTGATGGTAAGCACTGTTCAACAGTGATGGTTTCTCCATCTTGGGAGCTTTTTAAACAGAGGCTGGAGGGCCATTTGTCACAGGAAGGGCTTGGATTGTGTCTCCCTGCCTGGCAGAAGCGGGCTGGACTGGATCACCTTTGGCCTCTTCCAACTCTGTGATTCTATGAAAAGAAATTCGACCTAAATATTAGGAAGAACATCCTGATGGTAAGGGCCATTTGACAGTGGAAGATGCTGCTGCTGCTGCTGCCTTGGAGTGTGGTGGAGTCTCCTTCTTTGATTTTAAACAGAGGCTGGATGGCCATCGGTCCCAGGGAGGGCTTTGATGGTGTCTTCCTGCATGGCTGAAGAGTCCTGGACTGGATGGCCCTTGGGGGTCCCTCCCAATACGAGGATTCTCTGATTCTGGGCCTGCTGGCAACAACTTCCCACACTGGGCTCCCCCTTTTAGCCTGTCTCCAAAGCAGCCCCCAAGACTAAGACAGGTGTAGCTGGACAGGTGGAGTTGCCATAAGTCAACAGGCAACATGAAGGCACATACACATACAATATAGCATAGGGCCTACATCCCCACAACAGGCATCAGATCCCCTAAGTGGGATCATCCCTGGTTAAGACTCGGATGGGAGACCGCCAATAAAGCCCTGGTGCTGGTGCTCTGTTTCAGAGAAAGGAACTGGCAAAACCATCTCTGAGGATTCTTTGTCCAAGAAAACACCCATGAATTTCATGGTGTAACCATAAGTTGACAGGCAACCAGAAGGCAAATACACACACACATACATCTGATCTTGGAAGCTAAGCAGGGTCAGCCCTAGTTCGTTCTTGGGTGGGAGACCACCAATCAATACCGGGTTTCCATAGGCTCTATTTCATGGGAAGGAACTGGCCAAACCACCTCTGAGGATTCCTCAACTAAAACCATCTGAAATTCATGGGGTCACCTTAAGTCAGGGGTAGGCAACCTTTCCCCTTTAAGGGCCGAGGGACTTCAGCTCCCAGAAGCCTCAGCCATGTTGGCCAATAGTCCCATGTTGGCCAATAACTCCTGGGATTCTGGGAGCTGAAGTCCCTCGGCCCTTAAAGGGGAAAGGTTGCCTACACCTGCCTTAAGTCAACAGGTGGCTTGAAGGCACACATACACACACCGCCTAAATACCCTCAAGACACCAGATCCTGTCCTCTGGATTGTGGAAGCTAAGCAGGGTCAGCACTTGCTAGTCCTTGAGTGGGAGACCACCAAGGAATCCCAGGTTCTGTAGACTCTATTTCAGAGGAAAGAACTGGCCAAACCACCTCTGAGGATTCCTTGCCTAAGAAAAACCTTGGAAATTCAAGGAGCCACCGTAAGTCAACAGGTGACTTGAAGAAACATGCATACTTATTGCTTAAATACCCTCAAGGAACCAAATCCTGTCTGATCCTGGAAGCTAAGCAGGCTCAGCCCTGGTTAGTCTTTGGCAGAGAGACCGCCAATGAATCCCATGCTCTTTTTCAGAGGAAGAAATTGTCCAAACCGCCTCCAAGGCAGGTGAATGGAAGGCACACATATCAACACAATGGATCTCAATACCCTGAATATCAGGCACCAGATCCTCTGCCTGATCTTGGAGGCTAAGCAGGGCCAACCCTCATTAGCCTTGGATGGGAGACCACCAAGGAATCCCAGGCTCCATTTCTGAGGAAGGAACTGTCCAAACCATCTCCGAGGCAGATAAATGGAAGGTGCGTGTACCTACACAATGGGCACCAGATTCCCCAGCCTGGTCTTGGGAGCTAAGCAGGGCCAGCCCTGGTTCACCTTGGAGGGGAGACCCACAGGGACTCCTAGGCTCCATTTCAGAGGAATGAAATGTCCAAACCACCTCCAAGGCAGGCGAATGGAAGGCGCACATACCTACAGAGTGGGCCTGAATACCTTCAACATGCCCTGCTTGTTCTTGGGGGCTAAGCGGGGCCAGCCCTGGTTAGCCCTCCAATGGGAAACCACCAAGGAATCCCAGGCTCTACTTTAGAGGAAGGAACTGTCCAAACCACTTTCAAGGAAGGCAAATGGAAGGCACACATAAATACACAATGGACTTCAATACCCTCAACATGCCCTGCCTGGTCTTGGGAGCTAAGCAGGGCCAGCCCTGGTTCTCCCTTGGAGGGGAGACCGACAGGGACTCCCAGGCTCCATTTCAGAGGAAGGAACTGTCCAAACCACCTCTGTGGCAGGCAAATGGAAGGCACACATACCTACACGGTGGGCCTGAATGCCCTCAACATGCCCTGCCTGGTCTTGGGGGCTAAGCGGGGCCAGCCCTGGCTAGTCCTTGGAGGAGAGACTACCAATGAATCCCAAGCTCTTTTTCAGAGGAAGGAACTGTCCAAACCACCTCTGTGGCAGGCAAATGGAAGGCGCACACACCTATACAATGGACTTCAATACCCTCAGCATGCTCTGTCTGGTCTTGGGAGCTAAGCAGGGCCAGCCCTGGTTAGCCCTTGGAGGGGAGACCACCAATGAATCCCAGGCTCCATTACAGAGGAAGGAACTGTCCAAACCACCTCTGGGGCAGGTGAATGGAAGGCACACATACCTATACAATGGACCTCAATGCTCTGCCTGGTCTTGGCAGCTAAGCAGGGCCAACCCTGGTTCTCCCTTGGAGGGGAGACCGACAGGGACTCCCAGGCTCCATTTCAGAGGAAGGAACTGTCCAAACCACCTCTGGGGCAGGCGAATGGAAGGCACACATACCTACACGGTGGGCCTGAATGCCCTCAACATGCCCTGCCTGGTCTTGGCAGCTAAGCAGGGCCAGCCCTGGTTAGCCCTTGGAGGGGAGACCAGATTTCAGAGGCCTCGCCCCCGGAAACTGAGGCAGGTGCGGCCTCCCTTCCCGCCAGAGCCTCCTGCTTGGCCCCAACGTCGTCTCTGGCTGGCCGGCTGCCCACCGCCACGTCCGCGCCTCCGGCCCCGCAGCCCTCAGAGAAGGAGGCAGGGAGCCCGCTGGCCTTCCTCTCCTTCCTCTCCTTCCTTCCTTCCTTCCTTCCTTCCTTCCTTCCTTCCTTCCTTCCTTCCTTCCTCTCTCCTTCTGGCGACTCACCTGCCGAGTTCCGGTCCCGGAGGCTCCGGGCGTCGGATCCGCGTTGGGCCCGTCGGGACGGACCGGAAGCCACGTCACGGAGGGTCCAGGTGCCCAGGCTCGAGGGGGGGCGGGGAGGGCCGGGCCGGACCGGAAGTGGCGTCACTACTGCGGCGGAAACGGAAGCGGAGCCGGCATGGCCGAAGCGGAGCAGCAGCTGCGCAGCGTAAGCAGCCTGCGATGGAGGGAGATTAAGGCACTTTGAGACCGCTTCAACTTGTTCTGGCTCAAAGCCAAGGGAATCCTAAGAATTGTAGTTTGTTGTGGCGCCAGAGCTCTCAGACAGAGAGGGTTAAATGTCTCACAAGACTACAGTTCCCAGAATTCCCTAGCACTGAGCCAGGGCAGTTAAAGCGGTCTCAGACTGGATTGTTTCTGCAGTAAGAATGCAGCCTTTCTCTCTCTCCCTTTTTCTCAGGTTTATCCAGATAATTTCTAAATTTCTACAGGATTCTGGGATTTGTAGTTTGTTGAGGCCCCAGAGCTCTCTGGCTGAGGTCCAAAACACACTGCAGAAATAACCCAGTTTGAGACCGTTTAACTGCCCTGGGTCAGTGCTAGGGAATCCTGGGAACTGTAGTTTACTTTGGCTCCAGAGCTCTCTGACAGAGAAGGCTCAATGTCTCTCACAAAACTACAGTTCCCAGAATTCCAAACATTTCAAACATGCTAAGGATTTAGCATTGAGCCAGGGCAGTTATAGCGTGTTTTGGAGCATAGGCTGCATTCTGCACTGCAGATATTAATGCAGTTTAGCATTGCTTTAACTGCCATGGCTCAGTGCTATGGGATTCTGGGATTTGTAGTTTATTGTGGTGCCAGAGCTCTCTGACAGGAAAGGCTAAATGTTTCACATAACTACAGTTCCCAGGATTCCCTAGCACTGAGCCAGGGCAGTTAATACAGCCTCAAACTAGATTATTTCTGCAGTATGATTTGGACCCGAGATTGCGAAATGTCTCATGAAACTACAGTTTCCAGGATTCCATACTATGGAGCCATGGCAGTTAAAGTGGTGTCAAACTGGATTATTTATGCAGTGCAGATGCACCCCTGTCTCTCTCTGTCTTCATTCTCTGGCTTATCCAGACAATTTCTAGATTGTAAATTTTCAATGATGAATTGAATTTTGTTTGGATTTTTTTAGTATGTTTTAAATGTTTGGATTGTTTTAATATGTGTGTGTTTTAGGCTGCATCCACACTGCAGAAATAATGCAGTTTGACACTGTTTTAAGTGCCACAGCTCCATGCTGTGGAATTCTGGGATTAGTAATTTGGTGAAATCGTTAGCCTTCCTTGTCAGAGAGCTTTGGGTGCCACAACAAACTACAAACCCCAGGATTCAATAGCATGGAGCCATGAGAGTTAAAGCGATACCAAACAGCATTAATTCAGATTAGACCTTAGTCAGTGGGTCTGCTGTGAGAGAATCTAAGGCTGCATCTGCAACTGCAGAAATAATCCAGTTTGACACCACTTTAACTGCCTTGGCTCAATGCTGTGGGAATCTGGGAATGGTAGTTTTGTGAGCTATTTAGCCTTCTATCTCAGAGAGGTCTGGGGCCACAACGAACTAGAGTTCCCAGAATTCCATAGTGTTCAGCCACAGCAGTTAAAGGGGTGTCAAACTGGATTATTTCTGCAGTGCGGGTGCAGCCTAAATCGCTTCTGCAGTAGACCTTCAAGCCCAGCCTCCTACTCTTTTTTTCTTCTTCCCCCCCATTAATAGGCTGCATCTGCACTGCAGAAACAATGCAGTTTGGCACCTCTTTAACGGCTGTGGCTCAATGCTATGGAATTCTGGGAACTATACTTTTGTGAGATATTTAGCCTTTCTTGTCACAGAGCTCTGGTACCACAGCAAACTACAAATCCTGGGATCCCATAGGATGGATCAATCATAGTTAAAATGGGGTTGAACTAGATTATTTCTGCAGTGCAGATGCAGGCTTATTTGTCCTTTTAAATTGATATGTGTTTTAAACTGATGTCGTATGTTTGTTACTTGTTCCACCAACCCAATGGCTAGATCCCTGGAGAAAGGTGGGTAAGAAATGAACATTATTATTATCCAGAGACATGGTCTGGAAAATCAGTATGCAAAGGGATCTAGGTACAGCTTAGTCTCAAAGGTGCTACTGGATCCCTTTGCATGTTATTGTTCTTATTATTATCATCATCATCAATATTATTATTGTCTTCAGCTCCGGGACTTCCTGCTGGTCTACAACCGGATGACTGAGCTCTGCTTCCAACGCTGCGTCTCTAACCTCAACTACCGGACGCTGGCCATAGAGGAGGTGAGCAGCCAGAGGCGTGGGGCCTTCCAGGACTCCTCCTCCCACCTCCATCCCATACTGATAACAAAAACAACAACAATTAATTATTTATGATTATTATTAGACCCAAGGGGCCATCCAATCCAATTCCCTTCTGCCATGCAGGAATGCACAAATCAAAGCACCCCCTGACTGATGGCCTCTGTTTAAAAGCCTCCAACAAAGGAGCCTCTACCACACCAATTATTGTTGTTATTATTATTACTACTACTATTATTCCTTCCCCATCTCTCCCCATGGATCAAGGCGAGGAACAACAGCAATGAACAAATACACAACATCAGTTGAAACACATACCAGTTAAAGCACACATTGATTTAAAAGGACAAATAAGATGGACACCTATTAAAACAATCCACATTTAAAATTCATTATTTAATAATAATAATAATAATAATAATAATAATACCCACCCCCTCTATTCCTCCCCAACAGGAGTCCTGCCTGGAGGGCTGCGCCGGGAAGCTGGTGCGCTCCAACCACCGCCTGATGGCTGCCTACGTCCGCCTCATGCCTGCCCTTGTCCAGCGCCGCCTCGCCGACTATGAGGCCAGCCAGACCAGCCAGGACAACAGCCCGCCGCCACCTGACCAGGCAAGCTGAGCCACTACAATGCTGCTGCTGCTGCTGCTGCTGCTGCCACCTCTGCCAAACTCCCCTCTCCTGCTGCTACCAGCTGGGGCAGGGGCCAGTGCCAGGACAATGGCTGGGTGGCGGGGACTCCTGCCAGCAGGCCCCCCATACAACCAGACTTGTTCGTTGGACACAAGAAGGCCAGTTGGGACAGGGGTCACTCTGCGCTGGAGCCACACAGAGTGAGGACTTACACATCTCCTTCCTCCTTGCTGGTCTTGCACACTGGCACAGAGAGGAATTGTTGGGATGCTCTGGTGGGGTGTGGTTGTGTATGTGCCTCCCTGCCATTAAGGGAAATGGAGCCTCAGGAGACTGGAGGGGGCTTCATTGCCCCAGTTCCAAAATTAAAACATCTGTTTCCAATAACAGTTTGGTGAGTGCAGAGAATCTTTGCTGGTGGGGGGCAACAGTGGGATCCACTTGTAGAGAAGCTGTAAACCAGGGCTGAAGCCTGGGGCGGATGGGGGGCAAGTGGGGCACAGGGGAGATTGCAGTGACTGGCAACTATGTCAGCTGTGTGCTGCCCCCCTTCCATCCCTGCTTTTGGCTGCATGGTTTCGGAACAGTGGGCTCAATGAGCTGTCATCCAAGACGGATGGGAGGACCAGGCCGCTGCCATTGTGGTTGAACCAACTCCCAGCATTCTTCACCATTGCCAGTGCTTGTGGGATTTGCAGTCAGTGGGCATCTGGAGAAAGGCTACATGATGCTCAAGACAGTCATTCATTATAACTAAAGGATGGATCAATCAATATTGTACCTTGTTTTATTCCGGCATGGACCAGGGTGGCTCATATCACACTGGAACAAAGCATAGCTAAAACCTCTATAGAAAAATGTTTAACTGTTCTTTGAGAAGCATTGAATTACAAAATGTTAGAACAAAACCACAGTATAGTAGAAAGGTACCAAAGGACAACACTCTGTTATAAAAGACCCTTTTGTTTGCCGCAGCCATTTAAGAGTTTGAGGCCTGCCTGGGTAATTTTGCTGGTTGACAAAGCAGGGCTGAACCCAGCCTCTTGTGTGAGGGAATGCCACTGTGAGAGAGTGGTCACAGAGTAATTGGAAGAGACCCTCCCAGGGCCATCCAGTCCAACCCCATTCTGCCATGCAGGAAGACACAATCCAAGCACCCTGAACAGATGGTCATTCAACCTATATTTTAAAAAACTCCAAAAATGATATGCTGCCACACTCCGAGGCAGCATCTTCCACTGTTGAACAATTCTTAATATCAGAAAGTTCTTCCTAATGTTGAGGTGGAATCTGCTTTCCTGTAGCTTGCATCCATTGCTCCATGCCCTAGTCTCTAGACCTGAGGAAAATAAGCTTCCTCAATAGGACATCCCTTCAAATATTTAAACAGGGCCATCATGTCACCCCTTAACCTTCTCCATACATGCACAGCTCCCTAAACCTCTCCTCATAGGGTTTGGTGGTTTCCCGACTAGAGTAGGCCTCTTATGTCAGCAAAGTACAGGAGTGTTGCTTTTCCACTCGGCAGTTTACTCAGCGGGCCGGCTGAGTTCAGGGCCAGCCTGAGGAACAAGATCTTGTGCTGGGAAGGGGCTGTTTGGCTAGCAAAAGCATAGTACCAAAGAGACCACAATGGAGGGGATGGACAGAAAGACATAGAGGAGGCACCCAAAGCCCTGGTGGTAAGTGAAGGAGTTCTGCAAAAAGCCTTTGATGCTAGCTTTATTGTTGTTGGCTTCAGGTTGTTTCTGACTTATGGTGACCCAAAAGTGAAGCTGCCACAGGGTTTTACTGGCAAGATTTCTTTGGAGGGGGCTTGTTCCTCTGAGGCTGAAAGTGTGTGACTTACTCACTCAATGGGTTTCTGTGGCTAACCAGGGATTCGAACTGTGGTCTCCAGAGTTGTAGTCCAACACTCAAACCTCTACATTACACTGGCTCTGGTCTTGGAAACTCAGCAGGGTCAGCCTTAGTTTATCCTTGGGTGGGAGACCACCAGGGAATCCCAGGTGTTACAGGCTGTATTTCAGAGGAAGGAACTGGCAAAACCAACTCTGGATTCTTTGCCTAACAAAACTTTATGGGAAAAAAAAGTATGAAATGTCAGCAGGCAACTTGAAGGCGTACACACGATGTAACACAAGGCTTAAATACCCTCAAGACACCCAATCCCATCTGATCTTGGAAGCTAAGCAGCATCAGCCCCAGTTAGCCCTTGCATGGGAGACTGCCGAAAACAATACGAAATATTCATGGGGTCGACGTGCTGTGTAGGCAAACACACAAACAATTGCTGCTCCTAGGGCATGGAAATTGCAAGCAGAAGTTTCTGCTTCCGTCTGTTCTCTGCACTGGGACATGTGCCAGAGACTTGAATTTGAATTTAGATTAACCAGGTATTCCTGTACTACCTGTTTTTATTCTGTGCTGCATTCCCCCTATTGTGTCTTCTCCTTTTTCCTCTGGTTGAGCACCCTCTTCCTTTTCTGAGAAGACTGAGGCAAAGGTATTGAGTAGTTTTGCCTTTTCTCTGTCCCATCTTAGCATATCTCCATCTTCTCTGCGTAGTGACCCTAACATTTCCTTTTTCTTCCTTCTGCTACGGACATAGGGCCTTTGCAGACTGCTAGAAATAGTGCAAATTGAGTCCACTTGAACTGCCCTGGCTCAGTGCTAGGGAATCATGGGAATTGTATTTTTTTTTTTTTTTGAGACATTGAGCCTTCTCTGTCAGAGAGCTCTGGTGCCACAATAAACTACAGTTCCCATGATTCCTTAGCACTGAGTCAGGGCAGTTAAAGTGGACTCAATTTGCACTATTTCTGGCAGTCTGCAAAGGCCCATACCCCCAAAAGCCCTTTTTATTGTTCTTAATCTCTCATTCTGTGCTTTAGCTTTTCTGACTTTCTCCCTATGATTGTTTGCTATTTGTCTGAAATCCTCTTTGGTGTTTCCCCCCTTTTCCATTTCTTATACATCTCCCATTTAAAACTTAGCTCAGTAGAAAATTCTTTAGTCATCCATCCTGGTTTCTTGAGATACCTCCCATTTTTCCTCCTCACTGGAACTGTTTGAAATTGTGCCTTCAGTATCTCCTTTTTGAGAAACTCCCATCCGTTCTAACTCCTTTCTCTTTTAGTATTCCTGACCCCCAGTATTTCCCTAAGTTTACTGAAATCAGCTTTCCTAAAGTCTAGAATGCGTGTCTGACTATACTTGGCTTCTTCTTTCCACTGTATAACAAACTCCAGCAGGACATGATCACTCGCACCTCAGGATCCCACCACTTGCACCCCATTGACCAGGTCATCCCTATTGGTTAGGATCGGATCTAAAATAGCTGATCAGTTTATGTTTTTGGCCATCCATGGTATCCTCCGCACTCTTCTCCCTCACCACATCTCCAATGAGTTGATTTTCTTATTATCCACTTTCTTTACTGTCCAGCTCTCACATCTTAACATGGTGACGGAATACAATGGATTGGGCGATTCGGACTTTAGTGCTTAATTGTATATCTTTACCCTTTAGGATCTCGTCTAATTCTTCCATTGCTGCCCTTCTTGTTCCTAGTCTTCTTATTTCTTGACCGCAGTCTTCTTTCTTATCAATGTTTCATACAAGGTACAGAAACTCCTTAACTATTTCGATTTCCTCATTATCTAGGTTGAATTTACATTGATCCTCCTGGTCACTATTTTTGTTCCCTTTGCAGTTTTCTATGTCCTCCCTTAGTAAATGTTTCAGGTCTGTGATGTTTTTTGCTAGTAGTATGGTGTTATCTGCATATCTTGATTATTGATGTTCCTTCCTCCTATCTTCACTCCTCCTTCTTCTGAGTCTAAACCTGCTTCTTCTATGATATTTTCTCCATACAAGTTGAACAAGTAGGATGTTAATATACAGCTTTGCCTGACCCCTTTCCCAATTGGGAACCATTCTGTTTCTCCATATTCTGTTCTAACAGTAGCCCATTAGGAGTACAAATTCCTCATCAGGAATATCAGATGTATTGGCACTGTCACATCTTGACAATGTCTCATAACTTTTCATGATCTTTGCAGTCAAAATCTTGAAAGCCAGCATGGCATAGTGGTTTGAGTGCTGTACTATGACTCTAGAGACCAGAGTTCTATTCCCAGCTCGGATGTGGATACCTACTTGGTGACCTTGGGCAAGTGACACTCTCTCAGCTTCAGAGGATGACAATGGCAAGCCTCTTCTGAAGATGCTTGCCAAGAAAACCCATTACAGGTTTGCCTTAGGGTCACCATAAGTCAGAAAATGACTTGAAGGCACACAACAACCACAAACCATTGCAATGCTACAAGTGGATCAATTCCATCAAGGAAGCCACAGTTGCTGCCCTGCCTTTGCAGAACTTGAGCAGGGCTGGGGATGACCAGGATGGTAGTGGTTGTTTGCTCTTGGAGGTTGTAACACTCGCAGCAGAAGCCTGGCTTGAGGTGTGCTGTAGGGGTCTGGGTCTGAGGCTGGCAAAATGATCACCCAAACCTGGGCTTAAGAAAGCTTATTTTATTTAAGCAAATAAGAGATAGGGAAGAATAAAGCATAGATCCATAGTCTCAAGCAAGTTAACATAAAGAAAAAGCCATACATATACAATGGCCAGGCAGTCCTGCATGTCCCCATGCCAACAAGGGAAGTAATAGTGCTGCTCTACTCTGCTTTAGTCAGGCCTCACCTGGAATAATCCTGTGTCCAGTTCTGGGCACCACAATTGAAAAAGGATGTTGAGAACCTGGAGCGTGTCTAGAGGAAGGCAACCAAAATGGTGAAGGGTCTGGAAACCATGAAGCCCCATGAGGAAAGGCTTAGGGAGATGGATGTATGTTTAGCCTGGAGAAGAGGCAATATGATAGCTCTGTTTTAAGTATTTGAAGGAGTGTTATATTGAGGATGGAGCAAACTTGTTTTCTGCTGCTCCAGAGAATAGGACACAATGGAGCAATGGATGCAAGCTACAGGAAAGGAGATTCCACCTAAACATTAGGAAAGTGATGGACTCTCCTTTGCTGGAGGTTTTAAAACACAGGTTGGATGCCTAACTCTCAGTCAATCACCTAATATTTAATTCTCTTTTATTACTCACTGTTAGTTGCTTTGAGTCCCAGTGCTGGGATTTGTTATTGTTTTCGGAACCTATCATGGGGTTTGCTCCAGAGAATAGGACCCAGAGCAATGGATGCAAAGTAGAGGACAAGAGATTCCACCTCGACATTAGGAGGAACTTCCTGACAGTAAGAGCTGCTTGAGAATGGAAGACAATCCTTTGGAGAGTGGCAGAGTCTCCTTCTTTGGAGGTCTTTAAACAGAGGCTGGATGCCCATCTGTTGGGATGCTTTGATTGAGTGTTCCTGCATGGCAGGGGGTTGGACTGGATGGCCCTTGAGGTCTTTTTCAACTGTTGGATTCTATGATTCTAGGCAAATTGTTTATCCAATCTCCAGGTACCCAAGCTGGAACCTCTTATCGCTTGGCCCTGAAATGCAGTTCCTTCTCACAACAAGGGAGGATTTTCCTTGACCCATCCTCTGATAGGATAAATGAGGCCTACACATTTTTAAGGCTAACTGCAGCTTGAGCCAAACTCCAGCTTAACAGAGGTCTCTCATTCAAAGGATCACTGTAAGTGAAGCCTGTTCACCATGGTGTAGTGGTTTCATAGAATCATAGAGTTGGAAGAGACCCCAAGGGCCATCCGGTCCAACCCCATTCTGCCATGCAGGAACTCCCAATCAAAGCTTCCCTGACAGATGGCCATCCAGCCTCTGCTTAAAGACCTCCAAAGAAGGAGACTCCACCAAAATCTCAATTGAGGGAGTGTGTTCCACTGTCGAACAGCCCTTACTGTCAGGAAGTTCCTCCTAATCCTGAGGTGGAATCTCATTTCCTGGAGCTTGCACCCATTGTTTCGGGTCCTAGTTTCTGGGCGGCAGAAAACAAGCTTGCTCCCTCCTCAATATGACATCCCTTCAAATATTTAAAGAGGGCTATCATATCCCCTCTTAACCACCTCTTCTCCAGGCTAAACATCCCCAGCTCCCTAAGTCGTTCCTCATAGGGCTTCATGGTTTCCAGACCCTTCACCATTTTAGTTGCCCTCCTTTGGACATGCTCCAGTTTTTCAACCTCCTTTTTGAATTGTGGGGCCCAGAACTGGACACAGGATTATTCCAGGTGAGGCCTGACCAAAGCAGAATAGAGGGGCACTATTACTTCTCTTGATCTAGACAATAATGGTTCGATTCCCCACTCGGCCATACAACCCACTGGATGACCTTGCCCTGGTCACACTCTCTCAGCCTCAGGGGAAGGCAATGGCAAACTCCTCTGAAAAAACATCCCAAGAAAACCCTGTGATAGAGTTGCCATAAGTCAGAAGCAACTTGAAGGCCACGACAATAAAGGCTGGGAACTACTGGGCTGTTAAGGGCTTTCTATAGCTTTTGGGAGGACGACGGATGACAAGCTGAGGGGAAGTACAAGGGAGATACGCTTCCATGTAACCAGATGTCCTAACTGCAAAGGAGGACAAAGCACCACGAAATGTAGGACATTCAGGGAAAATGTAGGACATTACAACATTAAAATGCTAAAAGCACTCGCACAAATGTATGTCCGTCCTTCTTAGTCATTCTCAAAATGGAGGACATTTTGGGATTCCTCCTGGACAGAAGGTTGGAATGGAGGGGACGTGTCCTGGAAAAGGAGAACGCCTGGTCAACCTGAATGGAGGATATTTTGAGATTCCTCTTGCATAGAAGGTTGGGATAGAGGACGTGTCCTGAAAAAGGAGGACGCCTGGTCACTCAGGGAGGAGGACATGTCGGGATTCCTCCTGGGCAGAAAGTTGGTATGGAAGACGTGCCCTGGAAAAGGAGGACGCCTGGTCACCTTTCGGTGGCTGCCGGGCTTCTCGGGCCTTCCTTGGAGGACAGAGGCGGCAGGGCCCCAGCAGCGTACTCTGCTCATGGGCAGAGGCACGCTCGTCCCTTCTTCCCGAGGGCCTCTGAGTCCTGGCCCCCGGAGATACAAAGGAGGCCGGAAGTTCGCCCGGGCCGCTCTAGCCGCGCAGGAGGCCACAGAGAGGAGGCTGGCGGCCGTTGAGCCTCCCCTAGCAACGCCCCGCGCGCCCCTAGCAACGCGGCCTACCTGCGCCACCTCCGCCTTCCCTCGCCATGGAGTCGCCTCAGCAGCCCGGCCCTGCCTCTGGTGCCGCTGCCGAAGCGGGTAAAAAGGCCGTTGCGAAGGCGGGAGGGAGGGCCTCGGGGCATATGCAGAATGTTCTTTGCCCAGAGACGAAGCGCGGGGGTCTCATGGGTACCCTGACTCCATTCCAAGGAAAGGGGGCTTCCTTTGGGCCCAGTGCTGCTCTGCCCCAGATGGACAGGGTGACCAGGCGTCCTCCTTTTTCAGGACATGCCTTCCATCCAGGGTGACCAGACGTCCTCCTTTTTCAGGACATGTCCTCCATCCAGGATGACCAGGTGTCCTCTTTTTTCATGACATGTCCTCCCATATGTCCTCCATCCAGAGTGACCAGATGGTCTCCTTTTTCAGGATGTGTCCTACGTTTCAACCTTCTGTCCAGGAGAAATTCCACCATGTCCTACATTCAGGGAGACCAGGCATCCTCCTTTTCCAGTCCAACCTTCTGTCCAGGAGGAATTCCAACATTACGTCCTCCTTTTCCAGGACATGTCCTCCTATGTATCTCCATCCAGAATGACCAGATGGTCTCCTTTTCCAGGACATATCCTCTATTTCAGCCTTCTGTCCAAGAAGAATTACAACATGTCCTCCATTCAGGGTGACCAGGCATCCTCCTTTTTCAGGACATAGCCTCCTCCATTTCAACCTTCTGTCCAGGAGGAATTCCAACATGTCCCCAATTCAGGGTGACCAAGGCATCCTCCTTTTTCAGGACATGTCTTCCTCCATTCCAAACTTCTGTCCAGGAGGAGTGCCAAAGTGTTCTCCATCCAGAGTGACTAGGCATCCTCCTTTTTCCAGGACATGTCCTTTATTCCAATCTTCTTTTGAAAACCTGGAACATGCCTAAACTAAGAAGTGCTTTTATAGTAACTTTCCTTTCAGCTGTATTCGATAAAATACAGATATAAAAAGATCTCATTCTCGAAACAGATTTGCCCTTGTGGTTTAGATGAAGTAGAGTCAGTTTGTCATATCCTACTTCACTGCACTTTTTATAAAGACATCAGAGTCTGACTTATAACTCCTCTTATTCAAAGAATTCCAGCTATCTATTGCCATAGAGGGCTAGAAAAACAACTTTGTTAAATATTTGGTTATTAGATTTCCCATGACTTACTTTTATGATAGCAGAAGCTATTTTAAAATGTGTATATTATACCCAGTCGACTCTCTTGTAATATTTGTATTTATTTATTATTATGCTGTCTATTTGCTGTAATAAACGGAAATGAAATGAAATGAAACCTTCAGGACCAAGAAGCCCATGGAGTAACACCACCTTTGCTGTTCCCCTTCGAAAACTTCATCTATTTGTCAGCCTTTCCTCGCTGGAAATAGGGGGGCAAGATGGATCCTTCTAAAGTTCCTTTTTTTCCAGGAGCAGCAGCAGGCAAGACTCGCACCCAGAGCTCAAGGTGCATTTGTTTCTCGGAGGGGAAAAGGACAGCAAACATGTTAGGCAATAGGCTGCTTGAGGACACAATGCAAATGTTGAAAGGTTTTTCCCCCCTTCATTTCAGCACAATGGACAAATAATTTAAGGAATAATTTAAATGGAGATTTGCTCAAAGGTTTGTTTAAAAAGTACAATTTTAAGTATTTCTTGTCTTCCTAAGAGTTCTGTAAGTACTGTATATTGCAACTATGCTGGCTGTTTGCTGTAATAAATGAATTGAATTTAATAGTATATTGCAAGCATTTTAATGAAGATAGGTTCATCAGAAAAATATGATTGAGTACATAAATAGAGAGTGGTGGTTTGAGTGTTGGACTAGGACTCTGGAGACCAGGGTTTGAATCCTAGCTCAACCATGAAACCCACTGGGTGACCTTGGGCTCTCAGCCTCAGCAGAAGGCAATGGCAAACCTCCTCTGAACAAATCTTGCCAAGAAAACCCCAGGAGAGGTTCGCCTTAGAGTCATCATAAATGAGAAACTATTTGAAGGCACACAACACACACACAAAATAAAATACATGTAATATAGCTACAACTAAACCATTACAAAATGAATTTATATTCATAATAGTGATTTTAGCTTTTATTTTGGAATGTCCTTCATTTTTCTTGAATGTCCTACATTTTGAGATGTCTTGTCCTCCTTTGTGTTTATGACATCTGGTCATCCTGCCCTTGGGTCATTCTTGAAGGAGCTATGCCTGGCACCCTGAAGCCCCCTTACCCAGGCCATCTGCATATGCTCAGATGCCTTCTTTCTTGCTGACTGGACACCCTCCTGCTTCTGAGAGGGGCCCTTCTCAAACTATATGACCCCCTTTTCTCTCTCTTTATCAGCAGGGGTCCTACCATGGCAGGACGATACTGGTGGAACCTGGGCATACTCCATCCGCCGGCGCCTGGCTGTGGAGCTCCGTGAGTTCGGGCACGCTGAGCCCAAGCATGTGGATGACCTGGTGGCTGAGCTGGTGACCGTCCTGCGCACTGTGATGCAGAAGAGCAGTCGAGGGGCCTGGCTGCATCTGATGGAGGCCTTGCGCCTGGCTGCCCCCTTCCGGCAGCTCCTCTCTGGGCGGAAAGAGCTGGCCCCTTACCTGGAGGGCCTCTACTACCAGTTCCACTGCAACCAGGCCTTAGTCTCAGACCTGGATGTCTTGGGCACTGTGGAGCAGACCTTCCCTGAGGATTGCTCTGTGCTGTGGGCACCTCCGAGGGCTACCTGCCCCCGGGATCCTGCAGAACCCACCAAGATTCTGCCGCTGAACCAAGAGCCCATTTTTGCAGGTCTGCCCTGTCCTTTTGTCACCGACTGGGTGATGCCTGATTCTGGCATGTGGGAACCAGATTCCGTGTCTGTCCAGGAGCTACAGAGACATGTGGGGCCAGTTGGTAGCAAGGTGGCCCGAGAAGAGACTGCTGGAGCAGGCAGCCTTTGCCTCATGGCTCTGACATTGGCGACAGAGGTGCCAACCCATTTCTCCTCCGTGGAAGAGCCCGCTGACGCTGCAGAGTAAGGCCCCAGAGGGATCTTGCAGGGATGCTCCTTGGTGCTCCCCTGCCAGAATGGATCCTCTTGCTGACCACCCCTTGTTCTTTCTTTTCTCTGCTGCTGCTGGTGCAGACCCTCTTCGCAGCCTGGCCAGGAAGCCCCAAGAGCAGCCCTGTTGCCTAAGGAGAAGGTGGTGGTGGAGGCAATTCCAGGTGGAGAGGTGGCATCTGGCAAGGAACCACCCATGACTGGTCTCCAGGCAGCTGAAGTCTTTGCCAGGAACCGCCATGCGGGGAAGATCAAATTCCTATACCTCAACGTGGCCCCCAACCGGCATTTCAGGTAGCCCCATTGCCTGCTCTGGCTGCCCTACCTATGGTTCCCCATGTGCTTGGGCCCTTGCAGCCCTTCCCATTGCTTAGGGGGCAGAGGAGTGGGGGACCTTTTTTGTTCAGTCCTGAGCTTTCCTAGATAAGCAGCTCCTCCCCCTAATTGACAGAAGGCACAAGGAGCACTTCCACATTTTCTTCTCCAAAAGGATATTCCTTGGGGAGGAAAAGTGGCTGGGGGGGGGGGCAAGTGGAAGGTGGTGTGGGCTGGAGGCCCACAAGTGGGATTTGGGGAACAGTCAGTCAGTGGTAGAAGGAGAGCTTCCCTTGCTGCTGCCCTCCACTCCTCCAGCCTTGTTTTGTTCCCCAGAGAAGCAGCCTCTTGACAGAGCCTGGAGATGACCTTCTTTCTACAGTTGCAGATTTTTTAAAAAATTATTTATTGTATTTATATCCTTTTTATAGGTTTTTGTGGGTTTTTCGGGCTGTGTGGCCATGTTCTAGAAGAGTTTCTTTCTGACGTTTCGCCAGCATCTGTGGCTGGCATCTTCAGAGAATACTGGAATAGAAGAGAGTGGGTCTGTATATACTGTGAGACCCTGGATAGGGAGGAGTGATTTCCATGTAAACCAGGGGTAGGCAACCTTTTTGAGCTGTGGGTCGGGTTGCTGTCCCTCAGACAATTGGGGGGCCGAAGCACCAAAAATAAATAAATAAATAAATAAATAATATATATATTTTTAAAAAATTAAAAAAATATGCATCCACACTCTCTAAGCCCCAGAAAAGCCATGGCAAAACCCCTGTGGAGATTTTGCCAAGAAAACCCCAAGAACAAGTAATAACAACAATAATCAATATCATCATGGCGGGTGGCGGCGGCGGTGGCAGGACCGGCCTGGGGCCGGTCCAAAGGCCTCGGGGGGCCGCATCTGGCCCCCGGGCCTTGGGTTGCCTACCCCTGATGTAAACTGTGTATTGTTCTGAGTTGAATAGGTATTGTTCTGTTGTTAATGGCATGGCTTCAGGGTAGGAGGATAGGAGATTGCTATTCCCATGTAAACTGTGTATTATTCTGTGTTGAATAGGTATTGTTTGTTGTTAATGGCATGGCTTCAGGGTGGGAGGATATGCAATCAAGGAGATTGTCTGCTATTGTCTGCTGGGAAAGCCCCTGACCCTGGTTGGTTTCCTATTTGCATTTGCTGAGTGCTGACTTTCCTATTTTGCAGGACTGGTAGCCAAACCTTGTTTACTATGGTTTCTTCTTTCCTGTTGAAGTTGTCCAAGTGTTTGTGGATTTCGATGACTTCCTTGTGCATTCTGACCTGATAGTTGTTGGCATGGTCCAGAATGTCAGTGTTTTCAAACAGCATTTTATGCCCAGGATGGTTTATAATGTGTTCTGCTCCTGCTGATTTTTCTGGCTGGCCCAGTCTGCAGTGTCTCTCATGTTCCTTGACTCGTGTTTGTACACTGCGTTTGGTGGTCCCTATGTAGACTTGTCCGCAGCTGCATGGTATGCGGTAAACTCCTGAGGCTGTTTCTCACAGACTTTCAGCTTGTTAGCTAGCTTGTTTAGACTATAACACACCTGTGGCTGATAATTGCGTCTCTAGCGTCAGAAAACAAATTTTCACAGCATGGAAAAATACAGACACACATCTTTACATTTCAACATTTTAACATTGACTATATATCCCATCAAGACCTAACATGTGAGAGGGTCTCTCCTGTCCTTCGCTGAGCGCAGCATTTGTTGGATTTTCTTGGTTGGTTTGTAAACCATTTGGAGGTTGTGTTTCCTCACTACAAACAATACCTATTCAACACAGAACAATACACGGTTTACATGGGAATAGCAGACAATCGCCTATCCTCCTACCCTGAAGCCATGCCATTAACAACAGAACAATACCTATTCAACACAGAACAATACACAGTTTACATGGAAATCACTCCTCCCTACCCAGGGTCTCACAGTATATATAGACCCACTCTCTTCTATTACAGTATTCTCTGAAGATGCCAGCCACAGATGTTGGCGAAACGTCAGAAAGAAACTCTTCTAGAACATGGCCACACAGCCCGAAAAACCCACAAAAACCTATGGATGCCGGCCATGAAAGCCTACGACTATACCCTTTTTGTTGTTGTTGTTAACTGCCCTTGAGTCGATTTCGACCCATGGTGACCCTGCTGATGAAACATCTCCAAGATCCCCTGTCCTCCACTGCTTTGCCCAACCCTTCAAACTCATACTTGTGATCTCTTTAATAGAGTCCATCCATCTCACATGTGGCCTTCCCCTCTTTCTACTTCCCTCTACCTTTCCTAGCATTATTGTTTTTTTCAATGATTCATGCCTTCTCATGATGTGTCCAAAGTACGACAACCTGAGTTTTGTCAACTTGCCCTGGCTTGATCTGCTTCAGGACCCATTTGTTTGTCTTTTTGGCTGTTCATGAAATCCTTAGCACTCTTTTCTCAGCACCACTTCTTAAATGAGTTGATTTTCCCTCCTATCCTCCTTCTTAACTGTTCAACTCTCACATCCATGCATGGTAACAGGGAATACAATGGCTTGTATGATTCTAACTTTTGTGCTCAGTTGTATATCCTTGCAATTTAGGATCGTCTCTATTTCTTTCATAGCTGCCCTTCTCATTCTTAATTTTCTTCTGATTTCCTGGCTGCAGTCTCCATTTCTATCAATGTTTGATCCCAGGTGTGAGAATTCTTTTACTATTTCTATTTATCCATTATCTAATTCAAATTTGTGTAGATTTATAGGTCATTATTTTTTGTTTTCTCTATGTTCACCAATAGACCTACCTTTGCACTTTCTTCCTTGATCTTTCTTAGTAGTTTTTCCAGGTCTTTGAGGTTTTCTGCTAGTATTATGGTGTCATCAAATGATGCCATACTGTTTAGGAAAGCTCTAAGAGCAGTTTACAAATTGTTGATTTAACAGTTCTCTGTCCTCAGGCTTATAAACTAAAAAGACAGACACAAAAGGAGAAGGGAATGGCAGTGGGGAAGGAGATCAAGTCCAGCAGATACTGTTGGTTTTTCTGTCCTTCCAAGGCCAGTGTGATGGCAGTTGGAGTGGAGGGAGGGCCTTTCATCTGCCTCTGGGCAAAGCATGGTGGAGCTGTGCCTACCTCTTCTCTCCCTCCAATATTAGGGCAGTGGCATTTTTGATGGAGGGAGGACCTTTCATCTCCTGCTGGGTTAGGCATGATGAAGCTGTACCTGCCTCTTCTCTCCCTCCGAGGCCAAGGTGATGGCAGTTGGAATGGATGGAGGGACTTTCATTTGTCTCTACGCTAGACATGGTGGAGTTGTGTCTGCCTGTTCCTCCAAGGCCAGGGAGATGGCATGATTCATGGTTCACTTGTGTGGCCAGCCTCCCTTTGGAGAGTACTTATGCTAGATAGTGGGGAGTCTGTCAAGAGGAAGGGAGGAAGATGGAGGAAGTGGGTGCACATGCAAGCCTGGGACAGAGTCCCAGGCCCTGGCCTTGTTCAGAGGGTCTTGCCTTTCCTCCTTGCTTCCCTCTCTCTGCAGACCTTATGACCTGGTGGCTGTTCCCAAACACCTGATCAACCCCCAGCACTATGTCTTCTCACCATTTGGGGTGCTGCACGTGCACCCCAAGGAGGGCTCAGAAGCGTTCTCCCTGGGTGACTGGCATCGGGAGGCTGTGCTCTGGCAACTGATGCAGTACATCCCCTTTTTCCGGCTTTTCTTGGTCCGCAAAGCCTTTGCTTGGTAAGGAGTAGGGAGGGAGAAGGAGGGCTGGCCTGGTGGCATTCTGGTGGCTTGCCTGGCATGGCTGTGGTGCTGGGTGGCTCAGCTTGACCATCTGCTGTCTCTCACTGCTGTCCCTCCCAGCTGGTGCTTCAACGTCAAACATTTGCAAAGGCTGAAACGGAGGGAGAATCTGCGTCTTCAGATGCTCCAGGCAGTGCCACACTTTGGGGCAGCTCTTCTTCAGATTTCCAGGTGAGAGGGGAGATTTCCAGGTGAGGAGGGCTGAGGCTGCTGCCTGTATTTGACCCTCCTGTTGCCTCCACTGTTCTCCATGGCCCTAGCTGCCATTTCTCTCTCCCTGGCAGACTGTTGCAGGAACTGCAATCCGTCCACTGGCTGCCCATAAATGATTCCAAGTGCTACACCTTTCCTGATCTCAAACGGACCCTGGCACAGGAGAAGAGCAGTGCACAAAACTTGCTCAGCCGCTTCCTTGTCCTCTGCTCTTCCATCTTGGAGCTGGTAAGTGCCAGAATGTAGTAGATCACAATTACAGCAGGACAACAGCATCTTTGGTAGGGACTTATCCCAGTGTTGTGTCTCTCCCATGGTTGCCTTGTGTTTTGATGGTTATTGCTTCAAATTTTTTCATTGATGGGAAAAACTTGTTAATGGCTGCAATTTTGCTACTGTTCCACTATTGTTTCTGGTGCAATCATTTCATTCTGCTGGAGGTGCAATATTGTAGCAACCATGCAGTGTGACTAGGCATGGTTTTCCTCTCCCCTTCACTATCCCCAAGCAGGAGGAAGTCACTACAGGGAAATGAAAGCTTTTAGAGAGAGAGAGAGCCTATTGGTCAGTCCACTTAAAACACATGCTTGATTTGGTGAGGATACTCTGGAGGGGAGGAAAGAAAGCTGGCAGCTTGCCTCCAGGAAGGCAGGAAAGAGAAAGAGAGAAGCCATGGGTCCTTAGCTTAAAACACACAGGCACATATACACACACATATTTGATTGGCAAGGCTGCGTGTGAAGAATTGTACAATTGGAACTAGCAACATGTATCCTGTGGATACAAAATGTTGTGAGAGTAGTTGGGGGTTTTTTTGGTCACTGATGGTGGGAATTTCTCACACAGGCAGAAAAGATCTCATTAGTGGACCTTGCTTTTTTACCATGTGCAAGTTCAGTTTGGACCTCATTTGTCATTCTTAGCAAAGCACTTTCCCTCCTTATCAGGACAGGAATCATTTTTTAGCCCCAAAACTAAACCCTTATTATTTATTTATTTATTTATTTATTTATATATATATATCCCGCCCCTCTGCAGAGCAATCGGGGTGGCTTCCAACATTAAAATTTCCATACAGATATGTTATTACACTGTAAACAGAACCTAAAAATCCCGAAACCCACCCGCCCCTTAAAAAGTGAGGGTTCTTCTTCTTAGGCTAGGCCCGATGAAGATGGGCCTGCATCTCTCCCCCAGATGACGTTGGATGGAGTGGAAGGAGGGCTAAACCCTGTATTACCTGCAAATATATGGGGGAGAGAAGGGAAGGAGGGAGGAGAGATAGTCTTCAGAGAGAAGAGAAATAACTATTTTATAAAGAACAGCAAAATTTTGTTTTACACAATTGTGCAGTTGCAGCAAAAAGTAGGGTGGACATGGGTAAGAGAGCAGAGTCAGTGAGGCAGTGCAGATGGCAGGACTGTTCTTCACCAAAACAGCACCATAGCATTGTTGCAAAGAAGTGTGAGAGTAATCATTTCAGTTCTGTTATGTTCCCATTTCCTTAAACAGTGTGATTGCTGTGAGACAATAGGCTTATGTAATAATCTTCTCAAGAGAGCTTTTAATCACAATACCTGGGCAGCACGTGGCTTTTACATCGGATGATTATGCTAGATGAAATTGGAAAGAGTTTTCAAAAAGATGAGATGTAGAATAAAAGCTCAAGAACAACAAGAAAGGCCTCCTCCTGATTCTGCACCTCCTGCGATCAGACTCTGCCATTCAGCATCTTGCACCTGTGAGCACCCCCTCCATCCCACGTCCTGGATTGCAGGACAGGGGATGCTCTTGCTGCTTCAGTAATGGGCCTCTTGCATATACAATAACCATCGTCCCGATATTCCCTTCTCTTTTAATTCCTCTTGTGATAGAATCTTAATTTTATCACCCTCATTCTTAATTAATTCTCCAAATTTTATCCATTTGTCCTTCAAGAAATTTTCTTTTTTATAAAATGCCTCATGAGGAGATGGTTATTGTATATGCAACTAAGAGAAAATTTAAGAACTGAAATTAAAAATAACGGTATAGAAGGGAAGTTAACAGAATTAGAAAATGTATTGCTAAATGAAAATCATAAAGTTCTTTCTAAAATATATAAAATAATGTTAAGATAGGACACGGAAGAAGAATTAATTAAAGACTCAATGATTTAGTGGGCTAAGAACGTAGGACATAGTATAGAAATAAACAAATGGGAAAAAATGTGGAAAAGAACAATTAAAATATCATTAGCACAACATTTAAGAGAAAATATACCGTATATAAAATGCATTATAGGTGGCATATGACTCCAGAGAAAATGTACAAACAAGTAGATCCAAGTTGTTGGAAATGCAGAGGAAAGAGATACATTATATCACCAATGGTGGTCATGTAAGAAAGCAAAAAAGTATTGGATACATCGGAAAATTGAAGAGATATTGGATATAAAATTTTCCATGACCCCAGAATTATATTTATTGACTATGAAGATGATATAGAGAAACAAAAGGAAAGAATTCTGTACTATATGATAATAGTGGCTAGATTAGAATATGCAAAAGTTTGGAAAAATCATTTATACCCATTATACAAGACTGGATAACAAAATTATTAGATTTAGCTGAGATGGATAAACTGACGTGTCTGATGAAAGAAAATAAAGTAGAAAAGTTTATACACAGCTGGGAGCAAGTAGTAAATTTTATAAGCAAAGAATGGGGAGAAATAATGACAATGGGTTTTAAAGATTACATGATGTTATAAATGTAGAATATTAAATGAACTATATTGTCAATATTAGATATTGATGGGTAATGATGGGTGATGGGACCAGATGTAAAAATAAGATATTGTATTACAATAAATTAGAAGATAATATTATAGTATATTACAATATGAAAAAAGATTTGAATATCTTTAAGAAACTACAACAGATTTGAATATATTGAAGAAACATCAAGACTTCGTTATTAAGAAAGACTTCCAAGCTGTGTTTGTTTGTGTGTTCATGTAGAATTGTTAAATTTTGTATGTTTCTATGTAGCAATCAAAAATAATGGGCCTCTTGCATAGCCTGAGCACTGAGTAGCAAGAGCTGAGGCATGTGGAAGAGCAAAGGAGTCTGACAGATCCCAGGTGGCTCAACCACCATTTGTTGCTGGTGGTGCAGGTAGAGGAACTAGCTCTGCCTCTGAAATGTTTCCCTGGGTGTTGGCAAAGTGCTTTTCCTTGTCACTCTCCCTGGTTTGCATTCTCCTTGTGATGACTGGTGGGGAGAACCATAGAACAGCCGGCTGAAAAGACCAGGTGATACCTCTCCTTCCATGTCTTTCTATCCAAGGACTTGCTAAGGCAGTGCTATGTGCCACTTTCCCTTTTTCCGTTGTGACTCCTAAAATCTGAATTTTGGGTTCATTCCTTATCTGTTCTTTGGTCTTATAGGACTTCTGCTACCTGTCCCCTCAGGGTCTCCCTCTCCATCCCTGCATGAGCCACTATGGGGCTTGTATGAGGAGCCAGTTCCTTACAGACCTTATCAGGAAAATGGGCAGTGTCTAGGTATATGTGTGTCTTTGGGGAGCGTTTCTTGGGATGTGACTATGCATGGAGCATGGAGGACTGTTTGCAGGGGAGATGGCAGGGGAGGGGGAGGAGAGGGCCTCCCATACAGAGCAGCATCAATTTTCCCATGCCATTGGACTTGAGGTGTTTTCTGTTTGCATTCTTTGATGAATTCCTTGAGGCACAAGGAGGGGGGGGGTGGCAGGTGGAATAGTCGTATAATGACAAAGAGTCATCATGATGTTACTGCTGTGTCTGTTTCCCTGGCAGGTGCGGGATGACACATACAAAATGGTCCATGGGATGCAAATGAAGGTGGAGAATTACAAGCTGTACCTCACCAAGGAGTCGCTCTACTACCAGCGGATGCAGTATGAGGGACTGCAGCGCCGCTTGCGGGAGGCCGAATCCTGGTTAGGGCGGCTGGGCGTACTGGCTCTTCTGGTCAACTTCCTCATTTGCCAGACTCTGGTCTCTGCGATTCAGGAGGATTCCATGGCCTTTGTCAATCACACCATGAAGGTCCTGGGCCTCTGGAGGGAAGTGCCTGTGCCCTTTGGGTGCAGCTTGAATGGGGTTGGGGGCAGAGGCCATACTCCCACAGGGTCTCCATTGGCACAAGCCCACCTTTGCTATGTGTTGGCAGAGCCTGCATCAGTCCTGGCTGTGCCCAGGACTCTCCCTCCCTGGAAGTCCTTGTGTTTTCACCAGCCCTTGGGCCTCTTCCTTTGCAGGCAGATGGCACTGCTCGGAAAGCGGTCCTCCGGGTGCACCTAGTGTTCAGTGAAGACAGCCAGCTGGTGCTCTTCCCCTCCAATCAGGAGCTGGAGGACTGCCTCTTGGGGGCAGTGAATGCGGTGATGGAGTCAGTCCTGCAGGTAGGTAGGTAGGTAGGTAGGTGTCTCGTTGGCACCACAGGTTAAAGGCTTTCTTCCTCCCCTCAGTGCCTTGCAGTTGCATATGGTCCAGCTAGCTAAGGGAGATTGTTGAAGGACTCTGCTGCTGCTTTTCCAGCTGAGTTGGCAGAACCTGTCTGAGGCTTACCTGCAGTTTTCCATTTCCTTCAGACAACCCGGATCCAAATGGAAGGGCCAGAGACCAAGGAGAGTCCAAAGCCCACAGCATCCATCACCGAGCACCAACCAGTCCAACCAAGTGGTGAGCCAAGAAAGAGCAGCAAGAAGAGCTGTGGCTTAGTGGATCTTCCCCAGCACACATGCTCCACCTCTGGCAGCTACTCAGGGCCTTTGCAGACTGCCAGAAATAGTGCACATTAAATTGAGGTACTGCCCAGGCTTAGTGCTAGGGAGTCATGGGAATTGTATTTTTTTCTGGGACATTGAGCCTTCTCTGTCAGAGAGCTCTGGTGCCACAATAAATTACAGTTCCCATGATTCCCTAGCACTGAGCCAGGGCAGTGCCTCAATTTAATGTGCACTATTTCTGGCAGTCTGCAAAGGCCCTCAGTCTCTTTTTGCTAACCCGTGTCTTCAGTGCCATTTTGCAAAAATCACCCAGGATACATCATGCAGGAGTTTGTTAGGTGGAGCGGGGAGAGAATGTACAGAACATCGCCTCTTCAGAAGTGGTGCCAAACCTGTGGCTTTTTTTTTTTCTTGCTCTACCACATTGTTCACGAGAGTCTGAGGCTTAGGGATCATCCATTGCTTTGGTTGTATGTGGTGCCTCTGCTTCTTTGATTGGCATCCTTTGCTGTTGTTTCTTTATTTTCTGGATGGTGTAAGGAGGAATCTACACAATGGTTTGAACCTCTACTGACAAGCTGCCTCCTCTGGAGCCTCCTTTAATTTTCCTTCCCTGCCTTGCCCAGAATTGGGCTGGGCTATATTCGAGAGCTTGGGCTCCAATTGCTTATTTTTATGCTGCTCATGCTTTTTCTTCCAGATTCTATTTGTTTGTTTGTTTTAATCCAAAACCCTTCTGTCCCATCTTTATATCCTTATTCTCTTTAAATGGGATTAGTAGGGATGATAATATCTCTGCCTGTAAAACAGAAGAAAGGAAGCCTTCTTTAGCTTGCAACAAATCAGATATCGACCACAGAATTATGTTTGCCATCCTGTGTAGTTCAATAGCATCAGCACAAAGGAGCAATTGCGGAATCATAGAATCATAGGGCCTTTGCAGACTGCTAGAAATAGTGCAAATTGAATCCACTTTAACTGCCCTGACTCAGTGCTAGGGAATCATGGGAGCTGTAGTTTATTGTGGCACCAGAGCTCTCTGACAGAGAAGGCTCAATGTCTAAAAAAAACCTACAATTCTCATGATTCCCTAGCACTGAGTCAGGGCAGTTAAAGTGGACTCAATTTGCACTATTTCTAGCAGTCTGCAAAAGCCCTATAGACTTGGAAGGGATCATAAGGGCCATCTATTTCAACCCCATGCCAAGAGGTGATGCTTAGACATCTCTGCAGTGTCAAAGGGGACACAGTAGCTCTTAGTTTCCATCGCTGTCTTTTACTTGAGATTGTGTTGTTGATAACTGTCTTCAAGTCAACTTTGACTCATGGCAACCACATGAATGAGATGTCTCCAGTACCCCCTGTCCTCAACCACTCTGCTCAGGTCTTGCAGGCTCAGGGCAGCCGTAGCCTCCTTGATCGGGTCTCTCCATCTGGTATGTGGTCTTCCTACTGCCTCCCACCTTGCCTATATTGTCTTTTCTAGTGAGTCATGGTGTGGCTGAAGTACTACAACCTCAATTTGGTAAACATGGCTTCCAGGGTGAACTCCAGCTTGATTTGTTCTAGGATCCATTTGTTTGCCATTTTGGCTGTCCATAGTATCCTCAATACTCTTCTCCAGCATTACAACTCAAATATGTTGATTCTTCTTTTCTCAGCCTTCTTCACTATCCAGCTGTCACATCCATACATAGTGATGGGACGTATAATGGCTTGGACGATCCTATGTTTGTTAATCAGTTTAATATCTTTGCACTTTAGGATCTTGTCTAGTTTTTTTATAGGTGCCCTTCCCAGTCCTAATCTTCTGATTCTTGATTGCAATCTCTGTTCTGATCAACGATTGATCCAACTCTGCCTTAATTGTTTGCAAGAAATCATTTCCTCCACTTTCTACCTAAGGTCTATATTCAAAAGGAGTTGTGGTTCTGGAAGATGTTTAGTTCTGGTTTTTTCTTTCCTGTTTGTACTTCTTTGGAATTTGTCTTCTAAGTCATTCAATCCTTTAGTATGGCCATGAAAGGACACTGGAATGAGGGGCCAGAGAAGCTGCTTATCAGCAAAGTTTTAGAATAACTGCACCAACCTAGAATGGCCCTTAATGGTTTAGCTTGTATGCAGAACAACTGCTAAGATCTCAGTTGAAGAGTTTAATGGCCACGTTAGCATGTATAGAAGAAAATGGCCTGTTACACCTTTGCTCCCAGGAATCGTACCTATTTATTATGGGTTTTAATTTGGATTCTTTTGCTAACTGCCTTATGAATATACAGGTGGCAAGAGCAGGATCTGCAATGTGGAAGAAGCAGTCTAGTGAGGGGGTTTGTCCTCTGCTCTCTTGCAGCTCTTTCTCTGTGTGGCCAGAGCTGCAGAACTCTCCAGCCCTTCTCCATAGCTGCCGAATCACTTGAACGGTTGCCCACAGCCATCTTGTGTGGGGAGGAACCCCAGCTAGTACATCGGCTGGACTTGAAGGCTTTTGGGGGCCTAGAAGTGGTTGGCCACCGCCTGAGGGGTGAGTACCCTTTGCTGTCCCGTGAGCAATTGGAGAAGGACCTGCACTCAGATGACATCATCCAGGAGGCCATGGCAACCCAGCAAGCTCTACTCAAGGTAATACCCTCTGGGAAGCCTCAGGCCCCTGAATCAGGCCCGTATCAGGGAACAGTCATGCATCTTCCCCCAGGCTCCAGACCTGGTTCGCAGCTTACTTGTGTGGGAGCTTGAGCCCTTTTTTGCTCAGCAGCAGGCCATCTGTGGTGCTGTTGTCTTTGTGCTACTGGTGGGATCCATGGAGGGCACAAAGGGAGTGTGCCAGTAGCACAGAGGACAGTAGGTTGATGCTATCAAGGGCCTGGTTTGCTTCAGGGATGGGGCTGGCTGGCGCAAGTGTGTGCTGCCCCTGCACATGATACACCTGATGACCAAGACCATCTGGAGAAGTGATGCAACCTGGTGGCGCAGTGGTTAAATGCCTGTACTGCAGCCACTCACTCATAAACCACAAGGTTGCGAGTTCAATACCAGCCAGGGCTGAGGCTCGACTCAGGCCTGCATCCTTCCGAGGTCGCTAAAATGAGTACCCAGCTTGTTGGGGGGCAATCAGCTCACAGTTGTAAACCGCTTAGACACCCCATAGTGTGGTATGAAGCGGTATATAAATGAAGCTGCTTTGCTTTGCTTTGCAACTGGACCCACCTCTGTCAGTAGAGAACAGGGTGCAGGTCCCCAAAGCAGCCTGTCACTTAGTCTGGGGCTTCTGGGTCAGAAGATGGGACCCCACACCAGCCTAATGACTGTCCCCTCCCATCCGGTCCACAGGTTGCATTGAGCGAGACCCAGCTGTTATGCCGGGAGTACTCCTGGCTGGGCCAGATCTACCAATTTGTTCACAGCTGGGGCACTAGCCAGCTAGAAAGCATGAAAGGCTGGCCAGCGGAGGAGTATGTGAACCGGATCCTGAAGCTGCGCACATGGGTGACCCAGGTTGAGAATGTCCCACGCATGGTCATCACATATAATCGCCTTCTCCTCGTGGACTGCAGTGGCATTCATCAGGACATCTGTAAGCACCGGCAGGGCATTTGGGAGGTCAGTTGGGTGCCCAGAGTGATGTTGCTGACTCCAGTGGTGCTGAAACCTCCCTCCATGCATCGCTGTCTCTCTCATTGTAGTGCCCCTGCTGGATTCCATCAACAATGACATTTTGTTGCTCCTGCTGAACGAGACCACGCAGCGCAGTGAGGTCTTCATCGCAGAGTTGGCTGCTGTGCTGCAGCTGTACATGAACGTGGGCAATGACATCTTGATCATTGCCAAGTGCTCCCAGAAGGTAGGCTGGCATTGCAACTGGTTTTACTGGAGCTAATGATCACAAAAGAGTCTTCAGCCCCAATTGCCTCCACAAGGCTGCCTTTCCTAAGTGGTGGTGTTCATCTTCCTCCAAGTGTCGCGATACCACCTCCTTCGGTGGCCACTCTGCCAGGTCAGCCGCCTTTATTGAGTTTTAAATGAATGACAATATAGGATGAAATATCTAACAACACGTTCTTTAGGGAAGAGCTTCTCAGGCTCTCTGATACTGAGTGGGAGTGCCAATTGGCTTTCCCCCTGTTAGACACCACCACCATGTTTATGCCTGCTGACTACAGTTATCTCATTCCTGAAAACATCAGCCAGTGGTTCAGGAAATGACAACAATCCAAGGGCCATCCAATCCAATCCCATAATGCCATGCAGGAAGACATCATTAAAGCACTCCCTGTGGCAGATAGCCATCCAGCCTCTGTTTAAAAACGCCCAAAGGAGGAGACTCCACTACCCTCCAAGGCAGTGTCTTCTCTGCTTGAACAGCTCTTACCCTCAGGAAGTTCCTCCTGATGTTTAGATGGAATCCCTTTTCATTTAGCTTGAATCCATTGCTCCACATCCTAGTCTTTGGAGCAGCAGAATACAAGTTGCTTCATCCTCAATATGACATACTTTCAAATATTTAAACATGGCCTGTCTTGTCTCCTCTTAATGTTCTCTTCTCCAGGCTAAACATACACAGCTCCCTAAATATAGATAAAGAAGTAAGTAAATCATAGAATCAAAGGGCCGATGCAGATGGCCCAAAAGGGGCGGCACAGAGCCGCCCCTGGGAACAGCAGATCAGGGCTGCGGCAACCACACATTGTGGCCCTAATCCTCCTTTTTGCCGCCCCCAAAAGAGGGGCAAAATGCCACTCCTTTTGGGAGGCGGCAAAAGGCTGCCAATAATAATAATAATAATAATAATAATAATAATAATAATAATAATAATAATAAATTTATTTATATCCCGCCTCTCTGTAAAAACAACCGGGGCAGCTTACAAGATAAAACAAACAGTCCTGTCCCCCAACAGCCCACCCCCCCTTAAAATACAATTAAACGATTGAAACTTAAAACATAATTAAAATTATCAAGTTATAATAAATAACAGTAAATTAAAATTAACAAGTTATAACAAATAACAGTAAATTAAAATAACTAACGGGAAACAGGGTCCAGCATTATTTTTTTATTTTTTGGTGGCCAGTTATCTACTCAGGAAAGGCCTGCCAGAAGAGATCCGTCTTAACAGCTTTTTAAAAGCTGTTTAAGATCATCAAGTAACAGATCTCATCCAGCAGGCCATTCCATCTGTGTGGGAGCGATAGCCAAAAAGGACCTCTGGGCAGTTGCTGATAATCTAGTTTTTATAGGTAGCAATAAATTCTTCCCAGAGAACCTCAGTGTGCAGGGTGGATTATATGGAATGAGGCGGTCCCAAATATAGGTTGGAACCAAGCCATTTAGGGCTTTAAAGGTGATGAGCAACACTTTGTACTGCACCCGGAAACTGATAGGCAGCCAGTGAAGCGATTTTAGGTGTTATGTGGTCTCTTCTGGTTTCGCCTGAGACCAGTCTGGCTGCCATATTCTGTACCAATTGGAGTTTCTGAACTAGGCACAAGAGTAGCCCCATGTAGAGTGCATTGCAGAAATCGAGAAGAGAAGTTACCAGTGCATATATCACGGTTTCAAAGTCCCTAATCTCCAGGAAAGGGCGCAGCTGGTGTATCAGCCGAAGCTGATAACAGATGCTCCTGACCACCACACTCGCCTGATTTGTCATCTGAAGCGACGGAACTAGGGGCACCCCTACACTGCGAACACAGTCTTTTGAGAAGAGTGTCACCCCATTTAGGACTGGAGATTGTGTCCCAATACCTGGGTTCGGGGCTGTTACCGTTAGTATCTCCATTTTGTCTGGATTCAGTTTCAATCTGTTTTTCTTTAGAGCCAGCGCCATGGCTCTTTTGTACCCTTTTGGTGCAGTGTATGTGCATGCTGCGCCAGGAGAGTTTCCTGACACTGTGCAAATGGGTGCGCAGCATCAGGATGGTGTAGGGGTGGAGTCAGGGCAGCCGGCGTGTGGCTGCCCCGTCCCAACTCCACCCCCCAGCTGGCCCTTTGTGCCGGTCTGCATTGGCCCAAAGAAACCTAGAGTTAGATGAGACCCCCAAGGGCCATAAAGTCCAATCCCTTTCTGCTATGCAAGAAGACTCCACCACTACTTTAGGGAATGTTGTCTGTCTCATTATGGTCCACTTGTGAGCCTCTTCAGTGTGGATGAAATAATATGTAGAAGGCAAATTCACCATTATGTGAATAAGGATGTATTTATGTGTGTACACACATACATATGTAGGTATATAAAGCTCTCTAGTGTATTTCTGATCTCAGCAGCTTAGTAGCAATTCATCTCAGAGAGCTGCATCTGTCTGTTGTGGCCATGGCCATGCTGGCTGTAGATGATGGGAGTTGTAGTCAATCCACTTGGAGGACACCTGGCTGGCAAGGGCTAGAGATTTTTTGCAAGTGCAGGTCCTGATCCCCCTGCAACTCTGGGCCGGCCACAGCAAGTTCACTTGCACTCTTTTCTTGATTGACCAGTTGTCCCCCGTAGGCTCTGGAGGCAACACTTGTGTCCTGTCTGGCCAGGGCAGGTGGTGATGGAACATCCTACACAGTCCCTGTCATGCCTGCTGAGAGACCAGCACACCTCCTCCTAGTTTTGTAGGTGCTGCTTATTCATTGATAGTATTACCAGCCAATTAACAGACAAGTTGGAGTGGGTTCAAGGGCAACAAAGATGAGAAGAGGTATGGAGAACAAAAACGAAGAGGAAAGGTTAAGGGAGTTGGCCATGTTCAGACTGGTGAAAAGAAGACTGAGGGGAGACATGATGGTCCTCTTTAAATACCTCAAAGGTTGTCACAGAGAAGAGGGTCAGGCCTGCTGTCCCAGAGGGTAGAACCAAGGGCCTTTGCAGACTGCTAGAAATAGTGCAAATTGAGTCCACTTTAACTGCCCTGGCTCAGTGCTAGGGAATAATGGGAATTGTATTTTTTTTTCTGAGACATTGAGCCTTCTCTATCAGAGAGCTCTGGTGCCACAATAAACTACAGTTCCCATGATTCCCTAGCACTGAGTCAGGGCAGTTAAAGTGGACTCAATTTGCACTATTTCTGGCAGTCTGCAAAGGCCCCAAGTCTAATGGTTTTAAGTTACAGGCTGGTAGATTTTGATTGAACTTGATAGTAAGAGCAGTTGGGCAATGGAATCAATTCCTTAGAGAGATGGTGGGGTCTCCTTCTCTGGATCTCTCCAGAAAGGCTGGATGGCTCCCTGCTGTTGAGGATGCTCTGGTTGGTGATCCCACAGTGAGCAGGAGGTTGAACTAGATGGGCTCTGGCGATACCTTTCAACTCTAGGATTCTATGTAGCCTTGGTTTCATCTTGACTCTTCTCCCTCCTTAGTTCCCCATTTTCCATCTGCTCCTTTTCCTTTTACAGCACTGAGAAAAGGTGGCCCCCAGCCTCTCTGTCCTATTCCTGTTCTGGCTATTCCTTCTTTGGCTGCTTCTGCATGTAGGTGGAGGCCATTTTCTTCTCTTGGGTCTCCGGGTGGGTCTCCTTGGTCCCTCTTCTTGTCTCTGTCATTTCTTTCTTTTTCTGTCATCAAGCTATATTGGCTGATTCTCCACCTGCTCCTAGATCCTGCACAATGTCTTTATCCTCCTTGTACCTGGATTCCTCCATGGCCTTGTCCTGTCATGATCCGCTAGGAGAGGAGAGAAGCACATGCGTAATTCCAGAAGTCAAGAAGCTAAGGAATCAGTCCGTAGCCAGGAAGACCAAGAGTAGCCAGGAAGACCAAGAGGGGCAGAGGAACATGCAAAGGAGTAGTCAGGGTCTAGAAGCAAGGCTATGTCTCTGAGCTGGCTTGGGTGTCTTTCCCACCCAGTGGGTGAGAGATGTTGCTTCCAGAGGCGAGGAATATTTACTTCTTGCCTCATCTAGGTCGGCTGATTGTTCAGTGGGAACGACTGGTGGAGGCAGCACTATTTGAGGGACAGATGGGCCAAGTTCGTTCCCAGACACTCCAGTACCGTTGCTTTCCCATTGGGTGGGTGAGGCATGGCAGACCCACCTGGTTTGTCTATTCTTTTATTCCTCTGGACACCTCCTTGTCTGTGATCTGGCTCCACCAGTGCCCTCTGCTCTCCTTCTTGCTTGCCCTCAGACCAAGAACTGCCTGATGGAGGGTGCTGCTTCTCCTGGCTCCCTATGAAGCTAAGCTCAGGCTTGACTCAGGCCTGCATCCTTCCGAGGTTGCTAAAATGAGTACCCGGCTGTTGGGAGGCAATGAGCTTACAGTTGTAAACTGCTTAGACAGTGCATAGCGCAGTATGATGTGGTATATAAATGAAGCTGCTTTGCTTTGTTTTTGCTATGAGACATCCTCAAAAGCCACCTTATATGCTGCTTGAGTTTATCTAATCTTTCTTTAGAGTTGCCCAGGTTGGAGGCCATCACTGCATCCCCAGGAGGTGAAGCACTTTCTGTTGTCTGTCCTGAATCCCGCACCCATTACCAGGTTGAGGAAGGTCCTAGGGAAAAGGGAGGCTGTGATATTCCTAGTCCTGATGGCTGGAGAAGGATGTCCTTAGGATCCTAAAATGAGTACCCAGCCTGTTCGGGGCAATTAGCTTACACTTTGTAACTGCTTAGTACACTGGTAAGAGGTATAGAAATGTACTTGCTATTGCTATTGCTATATGTCCAACCACAGGAACAGCTGTGCCATTAATCATTCACCCCACCCCGAAACAGGACAACAGCATTCTGTTGATAGTTTAGTTATAATTTTAACTTTTGTATGATCTCAATTTTTAAACATTGTCTTTCTTCTAATTTTTGTAAACCACCTTGAGTCCTAGACTAGGGAAGAACCAAGATATAAACATAACAATAATGAATTATTGTTTTCCACGTTGTATTTTTTGTGGGGAAGCTGTCTCTCTTTCTACAGGAGGGTAAAGGCTCCTTAGGACTCATTGCCACTGATCCAGCTCTGTGGAGTTTGGTTTAACATACAATTACCATGCTAGGTAGACTAGTATTGTTGTCTCTCACACATTGGACTGAAGGTAGAAGAATGGCTTGCTTGTGGGTGCTTTGAGGGTTGCGGGCCACATGTTCATCACTGGTGAGGACTCCTCCTCCTGCATGTGTTTTGGCTGTCCAGGACTGGAAGCCCACTGGTTCTGCCACTGCTGGGCTGCTCCTCAGGCATTGCGCTCTCTGCGGGTGCAGAATCCATTCCTGATAGACTGGTGTCTGTTCTTCCACAGCTGGAGCAGTATGAGGGGCAGATGAAGGAGCTACAGGAATACGTTGACTATGTGCGGGCCCTGAACGAGGTCATACAGCAGTGCTTCCGTCCTCTCAGCCCCAGTGAAGAGAGCCTGGAAAACACAGTGAGTGGCCACCCTCTCTTGGGCTGGGGAAGGGTCTCATGTAAGGACTTTGAAGGAGGAAACAAGGGATGTGTCCCACAATCGTCCTTTGGGCTAGACAAAGTCCCTTCTGCAGAAGCGGAAGAAAATGAGAGTGAAACCCAAGCTGGATTCCCTGTAATCAGTGGAGATTCAGCTCTGGTCATTTTGATGTGTGGCGTGTGAGGGTGGCTGGGTATGAAAGCCTGCCCTGCCAGTCATGAGAAATGATAGTAGCAATCAGGTGCCAGTAAGAGGCCTTGGTGAGTTAGAGTTTAGCCAGACCTCAGAGGCAGTGGGGTTTTGAGCAGAGGCTGGCAAGGACTGCCACAAAGGCTGGGCTGGGGGGGGGGGGGAGGCTGACACTGCTTCAGACTAGCATGCCCTCTTCTGGGGCAGGATGGCAGGTGTCTTCTTTCTTTCTTTCTTGGTGGTTAGACTAGAGCAGTGATTCCCAAACTCTGATTTTCCAGGTGTTTTGGACTTCAGCTTCCAGAGGCCTCAGCCATCTTGTCCAATGGTATGGGATTCTGGGAGTAGAAGTCCAAAACATCTGGGAAGCCAGTGTTTGGGAATCACTGGTTTAGAGGTAACTCAGAGCAGCACCTGGGAGTGGCTTTACCACTTGCTCAGGCTGCACTTGGTCATATGGACAACTTCCCAGAAAGCCCCACCAGCCTCAAATGTCCCTGCTTTCATTGGAAGTCCATCAGAATGGTGACAGGAAATGATGCAACTTCACCTCTGGCTAGTGTTTTTGAGAACTCTGGAGAAAAACCAGAAGTATTTTGGTATGCTGGGAGAGGTGTGGCCGATGGGGGTGGGTGTCTAGGAGAAATTCTCCACCCTTCTATTTTTTATTTTTTTTTGGAAGTTATAAATATTTTATTAACCAAATACTTTCACACATACATTATCATACTTAAACCATACATACTATACATACATAAACAACATTACACAAACAAACAAACAAACAAACAAATAACACAAATAACCATATGCATAAAATTTTATCATTAGATTCTTCTATCTTCCGTATGAATGAGTATTTGCATTAATAAGGTTGCTTCTCTGATCCCCTAATCAAAATAAGCTAGTTCTACGTCTTATTATTTATTATCTTTTCAAATTATCTATCCTTATTTAATCTTTTTTTTGTACATATTCATGTCCTTTATTGCTTGACCTTTATTTCATTGTCACAATAATCTTTAAACTTAACCCAGTCTTTAATAACTTCTTTTGTTTTATCATTTAATAGACCTGTTAGAATGTCCGATTCCATGGCTTCCCATAATTTATTTATCCATTCATTATTCGTCGGAGTTATTGATTGTTTCCATTTCTTGGTGTAAAGGATCCTGGCTGTGGTCACGATATATAGTAACACACGTTTATTTTTCTTTTCAAATTCTTTCTCTAGTACCCCAGTCATATTTAACAGAAAGAAGGTTGGCTCTAATGGTATATCAACTTCAAATATATTCTTCATTAACTCTTTTATCCTCGTCCAATATTTTTTTGCTTCTACGCAACTTCACCATAGATGGTAAAAGGTGGCACCCGATTTTCCACATTTCCAACAAGAGTCTTTACCTGTCTTGTATAATTTGTCTAACTTTACCCGTGATAAATACCATCTAAATACCATCTTAATATGGTTTTCTTTATAATTTTGACATTTCGTAAATTTTTGTGTGTCTCTCCACGCCTTTTCCCATTTTTCTAGTTCAATGGGCTTTCCCACATCTTGGGCCCATTGAATCATAGAGTGCTTTATTGTCTCTTTTTCCAAATCTCTGCTCTTTAGCACTTTGTAAAACTTTGATATATGTCCTTTCTTTTTATCTAAAAATATTTCATCTATGTCATTTTGTATTTTTGTAATACCCTTATTTTTTTTATCTACTCTATATCTTTCTCGTAATTGGTTATACAAAAACCAATCATCTTTTATTGGTTCTTTCAACTGCTCACACATCTTAATAGATATTTCTGTACCTCCATTCCAATTAATTAGTTCTTTATAGGTTATCCAGGGGATTCCATCCTTCTTAGATCTCCTACAAAAGGCCTCATGAGGGGATAAAATGGGCAAGAGACCTAGGAAGAAGCATAGACCTTGAAAGTTGGTCATTTTCTAGGAGAAAAACATTTCAGTTTACTAAATGCCAAACAATCAAAGAGAACTATCTAAAAATGGCATATAGATGGCATCTGACTCCATCAAAATTAGCAAAAATCTATAAAAATAAAGATAAAAAATGCTGGAAATGTGGAAAAGAAAAAAGGGACTGGATACATATGTGGTGGCAATGCCTTAAAATAATGGAATTCTGGGTAGAAATACATTTAGAGATAAATAAAATACTAGATATAAAATTTCAATTAGTACCCGAAATATATCTATTAAACATGGTTAACAAAATCACAGATACGGAAGCAAAAAAACATTGGAAGACACTACTTTATATGATTACCACAGCCAGGACTCTCATTGCCCAGAAATGGAAAACGAATGCAATACCAACATTCGAAGAGTGGTTATTAAAAACATTGGATAACATAGAGCTTGACAGACTAACAAACATGATAGAAAAAAGGTTTACCAAAACAATAGATGTAGATTGGGAAAAACTAAAAAATTACTGTGCAAAGCGTTGGTCATTGAAAATATGAATTCTCCAAAACTAAATACAATCTAAGTTGGGAAGACTAATGGAATAGAATATATACTATGTGCAGGGGGGCGAGGGGGTAATATTAGCAAACATGAGGTTTATTATATAAGTTATTATATTATATAAGCTAGATATACAATATTTTTAATTCAGTTACTTCATTAAGAAACAGGTAAATAGAGATACAGGTAAGAATAAGAAAAGAAAAGAATAAATATGTATAAGTAATATGTTTGTTTTTTAAGTTACATTTTACATTGTAATATTGTGTATAAATACTATGTATATTACGTTGTATAAATCAGAAAGATAAGAACTAAAATCAAGAGAATGAGAGAAATTGTTAGAAGGGAAATGTAGTATAACTGATATCTAGATGCTCAAAACCAGTTGTTTAAACAAGAAGCTGGTAAATAATCAAATAATTAAATAATTATGTATGACAGCAGTGATAAGTTAGAAGAAGCTATACATATATATTCAAATATATATATATATTCTTATTTCTTTTTTGTTTTGTTTTGTTTTTGTTATGTTTTGTTTTGTTTTTAAAAAAAGCATCTATGTTTAAAATATTATTGTAATGCTGTAAGAAATAATAATAAAGGAGATTTTGGTTTAAAAAAAAAAAAGGCCTCATGAGGGGAGACCCAACTAGATATTTCCCTGTAAAATTGATTCTTAATATGGATCCATGTTTTCAATAGCGCAAGTCTCACAAAATGGTGTGAAAAATCTTTGTTATCTTTTTGTTTATCATACATCATATAGGCATGAAAGCCAAATCTCATATTGAAACCTTCCAATTCCAATAGTCTATCATTCTTTAGATTTACCCACTCTTCCAACCAATTAAGGCAAGCTGCTCTATAGTATAATTTAAGATTCAGTAGACCACAGCCGCCTTTAATCTTTTCTTCCATTAGTAATCTCCAGCTAATTCTGGCTTTCTTGCCTTCCCATATGAATTTGCCCAACTCTCTTTGCCAAGCCTCCAAACATCTTTCATAGCTTAATACTGGGAGATTTTGAAATAAATACATAATCTTTGGTATTACGCACATCTTTATTGCCTCAATTCTTCCCAAAAATGAAAGTTGCTTTCTTGACCATCTTAATCAATTCCTTCTGAATCTCTACCCAGCATCTTAAGCAATTATTTTTAAATAGATCTATATTTCTTTTTGTTATCATAATTCCCAAGTATTTTACTTTCTTTTCAATCTTGAATTTAGATATTTCTTCCAGTTCTAACTCTTCTCTTGGATTCATGTTCTTCGTTATTATAGCTGTTTTTTCTTTATTTATATTAAATCCTGCTATATTTCCAAACTCTTCTATGACCTTTATTAATCTCGTTATGTTATCCTTTGGTTCTTCAAGAAAACAGATAACATCGTCAGCAAATGCTTGCAACTTGTATGTATGATGTTTTACTTTTGCTCCCCTTATTGCTGGGTCCTCTCTAATTTTGTTATTCAATACTTCCAAGATTAATATAAATAATAATGGCGAGAGAGGGCACCCCTGCCTTGTCCCTTTTTCAATTTTGATTTTATCTGTTTTTTCCTGATTAATAATAATTTGTGCATTCTGTTCCTTATAAATTCCTTGTATCCATTTAATGAATGTTTCTCCCATCTTCATTCTTTTGATCAATTCTAACAAAAAATCCCACTTCACCCTATTAAAAGCTTTCTCCGCATCTAATAGGATTAGTGCTATTTTTTTGTCATGACATTCATAATACTCTATAATATTTAATACTGTCATATTGTTTTTTATTTATCTCTTAGGCAAAAAACCATTTTGATCCTCATGTATTATATGATTTAATATTTCTTTTAACCTTGTCGATATTATTGTCGTAAAAATTTTGTAGTCCGAATTTGTCAACGATATCAGTCTATATTTCTTCATCTCTAAACACTCTTCCTCTTCTTTAGGAATTAATACAATCCAAGCCTCTTTCCATGAATTCGGCACACCATAATCTTTAATATCATTAAACATTTCTTGCATTGGTTCTACCAAGATATCAACCATTTTTTTATAATAGATCATTGTCAACCCATCTGGCCCAGGGGATTTTCCTAGTTTCATTTTCCCAATTGTGTCCTGAATTTCATTTTTTTTGTTATAGGTTGGTTTAATTTCCTTGCTTGCTCTCCATTTAGTGCTTTTAAGTTTTGTTCTCTTAAATATTTCTCTATTTTCTCCTTTTCTTCCTCCTTCTTATCTTGATTTTTATACATGTTCTCATAGTATTCTTTGAATAATCTTTTAATCTCTTCCTGTTCTGTATTTTTCCCCCATTGTGCTTTATTTCTATACTAATTCTCTTTCCTTTTTCTCTTCTCAACTTGCTTGCAAGTAGTTTACCTGATTTATTTCTTAGCTCAAAATTTTTCTGTCTTACGTACTTTAATTTTTTTCTATTTCTTTTATTGTCATTTCTCTTAAATGTCGTTGTAATTGTTCTACTTTGCATCTTATTTTCTTGTCTCCTGTTTCCTTCCATTCTTCTTCCTTCTTTTTCAATTCTCCTTTTATTCTTTATTCATTCTCTTTTTCTTTTCTATTAAATTCCGTCTGTAATTTAATAAATTCTCCTTGAATTACAGCCTTATTGGATTCCCATATAATTTTGTTAGACATGCCTTCTGTTTTATTTTCTTTAAAATAGTATTTCAATATATTTTTAATTTTATTTACATTGTCTTCATTTAATCTCCATGTCAATTCTTTTTTCCTAATCCTCATTATCATTTCAATCGGGTTATGGTCAGATATGTTTTTCGGTAATATTTCTCCACCCTTCTGTTTTAAAGACCCAGAGTAGCATGGAAGCAACTGCAGGCCTCCCCTGGCTCTCCACCCACACCTTGTGAGATGGGGAGGAATGAAAGCCCTGCATGCTGTGGATAAAGCATTCATACTGTTGTTCCTCCAAGGGGTGGGCTCTTAGATACCAGTCTCCCAGATTTGTGGCATGCCCCTGACCTCCTGGGCCTTCCTTGCTGTAGCTCCTGGACACCTGGGATGCCTTTGTGTACCAGCAGCGGGAGGTCTCTGACTTCATCGTCTCTCGACGCCTCAGCATCATTGCGGAGCTGAGCAGTTCTCTCCAGAAGGCCACCCGGGAGTTGCAGGATATTCTCTCCATGGTCACAGTGGGGCGTTTCCTGGACCCTGCTCAAAACCCCCGGGCTATGGAAGAGGAGCTCCACGCCCTCCTGCAGCACTTCGAGGCCACGGTGTTGCGAGTGGCCGACCTCTGCCGCTCCCAGCGGATCCTGACAGGTGGGAGAGCCAGAGTGGGAGGGGGCAGTTGGCTCCAGCAAAAGCCCCCAGTGAAGTAGCCTCTGCCTGTCTTGAGGCAGGATATGAGCCCTGTGGCCCTTTGGTGTCTGCAGGAGACTGTATGGATGTTTCTTTCATCACGGGCAAGCAGGGAGTCATTGAGATCCGGGCACGGATTTGGCAGCTTTACCGCATCATCTCTGAACAGATCATAGAGTGGAAGTGTCTGGCTTTTGCCAAGGTAATGGAATGGTGGCATCTGGCCCAGAGCCTGCCCCTTGCCCCATTGGCTTCTCCCAGGGATTAGTGTTGGACTCCAGGATTCTTGCTCTATGGTCCCATCCCAATGCTTTTCTCTACCTTTTGCCTTCTGTTCGGTTCCACCAATACCTCTGACTTGGCAGCACCAGCCCTAGGGGCCCCATCCCAAGCTAACCCTCTTTCCTGGTGGTCTTGCCTCAGCATGTCTCTCCCTCCCCTCTTATTGCATGCAGTTCAGCACTGCTGTAGCCATGGAGAAGACAGAGGAGTGGCAGAAGGAGGTGATTAGCCTTGAGCACTGCCTATCCGACAAACATCCAGTCCTGCAGGCCTGCTTGCGGACCATTGCCAACTTCCAGAAGTACCTTCCTTTGCTTCTGAAGCTTGGCAGCCCATATCTCAAGCTCAGCTGCTGGAAGGAGATCTTTGCCGGTGAGGCCTTGTCACCTCTGTCCCGGTGAGGGAGGAATGTCTTTCTGGACTGGGTCCACTTCTGCCCTGGAGTGTTGAGGGGAAGCGGAGGAGGCTCTTTCACTTGCTCCCCTCCCTTTGAGAGTCCCCAGCCCCATACTGTAAGCAGTGGTGGTGGTGGTGTCAATCCCCAGGAAAATGCCAGTCGGACTGGGGGAACAGAGGTGGCCAGCTGTTTTCTTTGGTCTGCTCTCTTCCAGTGATGGGCATCAAGTGTCCCCTGAACATGCAGTTCACACTGGGTCAACTCCTTTCATACCCACTGCTGGAGCACAGCGATTCCATCTTTCGGGTGAGTTGCTTCACATAGTGGGCTAGGGAAAACCTTGTAGCACCAAGAAGGTGAGGCATCCTGTGGTAGCAGCTAGTGCTGGTGGGAATTGGGCCTCCCACCACTGGCATGGCAGGCCACAGAACTCCCACCCCTGAGCCCATGGCCTTCCCCCAGAGGGCAGTAATCTTGTTGTCCCCCAGATCTATGCCTGTGAGAAGAGCCGCCACTTCGCTAGGGATAATCTTCACCGCCTTCAGAGGACCTGGACTGAGAAGCAGTTCCGCTTGGTGAATTTCATACTCAGTGTACCATACCATGAGCCGCAGACGGAGCGCTTCCGTCGTCCAGCGAGTGGCCGCCACCGCCCAGCCAAACTAGAATATATTTCCAAGGACAGTGGCACTTACGTCTTGACAGGTGAGGCATCCAGGGTGACTGGGAAGGAGAACCATTGCTTCACCCACACCATTGGGCCCACGCGCCACATTGCCATGGACTGGTCATTCCTGGTGGAGGCTCGAAAGTGCCTTGGCTTTGCACCTGGGATTTGTGGGTTGGGACAGAAACCAAGCTGTGGAGGCAAATGCCAGCTCCTCCTCCTCCTCTTTGCCCAGCTCTCACTGCATCGCATCTCTCCTCTGGCCACAGACACGTCTGAACTGAAAGCCACTGTGCAGAACAGCATCTTGACTCTCCAGAACATCATCCTATCCCCCTTCACATCTGACCTCTTGGAGGAAGCTGGAAGCTGGGCAACCACTCTGCGTTCCTTTGGTGAGAAGAAGGTGTGGGTAGTGTGGTACAGGTCTGCTGTATGGCTGTAGTGGGCAGGAGCAGTCCTCTGGCCTTCTTTGGAGGGAGGGAGGGCTGGCGACTTGTACCCATGGAGGACTCAGCCTGCCCCTTTCCTTTGCTTTGTTCCTATGGCTCTACAGATTCCCTCCTGGATGCCTGGGTCAATTTCCAGCAGAAATGGGTCTTCCTGAATATTGTTCTCTACGAGATGGACATTAGCCTACCCAGTGCTGAGCTGGTGAGTCAGACTACCTTTCCAGACTACTAGAGTCCTTGCCTGTGTGCAGCAGCAGACACCCACCCATCCCTGTTGCCTGGAAGGGGTCCCTTTTGTCTTGCTGGGACTCCCTAAATTGTCCACCACCCCCACCCTTACCTTTCCCTCCCTCCTCTCTTTAGGATGCCAGGTTCCAACGGGTAGATGCCTTCTTCCGAGAATTCATGAAGGTGACATGCAATGATCCCCTGGTGCTGTCCAGTGTGAAGCTAGCATCAGGCAGGTGCCGTGACAGCCGCTTTGTGGGAAGCAGCCTACAAGCTACATTCATGGAGTTTTCTGGAGACCTCCTGATTATAATCCGGGCCCTAGACTATGTGTTGGAGGCAACACGGATGGGATTCCCTCGCCTCTTCTTCCTCAGCAATGAGGAACTGGTTGCCCTGGTGGCCACAGCATCAGAACCTGCAGAGGCCTCAGCTTGGTCCCAGCGCTGCTTCCCTGGTGTGCGCGAGTTGCAGCTCAACATGCCCTCTGCCACCCAGAATCGCACCACATTCTCTGCAGAGCTCCCAGTGGTCGAGGTGACTGGCCTGGTGGGGGAGCATGGTGAGAAGCTGAAGCTGTGCAGCATGGTCTCCCTAAGCCGGAAGGCCACTCAGTGGCTCTGTGCCCTGGAGCAGCACATGAAGGAGACACTTTTCTACCGGATGCAGGAGTGCGTGGCCCAGCGCCTGATCCTGCGTCCACAACTGGACCTGGCCTTTGAGCGGCGCCCAGGTCCCACAGAACTGCCCTTGCATTTGGTTGCTGAGTCCTGGGGGACACTGGGCAGCGCCTTCCCCACCCAGTGTGTGCTGCTTGCAGAGGAGGCCTTGTGGCGGGTGGCTGTGGAGGAAGCCCTGCAGAAACCTGGCTGCTGGCCAGGGCTGCAGCTGAAGCTGTGCCTGAAGATGGAGGCCCTGGCCCACTATGTCCGCAATTACCGCAGTGTCCATGCCTGGAACCCCCGGGAGGACCATCTGGGGATGCTTCTGGGCAGCCTGATCATTCTGACCACCCACCAGCAGGATGTCCTTTCCCAGCTCTTGGAATGCAAAACCAGCTCCCCGCAGGACTTCCAGTGGGCCCGGCAGCTCAAGTATCGCGTAGCCCTGAATCCTGAAAGAGCCCGATCAGCAAGGCTCCCTCCCAGCAGCCCCTGGGTGGGCAACCCACCTGGCTGCTGGGTCGAAGTCCTTGACAGCTGCCTTCCGTATGACTATGAGTTCTTGGGCCCTAGTCTGCGCCTTCTTGGAAGCCCCTCCTTGGACAGGACACTCCTGGGTCTGCTCCTGGCTTTGGACGAGTTCCGATGCGGAGGTCTGCTAGGCCACCCTGATGTGGGCAAGTCCCACACAGTGCAGGGCTTGGCCCAGGCATTGGGCCGCCAACTAGTGGTGGTGAGTTGCACCGTCCACATGTCCATCAGTTGCCTTGCTCGTCACCTCTGTGGGGCGGTGCATGGGGGGGCTGTGCTGGTGCTGGACTCAGCTGAACAGCTGGAGACAGCAGTGCTGTCCGCCTTCAGCCAACGCCTGGTTGACCTGCAGAGGATGTGCCTGAGCCTACAGACCAGCAGGAAGGCCACCCCAGGCATCTCCCCCGTGGGTACCTCCCCAACCAGCCTGGGCTCTGAGAGCTCCGAGAGCTCTGACGAGCAACCTATCATGGCTATGCCAGAGCTGGGCATGGACGAGGCTGAGCCCTACCAACCACGGGTCCTTGGCAACATCCTCTTTGGGGGGAGGCTGTTGCGAGTGCGGGAGACCTATGGCTGTGTGGTCACCCTGGAGCGCCTCCCAGAGCCCCTGCGTCTGGCTGTGCGCCCCCTAGCCCTTCTGCCCCCTAACCTCACCAGGCTTGCAGAGGTCACTCTGCTGGCAGCTGGCTTCCGGGAGGCGACGCGGCTGGCAGAAAAACTCTGTACGTTTTTACGCCTGGAGGGAGAACTGGGGCCCGGTCCCCCCTGCAGCCGCCCAACCCTTCTCCGGGAAGTGATCTGGATGGCTGTAAACATTTTATTCACCCCTACACCCGGGCGAACGCTTTCAGTGGTCCGGTCCAGGCACTCAGCTCGGACAACCTTTTTCTTGGGCTTGGATGAGGAGCCAGCTGTGGTCAAGGCCCTGTGCCTCTCCCCCTTGCTTAATGGCCCTGAATGCCCCCGGCTTCAGAATGTGCGAGAGCTCTTGCACGAGATCTTTCCCAGCACTTCTGTACAGCCTTTGGAACCCTCAATGCCCACCCGGCTCCAGAGCGCCCTGGTGGCCCAGCTGCACGAGGACAAGCTACATCCTGACCCACAACTCCTGACCTTTGCTGGTCTGCTCTTCCAGGCCCTGCAGCATAACACAGGTGTGGTCCTCCTGGGGCCCTCAGGTGGGGGCAAAACCACTGTCTGGCGCACCCTGGCCAAGGCACAGAGCAGGCTGGCAGCTAGTGATGCCACGCATGGGGGGTCACCGGGGTCTGGCACACACCCAGGGGCCAGCATGGACCCAGCCACGCTCTTCAAGCCTGTTAGCACAGTCTGCCTATGGCCCAATGGCTTGAGTGTAGTGGAGCTCATGGGCAGCCTGGAAGGCAGCATGTGGCAGGACGGAGTCCTGTCTCGGCTCCTGCAAAGGGCGGCTAACTCAGCCTTGGTCAGTGGGACAGACACGGGTGGAATCCAGCAGTGGTTGGTGCTGGATGGAGCAGCCTGTGCCGAATGGCTGGAACCCATCTCCTCGCTCTTCAGTACCAGGCCCTCCCTCACCTTGCCCAATGGACAGCGCCTGCAGATCCACGAGAATGTCAAATTCCTCTTTGAGATGCTGGATGCTTCTGGGATGCCTCCCTCTGTCTGTATCCACTGCCATCTACTGCACTGTGTGGGTGCCAGCCTCTGGCAGGCACTGCTGTCATCAGCTCTTGTCCCCGTGTACCGTAAGTACAGCCTGACTCAGGAGAGTTTGGCTATGCTGCAGGACCTGGCAGAGGAGCTCTTCCCACCCACCCTGGCCTTTCTGCAGGAGCACTGCTGTTCGGTTCTCTTGCCCCACAGCCACCCACAGAGCCCGGTGGTCGAGGGAGCCCAGGAAACCATGACCTTTGTCCGGATACTCCATGCACTGCTTGAGCAGTACATGCGCCGGGACAAGATCAAGCTCCTGCCTGCTGCCCAGGAGCCAACAGGTGAGCTGTTCCTTTCAGGGAGCAGGGTATATGTGGAAGGCAGGTGTTGAGAGTGTTTGATGGGAGCAGGAAGGTCTCCCATGGACAGGTATCCCTGTCTTCAAGGATTAGCTCCCCAAATCCCCAGGCCCTTTGGACTTGGGGGTGACTGAGGTGGTACCTTTTCTGCCTGATCCCTAACCCTGCCCCTTCATTGGCTGGGCCCTGTTACAGAGGGGCCTTGTCTCCCCAGACCCTGCCTGGGGAGTGTGGGTTCATGCCTTTTCCTTCACCTGGCCTTTTTCCTGCAGAAGCCAAGACGAGCCCATATCTCAGTCGCTCCGGCTCCACCTCTGCCTACCGCAGCTTGGATGACAGCGTCCCTGCCCATCACCACCTGCTTACCCAGAGCATCTTTGTCTTTGCCTACATCTGGGGCTTCGGAGGCCACCTCCATCCCAGGTATTAATTCCAGTGGGGCAGGGCATGGGGCCGGTGCTCTTGGGCTTTCTGCTCTCTATTCTAGGTATACCTGAGGGCAGAAGCTAGAAGGAAAGCAGTCACTGATGTGACAGCTGGGAAGTATCCTGGAGAAACAAGGGTTGGTGAGTGGACTGGTCCTGGGGAGATGAGGCAGGCCCCTCCTTTGTCTCTACCAAGTCTGCACAGCACTCCACCAGTGGACCCTTTTGGATCCCCTTTTGCAGATGATCTTGTGTGGATGCAAGGGGAGGGGAAGGCGCAGCCCCGTGAAACCTCTTGCAGCAAAATGAAGAAGGAATATTGTGGCACTTTCATGGCTACCAATTTTATTTAGCATCTTCTTTGCATAACCTGCAGCCCATTTCATCCTACTGACCACTGAAGAAAATCACCTGATGATCCTTTTTGCATTTCCCCCCACCCCCATGCCCATGTGTGCATCTCTGTGGATTTCTCCTAACTGAACCCACCCCTGGTCCCCAAGAAGTGATTGTGATCCTTAGTCTGACTGGGAGGGGAAGTACAGCCGAATCTCACCAGGTCTTTCAAAACTTCTCACGCCATTCCCCCTGACAAGTGTCCTGTAGCAATTTGAAATAGATGTTCAAAAGCAGCGAGGGCAAATATGAACCTTGCACAGCCCTTACATCAGGTCTTTGAAGGTCTTTAAACAGAGGCTGGATGGCCATCTGTTGGGGATGCTTTGATTTTGAGTTCCTGCATGGCAGAATGGGGTTGGACTGGATGGCCCTTGGGGGTATCTTCCAACTCTGTGATTCTATGATTCTATCTGTTTGGGATTCAGTGCCACCAGGACACAGGTGACTTCAGCTCTCCTCCTCCTTTCCCTCAAATTCAAAGGCAGCTGCAGGCTTTCAGAAATAGACTGTTTTTAAGGAAAGGGTTTTATGGTACAAAGGTGCTGTATTGTTTTCTAATGTTGTTTTGTTTTAAAGAGATGTTTTAAGTTTGCATTTTGATGATACTATTTTGTGTGGTTTTGATCTGTGTTTTCATATGGTTTAATTTGCAAGCCAGCTTGTGTCCCAGGTCTGAGGGAAATAAATAAAGTCAGTCTGATGTAGTAGTTGGAGCATTGGACTGAGACCCTAGCAACCAGGGTCCAAATCTTCATGGCTCACTGGGTGACCTTGGACAAGTCACACTCCCTCAGCCTCAGAGGAAGGAAATGGTGGCAACCCCCCCCCCCATACAAATCTGGCCAAGAATACCCTGTGACGGGGTTGCCTTAGGGTCGTTATAAGTCAGAAATGAATTGAAGGCACATAACAGGGCGACAAAGCTTGGTGAACAGGCTCGGCTAACAGGTGAATAGGCTTAGCTAATAGGTGTTTTGTGTGGGTGTTTAGAGGAGGCCCAGAGTTCTCTTCAGTGCTTACTGAACATGATCAGTGAGGGAGTTGCTTCAGTCACCTGGAACTGCTGTGGTATGTTTAATAATAATAATAATAATAATAATAATAATAATAATAATAATAATAATAATAATTTTATTTATACCTCGCCCCTCTGAGAGCAATTGGGGCGGCTAAAAAGATACAATCAACCCCCCATACCCTCCCCCCCTTAAAAAAGTATTAAATCAAATAAGATTAAAATCAAACAAATTGAATTTGACATTAAGACGCACAACACAAACATACACATAACACAACATTAATTAGCAGGCGGGTTAATGGAAAAGTGGCGGTGTCATATTGAGGGAGTTCAGAACGAGTTCCTGGAGGGCTCTCCTAAAAAAGGGGATTCCCGAGGATGGGTATCTATCCTGGAAAGGCCTGCCGGAAGAGATCCGTCTTGACAGCCTTTTTAAAGCTGTCTAGAGATGTAAGCAGACGGATCTCATCCAGCAGGCCGTTCCATAATCTGGGGGCGACCATAGAAAATGCCCTCTGGGAGGTAGCCGAAAGCCTAGATTTTTGTAGCTGAAGCAGGCTCCTCCAAGAGGACTGGAGTGCGCGGGGAGGATTGTAGGGGAGAAGGCGGTCCCAAAGATAGTTTGGACCCAAGCCACTTAGGGCTTTAAAGGTAATAACCAACGCCTTATACTGGGCCCGGAAACTAATAGGCAGCCAGTGGAGGGACTTTAATACCAGAGTAATATGCTCCCTCCTAGATGTTCCAGAAACTACCCTGGCTGCCATGTTCTGAGTTAACTGCAGTTTCCGGACCAAGCATGAGGGTAGCCCCATGTAGAGCGCATTGCAGAAGTCTAGACGTGAGGTTACCAGTGTGTGCACAATAGTCTCGAGATCCCTTACTTCCAGAAAAGGGCACAGCTGGCGTATCAGCCAAAGCTGATAACAGGCACGCCTGACTGTTTGTCATCAGGAGCGACGAGTCAAGAGGGCACAGAAGCAGGGGCTTGCAGGCCTGACAAGATGCCTCGGTAGGTGTGTTGTCTCTGAGGCAAAAATCTGTGACATAACAGAGAGGCTGACAAGACTTGTCAAGCCTACTGACTGTTACTTTTTTCTTTTGATCTACATGGGTACTAATGACACTACAAGGCACAGCCTTTAAAATATCATAAGGGATTATGAAGCTCTGGGTAGGAAGCTGAAAGAGTTAGCAGGTTGTCATCTTATCTCTTCTTTCAATTGAAGGGCACAGTCCAGGAAGGGAGAGGAAATAGTGGAGGTGAACAACTGGCTACACAGATGGTGGCATGGAGAATGGTTTGGATTCTTGGATCATGGCCTGCAGTTCCTGGAGGGGGGAATTCTGGCAAGGGATGGGTTGCACCTCACACAGGTTGGCAGAAATCTTTTTGGCAACAGTCTCATAAATGATGGGGGATTTCAGAAGAGCTTTAAACTGAGTTATCTGGGGGAAGGAGACAGTATTCTGATGGGCTGGAGTTCATCAAGGACTTGAGATAATAGCCAAGATGAACTTGAACTCTTAAGACAGCAAAGCAAATACGATGTAACAGGCATCAGCGAAACCTGGTGGGATGAATCTCATGATTGGAATTTTGTAAAGTAAAGCAGAACAAAGCAGCTTTATTTATATACCACTTCATACCACGCTATGCAGTGCCTAAGCGGTTTACAACTGTAAGCTCATTGCCCCCCAACATATGGGTACTCATTTTCCTGACCTCGGAAGGATGCAGGCCTGAGTCAAGCCTGAACCCTGGCTAGTATTGAACTCACAACCTTGTGGTTTATGAGTGAGTGGCTGCAGTACAGGCATTTGACCTGTACAATCTTTTAAAAAGAAATATGCCAAAAAGGAAAGGAGTAGCAGCATTATTTGTCAAGGATGTTTATGCCTATGACGAGATCTAGGACTTAAATCCTGGATACCAGGTGGAGATCATCTGGATAAAAATTAAAGGGGAGAGAAACAACAGGGATGCTGTTGTGGGAGCCTACTACAGAGACTCAACTAATCTGAGGAATTGGATTATATTTTTCTAGAACAGATGACCTCACGCTCAAAAAGGACAGATGTAGTAGTAATGAGTGACTTCAACTATCCTGATATTTGTTGGAAGTCAAAAGCCAAGAATTTAAGGTCCAGCAAATTCCTCTCTTGCCTGGAAGACAGTTTCATTGTCCAAAAGGTGAAAGAGGCAACAAGGGGATCAACTACTTTAGATCTGATCCTAACCAGCAGGGGTGATCTGGTTAATGGGGTGCAAGTGGTGGGATCCTTAGGTGGGAGCGATCACAATCTCCTGGATTTTATTACACAGTGGAAAGAAGAAGCCAGGCATTCTAGACCTTAGAAAAGCTGATTTCAATAAACTTAGGGAAATACATTGTCAGAAATATTGAAAGAGAAGAGAGTTCAGAGTGGAAGACACAGTTTCAAACAGTTCCAGTCAGAAGGAAAAATGGGAAATATCTCAAGAAATCAGGATGGATGACTAAGGAACATTCAACTGAGCTAAGATTTGAACAGAACATGTATATGAAATGGAAAAGGGTAGAAATCACCAAAGAGGCATCCAAATAAATAGCTAGCACTGGGGGGGGGGGGGGGTGGAATCAGAAAAGCTGAAGTACAGAATGAGCTCAGGTTTGCTAGAGAGGTTAAGAACAGTAAAGGCATTTTTAGTTATGTCTGTAGCAAAAGAAAGATGAAGAAAACTGTAGGGCCATTGTGTAGAGAAGATGGCGAAATGCTAACGAGATAGAGAAAAGGCAGAGCTACTCAAAACTTTCTTTGCCTTAGTCTTTGCAGAAAAGGAGAACACTGCTCAACCTGGGGGAAAAGGAGCAGATGATGTTGAGGGGGAATACAGCACAGAATAGGTTCAAAGGTAGCACAGGAATACACTTGTCCTTCCTAGTTTGTGGACTTCCCATCCACGTTTTTGATCCTTCACGGATGGCAAGCCAGGAGGGACAAAATGGTGTGTGCACCCAGAAGCGCGCCACTACTAAAATAAATGGGGCTTGAATATCCGTGTTTTTCCCCGTTCACGGGGGTAGGGGAGTCTGGAACGGATTTCCCATTGAACAGGGAAGGATGACTGTACTTGGCTATTCTAAATGAATTCAGGTCTCCAGCCAGATGAACTACATCCAAGGTATTAAAAGAAATGGCAGAAGTAATCTCAGAACCATTGTCAATAAACTTTGCAAACTCCTGGAGGACAGGGGAAGACTGGAGGAAGGCAAATAGAATCAAAGAGTTGGAAGAGACCACCAGGGCAATCCAGTTCAACCCCATTCTGCCATGCAGGAATATATAATCAAAGCACTCCCAACTGATGGCCATCCAAAAACCGTCAAAAGGGGAGACTCCACCACTTTCCAAGGCAGCATGTTCCACTGTCAAACAGCTTTTACCTTCAGGCAGTTCTTCCTAATCATAGAATCATAGAATCATAGAATCATAGAGTTGGAAGAGACCACAAGGGCCATCCAGTCCAACCCCCTGCCATGCAGGAACTCCCAATCAAAGCATCCCCAACAGATGGCCATCCAGCCTCTGCTTAAAGACCTCCAAGGAAGGAGACTCCACCAAAATCTTCGAGGGAGTGTGTTCCACTCTCGAACCGCCCTTACTGTCAGGAAGTTCCTCCTAATGTTGAGGTGGAATCTCTTTTCTTGCAGCTTGCATCCATTGTTTCGGGTCCTAGTCTCTGGAGCAGCAGAAAACAAGCTTGTTCCCTCCTCGATATGACATCCCTTCAAATATTTAAACACGGCTATCATATCACCTCTCAGCCTTCTCTTCTCCAGGCTAAACATCCCCAGCTCCCTAAGTCGTTCCTCATAGGGCTTGCTTTCCAGACCCTTCACCATTTTAGTTGCCCTCCTTTGGACACGCTCCAGTTTCTCCACATCCTTTTTGAATTGTGGTGCCCAGAACTGTTTGAGTGGAATCTCTTTTCCTGTAGCTTGTTCTGTGTCCTGGCCTCTGGAGCAACAGAAAATAAGCTTGCTTCATCCTCTTTGAAATCCATTCAAAAGTTTAAAAATGGCTATCACGTTTTTGAGTTCCTGCATGGCAGGGGGTTGGACTGGATGGCCCTTGTGGTCTCTTCCAGCTCTTTGATTCTATGATTCTATGATCATGTCACCCCTTAATCTTCTCTTCCTCAGGGTAAACATGTCCAGCTCCCTAAGGCACTTCTCAGAGGTCATGGTTCCCAGACCTTCCACCATTTTGGTTGTCCTCCTGTAGACACACTCCAGTTTGTCCACATCTTTCTTGAATTGCTTACAACCTGATTTCTGACACGTAGATAATGTGTATTAGTTTGTATTGTTTTATAGTCTATTTTCTAGAGTTATTTTAATGACAAGTTGTTACTTTATACCAGGGACAGGCAACCTTTTGGAGACCTGGGCCGGTCTCCCATAGCCCAGGTCTCAGCTGGGCCAAGGGTGGGGGGGAATTTTGGTAGTCCAAATGGCGGCCGCAACGCGTTTGCGCATGCGCAAGAGTACTGCGCATGCGCAAACATGTCGCGGCCACCATTTTGACTTCCAAAATGGCGGCCGCAGCGAGCGCGGCTGAAACCACCCGCCGGCGGCAGCGCGCGACAGCGGTGGCGCACGGCGGCAACCTTCCACCTGGGCCGGTAAGTCCGGGGCCCGGGGCCTTAACCAGCCCCCAGGCCGTAGGTTGCCGGTCCCTGCTTTATACTTATAAAATTTGCAGATGACACCAAATTAGGAGGAATAGCTAATACCCCAGAGGACAGGATGAAAATTCAAAATGACCTTAATAGATTAGAAAGCTGGGCCAAAGCTAACATAATGAATTTCAACACGGAGAAATGTAAGGTACTGCACTTTGGCAGAAGAAATGAAATGCATAGATATAGGATGGGGGAAACCTGGCTTAACAAAACAACATGTGCAAGTCCTAAGTAGACCACAAGTTGAACATGAGTCAACAGTGTGATGTGGCAGCTAAAAAGGCCAATGCAATTTTAGGTTGTATTAATAGAAGTATAGTATCTAGATCAAGGGAAGTAATAGTCCCACTGTATTCTGCTTTGGTCAGGCCCCACCTGAAATAATACTGTGTCCAGTTCTGGGCACCACAATTCAAAAAGGATGTTGAAAAACTGGAGCATGTCCAGAGGAGGACGACTAAAATGGTGAAGGGTATGGAAACCATGAATCCCTATGAGGAAAGACTTAGGGAACTGGGTACGTTTAGCCTGGAGAAGAGCCAGTTAAGAGGGGATATGATAGCCCAGTTTAAATATTTGAAAGGATGTCTTGGATAATACCAGTTTCTGTCCAGTTTCTGACCAGTTTCTGTGTGACGTCATGTGAAATTATGAGGTGCAAATTCAGTTTTTGTTTGGGATTTGTGTGGATTAATCAACAGACTTCCCCCGTGTGATAACGTCCCACCTCAACATTAGGAGGAACTTCCTGACAGTGAGAGCTGTAAGCACACTCCTCGGAGACTGGTGGAGTCTCCTTCTTTGGAGGTCTTTAAACGGGGGGGAGGGGGAGGGAGGAAAGGCCCCAGGTTTTTTAAAATTATTTTTTTATTTGAAAAATATAAACACCTAAAATACATTCCCACATTGTACAATCGAATAAAATAATTTACACTTCATAAGTTTATAATGTACCGAATATAACACTTCCAGAAGTAGCTTTAACAACAAATACCTTGTATATGTATTCTTAATTCTAAAACTTTATGTATTTCCCAAATGTATTGATAACTCTCGCTTTAAATATAAGTAATCAAAGGTAAATCTAGTCTCGTACTTCACTTATATATGCATAAGTGAAGTACATTTTTCTCTGATTGCTTTGTATATTTTCTCTGATTGCTAATACTGTTTCATTATGTTCTTTTTATCTTTCTCCTAGTTTTACTTGCTATATACACCATCTCATTTTAATATAATCCACAATCGGAGACTATTCCCTGACCACTTTATCTAAATCATTTTGGTTTAGTAAAGCCATTAATCTATCCATGTCCTGCATTTCTGACAGTTTCATTAACCGGTCGTCCACCAAAGGTAGTTCTTGTTTCTTCCACCTTTGAGCTAGTAATAACCTAACTGACGTAATCACATATAAAATAACTCTCCAATATTTTTTTCTAATATAGGGTCTACCTTGTTTAACATATTTAATAGGTAAATCTCTGGTTTAAATTTGTATTTATTTAAGTATTTCTTTAAATACTTCTTGTATCAAATCATGTATCTTCTTCCAATAATTTTTCATTTTTGCACATCTCCACCAGATGTAGAACCATGATCCAACATTTTGTTTGCACTTCCAGCAGTTATTCGAGCCAGTATTGTATATTTTTGCTATTTTTGCTGGTGTCAAATAGCATCTTTGTCCATTTTTCAGTAATTTTCCTTCAGGTTTTGTGATTTCGTATATTTTTCTGTTTTTTTCCTGGTATATTCCCAACTTTCAAGTTCAATTGTTCTCCCTATGTCAGTGACCCACTTAATCATATTGTCAGAGATCAACTCTCTTTCTTGTTCTCTACCAATCAGCATTTTATAAAGTTTACTTGCTCTTTTTTTCTCAGAAAGTGTTAAAAATTTGTCAAAATCTTGGGGTTCCTCCTCGAAATCTAATTTGTAATCCATCTTAAATCTTTCTCTTAATTGGGTATAAAATAACCAATGTACTTTGGGATCCAACTGTTCCAGTTCTTAAATTGACTTTAACTCAAATTTATTTCCTTCTGATTTTTTTCAATACATTTTTGTATTTCATCCATGTCTCTACTGCCGTCCACTTCCCGAAAAAAGCTTTGTGGGATGAAACCCAAAGTGGAATTTTCCTATATGTTGCTTTTTTAACTTCATTCCAAATTTTCAGAAGTGCTCTTCTTATTATGTGATGTGAACTCCTGATGCACTGCTACTTTTCCGTACCCTAAGTTTCCGTGCCACCCAAATCGGTTGTTAAATCCTTCAGTATTTAGTATTTTGGTATTTTTAAATGAAATCCAATCTAACAACCAATTAAGCGCATTAGCTCGGTAATATAACTCTAGGTCTGATACACTTCTACCTCCTTCACTTTTATGTCTTGTCATCATTAGCCACTTGACTTTCGGTCTCTTAGCTTTCCAAATAAAGTCTCTTAAATCTTTGTGCCATTCTTTGAACAGTTTTACATTATGTATAATTGGAATGCATTGAAACAGAAAGTTCATCTTAGGAAGAACAATCATTTTTATTGCTTCAACTCTACCTGTCAGTGAGAGATTCAGTTTACTCCATTTGGTCAGGTCATTCTTAACTTCCTTCCATTTGAGCTTATAGTTATCGTCAAACAGGTCAACATTTCTTTTAGTAAGCCAGATTCCTAAATATTTGACTTTGTTTTTAGCCACTTTGTTGCTTCTTCTAAATTCTTATCTTCATTAGTCATGTTTTTAGTCATTATAATCATTTTCTTTCGATTGATCTGGAAACCCGCCATTTTGCCAAACTCCTCTATTGTTTGGAACACTTTAGTAATTTGTTGTTTTGGATCTTCTAAAATAAGAACCAAAACATCCGTAAAAGCTTGAAGTTTGTATTCCAATCCTTTAATCTTCATTCCTTTAATAGTGTCATCCTGTCTTATTTTGTTCATTAGCACCTCCAATTCTAATATGAATGACAATGGCGATATGGGACAGCCTTGTCTGGTTCCTTTCGTAATCTTAAACTTTTCTGTAGTTCTCCCATTAATTATTAACTGTACTAATTTCTCTTTATAGATTTCTTTAATGAAACCGCAAAATTTAGGACCCATTTCTATTTTCTCAAGCAATTGTATCATGAAATTCTAATTTACATTGTCGAATGCTTTTTCTGCATCCGCAAATATTAAAGCCAATTTTTTCTCATTATTTTTTTCCTTTTTACCTTGAGGGTAAAAGAGAATCCAGACACTGTTGAAAGAACAAATAAGAAAGAAGTGCCAGGAAGACATCAGTATCTAATATCAATCTAATGTTATTTTTGAGTTGTCTTGAAGGTAAAAAACCTAATTGATCATCATGTATTAGACCTATTAAAATCTGTTTAAGTCTGTCAGCTAGAATTAATATCATAATTTTATAATCAGTGTTCAGCAAAGATATTGGCCTATAATTCCCTATTTATTTTTCATCCTTACCCTCTTTTGGTATCAACATGATATTTGCGTTTTTCCATGTGTCAGGAATTCCATCTTTCGAAATGTTGTTTAGAGTGTTTAATAAAGGAAATTTTAACTCCTGTATAAGTGTTTTATAATACGCTGCAGTAAAACCATCCAGTCCCGGAGCTTTCTCTGTTTTTAATTTCCTAATTGCTTGAATTAATTCCTTCTCTGTAAAGTCGGCATTTAGAAGTTTTTGTTGTTCCATTGTTATTTTATTGATCGTCTGGTTACTGGCTTATCTCTTCTGAATTAACATCGTCTGCTTTATACAAACTTGTGTAATATCTTTTAAATGCATTCTGAATGTCTTCCTGTACATATAAGATTTTGTCCCCTTCTTTTATCTTAGTAATCATTCTTCTGTCCTTTTCTTTTCTTAACCTGTATGCCAGCCATTTTCCAGATTTATTCACAAATTCAAAGTGCCTTTGTTTGACAAATTTCATCTTTCTTGCCACTTCTTCGGCTAGTATATTATCCAACTGTTTTCTCGATCATTGTAGATTTTTATTTTTGTTGTCGCTGGTAGGGTCTTTAAACAGTTCTATTTCTGCTCGATGTATATCATTTTCCAATCTTTCAATGTTCTGGAGACATTGTCTTCTCACTTCTGCTCCTCTTTGAATCATTATGCCCCCATTACTGCTTTGCTGGCATCCCATATGGTTTTGGCTTTAATTGAATCTAAGGTGTTATCTAGAAAGTACTATTTTAATGTCTCCTTCACTTTCACTCGGAAGCCATTGTCATTTATTAAGTTATCGTTCAATTTCCAAGAAAATTGTCTAATAGCTGCTTCCATTTGTAATAGAATTGGATTATGGTCAGAACAAATTTTAGGTAATATTTCCATTCCTTTTATTTTGGGTGTTAGATTATTTGAAACGAGAAACATATCTATCCTAGAATAAGATTTATAGCTTTCTGGGGGAAAAAGTATAGCCACCTTTGCTTGGATAAAGATTTCTCCATACATCTGTTAAATTTAATTGTTCCTGCAGCTCAAAAAATGAAGCCGGTAATTTCCCTTGATTCTTTTTTAATTTTTTTGTTGACTCTCTGTCTTTTTGTGGGTTAATTACCCCATTCCAGTCACCCAGTATAATCATGTTTCCATATTCCTCTTTTTGAATCTCCTCATTTAATCTCTTATAAAATTCTGACTGTTTTTCTGTAGGACTATATATGCTGATTAGAAGGTATTTATCATTGTCAATTTGTATCTCCACTCCAATGTAATGTCCATCTTGATTTTTGAAAATTTCTTTTGCTTTATATTTGTTTTGAATATATATAACAACCCCTCCTTTTCTTTTCTCGTTGGCTGATATAAACATCTGTCCTAACTTCTGATTCTTCAAATAGTTTGTCTCAGTCTGTCTAATCTTAATTTCTTGTAAGCAAATCACCCCAGGTTTCTTTTTTGCCAAATAATGGAAAATGTTACTTCTTTTAAATTTTGAATTTAGACCTTTTATGTTCCATGAAATAATTTTTGCCGCCATATTTATGATAATTTAAATATTTAAATAATTATTCATCATCATCCCCTTCTTCAGGTTCCTTTCTCACACTTTTGTCCTCCTCTGAGAACAACTCCCCTGTTATGTTCTCGTGAAGCTCCTCCTCTTTCGTGTCAAATCCTTTTTCCTGTTTGGGGTCTGTTTCTGGTCCACATCTTGTCTTTTGTTTTCGCTCTGTCGATTTCTCCTCTTGATCACATTCTGGTTTTTCTGACTCTAGTTTTTTCAAGAATTCTTTAGCTCTTGTAATGGAGTTTATCTTGTACCATTGTTGTTTGTACATTAAGGAGACCCCTTCAATTTGGTCCCATCCATATCTTATTCCTCTCCTGATCAATTCTTGTGTAAGAAATCTGTAGTCTTGCCTTTTCCGCAACATCACCATTGGGATGTCCTTGTAAATTCTTACTGATTTCCCATCAACTTGGAAGTCTTCATGGTAACTTTTTTGCAGAATCTGTTCTTTTACCCTGGACCTTATAAATGATACTACCACATCTCTTGGGACATTTCTCTCTCTCGTAACAGACAAATTGATCCTGAAGATTTTGTCCATATCTCTTGCTATCTCTTCTTTTGATATTCCAGAAAATGAGCCAATGAAGTTGTTATTTTTTCAAATAACTCTTGTGTTGGCACTTCTGGTACCTCTCTCATCTTCTAACATCTTTCTCTGTAATGGACCTCATGTATAAGATTGATGTTATTCTCATGTTTTTGTTGCTCAGTAAGTTCGGTTGTTGTAATCTTCAATTCATTTGCTTTACATTTCAAATCTTCCACATCTGATCTTAAACTTTTTACTTCATCTGTTATTTTATCCAATTTCTTCCCAAATTCACCTAATTCTCTTTGTAAGTTTTCCTTTGCTTCTTTTCTAGATTGTTTCAGTTCATTCTTCATTTCTAACTGTATGTCATACCTAAGTTTTTGAAATTCTTCCAGAAGCATTTACATGGGATCTACTGTCTTAGTTGTAGTATCAGTAGATCCTCTCCTTTGAGAAGCTCCAGCACTGGGGGTTGGTTTTTTAATACCCGTTGCCATTTCCTCTCTTATTGAAATTTATCTCTAATACTATCTTTTCTGGCAGAGAAGATAATCAGGGGGTCACAAATTGATCTTTCTTTCCTTCCTTTATTTACTTTAAAGTTTGTTTTTTTCAATTTTCAAGTTCTCTTTCTTAAATTCCAATTCTAGGTTTCCCACCGCTACCTTATGGAATCTCTTAATGCTACCTTAATTCCTAAATTGTTACAATATTATAAGATACAATAAAAGTGTGATCCAATTTATATAATTATATCAAATTAATTTATGAGTCAATTTTATACCTAAATTAAAACACTTTTCCAATCCAATTCCCCAAGATTCCATTACAGCCTAATCTTATCCAGTTTAATTAATTACCATATATTTGAATTAAACCTTAACATTCTCAATTACTCTTAGATTCTGTGTCAATTATAAAACTTACTTAGCTCCAAGATTAATTCATTTCATAAATCAATTCCCCCAACTCATATAAATTAATTATTATTATAAATTAATTGAAAACAAAGTAATTTGTTTTCAGTGAATTAACCCTTCCTGGCCCCAAAGTTACTTCTCTTCATTAATTAGTTCACCATTCATCTAAACCCTTATTCTTTATGATGTAGTGAAATAACAAATAAAAAATTAATCAATTAACTTCTTTGTTTACAATTAATTCAACTAACTTATATGTATAAAAAATCCAAAGAACAAAACAAAGCACAAGATTGTAGAATATCTATAAGCAAAGAGTTCCCCTTGTTTTAATACTATCACCCCCCAACCTCATTCTATAGCAGTTCCCTTCTTAAACTGACCTAACTTGTCTTTTACTGTGCCTCATTGTCTCATCTTCCTGTCCTCCTTCCGTCGCGCCTTTCTGGTTTGTGAGCTAGACAAGATGTCCCGGGAGGTGTGTTGTCTCCCTGGGGCAAAAATCCATGATGTGACAGCGAGGCTGACAAGACTTGTCAAGCCTACTGACCATTACCCCTTCCTTTTGGTCCATGTGGGAACCAATGATACTGCAAGGCACAGTCTTCGGAATATCAGAAGGGATTATGAGGCTTTGGGTAGGAAGCTGAAAGAGCTGGACGCACAAGGTGTTATCTCATCTCTTCTCCCAGTTGAAGGGCATGGTCCAGGAAGGGAGAGGAAGATAGCAGACATGAATAACTGGCTCTGTAGATGGAGCTCCAGGGACTGAGGCTGCAGCTATATAGAGAGATGATGATGATGGTGATGATATTTATTTGTGTCTCACTCTTTTCCCAGAACTGGGACTCAGAGCAGTTCAACAATGTTAAAAGAACAATACTGTTCTGTACTGAATAGAGTATTCTGTATTGAACAATACTATTCTGTATCGAGATAGTGTTTGCCAGCTGCTCCCCCAACTAAAGCTCTGACTCACTTACTCTCAGCTGTCCCCTGGGACCATATGCTGAGGCAGAAGACCTGGGCCTACATATAAATTGGCTTTCTTTAGCTTCATGGCCAAAGGGAAGAAGAGACCGCTCCCCACCCATCATTACTGTTCCCACAGAATCTTCCCCATTGTATCTTCCTCAGAATCCAAGCTTGAAACAAACATCTCCCTTCACAAGGTGATGTGGCCTAATGTTGAGATGAGTTTTAACCTAGTTGGGGACAGCTGTATAGGTGGAGCAGTAGGTCCCTGAGTTCCATTTGTTGGAGAAAAGTGAGTCACAATGCAAATAAACTATATTCTATTTTTCCTGCCTTTTGCAAGGCAGAAAAGCAGACTTGTGGCTGCTCCCATGTTGTGTTATTAAGAGAAGGAGGGCTGTAAATGGTTGTCCTTCTCCTTAGATGCAAACCTAGGGAATGTCAAGGCGCAAATAAAATCCTTTGTGTCATGAGGGGAAGGCAGTATTTTTTGGTGCTAGTTAAGAGCCCGGGCTGGCAAATGAGGAACAAGAGGCCCTTTGGCTCAGACACTGAGCTGCCTGACATGGTCCCCAAGCTCGCTTTCTCTCTCTGCTCAGGCACTGGCCTTTCTTTGACCGCTTTGTCCGCCGAGCACTGCTCAACAGCCGCTTCTCTATAGAGCTCCCTGCTATTGATTCCATCTTTGATCTGTGCCCTGTGGCAGAGAGTGGCCACCTGGAGTCCTTCAACGGAGCCTTCCTGTCCAACCGTGTCAAGATCATCCCTGGGAGCTTCTCAGTTCTGCCACAGGTAGGTGCAAGTTTGAGGCTTCTTCCCCTTCAAAGTGAGAGCGTCCGCTGGCAGGAGAGTTCCTGTGGGCCATCCCCCTTCCTCAGAGATACTTTCCTTTGCAGTACGAGCGGGTGCTTTTTGTGGTGGACCTGCTGCTGGGCACTGAGCAGGCGGTCCTTTTGGTCGGGGAGCCTGGCTCTGGGAAGTCATCCTTTGCTGAGATGCTGGTGCAACCCAATTTCCTCTGCCATCGGGTGTGCCTCACACCAGCCTTCAGTGCAGCTCACTTGCGCCAGCTGCTGCACAGGAAGACTCTCGGCACTCTACGAGACAAGGGCCATTTCCCCATTGGCAAACCTACCAGGGGCACAGCCGCCAAGGTGTGCTGCCTCTTCTTGGTGGAGGACCTGCAGATGGCCTTTGTGGGTGAGTTGATGCCACCATGGCTGCTCTCTGTTCAGGAGGGCCTCCTCTGCTCTGGCTTCCAGAGGAGCTGCCTGAAGCAGACAGGGCTGGTCTGGGAGATTTGGGGACATGTCACTGCAACTACCATGGCTCTCCTCCTCCTCCTTTTCAGACCCCACCCGTGGCTCCAGCCCTGTGATGGAAACCCTACGCCAGGCTCTGACTCACCAACAGTTCTATCATGCTGAGACTCTGGAGCTGCAGCACTGTCCGGGCACAGGCTTCAATTGCTTTGGCACCCTTTCGGTGCCCACGCCTGGGGCACGACCCCTTTGCCCTCGCTTTGGCCGGCTGTTTAGCACGGTGGTGTTGCCAACAGTGACCAGGGAGTCTCTGCTCCACATGCACACAGGCACCATCCTTTCCTGGCTGGAGAAGTTCCCCCTGCTGACCCGGCACAATGACTTGGCTTCAGCTATAGTGAGGGCAACCATTGACACCTATGAAGCTGTCAAGAGCCAATTCCAGTCCTCTCCGGCCTGCTGCATCTTCCAGTTCTCTCTGCATGACATCCAGAAGGTGATCAAGGGGATGCTGCTACTGCGGCCCCGTCCAGGCATTCACCTCACCAGCCCCCTGGATGACCACAGCTACCGGCCAGTGACCAGCCGACGTGCCTCTACTTTAAACAGGATGGCCCCCGGGGCAGGCTATACCACAGTCCTCAGTATCCGGCTGATCATCCGCCTCTGGATACACGAGAGCCTGCGTATTTTCTGTGACCCACTGTGTGGTGAGCACCAGCGCGAGCTGTGTGGACAGATGCTGATGGAGATAGCCACAGCCACCTTCTGTGCCAGGCGCACCATCTTGCGTGTGGTGCCCACTTGCAGTGCCCAGGTTTTCAACCTTCCTGCTCAGACCAATATTGCTTTCCAGACTCCCAGCACCTCTGATGCTACAGAAGAAGTGTCCAATCAGGAGGAGCTCCTGCTGAGCACACATGTTGAGCCGGGCTTCATCAGCGGTCTCACCCATCTTGATCCCTGGGACCCTGTGGAGCAGGCGCCACCTCTTGCGCTCGACCCCCCAGTGCCAGCCTTATGGGAAGAGCCCCTCCTAGAGGGGCTGCCAGAGAACGAAGCTGCTGATGTGGTACCCGAGGAACTTGAAGCTGGAAAGAAGAAGGAAGGTGCCCTGGACTGGGCAACGACAGACTCGCCACGGGCATATGAGAGCCATGCCACTTCTCGACGTCCCTCCTATGCACGGCTGAGGCGCCGGCCCTCCTCCAGAAAGGAGAGCTCTGGCCCAATGCTGCCCGCACACCTCCTGCTGCTGCAGGGCGAGTCCGTGAGGGAGATTGTCTTCAGCAAAGACCTGGGCCCTGATGCCTACAGCCCCACTGCCCACAACCCCTACCAGGAGAAGTCCTGGAAGGTCTTGGAGAGCCAGCTGGTCCCCACCTTATCCTCCGACTTCTTCCTGTGCACAGAGGGGCTGAGGCAGGTGGCACGCCTGAGCCGCCTCCTCTATGGCCCTGACAGGCACGGGGCCCTTGTCTCCTTCAGCCGGTGCACGGGGCGGCAGACACTGGTGGCCGTGGTGGCCCGTGCCACTGCCTCCCTGCGCATGGAGCTGCCGGCCAAAACAGATGAAGCAGAGGCACTGGCACTCTTGAGGTTGGCAAGCTGGCAGGCAGGAATCAAGGGTGGCCGGGTGCTGCTAGTGGTGCACTCAGGGGTACGGTTGGCCAGTTTGCACCTGGTCATGACGCTGATGGCGGAGGGGACGTGCCCAGGTCTTTACAGCCCCGATGACTCCATGTCCATCATACAGGCCCTGCTGCAGGAGAACCCCACCATCAAGCGCACCATGCGGGATGAACTCATTCTCCAGAAGTATGCATGGGCAGGTGGGGGCAGGGCATCCCTGGGCCTCTTCACTTAAATCCTCAGGTGCCTATTTTTGGCTTTCTCCATAGGTTCTTCCAGTTTGTGCGCTCTAACTTGCATGTGCTGCTGCTGCTGGGGGGCCCCCCTGGTACCTTGACTCTGCCCCCTTTGACCGCCACAGCCCTGGCCCAGTTGCTCTGCAGCCTGGAAATCTACCAGCCCTGGAGTTATGCATCCCTGCTGGAGGTGTCCTCCAAGCACTTTCGGCACCACCTCAAGCACACCACAAGGCTCACCCGAGGTAAGTGCCAGCCACAGGTATGGGTTGGGTCCAGTAACTCAGTCTCTCCTGGGTTCCTATGAGCTTTTTACTTCATTTTTCGGTTTGGCCAGCCTAAATCTTCCACTTTACCTTCTGCCTTTCACTTTACCAAGAGTTATTGTCTTTTCCAATAAGCCATATTGTCTCACAATGTGTCCAAAATACGATAGGGACTTAGAATCATAGAAACATAGAGTTGGAAGAGACACCAAGGGCCATCCAATCCAACCCTCTGCCATGTAAAATACACAATCAAAGCACTTCCAGTAAAAGATGACCATCCAGCCTCTGTTTGAAAATCTCCAAAGGAGACTCCACCACCCTCCAAGGCAGCATATTCCACTGTCAAACAACTCTTACTCTTCCTAAAGTTTAGGTGGAGTCTCTTGTCCTGTAGTGTGAATCCAAGTCACACTTTTCTCTCAGCCTCAGAGCTTCTGAGCCTCAGCCTCAAGGAATGACTTGAAGGCATACAACAAGTATGCATTTTAAAAATTCACAGTTTTCTTTGCATAGCTTTTAGATGCTGTAAATGCTTTCTACCTTTTGCAGTGGTGTCGCAATCTTGGAAGCGTCAAATTTGTTTCTGAAAATTGTCTCCAGTTTGATGTTTGGATCTGGGAGATGAAGATGGGATAAATCTGTAAATAAAAATGAGGCAGATCACATTTCTGACCGGTTCATAATCTCTCCTCCCTTCTGTCTGCCCAACCAGTGCCTCCCTGCCCCCTTCCTTGTCTCCTATTCCCTGATAACAAGCCTTGCCATATGGGATTACTGGTGTCTGTGGCCCTCAGTGGAAGCAAAGCCCCCCATTTTGTTGTTGCTCCACCTGTTTCTGCTCCTGCTCATTTCCCTTCCCCATGTTGCCACCTCTTTTTTAGTGTTACAGTGCTGTTATAATCTGCTCCAGTTAGATTAATGGAGAGACTCCTCTGAACATCAAAAACAGAGAAAATCTAAAATTTATTGAAATGATAGATAAGATGGTGACAAACAGAAAATATTTATAAAATAATGATCAGTACAGAATATATTGTAGTAGTAGTAGAAGTAATAATATTAGTGTTCCAACCTTTTGTTTATGCCTCCAGCATTTTTGATATTGATATTGATGATGATTATGATTTTTTTAAAATAATTTTTATTAATTTTAAGATATACATATATACAAGTAATTTAATACACGTTATGAACAGTAATATTCTACTAGAGAAAAGAAAATAAAGTATAAAAAGAGTTATTACATGATTTAAGGCAACCACAGTTAATCAAGGAATATTATTTACAATCTTCATATTATTCCCCATACCACATAGCATTCTATATATTATTCTACTTATTACATAATTATATCTACTTCCATAAACAAAAGGAAATCTTATTATTTCCACCATTGGCACTGATTTCTCTGCTTCTTTCTTTGTTCTTCCTAGGTTCTAAATTCATAGAGAGAAAAGAAAATTAAGAAAACTAAGCGAACATTAAGTTTCTATAAGCAACTATCTATATATATGGGTATACATATATACAATTATATCTGTACATCTGTCTATATGTACGTAAAGTTATCCCCAAATTCTATCGCAATAATTGTATAAACATTTCCACCTATCTATTCTATCCTTTTTTGAGTTCCCCTCAATATTATTACTGGCAATATCTATGTTTGAGATTTCAATCATTTTTAGTAACCAGTTGTCTAAGCTTGGGACTTCTTCAGTTTTCCAAGTGCTTGCTATCATTATTCTTGCCACAGTCACCATATATAATAGGACATTCCACACTCTATATCGATCTTTATCATTTATACCCTGTATCATATTGAGGAGATATATTTCTGGAGATCGTTCAAATGTAATATTCAAAATTTCACTTATTAACTTATGTAAATTTTTCCAAAATTTCTCTATTACTGGACATGTCCACCACATGTGGTACCATGATCCGCATTCCGTATGACATCTCCAGCATTGGTAATTGTCATTTTTATAGATTTTAGCTAATTTAAATGGGGTTAGGTGCCATCTCACCTCCATCTTAAAGTAGTTTTCTCTCATGAGTTGATTTTTGGTAAATTTGTATGTGTTTTGTCTCGCTTTATTCCATTTATCCAATGTTATTACATTACCCATGTTCTTAGCCCATTTATTCATGTGCTCTTTAACTATCTCTTCCTCTAATTTCCTTGATGTTATAATTTTGTACAGGTTTGCTATTTGTTTTGGTTTTTCTGTAAGCAAGCAAGTGTCTAATTCGTTTTTTGTCAAGTATATTCCATATTGTTTTACATCTTTCTTGAATATTTCTTTTAGTTGGTAATAGTGAAACCAAGTAACATTTGTTTCTATAGCCCTGATATTATCTAAACTTTTTAAATCCAAAGTTCCAGATCCATGTTCAACTCTTATTATTTCTTCATATTTTAAACAGTTGTTTACGCTTTTAAACCTAAAATGTATTATTATTATTATTATTATTATTATTATTAATAAGGCTTCCTGAGGTGACATCCACCCAGGAATTCCTTGGTAGAACAATGATTTGACTTTCTTCCATACATTAATCAGGGCTCTTCTAATCACATGGTGACCAAATGTTTTATAAATCTCTTGTTTTTCGTACCAAAGGTACGCATGCCACCCGTATCGAAGATCAAAACCCTCAAATTCCAACAATTTCTTATCTTTTAATAATACCCAATCCTTAATCCACATTAAGACACACACTTGGTAATAAGATTCTAAATCAGGCATATTACATCCTCCGTTTTCTTTCTTATCAATTAGTGTTTTCCACCTGACTCGAGGTTTCTTACCTTCCCATACAAATCTCTTTAGTTCTTTATTCCATTCTATAAAGGGTTTGCTATTATGTATTATGGGGAGGTTAAGGAAGAGATACAATAGTTTTGGTAATACAACCATTTTTATGAGTGAGATTCTTCGGAATAAAGATAGTTTAAGTCGAGCCCATTTCATTAAGTCTTTTTTAATTTCATTCCATGTCTTTGTGTAATTAAGTTCAAATAAATCCGTGTTCCTTTTAGCTATATTAATACCCAAATATTTAGCTTTTTTAACAATCCGGAAATGAGTTTTTTTAACCAAAGTTTCTTCCTCATTTACGGACATGTTTTTTGTAATGATTACGGTTTTGTCTTGATTCACTTTGAGCCCTGTACAGCATCCGAAATCGTCAATTGTTTTTACAACATGATCAATGCTTTCTGTTGGATCATTAATCAAGATTATTAAATCGTCCGCATATACTCTAATTTTATATTCAGATCCTTTTGATTTTGGACCTCATATCTTTGTATTTGTTCTAATATTATTTATAAGCAGCTCTACCACCACAAGGAACAATAATGGTGACATTGGGCATCCTTGTCTTACTCCTCGTTCTATATTGAATTCTTTAGATTTTTCCCCATTTATTACTAATCTTGCCTTCTGTTCCGTACAGATGCTCTGGATCCATTTATTAAACTTAAATCCAAAATTCAGTCTATCAAATATATATAACATATTATTCCAATTCAAAGAATCGAATGCCTTTTCCAGGTCCAACAAAATCAGACCTAATTTTTTATCATTATTTTTTTCGTAATATTCTATTGTATCAAGAACAATTCTTAAGTTATGTCTGATCTGCCTCTGTGGCAAAAAGCCGACCTGATCTTCCTTTATTCTATCCTTTAATATGGTTTTTAGTCTATTGGCCAGAATACTAGCAAATATTTTGTAATCAGCATTCGTAAGAGATATTGGCCTATAATTTTCAACCTTAGTAATATCCCGTCCTTCTTTTGGGATCAATATGATATCCACATATTTCCATGTATCGGGAATTCCGTATGAGATTATCTCGTTAAATGTAATTCTCAAATAATCTACTAGGGTTGCTCCAGCTTTAATGTAATATTCTGGTATAAACCCATCGGGGCCTGGTGATTTTTTTGGTTTAAGATCTTTGATAGCTTTTTGAATCTTCTTAAGGAAGAACCCTCTTATAACAGTTTTGTGAGCATCCCAGATTTATTTTATTGATTATGATGATGATGTTTAAGGCATAATTACTGAAGCAACAACAGCATAAAAAACCATGATGAGGGAATGAATGAAATAGTAATCAAATTAGTATGTAAGAAAAACTAAAAGAAACATTGAACATCTGATGGACATTCTGAATGCCTTTACTTTCTTGGAGAGGGAGGTAAAGTTCAGCCCTGCACTGTATGCTGGGATTTTTCTAAGCAGCATCTCAAGTTCATTACTAGTCCCACCATAACCCCACAATCAGCCTCAGCTTAAATCAGTTGGTCCCACAGCCTGTTATTGCATTGATCCTGACATCAGTACTGGGTTTGTAAATGGAAAACTCCATGTTTCAGGGTAGAGTTTCTTCTCCTGCTTATGGCTTATCCTCAACAATTCCTTCATTATTATCTCATCTTACCTCCTCTCCCACAGTGGAAAGTGGGGATATTATGCCATTGTCTTTTTGCCCTTATTTGGAGAAAATTCTGAGAATGGTTAGGGCTTTCAAGATTCAATTTCAGACACACCTGCTTTCTGAACTAGGCCCAGTTTTTTTTAGAGGAGCCAGACTTTAAAAACAACAACACATTTTTATTAAAACACATAACCATAAAAAAACATAAACAACTACATTTTCTCTCTTTCTTTCTCTAAAACATCTAAAAACATAACTAAACATATTAAGCATACAATACATATAATGAACATACTAGTGACTTCCCTCTTGCTACCTGATTATTATTTTCCTCCAGTTCTTCAATACTTCCATTATACTTTAATATGTGTTATTACTCCTACTAAATAACCTAATTCACTTAACAAAGCCTAGAATTGATGTTGCCCCCCTGATAAGAGTATATTTTTTTAAAAAAAGTTCCCAATCATTCTTAAAACTAATTAAGGATTTTTCCTTCTTTAAAGTTGGCAATTTATTCATCTCAGCAAGTTCAATGAGCTTTGTCAGCCAATCTTCTTTTGCTGGAAATGTAATTATACAATGTAAAGTCTTCCCATATTTCTTCTCTTAATTATTTATCCATCCAAGTAGAAAGAATTCAGGTTTCAACTGTATTTTTGTTTTGAAAATGTCCTCCAATGTTTTATGGGTCAAAATCCAGTATTTCTGTGCTATGCTGCGAGTCCACTACATATGAAAAAAGTCCCAACCTTTTGTTTACACTTCCAATATTCTTTGAAATGACTTTTTAACATTTTTGATATTTAACACCTGATAATACCATCTATACATGAGTTTATAAAAATTCTCACATTGCAACTTAATGTAAATTTCAGACTCTTTGTCCATATTCTTTCTCATTGTTCCATTAATATTGGAGAACCAATATTCTATGCCCATTTCACCATGCCCTCCTTCGCTTGTTCCAGCAATCTCCATAAGTGGTGACTGTGCTTTCATCAGCATTGTCACTAAAGGCACAGCCATTGTGGTGCCATTCTGACCCCATTTTGACTGGAAGTCCTACACATCCAACCCCTGGGCCCTTGTTAAAGGGCTACATGATAGTTCCATTAATTTCTACCAGGGCAGTGTCTGGCCTGTATTTGTCCAAGAGATTGTATCAGTGCTAAAAAATGAAACAGTAAAGCTTGATCCATGACAGCACCTCAGCTGCAGTTTCTACTCCCATACTTCATAGTTTCCAAATAGGATGGAGGACTGAGTCCAATTCTGGACATTAGGGATGTGAACAAGTTCATTAGCATGAAGAAGTTCAGAGCAGTTACCATTTTGTCTATCCTGCCTCTACTCAGAAAAGTGGGCTGGTTCGCAACAATTGATTTTTGCAGTGCCTGCTTCCACATTCCTGCTTGTCATTTCTATTCTCTGTAGCTGACAAAAGTCTTCCAGTTTCAAGTCCTGCCCCCAGTGTCTTCACTAAGGGTATGGCAGCCATGGCCACTCATCTTAGCCTAGGAGCTGTGCTGTACTCTTATGTAGACAGTTATCTCTTGGTACAATTCATCAGTTTTTTACAAATCCTCCTCATTTTCTCCACTCCAGGGCTTCTTGAAAACAAAAGAAAAGCCAGACTAGTGCATTGGTACAGTGGTACAGTGCATTCAGGTTATCAGAGCTGTTCTACACTCACATGAGGAAGTTTATCTTCTCTCTTGTGTGACCAGCTTCTCAAATGGTTAAAACAAGATGCATGAATGCTCACTGCATACAGATTCTTCTAGACTTGATGGCATCAATAGTTGCAGGTCATGTTCCAACATGCTTGCACACGAGGCTGCTCCTGGCCATCTTCAACCATATGAATGACCCTCAGGTGATGTGACTGACCATACTGCCCCCTGTCTGCCAATTGCTACAGTGGTAGACTTCCATGGATATCCTCTTACAGGACTTGCCTTTTTAGTTTCCAGCACCAGCAGCCTAAGAGAAAGGCAAGGCTGAACTGTCCTTGCCTCTCTCTTAGGCTGCAGAATCATCTCAGCTGTCTCATCATTAATTGTCTTTGGACAAAGACAAGGGGGAAAATGTTGAATGAATGAGTTGGATTTGCTGACTTTAATCACTACCTTATGAGAGTGTGGCCCCTACTGCAAGGACAGACTGCCTTGATCTCAGCAGTCAACTCTACAGTCATGTTCTATGTCGACAAACAAGGAAGAACTCATTCTAGCTCCCATCTCAGTTTTGCTGTACACTTCTAGACTTGGTATGTGAGCAGGGACATTTTTTTTCTGTTGCAATACATCTTCCTGGAGAGCAACATGACATATAGGATAAGTGATGCTTCCAGAGTAACTTGTAAGTGGGGTCTCATGCCTTGTGTAATTTGATTATTAATCTCTTTGTGAGAACATCCACCATAAGAACTTTTGGTCCAGAGGCCACAGGATATGAGCTTGACTAGGGTGTGTCTTCCTTTACAAATGGACATGGGGAAGATCTATATTGCAGGAAGGACTGACCTGACATCTGGGTTTCCAAACACTGAGTTTCACAACATGGTTAATTCACTTGTATTGTGACTTAGAAAATAAATTTTTGGAGGAATCCAGGAAGACTTCCACTAGAAAATCTTACCCTTTGCTGCATTTATACATGTTGGAAACTCTTTTGTGTCTAGCATCAGGTGGGACTGGGTGTACTTGAGCTTCTTATCTACTTGGCAGAGAAGAATCTCACACTACTTTCTGCTAGTAGTTTTCGATTGCAACTTTTTGGTGCCAGTTCCGCCCACCCCTATAAAGCCCCTGGCGTTCCCACTCTTTTCTCAGTTCCTTTCGTCTGCCACGTTAGCAGCTAGCAAGGAACTTCGCTCGTTAGAGTCGCTTGTTTCTCTTTAAAAACTTTGACCTACGGCTTTTTGACTATTTTTCTGGCTTTTGACTACTCTTATTGGACTGCGTATTGGTGATTGTTAGCAAATCATTGACTCGGACTGTTTTTGACCTCGCTTTTGGATCCCGGACTCATCTTGTCGAACAGTTGAGATGGTGTCCTTCAAACGCTGCACCAAGTGCGGCGCGAAATTCCCCACCACTGACCGCCATGATTAGTGTGTGCTGTGCCTTGGCAAGGCTCATAATCCGAAGGCCTGCAAGGGCATGACTACTCAGGCCCTAAAAAGTAGGGACTTGAAATTGAAGGCTGCATTATGGGAACAAACTCTTAGACCAGCCTCTGCACTCGCCCAAACTTCCCTGGGCGAGGGACCCTCCACTTCCACCAAGGAGAAGGAAAAAGAGAGAGGAAAGTCCAAAGAGAGATCTAAAGAAACGTCCCCTAAGGACAGGAAGGCCTCTAAGCTGGATGACTGAGGGGATGGTGCTGGGAAAAAGACAGCAAAAAGAAAGCACCTGGAGCCAGGTAGGGAGCAGTCCACTGACCATTCTGCCCCCAAAAGAACCCGGTCCGTCTCTCTCAAGAGACAATCCTGTGAGAAGCTGTCAGAATCAGCCAAGACTCCCCTGGCTTCCTTCGGGTCCGAACTGAACCTCTCTACTTCAGCTGTGCTGCCTCCCACACCTCTGATTCACGTGGATTCTGAATTGGAGGGTGAACCCCTTATCAAGTGGAGCAACCAGTTGCGGGCACTCCTCGAGTCTGAGAGAGCCCTCCAGTTTGACGACACTGAGAGGTCACTTCACTCGGTCTCGAGGCCGACCACGCCGAGATGGAAGACAGTCCATTGCAACACGACTCGCTCCTCCTTCAATACCCAGACCTGATCTTTGACTCGCAGACAGGCCGGTATTACTTGCCAGTGCAGCCGGACCAACTTAGGCAAGACTGGCAGTGAGCTGAGACCCATTCTTCTCGGGAGCTTACACTGTCAGTCCCTCCGGTTCCACCGCAATGTGGCTCACTGTTTGTAAATAGGCCACTTCCGAGGTTGCCTGAGGAATCTCTGGCTTCGAGCCACTCCGCTGTTCAGTCCCATTCTCCCACTCTGGACTCTGAGACAGAGAGATCATCCAGTCCGGCTCCACTGGTCAACGTGGCATCATCATCTCCCATCAATGATATTAAGTCATTTACAGACCAGGTGGTGAGGATGGCAAATGCCCTCGAGATAGAGGTGGCCTGGGCTGATGAGGAGGCTCTTGACTCCATAGAGAAGAGGGTCCACAGGAAGTGCATGGCTCCAGTGGCAGCCTACCTCTGCCAGCAAGGGATAACGGTCTTCCCTTACTTGGACAACTGGCTGTTCATAGCACCAGCACAAATTACAGCGAGATATCCAGTTCACTCTCTTTCCTGGACTCCCTGGGGATCTGGGTCAACATGGAAAAATCAAATCTGACCCCAGCCAAATAAGTCAAATTCATTGGAGCGGTACTCGATTCCCAGGAGTCCAAAGCCTTCCTCCCACAGGACAGGTTTCAAACTCTTTGCATGGCAATCAAAAGCTGCCTTGCCCACAGACGCATCAGAGCCCACACCGTGCAGGTGGCGCTGGGACATTTAGCCTCAACTACTTTTGTAACACCGTGGGTGAGACTCCGCCTCAGGCCAGTACAGTCCTGGTTCCTGTCTGTATTCGATCCTGTATGCGACTCCCCTTCCAAATGGCTCACGGTACCGAAACCTGTAGCCAGATTGTCGGGTTGGTGGCTCAAACCCGACAATGTCTGTACTGGGATGCCCTTCTTGGCGCCCCGCCCCGAGGTCAACTTGACAACAGACACATTCCTGGAAGGTTGGGGACTACACACACAAGATCTAACTATCAAAGGCCAGTGGTCCCTCAAGGAGAAGAAGCTCCACATCAACACCCTCAAAATGTTGGCTGTAGAAAAGGCCCTCCGGGCTTTTCGGACTGTACTGGCGGGCAAGGTGGTGCTTCTCTTGACAGACAACAACACCGTCATGTTCTACCTGAACAATCAAGGAGGCACAAGGTCCTAGACACTACTACAGACCACAATCCGCATCTGGAACTGGTGCATCAACAACAAAATACTGCTGCATTAGGTGCAACTGCCTGGAGAGGACAATGACCTGGCGGACAAGCTAAACAGTCCAACCCATGCCATGAGTAGCACCTCCACCCAAAGACAGTCTCTGACCTCTTCTCCATCTGGGGCACACCAGAGATCAACTTGTTCGCAACTCTACAGAACATGCACTGTACAGAGTTCTGCTCTCAAATTTGAGCCCCAGAGTCACGAGGAGATGCCTTCCAGTTTGAGTGGTCCTGGAGGATGTTCTATGCCTTCCCTCTCTTTCCACTCATAATGAAGATTGTCGTCAAAATGTAGACAGATGGGACGGATGCTATTTTTATCATTCCATGGTGGCCGAGACAGCCGTGGTTTGCCCCCCTACTTCACCTCGCTCAGGAGGAGTACCGTTGTCTCGAGTTCCACCCTGACCTCCTCTCAATGCACAACGGACAGATTCGACACCCAGACACGGACTTGCTTTCCCTGATGGCATGGAGAATTCATCCATGACAACATTACCTACCTCAGTACAGACAGTGGTTCGGGCTGCACAGAAGCCCTCCACCAAAAAATCTTATGCACTCAAACGGAACAAGTTCATGGACTTTTTGTCAGCAAGGGATCTACCTCCATCCCGTGCCTTGGTACTGACTGTCCTGGAATTTTTGATGTTTCTAGTTGACTCAGGGTTGTGCCTTAACTCTGTCAAGTGTTACCTGTCTGCCTATCATCTCAGGCAGACCCTCCTTCTTTTTGGACTCTCTGGTAAAGATATTCCTCAAGGGACTTAATAACCTCCATCCTCCATCCTCGGTACCGCCCCCAGCATGGAGTCTGGACTTGGTGCCCTTCCCGTCTCTCTACCAAGCTTTTTCAGCCTACGGCCACCAGAGATTTAAGACTGCTGATCTGGAAGGCAGCTTTCTTAGTGGCCATCACCTCTGCCCACCACATGGGCAAACTGTGTGCCTTACGGGCGGACCAACCCTACCTTCAATTCCATCAGGACAAGGTGGTCCTCCGTACCAACATCACGTTTTTGTCTAAGGTGGTGTCAGCCTTCCATATTAACCAGGACATTGTACTACCCACCCTGGCCTCGAACCCGACTACTGATACCGAATATAGACTGCACACCCTAGACTTTCGGAGAGCACTGGCATTCTATCTTGAAAGGCCCTTGGGTTCGAGGCGCTCCGAGAGACTATTTGTATGCTACTCAGAAACCAAGAAGGGTCTGCCAGTTACACCCCAGAGATTTTCCAAATGGGTGTCATCAACTATTCACCTTTATTATGAGCTGGCAGGTACAATATCTCTGGGCCGGGTGCATGCACACTCGACTAGGGCAGTAGCTACATCCTCTGCCTTTTTGACTGGGATGCTTCTAGAGGATTTTTGCAAGGCTGCTTTCTGGTCCCAGCCAATGACTTTTATTTATGCACTATAAGCTGAACACTAAGGCCAAGCAAGAAGCCTCTTTTGTGAGGGCAGTGCTGCTTTCTGGTTTGCACTAATTATGTTTACACTGTTCATTGCATGTTGAATCCAAGCAAATGACACCAAAATACAACTAAGGTTTACAGTTTGTTATTGTTATTAAATCTTATCTTGTTTCAACTTACAAGATTGGTGTCTGGACATTCCCTCCTCCACTGACTGATACTTGTCAGTCTAACCCATTTGTGTGATTTGCAGAGACCACGAAGAAGGACAGGTTGCTTACCTGTAACAGTATTTCTTCGAGTGGTCATCTGGGAATTCACACAAATCCCGCCCTTCCTCCCCTCAGTTGTGTCCTGCTCATTGTTAAAATTCCTGCTGGCATTGCTTGGTGGCACACGTTCTAGAATTGAGAAAAGAGAGGGAACGCCAGGGGCTTTATAGGGATGGGCGAAGCTACCGCCAAAAAGTTGCAATCAAAGATTTGCCCAGTGATACTAGAACTTTCCGAGCTAGCTGTGCAGTGTGAATTCGCAGATGACCACTCAAAGAAATACCGTTACAGGTAAGCAACTTGTCCTTCTGGCAGGCTTCCCACAGGCCACTGGTTGACCACCTGGCAAATTGGAGATGTAACTAAGGTGCCTTTACTCTGACCCAGCATTGGTCTTCATAAGTTCTAGTATCATAGAATCATAGAGTTGGAAGAGACCACAAAGCAAAGCAAAGCAGCTTCATTTATATACCACTTTATACTATGGAGTGTCTAAGTGGTTTACAACTATAAGCTCATTGCCCCCCAACAGCTGGGTACTCATTTTAGTGACCTCAGGATGCAGGCCTGAGTCAAGCCTGAGCCCTGGCTAGTATTGAACTTGCAACCTTGTGGTTATGAGTGAGTGGCTGCAGTACAAGCATTTAACCACTGCACCACCAGGGCATCCAGTCCAAAGGCCATCCAGTCCAATCCCTGCCATGCAGGAACTCTCAATCAAAACATACCTGACAGATGGCCATCCAGCCTCTGTTTAAAGACCTCCAAAAAAAAAAAAAGACTCTTATCACACTCAGAGACAACAGTGTCTTCCACTGTGGAACAGCCCTTACTGTCAGGAAGTTCTTCCTAATGTTGAGCTGGAATCTCGTTTCCTGTAGCTTGCATCCATTGCTGTGCGTCCTTTTCTCTGGAGCAGTAGAAAACGAGCCTGCTCCCTCCTCAATATGACACCCCTTCAAATACTTAAACAGGGCTATCACATCACCTCTTAACCGTCTCTTTTCCAGACCAAACATACCCAGTTCCCTAAGTCATTCCTCATAGGCCTTGGTTTCCAGACCCTTTACCATTTTAGTTGCCCTCATTTGGACACGCTCCAGTTTCTCCACATCCTTTTTGAATTGTGATGCCCAGAACTGGACACAGTATTCTAGATGAGGCTTGACCAGAGCAGAATACAGTGGCACTATTACTTCCCTTGATCTAGACACTATACTTCTATTGATGCAGCCTAAAAACAGTACACTCTTAGGGGCCTTGAGTAACTGTGGCCTGACCTGTCTTGATTGTTGGTCTGTCTGTTTGTCTGTCTCTTATCTCTTAGAAATGTCCTCTCTGCATGCCCACAAGGACCTGCGGCATCGCTTGGCCAGGGCCGCTGCCCTGATCCACTCCTCTGCTGTTGCCCATGCCACTTTTCTTGGTACCCGCCTTCCCCTTATCAGCCCAAAGAGTTTTCTGGACTTTCTGGACAGTTTCATAGTACTGTTGGATTCCCTGCAAGAGCGAAATAGCAAGCAAACAGAAAGGTAAGTTTGGCTCTTCTGGTGGCGCTCAGAAGCAAAGGTGGTGGCAACAGCCTTGCTGATACTTGTCTGATATCAGGCAGCCTTCCAGACACTTCCCAGCACTTTTTCAGGGCTGGGCCAAGCTGGGAGCTGGTGTGACACACACAACTCTGCACATAAACTTTTGCAATGTTTCAGTAAACCAACCATTTTGCTTTGAATGCAGTTTTGTCAGATTGAAAGTTGTAAAGAAACCTCTGAAAATACTCATACATTAGGCTCCATCCAGAGAAAACAGCAGATTGCTCACATCTCATTTTGAGTAACTGCAGTCTGAGAAACTGGTGCCAAAAAATCCCTCTCTTCAGAGATCCAGTGGTGGATCTGAAGTGGCCCAAGGCCATGAAATGGAACAGCTGGAAATTCAGGAAGGGCAAAAGGAGGCAGTCGTGGCACTTTTCCCAAGGCAAACAGCTATAGCACCACCTCCCAATCTCCTCCAAGCTGAACATAATCAACTCCTTCAGCTGTTTCTTATAGGTTTTGATGGTTTCCAGACATTTTGTCATCTTGGTCATCCTCCACTGGACATGTCCCAGCTTGTCAATATCCTTCTCTTCCAACAGGGCAGCTAGTTTGTACTTACTACAGGTATACCATGGCAGATCATTTGGCAAGGAAACAATCATGGCATAGATCCATCACCATCCATGTTTGTTATCCTATATATTTAGCAGCACAACTTTCCCAGACCTCCTCCTCAAAGTCCCTCATGAATGCCCAGGAGGGAAATAGCCTGTGTTTCTCTTCCTGTTTGCTGAGTTCCAAAGACTTAGGCAAGAGTGTACAAAAATAGTGGCTGCCAGCTTTGCCCACAACCAAGTGCTCATGGAGCAGAAACCCCATTTCCTCTTTGGACCATGTGCTCAAGGAGAGCACATGAGTATTATGTAGACATAGCTCCTGTCAAAAGTTGATTGATGACCTGTCAAGAATGATTGATGCCCTGTCAAAAGGATGGGCATGTCCTTCCCCCGGAAGTGCTAAGGCTTGATAAACTCCCAACTTTGGAACCCAATCACCAGGCTTGCTCACAAAAATGACGGAATCCGTATAGTGATACAAACACTTTATTCTTTTTCTTTTGGAAAACGACTTTTAAACTGCAGCCACAATCACACTCGAGCTCTGAGGCCTCGTCAATGAAGTCCATAGTCATGGGTGTTAGGGCTGTCTTTTCAGACTCTTTAGATTCCTTTTTAGGGCGAATATTCAGTGGTATGGGAGGATTAGTAAATCCCATAAGCCCCTTATAATTTGGCCAGGCAGTTATCTTTGTGGGTTTTGTTCTCCTGGTAGTAGAAGAACTGGCTAGCCTTTGAGGGGAGCTTGGTGCCATCATGTTGCCTCCGCAGAACATGTCTGGGCATGCATAAAATGGAGGCTTCCAGGATACAGCACTCTGCAGCCAGCCTTCGGGTTGGCTGGCTCAGCCCACGTAGTTGGGGAGTGGTGAGGTGTGGTCTTAGAGGGGTCACATGGCCTAAGGGGGTGGGCTAGGCTGGGGGGAGTTAGGGGTATCACATGACACGGATGTCCCGCCTTAGCACTTCCGGGGGGAGGACACGCCCATCAGTTTGACAGGTCATCCCTCAATCCATTTTGAGAGGTCATAAATCATTCTCGACAGGTCATAAATCATTCTTGACAGGTCATCAAAAAGCCATCAATCAAGTTTTGACAGGAGCTACGTCTACATACTACACACAAATAAACAAAAGCGTACACACAGGCCTCCAAGCAGGGCAGCCAGTCAACCAACCCTGGCACTACAAACACAGATTTAATGGTGGGTTGGGTTGGGATAGAAGGGCATACATATTTGGCTTGAATGTGTGCTATAGGAAGGTGAATCTGCAAAAGTCTGTGCAGACCCCTGCCATAAGCCATTTCTCAGCAGTGGAGGGGAGGCATGCAGCCAGCACTTAAGCATATACCCCAAGACATGCTCTGGAGAGGAATCCGACCAAAGGGAGGGGGGTCATCTGGCCCAGCACATTCTGTTCCAAATCACAAACCCTTGTGCAGTGGGATGGCCAGAGGCAGAACATGGGGTGAAGGGGCACTTTTTGTCTCATGTTCCCCAACCTCTGGGAGGCATGGGGTCCTACCTTTGACACTGGGAGGTGAGAAATAGCTAGATGTAGCTAGTAGCCAGAGATGACCCAAACCTTCTTGAATTGATCTCATCCCCTTTTAAAGCCATCCATGTTTACTATTGTAACCACCTTGTGGCAATGAGTCTTTCGCTCTCTGGTTTTTTGGGTTCATGTATGAGAGGGGGAGAAAACCTTTTCCATATATAAGTTCTTTACACCAGGCATAGTTTTATATACAGTACTTTTGTTCCTTGCCTTTTTGAAGAAGTTAAAATCAACTCACCACCACACACACACACACACACACACACCTTTTTAATTCCATCTGTGATGCCTGCCAACCTGTCATTGCATCCCTCCCAGATGTACACAGTGGGGAGATAACATGGAGACCAGAGCATCTCTTCCATCTTCAGTCCCTGGTTCATCTGGCTCCACCTGAGGCTGACAAAAGCTGGTTTCTCACCTGCAGGATGAAATTGGCACTGCTCAAGATGGGCGAAGTGACCAAGAAACAGCAAGAGCACACACGGGACGTCCGTTTCTTGCAGCAGAAGCTGATCAAGATTAAAGAGGTGAGGTGTTCTGGCCAGCCATGGGCTGCTCCAGGGTTCCTGCTTGGGCCGCCTTCAGGAAATAAGTTAGTCTTTCTTTCTTTCTTTGCAAAGGGTGGCTGTGTTAGTTAATCTGTTTGTAGGGGAATTGACAAAGGATCTTGGGGCACTCTTAGACCTTTACTGTGATTTTACTATGGCATAAGGTCTCAGGACGTTCTCTCCATCTGATGCATGAGCCATTCCTCAGTTAACAGACAGTTAACAGACAGTCTTGGGACTGAGAGAGGGCAAGTCTGTCAAAACGAAGATGAATTTTATAAGTGTATCTAAATGTGAAGACCAAAGCCCAACAGGTGTGAAGAATGGCCCATGAGAGGCTGCTGTGTCAGGAAGGCTGCAGTAGTTGTGTGCAGAAGGCAGTTGGTCAAGTGCCTTTGCCAGAGGGGCAGCCATGACAGCAGCATTTTCTTGCAGCAAGTGGCACAGAGCCAGCGGGAAATTGAGCGAGAGCAGGAGATTCTGAGGCAGCAGGAGAAGGAGTGCCAGATGTACGAGGCCCACATTGACACTCTCACCAAGGAGCGGGATGACCTGGAGAAGCAAAGGGAGCTGGCCATGAAGAAGGTATGGGGTGTTACCCAAATTGCACCACAATTGACTGATAGGGGGATTTATTTATTTATTTATTTATTTATTTAGTAGGGAGCAGCAAGAAGGCTTTCAGTAAGGTAAAAGCCAGGAGCTTCAGCCTTTATTTAATGGTTCTAAACCCACTGGAACTCCAGAGTGCAAGATCCAAATGTAGTTTTATTGATATAGTAAAAGGATTCCAACACACAAAGGTACATAATCACACACTCATACAAGAACTAAAATGTAGCAGTGGGATAGTGATTTGAAGGTTATACGTTTCCAGTCTCAGAAGCCAAGCTTTCCAGTCAGAGGGATGGTTGCCAAATAGTTTGAGCCGAGATTGCTACCTGAGAAGTGGGTGGCTAGCAGAACTGGGGAGTTTTAGCTAGTGTGCCTGCCTTGTTTTAACCAAGACTGAATTGAAACAGCACACATAGCCACTTATATAGAATAAACACTTCTTGGGACAGTTTTTGATTATGTTTTTCCAGAGGAAAGGAGAGTCAGAGAGGTGTGAAATTGGCCAGACAATAGATGCAACATCCTAGATCAAACATGTTAACTTCTGTATGGCAAAGATCTTTGATTTCCACTCCTCTGACAAATATCAGGCACAGTTTGCCTCCCTTAACATTCTCAATCAAAGGATCAATTTCAATTTCAAAGGGCCCACCTTCCTGCCTATGAACTGGAGTGCTTCCCTGCAAAGTCTGCTGGACCTCATTTGGGCAGACTATCTCTTTGCCTTGGGCATAACTTTGGTGGCGACATGACTCAGTGTCCCTTTTAATATGGAATTTGATTTCAAGGTTCAATTAAGGGTGTCCAGTATACTAACAAGGGAGCACGCTGGAAAAGGCTCTTTCTTCCCAAGACTGCTTTATGAGCAGTGGATTTCTTTGGCTCCCTTCTATCTCTGTGGTTCTGCAGTCTTGCTGGGTGGTGGATGGATTGGAGGGAGTGGGGGTCTCAGTGGGTAGACTGCTCTGTCACTGCTCTCTCACCATCTTTCCCCCATGAGGGAAGGCAGCAGTAGGAGGAGGCCAGGGGATTTCTCTCAAGGCTGTCCCTCTCTTCTCAGGTGAGCAGAGACTACAAGGCTGCACTAGCTGGGCTGCGCGTGCAAGACATTGAGGAGCTGCGCAGCTACCGCCAGCCCCCGGACCTCGTGGTCAAGGTGACTGACGTGCTCTGCATGATGTTTGACCAGGAGCCAGGCTGGGAGAGTGCCAAGCTGCTCCTTAACCAGGATGATTTCTACGAGGTGAGGGCCAGATTATGGTTGACTCCACTGTGCCAAAAGGGCTACCTTGAAATGCTGAAGAAAGGACTCTTGTGTGAGGCTCTGTTGCTCTGGCCACGAGGGCCCTTGTGTGAGGCGTTCTGGCTCTTGCCTGTACTTAACGGTTATTTGTTTTTCTTGGTCAGCAAGAGGAGAACAACTATAGTTGAACCCCTTGGAAACAGTCACGACCATGTTATGGGTTTTGTGTATAGGAGAGTGGGAAAGTGCCAGGGAAATCCAGCATGGTCCTGTTTGGACACAGCAACAACAGTGACGTTATTTGGGGTGGGGAGAACAAAGGTGGGCTGTGAGCAGTACCCAAAGGATCCCTAGGGATGGTGGGTCTGGGGTGTAAAATGGCAGACAGGCACCAGTGTGAGGAAGGATGCCAAGGAAAGCCTAGCGGGGCTCAACAATCTCATGCCCTCAGATCTGCGTGGACAGGCCCTAAGCTGGCAGCAACTGAGCAAGAAAGGGATCCTGGGCCATCTGGTGGGAGAGGACTGCCTCAATAGGTGGACCTAGTGTGCGGCTGAGCCAGGAAAGGCTAATCCCATTAGAGCAGGATTAGAGATGGACTGGAACAGAAATGGCCAGTTTCATCCTTCCCTTATGCAAGTGCCATCATGACTGCAATATTCTAGAGAATTCTGGTCCTAACACCTAAAAGAGGTGCAGAAGAAGATGATGCCCAAAGAATCCAGGGTCTGGAGTCACCCGCCCTCTTGAAGAGGAACAGTGATCATGCCAGGGGGGCTGTATAAGTTGTCAAAACCAGCAAGGGAAGATGCAGCGGGGTGCTGGAGAGAAAAATGGACATGGGGAAGCCCTCTCCCCCAAAACTAGGACCACAACGATGGGGTCGAAAGGGTGAGTGAGGTTCAGGAGAGAGGAAGGAGCTGGGATTGCATTTGACCTCATTGCTGCTTCTTGTGGGTTTCCTGTGGGCCACTGACTGAACAGAATGTTGGACTAGGGGAGCCTTTGATCTGACCTGCTTCAGAGCTCGTGGTGGATTCTTATACTGTTCAGCAAGTTGATCTGTGTCATTTCAGAGTTGGCTTTCTGAGGCCTGTGGTTTTGAAGGTCTGCAGAGATGTTGTGAGGATCCTTCCTCCCGCAGAGCCTCAGCTTTGTGAGCTTTCAAAGCAGGAGTTAGACATCTCTACCATCTAGTCTTTTGCAACTTAGAACTGGAAGGACCATCTTGTCCAACACCTTTCTGCCATACAGGAATACACAACTACAGCATGCCTGAAAGATGCCCAGCCAACCTTTGTTTTTTAAAATTGTTAAGTGTGGATTTAATGATTGTAGTGGGGTTGAAACTGGAGTAGAGAGCTTGCCAGAGGATCCAGCTTTCCCAGGGAGCAGCCAGGAAGGACACAAAAACATTTTGAACCTTTTAGAAATTACTTCAAAGCTTCTTCCAGAATGCTTCCAGGGATCATTTTTTTTTCTTTTACCAGCCTCCAATATCCTTATGAGTTCCATTTTTCTAGACACATTTATAGATCTTAGGGTTTGGGATTTTAAAAAATATTTTTAGGGTAGTGAGTAAGGCAGGCTTGTTTGCTTTCCCCTTTTCATAAAATCCAACCTCAAAGGAAGAAGACTACACTGCCCTTGGAGGCAGTGTATTCCATTGTTGAACAGCTCTTACCATCAAGAAGTTCTTCCTAATGTTGAGGTGGAATCTCTTTTCCTGTAGTGTGCATTCATTGTTCTGTGTCCTATTCTCTGGAGCACAGAAAACAAGCTTGCTACATCCTCATATAGCATTCCTTCAAATATTTAAACAGGGCTCTCATGTCCCCTTTTAAGCTTGTCTTTTCCAGGCTAACCATACCCAATTCCCTAAGTCTCTCCTCATAGGGCTTTATAGTTTCCAGACCCTTCACCACTTTGGTCACCCTCCTCTGGACACATTCCAACTTCTCAACATCCTTCTTGAATAGTGGTGTCCAGAACTGGACACAGATTCCAGGTGACGTCTCACCAAAGCAGAATAGAGAGGTGCTATTACTTCCCTCTGTTTGCTGTTCATGTGTGCTCAGTAAGGGATATTGGTGGCAGCTGCAGGTTATCTTGCCTGTGGTAGGCAGGCACACACAGCTACAATAGGATCACCTAGAGCAGAATCCCATTTTCTCCCTGCTCAAGCTTTGTAGAGAGCCAGCATGGTATAGTGGTTTGAGCCTTGGACTCAGACTCTGGAGACCAGGGTTCAAATCCCAGCTCGGCCATCGAAACCTTGGGCAAGTCACACTCTTTCAGTCTCAGAGGGTGGCAATGACAAACCCCCTCTGAACAAATTATGCCAAAAACAAACAAACCCATGACAGGTTCACCACCTTAGGATCACCATAAGTCGAAAATGACTTGAAGGTGTACAACAATAACAAGCTGTGTAGTATTGTTTACTGCAGGTATGCTGCTGCTGCATTCCTATATCAAAAGCAAGCCCTCCTTTCTCCTCATCCTCTTAATGCTGATGCTGTTCAAAAAATCATCCAGTTAGACAGAGGACAGAATGGGGTTTCAGAGTGTAGTTCCAGTTCTTAGTCAGCCACAACACACCTTTAAGATCTTCTAGACAGCTTGGGCATGTACAATATGTGTGAATGCCTTCCAGCACGAACCAGAGAATGGGATCTCGGATACTTACTGTGAAGGTCACTTCTGGATTGGCTGCCAGGAGGAATTCACACCCACCCCAGAGGTGGCTGACTTTTGTCTACACCCTTAACTAATCCTCTTCTTTGTTCTAGTATATGTTTAGCTCTGGTTTATTCTTTCCTGTTTGTACTCATTTTGGTCTTTTTTCTCTAGTTATTTAACTCTTTATCTTGGGCATGAAGCAAAACTGAAAGGAGGAGCTAGAGGAGGCAACTGATAAGCAAAGCTTTAGGCCATGCGATTCTTGACTTCTGTTTGGGTGGTGATGGATGTAACCCATATGATGTGATTTCCTCATGGCAGCCAATCCTGAATGGGCCTTCATGGAAAGTATCCAAAGTTCCATTTCATCTGCCTCCCTTCAGTTGAGAGAAAGAGCAGGAAATGACCTCAAAGAAGAGTAGAAAGAACCAAAACCTAAGTGTAGCCAACTACACATAGATCTGTGTGCAGGGCTATCTGCTTGCCTATTGTCATTGCCTACACAGGTTCACTTGCTTACTTCAGCGTTGATGCTTTCATGTCCCACACCTCTGTTTTCCTCTTCAGGAGCTGATCTTCTACCCAAAGGAGAACCTCTCCACAAAGCTGTTCAAGGCGCTGGGGCAGGTAATATCAGATAAGGACTTCTCTGTGGCCTCCATCCAGAATGCCAGCCAAGCTGCGGCATCCCTTTACCAATGGATCTCTGCAGTCTACTGGTTCCAGTGGGCACTGCGTGAGTGGCAGCCAGCTGTGCTGCAATTGCAGCACTGTGATGCTCAGATCAACATAGAAAAATTGCACCTGGGTGACCGGCGCCTGCACGCAGAGAGCCTGAAGGAAGCCACTCAGGCTCGGATCCGGGAACTGAAGCAGAAGCAGGAGCGGCAGGAGAAGCTGCTGCAGCAGCTCATGCAGTCCTTGCAAGCCAAAGAGGAAGCCACCACAGTGGAGAGCTCTGTGGCAGAGCACATGGCCAACTGGAGCACACTCACCAAGGTAAGGGGCAGGTTGGGGTTTGTCTTGAGCAGCGCCAGGCAGGCTCCCCTCTTGGAGTGCCTGGAGCATTCTCTCTTCTTCTCTCTGCCACAGGACCTGGAGCGTTACCACAGCACTGTGTACGGTGATGCGCTGCTCTGTGCAGCTGTCCTTTCATACTTGGGCCCCTTCCCTCCGACCCGGCGAGAGGAGCTGCTGGAGAAGTGGCAGGCACTGTGTGCTGGCTCCCAGGTCCCCTTGGGCCCAGATGACGTCCACCGGATCCTGCAGAAGGGCCTGCCCTGCCCTGGTTCAGCCTCCCTTGACCCCCCACTGGTGGCGGTCCAAAGTCCACTGGACCTGGTCTCCCTGCTGAGCTCACATCAGGAGCAGCGCCTCTGGGATCGGGTCCACAAGCCCAAGGATCCCGAGAGCCGGCTCACAGCCATGATCCTGTGCTCCAGCATTCACTCACAGGCCCACCGGTGGCCTCTCTTGGTGGACCCTGACAGGCAGGCCCAGCTCTGGCTCCTCCTGTCTCCTGCTTTAGAAGAGGGTGAGTGGTGGTGAGGGCTGGCTGGGCAGGTGGGAGCTTTGGCTTGGGGCTTGCTCTTTCCCAAGGGGCTGCTCACCACTGATCCCTCTCTCCCCAGAGGAATCAGAGACCCGTGTCCTTTCGGAGCTCGTGCCAGATATGGTGGAGCAAGGTGGCTGGGGCGAGATTCCAGAAGACAAGCTGGAAATCCTGTCACTCACAGACCCTGACCTGGAGAATAATCTCAGGAACGCTGTCAGCCTTAGTGAGCAGGCCAGGCCAGGAGGGGTGGGCATGTGGGGCCCTTTCTCAGGGCCCTGGCAAGTGTGGGAAGCGCAAATAGCTCTGGTGCTTTCTTGCAGACTTGCCAGTGTTGTTGCTGAACTTTGAGAAGAACGTTCCCTGGTGCCCAACCCTCCAGCAGCTGATGGAGAAGGAGTCCTTCCGAGGAGCCGAAGGCAGGATCCTCCCCACCAAGTCTGAGAAGGGGGAAGAAGAGGGGGAGGGGGAGGTGCTGGTGCCACCCTCCTTCCAGCTGTACCTGTGCACCGAGCTGCCTCTTGAAGCTTTGGCTGCAGGTAAGGGAGAAGCACATGTGCTGCTGACCACCCCAACTGCCAGGCTCCTCAAGGAGCAGGGATTTGGGGCCACCTGGCTGTGGTGACAGCAGAAGAGTTGTTTGTTTGCGCAGCTGCATTTGGCCCATTGGTTTCCTTGGCCCCAGCTCCTCCTGTAAACCCCTCTTGGGCTTGAGGGAGAAATGGGCTGCTGGGATCTACAGCCAGACAGGTCTGACAAGCCACAATTTGGTGCCTCCAGTCACAGGGACATCCGCCAGCCAAGGCAGAAGGCTCAGCTCAGGAAAAGGCAGTCTCTAGAGCAGGATTGAATTCCATCCCCCAAGTCAGGTGTCTTGGGAAGGGTAAAGCTCTGCCATGACTGGAAAGGGTAGGGTGGGTCCTGGAAGCTTACCAGAAGCCAAGAAGGATGAAGGGCTGCAGAGGAGGGAAGGAGAAGGAGCTAGCAAGCAGGCAGATGGTGGGAGATGGGGCTGGGGGAACCCACCAGTGGGGGCAAGGAGGACTGGTGGCAAAGAGGACAGGGTGGAGAAAATCCAGCTGCCTCTGTCCAAGGAGCATCCAAAAGGCATGCTCACACTGAGATCCCTGAGGCATGCCCCCACAACCCCAAACCTCCATCCTGCGTCTCTGCTTTTCAACATTTTCCATAAATGACCTGAATGAGAGGGAGAGGGATTGCTTACAGATGACATTAAGTGATGAGGGGGTAACTTCTGCCATAGACAAGCCTAGTTAGTTCCACTCTGCATTGTCTGAAGAGCTGAAAGCTGGGGAAAAGTGTTCAGGAGAGAGCAAGGAGGGCAGGGGAACTCCCTTTTTGCTCTCATGGGAAAGTGGGTCACAATCATGACATATTGGCATGGTGGAGGGGGAGGCCTCTTTCTTTCAGGTGTAATATGGTGGGGAGAGAGGGCTGGATTTGATTCACAGAGATCCTGGTTCAGTACCTTCTGGGCAGGGGGTGACTTGGTGTGTCTGAGCTATGTCTCCCTCTCAGGGTTGTTGTGAAGATGCCATGTGGAAGGGGAGGCCTCGCATAGAGAACAGTCCATAAAAAGTAGGGAGGAGTGGTGGAAGGAAGGGACAACCATCCTGGAGTACCCTGACTAGTCAGAACAGGGAGAAAGCTTTGTGGCAGTGGGAGTATAACAGCCAGATTGTTGTTTGAGTGATATGGAGGACATTGTTTGGGAGCTGACCCCAAGGGGCCACAAGGGCCTTGCCTCCTCTCCCTTATGCATATTTTGGTCTCTGACTGGGTGGCTTTAACCTGCCTGGGCCCTGCTCAGGTGTGGCCATCCAGATGTTGTCCCAGCCCACCTACTTGACCCTCTTTCCCAGAGCAAAATAAATTCTGAATGACATATATGATACTCAGACTTTTACGATTACACAGCTTTGTAAAAGCCACCTGAATAGATTCATTTTCACAAGCTTTTTCCATTAAGTCATCCAGTATCACCAGATTAACTTTATTGACAGGGACGAGATAAGCAGCTCAGGTTCCCCGTGGGACATAAAATTGCCTCTGGAACAGCCTTCAGGGGTTTGCCCAGTCCCCAATCAAACCACATCTTGTGAAAGCAAAGGTGACAGCATAGAGGAGCCTCCCCCTCTTGACCTTTGGGCCCCATCTTTGTGAGAGAGGGAGGAAAGTGCCTTTCTATCCAGGAATAGTTCTGTGAACCTGGTCTGTGCCCCTCCTGGCTTTCTCATCTACTTTGGGGATGGAGATTGCCAGAAAGACCAGTGTGGCCACTTTGGCTCTCTGGCCTTGTACTAATAACTCTCCAGAATGGATCATAGAATCATAGTTGGAAGAGTCCACAAGGGCCATCCAGTCCAACCCCCTGCCATGCAGGAACACAAAATTAAGCATCCCTGACAGATGGCTATCCAGCCTCTGTTTAAAGACCTCCAAAGAAGGAGACTCCACCAAAATCTCCGAAGGAGTGTATTCCATTGTCGAAAAGCTCTCACTGTCAGGAAGTTCCTCCTAATGTTGAGGTGGAATCTCTTTTCCTGGAGCTCCCATCCATTGTTCCGAGTCCTCTGGAGCAGCAGAAAACAAGCTAACTCCCTCCTCAATATGACATCCCTTCAAATATTTAAAAAGGGCTATTATATCCCCTTTTAACCATCTCTTCTCCAGGCTAAACATACCCAGTTCCCTAAGTCGTTCCTCGTAGGGCATGGTTTCCAGACCCTTCACCATTTTACTCGCCCTCCTCTCGACACGCTCCAGTTTTTCAACCTCCTTTTTGAATTGTGGTGTCCAGAACTGGACACAGTATTCCAGGTGGGGCCTGAACAAAGCAGAATACAGTGGCACTATTACTTCCCTTGATCTAGATACCATACTTCTATTAATGCAGCCTAAAATTGCATTAGCCTTTTTAGCTGCGGCATCACACTGTTGACTCATGTTCAACTTGTGGTCCACTAGGACTCCTAGATCCCTTTCACATGTATAAGTTTCCTTAAGCCAGGTGTCCCCCATCTTATATCTATGCATTTCATTGTTTTGTCCTAAGTGCAGTACTTTACATTTCTCTGTGCTGAAATTAATTTTGTTAGCTTTGGCCCAGCTTTCTAATCTATTAAGGTCACTTTGAGTTTTCATCTTGTCTTCTGGGGTATTAGCTGTTCCTCCTAATTTGGTGTCATCTGCAAATTTGAGAAGCATACCCCCTATTCCTTTATCCAAGTCATTGATAAAGATGTTGAATAGCAAACTGGGCCCAGGACAGAACCCCACTGGTCACTTCTCTCCAGGATGAAGAGGAGCCATTGCTGAGCACCCTTTGAGTTTGGTCAGTCAACCAGTTTCTAATCCACCCAAAAGCCCACTTTTTACTATCTTGTTTGCAAGAATATCATGGGGGACCTTGTCAAAAGCCTTACTGAAATCAAGATATGCTATGTCTACCGCATTCCCTTCATCTTGCAAGCTGGTAATTTTATCAAAAAGAGAGATCAGATTAGTCTGGCATGACTTGTTTTTGAGAAACTCATGTTGACTTTTAGTGATTATAGCATTCCCTTCTAAATGTTCACAGACTCTCTGTTTAATGAACTGTTCTAGAATCTTTCCTGGTACTGATGTCATACTGGGTGATAGCTGTTGGGATCCTCTTTTTTCCCCTTTTTGAAGATGGGGACAATGTTTGCCCTCCTCCAATCTTCTGGGACTTCTCCTGTTCTCCAGGAGTTCTCAAAGATTATTGCCAGTGGCTCTGAGATTACATTTGCCAGATCTTTTAATATCCTTGGATGTAGTTCATCTGGTCTTGGAGACTTAAATTCATTTAGGTTAACCAGGCATTCCTGTACTTCCTCTTTATTTCTTCTGTGCTGCATTTCCCCTATTTGTCATGGCCAGCCAAGAGCAGGTCTCGGAGGATGAGGATGGAGCTCCTCCAGAGCAAGAGGTAATTGAGGCTACACCAGGTGTTAATCCTGCTCTGCCAGAGCCCAGCCCTGATCTCCCAGCCCCAGAGGAAGAGGCTCAGCCAGGTCCTAGTGCTCATGGGATTCCTTTGGTGGTACAGCAGCCTAGTGGTGACCCTGGGGAGGAACCAGGCTTGAAGGTTCCCTCCTTCAGGCAGTGCAGGGCTGAAAGTGTTGGCAGACGCAGATCCCAGAGAATTGCTGCGAGGCAATTAGCTAATCAGCATCATCTGGTACGGGGGAGGGCATCCCCTATTTAGGAAGCAGAGAGACGCCAACTCAATGCCAGAGTTTATTGCATGATCCTTTGGTGTGATTGCTGCCTGCACTGGCTCCCTGTACCTCGACTCCTTGTGGCCTTGACTCTTGACTTCGGAACGGACTGGACTCTTGACTTCGGAACAGACTGGACCTGACCTTGGACGGGACTGACTATCGTGACCCCTGTATTCCTGACTTCAGCTCTGGCTTTTGTTTTGCTCTTTCTCTCACTCCCTGCAAGGTTTGTGCACTATTTCCAGCTGCATAGCTAGTTACCTTGTTGAGCCATCCTTATCGACGTAGGTTTGTGTGTGCTGGCCGCAATCCAGGACACTATTGTGTCCTCTGCTCCATTTTCCTCAGGTTGAGCACCCTTTTCCTTTTATGAGAAGACTGAAGCAAAGAAGGTGTTGAATAGTTCTGCCTTTTCTCTGTCCCCTGTTAGAATTTCTCCATCTTCTCTGTGCAGTGGCCCTATCATTTCCTTCTTCTTTCTTTTGCTATGGACATACCCAGAAAAGCCATTTTTATTGTCCTTAACCCCTCTAGCAAGCCTGAGCTCATTCTGTGCTTTGGCTTTCCTGACTTTAGCCCTACATGTGCTAGCTATTTGTTTGAATTCCTCTTTAGTGATTTCACCCCTTTTCCATTTCTTATACATCTCCCATTTAAAACTTAGTTCAGTTGAAAGTTCTTTTGTCACCCAACCCGGTTTCTTGAGACTCCTCCCACTTTTCCTTCTCATGGGAACAGTTTGAGATTGTGCCTTCAGTATCTCCCTTTTGAGAAACTCCCATCCATCCTGAACTCCCTTCTCCTTTAGTATTCCTGATCACGGGATCACTTCCAGTGTTTCTCTAAGTTTGTTGAAATCAGCTCTCCTAAAGTCTAGAATGAGTGTTTGACTATGCCTAGCTTCTCCTTTCCACTGTATAAGAAACTCCAGGAGAACATGATCACTCCCACCTAAGGATCCCACCACTTGCACCCCATTGACCAGGCCATCCCTGTTGGTTAAGATCAGATTTAAAATAGCTGATCTCCTTGTTGCCTCTTCCACCTTTTGGACAAAGAAATGGCCTTCAAGGCAAGTGAGGAATTTGCTAGACCTTGAATTATTGGCTGAGTTTGACTTCCAGCAAATATCAGGATAGTTGAAGTCACCCATCACTACTACATCTCCCCTTTCTGAGTGTGTGGTCATTTGTTCTAGAAAGGCATCATCCAATTCTTCAGTCTGACTTGGGGGTCTGTAGTAGACTCCCACTATGACATCCCTGTTATTTCCTTCCTCTTTAATTTTTATCCAGATGCCCTGACATATAATGCTATTCCTCCTCCTTTCCTGTTTGGCCTATTTCTCTTAAAAAGGTTATACCCCTCTATTCCTACATTCCAGTCGTGAGACTCATCCCACCAGGTTTCAGTGATGCCTATTATATCATATTTGCTTTGTTGTGCTAGGAGTTCAAGTTCATCTTGTTTTTTCCCCATGCTCTGTGCATTAGTGTAGAGACATCTAAGAGCATGTGTCTTCCCCACTTGCTGTCTGTGTGAGGTTTTATTCCTCCCACTGTTGGGCCCTTGCATCATTTGAGTTGTTCCCTCTATGACACTTTGACTATTATTTCCAGCCTGTGATGTACTCCTGCCTTCCAAGATACCTTCCAAGATACTGTCTCCCTCACCACATGACTCAGTTTAAAGCCCTCCTGATCAAATGTTTGAGACTATTGGCAAAAATGCTTCTTCCAACTGGTGTGAGCTGCAGCCCGTCTCTTGCTAGAAATCCACCCTCATGGAGCCGCAGCCCATGATCCAAGAATCCAAATCGTTCTTGGCAGCACCATCTACGGAGCTAGTTATTCACGTCTGCTATCTTCCTCTCCCTTCCTGGACCATGGCCTTCAACTGGGAGAAGAGATGAGATATCAACCTGTACGTCCAGCTCTTTCAGCTTCCTACCCAAAGCCTCATGATCCCTTCTGATATTCTGAAGACTGTGCCTTGCAGTATCATTGATTCCCACGTGGACCAAAAGGAAGGGGTAATGGTCAGTAGGCTTGACAAGTCTTGTCAGCCTCGCTGTCACATCATGGATTTTTGCCCTAGGGAGACAACACACCTCCCGGGACATCTTGTCAGGCCCAGAAACCACTGCTTCTGTACCCCTCAACAAGGAGTCCCCAACCACCACCACACGCCTCCTCCGAGGCTTAGCAGTGGCTGTTCCTTGCTGTGGTACTCTTAGGGTCCGCTGCACTGTCCCTGAGGACTGTTCCCGCTGCTCTTCCTCTTCATCCTTGATAAGGGAGAGAGTTTCAAATCGATTCTGTAGCTACAAGCTCCCAGAACAATCCCTGGTTTCCCTACTTCTGTGTGTGATGTTCTTCCAGGTGTCTACCTCCTATGTGCATGAAATGACCTCCTCCTCAACAACTTCCTCTGTGTGGTCCCCATCCAAGACTGTTCGTTCCGCTCTGTCCAAGAAAACCTCTTTCTCCCTAATATGCTGAAGTGTAGCTACCCGGGCCTCCAGCTACTTGACTTTCTCTTCCAGGAGGGCTACGAACTTGCACTTGGTGCAGGTGAAGTTCCCCACATCTCTTGACAAGAAGACAAACATACCACACGTGTTGCAGATGACTGCAGCAACTCCCTCAGTGTCCATATTGAGAAATCTTGACTGTGGGCTTCTCCCTTAAAAAGTCCCCTGGTAAAGATCCACATAAATGGCCCCTGTGCTCTTGGTCTTTTCACCAGGCTCTGTCAGCGAACTCAATCAACTGGGTTTCTAACTATACAGAGAGCTCTTGGATGCTACCTTATTCTGGAGGCAAGTCTCTGTCTCTCTTCCTCTGAGCAAAAAACAACACCTCAAAGCCCTTTAAATTATTTATTATTATTATTATTATTATTATTATTATTATACCCTCTAAAAGAAAGCTCAAAGCCTTCTACCTGTACTGTGCTTTCCTTTGTCCTACGAAAAAAATTGTACGCTGTTAGGCATGCGTCTCTAGGAGGAGTTGTATAGAGCTAATTGGATAGCTCCACCTCCTATTGACTCACAAATGTGACTCACCAAAGCCCCACCCTCTCAGTAATAGTCACACTCTCCCCAAGTGTTTTTAAAAAGAATTTAAACACTCACTCACTCAATATGGCTGCCCAGAAACTGCTTTCCTTCTCCTTCCTGGCAGAAACTGACCTGGAAAACCTCTGGGAGGAGTTGCCATGCAGTGAACCAGTGTGCCTTCTCTCATCCGACCATTGTGACTCCAGGAACCCCTTCCAGCACCAGGGCTGCCAGTTCAGGCCATCTCAGTTAGCATGGAGACTTGTATGTCACAGGATTCTCATGGTGACTAACCAGTGGCTTATGGCAGAAATCTAAATGGAATAGCAGCATCTGCTTCATCATATGCCCCAAGGGTTATTCCCAACTGATGGATTTCTACATGCCCAACCTTTGCACGGTGGGTGTGGGTGTTGCAAAAGGGAGATCAGAGGGAATCGGAGAGCAGAATGGGCACCTCGAGGTCAGTGTCAGAGTGTTCTGGATCACCTCCCTCTCACCTTCCACCATTCTTCCAAATATTTCCATTTCTGATGCCAGATCAATGACCATTTTGCAACAAGATTGTTTGTCCAACACAGAGTGCTGGTGTACAGGTGTATGGCAGGCATGGCATGACATGGCTGGGATTGCCTTGTCCTTGCATTGCCAGAGTAGACCTGGGGAACACTTTTGTTGTTTGTTGTTAACTGCCCTTGAGTTGATCTCGACTTATGGCGACCCTATGGATGAGACATCTCCAAGACCCTCAGTCCTCCACTGCTCTGCTTAATTCCTGCAACCCCTTAATACTTGTGACCTCCTTAATAGAGTCCATCCATCTAGCACAGGGGTAGGCAACCTTTCCCCTTTAAGGGCCAAGGGACTTCAGCTCCCAGAAGCCTCAGCCACGTTGGCCAATAGTCCCATGTTGGCCAATAGCTCCTGGGATTCTGGGAGCTGAAGTTCCTCAGCCCTTAAAGGGGAAAGGTTGCCTATCCCTGATCTAGCATGTGGCCTTCCTCTCTTCCTACTTCCCTCTAGTTTCCCCAGCATTATTGTCTTTTCCAAAGAGTTCTCCCTTCTCATGATGTGTCCGAAGTACAACAGCCTCAGTTTGGTCATCTTGGCTTCTTCTTCCAGGGAGGTTTCCAGCTTGATCTGCTCTAGGAACCATTTGTTTGTCCTCTTGGCTGTCCATGGGATCATCAGTACTCTTCTCCAGCACCACATCTCAAATGCATTGATTTTCTTCCTATCATCTTTCTTAACTGTCCAGCTCTCATATCCATACATGGTAATAGGGAATACAGTGGCTTCTGTAATTCTAACTTTTGTTCTGAGTTGTATATCTTTGCATTTTAGAATTTTTTCTAGTTCTTTCAAAGCCACTCTCCCCATTCTTAGTTTTCTACTGATTTCCTGACTGCAGTCCCCATTTCTATCAATGTCTGACCCCAGGTATGGGAATTCTTTTACTATTTCTATTTCTTCATTGTCTAGGTTGAACTTGTGAAGGTTCTTGGTGGTCATTATTTTTGTTTTCTTTATGCTCAGCATTAAGCCTTCCTTTCCACTTTCTTCTTGGATTTTCCTTAGTAGGTGCTCCAGGTCTGGGAGGTTTTCTGCTAGTATTATGGGGTCATCTTCATATCTTAGATTGTTAATATTCCTTCCTCCTATTTTCAGTCCTTCTTCTGTGTCCAAGCTTGCTTTTCTTATAATATGTTCTGCATACAAGTTGAACAGATCGGGTGAAAGGATGCAACCTTGTCTGTCTGACCCCTTTGCCAGTTGGGAACCATTCTGTTTCTCCATCTTCTGTTTGACAGTAGCCTCTAGTCCTGAGTACAGATTCCTCATCAGGACTATCAGATGTGTTGGCACTCCCATGTCTTTAAGGGCATTCTATAGCCTTTCATGGTCTATGCAGCCAAAGGCTTTGCTATAGTCTATAAAGCACATGCTGATTTTCTTTTGGAATTCCCTGGTGCACTCCATTAGCCATTGTATGTTTGCAATGTGGTCACTAGCCCCCAGCAATTCTACCACTGGATCCAATTCCTTTACCTACGTCTTCCTAGCAAGGCCTGTGGAGGGGCGGCTGATGGAGTGACTAGGCAGAAGGGGACTAGGCAAACTAGGCAAACAAGTCCTGGCCAAAAGGGGCCTCCAAAGATTTGTAAGAGGAAGGGGTGGGAAGTGCCAGGCAATTCTGGCTATTGGATGGCCTGGTTGTCCAGTTTGGAGAGATCTGTTCAGATTTTTTGCGCACCTGCATTCGTCTTAGTCATCATTGCAAACGATTTGACATTCCCCCCTGACTGCATGCCCTCATGCCAGATAACTTTTGAACAATTCAGAACTTCTGGTCCTGGGCAGTCAAGACAATTCAGACTGCTCTGTGGCAGGTGTTGGTGTGTGGATGATGAGTATTGTAGTGATGCCTTTTGGCACCCAGCAGAGTCTGCAGGACAAGCTGGCTGCTGTGATCCACAGCCACTGTGTAGATTTGCCATCAACTGGCTCAGCTTCTCTTCTCTAGGCAATCCTGTCTTCCTCAGTCAAGAAGACACATTGTAAAGTCCAAAAGCATAGCTTTATTAATGCATATAAAAAGTAAAAATAAGATAACTAAGTAAAATCCATTGTGATGAACTTGTCCAGTTCAGCCATACAAGATTACATCTTTAACAATCCCAAAAGCATTAGGATCCAACTTGTTGCAGCATCCAGCCCCACACCCTCACATCTTCAACAATAAAACAATTCTAGACAAAGGACTCTCTAGGCCCATCCCATACTCCACCTTCTAGGTGTTAACTTTATGTTAATTGGATAATGTCTGTATGATGTATGCCAACCCAGCCTCTTGCTGTCCATCATCCACCACGTGAGTAACTTTCCCAAGCTAACAATGTTTACATATAATTGTTATTACTTGTTAACCATAACAAAGTCTGGTTCCATCAGTTCTATCACTGGGAAAGTATATTGTTGATGTCTCTGTTACCACCTGGCGTTGATTCACCCTGTTTCTCTAAATATTGTTTGTGCCTTGTCCAGAAACTGTTCCCAAGTGGAAAATTACAGACACACACACATCTTTACATTTCACCTTTGACTATATATCCCATTTAAACCTAACAGCAGGTCCCGTCTGCTTCTTGTGCCCTAACTAGCCACATTGGGAAGCAGCGCATCAAACAGGAGTAGCCACATAATGTGAAGGCATGGAAAGGTGGAGGGTAGTAGAAAGAGAGGAAGACAGCATGCTAGATGGATAGAGTCAATGAGGAAGGTCAGAGACTTGAATTTTCAAGTCCTAAGCAGAGAAGAGAAGGTTAAGAGGTGATATGATAGCCTTGTTTAAATATTTAAGGGGATGTCATATTGAGGAGGGAACAAGCTTGTTTTCTGCCACCCCAGAAACTAGGACCTGGAACAATGGGTGCAAGCTGCAAGAAAAGAGATTCCACCTCAACATTAGGAGGAACTTCTTGACAGTAAGGGCGGTTCGACAGTGGAACACACTCCCTCAATGGAGATTTTGGTGGAGTCTCCTTCCTTGGAGGTCTTTAAGCAGAGGCTGGATGGCCATCTGTTGGGGATGCTTTGATTGGGAGTTCCTGCATGGCAGGGGGTTGGACTGGATGGCTCTTGTGGTCTCTTCCAACTCTATGATTCTATGAAGTGAGGAAAGGGAATGGTGGAGATGTCTCATCTACATGAGTCAGGGTTGACTTGAAGGCAGTGAACAACAACAAGCGAGATGGGGCCTCTTTGGCCTTTTGAGATCATTCCAAAAGTCCCATAGGAAGTGGACAGTGCTTGCTCCTGAGCTAGCTAATGGAGGGAGGTGCCCTCTGAAGGTTGGGTTTCTGTGTTAAGCTGAGCAGACATCGCCTCTGGAACTCAGATACACCAGGATGAGCGCTGGTGCCAAACACCTGTCCCCAGCAGCTTACTTTTCTGTTACATCCCCTCATGAAGTCAGCACTTTCTTGATCCTGCTGGACTCCTGCAGGCCAGTCAATGACTGGCAGTCCCATTACCCCACTGCCTCCACAGCTGGCATCTCTGTCACAGGGGAAAAGAGCTCACTAGGCTGTCCTTCTGGCCATTTCAGCTGGGCTTTCAAAGGAGCCATTGGGCCTGGAAGGAGGCAGACAGACAGGCTGGCCAGCTGGCTGACCAATGGTTGTGTCCTCCCATCACCACTGCTGCCTGTCCTGCCTCAGGAAGGGAGAGAGTTACTCTGGCCCATGGCTGAGTGCTCACCCCATCCCCTCCTCTTCTTTCTCATTCTCCCCACTGTACAGAAGTGGACCAGGTGCTTCTGAAGAGCCTGAATGTGATTGACCTCAGCCTCAGCCCAAAGGCACTGGAGGACCTGCTGCTGGGAGAGGTGCTGCGGGCTGAACGCCGAGAGATCCTGAAGACCCGGCAGGCCTTGCATCTGGCTGTCCTCCACCTGGAGGGCAAGCTGGAGGCCACAGAGGTGAGGAAAAGGGGGCCAGGGGCTGCTGTGGGGGCGGGGGGGGGGGTCTGGCTTGCCTGCCAACCCAAACAGCTGCCCACCCTCTTTTCTGCTGGTCTGCCTATAGGAGGAGCTCCTGGACTTGATCTCACAGCCCCAGCGCTCCCTGCTGGAGCAGGAGAACTTCATGCCCATGGTGCAGCTCCTGCAAACCCAGATCCAGGCCCTTCAGGCCACTCACCAGCACATGGTTTCTCAGTACCAGGAGCAGGCCGACCTGTGCGACAAGTACCGGCAGGTGGCCCGCGTTGGCACAGCCCTCCATTGGGCGCTCCAGCAGGTGGCCCGCCTCCACCCGCTCTACCGCTTCCCCACAATGGTCTGTGTGGATCGTGTGCGCCAGGTTCTCCTCTCTGCCAAGCACCAGCAGGACACCAGCAAGCAGGAGACGTTGGAGGCCCGGCTGCTGGAGCTGAGCAAGTTTTTCCTTCAGCAGTTGCTGACCCAGACCCTGCCCAGCCTGCGGGAGATGGACCGCCTCCTCTACACCTTCCTGGGGGCACTGGCCACCCTCCCTGGAGCTGGGGTCAAGGCTGTCAGCTCTCTGGAGTGGCTGGCCTTCTGTGGAGGCCTGCGGGAACCAGCCGCCAAGTCCCTGCTTCTGCTAGAAAAGGAGGGGGCCCATGGGGGGACCCCGCGCCCCAGCTGGGTGTCTGCTGAGGCCTGGGAGGAGTGTCGGGCACTGGAGCAGCTGCCAGGCTTCCAGGGTCTGCTGGCCTCCCTGGCTGGGCAGGTGGAGCAGTGGCAGGAATACTTCCACCTGCCCTCCACCGTGGTTGGCCCCGCATTGTGCCCCAGCCACACCCACCTCAACCCCTTCCAGCGTGCAATCCTATGGCGTGTGCTGTGCCCCGAGGCCATGAGCCGAGTGTTGGCGGACCTCACCACTTGCTTGCTGGGCTGGTCTGTGACGGAGGAGATGGTGGCCACCAATCCCTACGTCTACAGCCGGGCCAACAAGGCCATCGTCTTCCTCACCCCCCCTGTTGAATCGGCTGCCTCCTTCACCCTGCCCCTTCTTTGGATCCACCAGATGGCTGTTCACCGGAAACGGGCGGTAAGGAGATAGGGGCTGGGGGAAGGTGGGCAGAGAGAAGGTGCCTGAACAGCCTGACCTGGAAGTTCATCCTGGCCTGGGCCATGCCTACCTTGCAGGGGAAGGTGGTGGTCATCTCCTTTGGCACCCCCGATGCTGCTCGGCGCGTGTGGCGGATGCTCCCAGTCTGCACCAAGAAAGGCAAGTGGCTGGTCCTGAACAACTGCCACCTCCAGGAGCACTGGGACCCCGATGTGCTCCTGCAATTGGATCAGCTGCTGAATGTGCGAGCAGGTGAGAGTGAGGAGGAGAGGGGTAAGGGCTGTGGTCCCGAAGCCAGCCTGCTTGCTTGGCTGCCCCCACTCTTCCCCATGAATCATAGAATCCTAGGGTTGGAAGAGACCACAAGGGTCATCCAGTCCAACCTCATTCTGCCACGCAGGAAGACACAATCAAAGCACCCCTGACAGATGGCCATCCAGCCTCTGTTTAAAGACCTCAAAAGAAGGAGGACCCACCACGCTCCAAGGCAGCAGTGCATTTCACTGTTGAACAGCTCTTACTATCAGGAAGTTCCTCCAAGTATTTAATTTAGTTTAATTTAATTTAATTCAATGAAGGTGAGTTGGAGGGCCGAACTCTCGAAGTCAATCCCAAGTTTCGCCTCTGGCTTATCACGGCAGCTGATGCCCCTGAGTCGGTGCCAGGTATGTACACTGACTCAGAATGGGATGGTGGTGAGGTGTGGAGAGAATTATGGCCCTTCCTCTCCTGCATGGAAAGGGAGAACAGTTTGCCTCCTCCTCCCCCTCCTCCTCCTCTGTGCCCCCCCCCAATATCTGTGGCACGCCCTGGAGACCCCCTAGCAAATACCATCAGGTCCCATTTGGTCTGGCGTCCTTGCCAGTAGCCCCTATGGACCCTGGTGCTCCTCTCTGCTACCAGGGCTTGTCCACCGCAACTCCACCATCCTTTTCTGTGAGATGCCGCTGGAATTCAAGGGCATCCTGACACGGGCTCACCAGTGGCTGCAGGGACAGGTGCACGGCCTGGACACAGAGCAGCGGCTCCCCCTCCTCGTCCTCTACGCCCTCCTGCTGTACCGGCAGATCTATGCCCCCTGGACCCAGGCCGCCTTGTACCTCTGGTGAGGAAATGGAATGAAGTCCAGTTGGGGCTGGTTCCGGAATGGAAAACTCTCAGCCAGGAGCAGTTGTTTGCTTGGGCTGTGAGCATGAAGTGTGTATATGTGCCTTTGCTGGGGCAGCTGGATTGGCTCTCTTCTTCCATCCTGTTGTGGACAAAGGAAAAGCCCCCTCTGACTAAGTGGGAGGTTTGCTTTTCCCCACTTCCCTCCAAATAGGAGAGCTCATCTCTTGTCTGCAGGAGGCGGCCCTCCCCATACATGCTAGTTAAAGTTGTGCAGAGCCAAGGGTATGTATGTGTGAGTGGGTGCTTAGCAGGTTCCAACAGACTGACCTCCCCCCCCCCCCCCGCCATGTTGGCACAGTAGGAGCTCCAGGGAGTCAGGTGCCCAGAGGACCATCCATCTACACACATTTAATTAGGACTTCCATTTATCACACAGACCGATTGTCCTGGCGGGAGCTAATGGGAACTGTTGTCCAAGGCATATAGAGGGGCCCCCACCTAAATACCTTGAAAGGACCAGATCTTGTCTGATCATGGAAGCTAAACAAGGTGGAGGCCTGGTTAATACTTGGATAGGAGACAGCCAAGGAATACCAGGGGCTGCTGGCTATGTTTCAGAGGATGGAAGGAAATGGCAAATCCCTTATCTGAGAACACCCTATGAAATTCATGGAGTTGCCATAAGTCAGTGGGTGACTGGAAGGCACGTATACACATTGCTGCTGAAGGCTACATTACCCTTTCTGCAGCCACAGCCTGCTTCCCTTCCCACCAGGAAAGGTCCATGGGTCAGTTGCACACAAGGAAAGTCATCCAGAAGTTCCTACACATCCACAAAAGATGGTGGGGACCAGAGTTGGTCAGTTGTGTTGGCAGCCAGAGGTTCAAAGTGCCAGTCAGAGTTGACTCGTGCTAATCTGGTAGGTCAGCCAAGGAACCAGGAGTAGCTCCATGGCCACTTACCCAGAAGGCTCCAGGTTCAGTGGAAGCCCTGCTGCTTCCAGTCAGTGTGGCTTAGAGGGACATCCCTGAGAGTCTAGCAGAGGGACCTCTGGGTCCCAACTCCAGAGCAAAGATCCATCATCACTACAGGAGTGCTAGTGAGAGAGCAGGGATCCTTTTTGCCCAGTATGTATCCCTGGCCCATTCCCACTGGCAGACCACCTTGTCCCTAGCCTGGTGCCCTCCTGGTGTGCTGGACTGCCACCTCCATCAGTGGTCAGTGCTGGTTGAGGACTATGAGCTTGCTGCCCACATCCACTTAAGAGGCACCAGGTCTGTGAAGGCTGACATACTCAGTGGCAAAGGGCCAGTGCCAGCCCTGGCTGTTCTTGCCGAAGTCCAGATGGCTCTCTCAGCCCTGCACAAGACCTGGGTTCTGCAGTTCAAGGAAGGGAAGGTAGTGGGTTCAGTTGATGCCTCTCTCCATAGCCCCAGCAACTAGTCGGGCTGCAGTTCTGTGGGCCTTTGACCCCTCCCCCAAGGTCCCTGGGCTGAATTGTGGCCCCCAAACATCGCTCTTAGCACTTCATCCTGTGTATTTGTTACCTGTGAGCAAGGGGAAGGTCCTGCCACCCTCTGGACAATGTTGGGAAGAGCAGTGACTGTTTCTGCAGCTCTCTTGGACTCTCCCAACACAGCACAGCACAGCCCTGTCCTTTTCCCTTGTCTGTGGGATGGACACATGGCAGCTGTATGCAGCTCAGCCACCTTGAGCACAAAAGGCCAGAGGAGAGCCCCACCTTTGGCCTAGGCAACAAGAGATCTCCTGTCCTGGTCATTGACAGGAGTGATGAAGCAGCAACAGCTGGCCATTCTGCTCCGGTAAATGTAGGTCAGCATGGTGTTGGGGACTGCCATTGGGGCTGTTTCACCCCAGGGAGGCAAAGCTTGAGCAGGTGTCTGCCTGTGATCTCCCACCAGGAGCCACTGGGAAGTGGCCGAGGGCCTCCAGATCCAAGAGAAGCTGAGCCGGCTGGCAGACAGCCCTCCAGAGGCCCTGCAGGAACTGGCAGGTATGGAGAGGAGAGAGGCCCAGTGAGGGGCTGGGGATCAGCAGGGCAGGCCCCCACCCATTCTGTCCTTCTCTAGCAGCTTGTTAGCCCCCCCGGGGATGGCCTGACCTGGCCCTTTTGTTTGTCCTCTGCAGGGAGCATGCTCTATGGGGGATATATCCTGGACCGCGGTGACGCTCAGGCCGTGGAGAGCCTGTGCCAACAATGCCTCAAACCCATTGCCCACCTGCAACCAGGTTGCGGCCCCCAAAAGATTTTGGACCTTGTCATCAGCTCCCCTGGCCCAGGTGAGCTGAGGAGGGGAAAGGAGGGAGGCACATGTCAGCCAAGAGAGCCACTACTCACAGGCTATCCCACTCCTCCTCCTCTCCTCTAAGGGGTCTCAGAAGAAGAGGCAGCAGCTGCCACGCAGGCCCGGATCGCACAGCTGCCCAGCCCCATGGAGCCCACCTGGGTAGGCCTCTGCAGTGGGCTGCTGCAGAAGATGCTGTCAGGCCGCAGCCAGGCCTTGCTCTCGGCGCTGCAGGCATCTCAGGGCCTCTGGCAGCCTCGAGGACCTATTCTCCGGCGGCGGCAGCAGGAACAGCAAGAGGCCCTGGAGCAGGTGGTGCGTGAGGGCCTGGAGGCAGTGGATGAGATGCAGGGACGGCTGGAGCGCTGCGGCTGGAATGTGGGGGTCCGGTGGTGCCCTCCTGATGGGCATTCTCGCCCCAAGCCCCGTCCACTGCAGCGCTTCCTCCTGGAGGAGGGGGGCACCTTCCTGGCCATCCTGAAGCAAGTGGGCCGGGATCTGCGCTGTGTGGAGGGGCGCCTGCAAGGGGCGCCCTGCTCCTCCTGCCGCTGCACCGCCATCTTCGAAGAGCTGCTGTGGGGGCGGATGCCTGGCCCTTGGCTGCCCTATGTGCCTACTGGGCCCCAGGACCCACGAACCTGGCTGGAGACCCTGCGGAAGCGCTGTCAGTTGCTCTGCCACTACATAGGCTCCATTGGGGCCCAGCCGGTGGCCCACTACCAGCTAGCTGCTTTCCAACAGCCCCGCCGACTCTTCCTGGCTCTGCTGCAAGAGAGAGCCCGCACTGAGAAGCAAGATGTGGATGCCTACCACCTGGACCAGAAGGTGAAGGATGTGTGGAAAGGGGGGGTGGGGAGAGCCCCCCAAGCCTTGGCACTGATGTCCCTGTTCACTCCACAGGTTCTGCCTGGTATACTTCCTCCCAGTGAAGCCCCTGAGAAGGGAGTCTACCTGAGCGGCCTGGAAGTCCACCATGCCATGTGGAATAGCCGCACTGGACAGCTCCAGGAGACCCTCTCTGCTCAGCCTTCCCAGCTGCCCACCATCTGGGTCCAAGCCAGCCGGCAGCCCTGGACAAAGGCTGCTGAATTGCCCACCTATCAGTGCCCTGTATACCTAGGAGCACTCCAGACACCTGTGCCCCTTAGCAGCCGCCAGGTCATCATGCACCTGGCCTTGCCATGCAAGATGGCTCCGGAACTGTGTGCCCAGCGACGGGTGTATGCTATTAGCCTCTTACAGTGAGAGCCCTGGAGACAGAGGCTGGAATAGCCAATGTTGCTGTTGTTACTGTAGTTAATAGTAGTAAAAGTCGTAGTGGTAAAGGGAGGGGAGATGTCTAGTGTCCCCCCTTCAGCCTCCATTGTTCAAGCACCCCCCCTCAACCCCGTGGCTATGAAAAGGTCTCGAGGTGGGGGATGAACATAACTGGAAATATACAGAAATAAAGTGATATATTTTTCAGTGTGTACAAAAGCCAGCTCTGGTGCTCTGCCCACCTGCCAGCCTCTCTGGGCCCCCGATGTGCCCAACTACATAAATATGGTGCTCTGAGAGGCACCCCCTCACACCCCTGCAGTGCAGGGGGTACCTGGCCTGCAGGTTCCCCACACTGTCCAGCTCTCCCCCCAATTCCCCCTGTATTCATTTCAGGTCCACGTCAAAGTCCAGCACCAGCAGTTTGGTCTCTTCAGTTCCATTGCGGCTGCCCACCGCACATACGAGTTTTGTGTTGGAAGCGCGGATGCGCCAGACCACTCCACCACTGCCGCCGCTTTCCAGCGCCACCAAATTGCGCACAAACTCCCCCGTCTTAAGGTCCCACAGCTTGACTGTCCCATCGTCTGAGCTGGTTACCACAAACTTGGAACTGAATTGAAGGCAGGTGACGGCGCTCTGGTGCTTGCTGGGACCTAAAGAGGGTGAAGGAGGAGAGAGGCGCTCAGTCCCCATGCTAACTGAGCAAGCCAAGGGGGGTCCCACTCGCTGCTCTGAGCACAGGCAGATCCCACTGGCCAATCTGGTGAAGAGGAGCCCTTCTTAAGAAGAAAACCAAGGCATTCCTGTTCAGCATCCCACCCACAATCATCCAGTTAAATGGTGCCCACAATACCCTGGTCCCCAGAGGAAGGTGCTCCAGCCTCCCTGTCTTGCCTGCAGCCATTTTGTGTACCTTTTGCAGTTCTGGAGCACAGGGCACATGTTTGTCCAGAAGGGCTCACCAGCCCAATTACTCTTTGGTGCTGTCAGTAACCCTACCTGCCCCTGGGAGCAAAGCCATATGCTTCCTTGTGCTGGCTCCTACTCTGGGGACCACTCTGCTACTTCCTCCAGTCTCCCTACCTTGCAGTGTTTGCAGACACTGGCCAGTCTTGATGTCCCAGATTTTGACGGTGGAGTCAGCATTGCCCGAAACGAGGATGTTGTCCCGCAGCTCCATGCCACTGGTCAGAGACTGGTGGCCCATCAGTGTGTGCAAGCAGTTGCCACTCTCGGCGTCCCATACACGGATCGAAGTGTCCAAGGAACCACTCACAATATGGGTGCCATCGAACTGTTTTGGCAGAAGGGAGGGAGAGAGAGTGTCAGGTAGTTTTTGAACTCTCCCCCCAACTCAGTAAATCAGTCCACTGTAAGTGAAACAGTAAGGCTTTATTTCTGAAGTTGAAGAGATAACACTAGGAAAACCTCTTGGACAGAATTAAATGCTAAATACACATACATCAAACAAAAGCATTCAAGGGCATTGGCCCCACCGTACAGAACTGGTGGGCTAAATCCCTGTTCCCAAAACAACTATGTCTCCCCGCCCCCGCCCGGTTGTCTTTTCCTCACCTCTCTGACCACTGAAGCAAATAGATAACAGAGCTAGCCAGCCCAGTAAAATTACTGCTATGCATGCAGCTGGCATTCCTTTCGTGCAAGACGCTCATCAAAGGCCAGTTTCATCTCAGGCCTTTCCTAAAAGTCGTAAGAGATTGCCCAACTCATAAACTTCCAATATATAAAATCAGTAACTAGTTAACCAGCTATAAAACTAATGATTGCCTTCTTACATAGATTCTATATAACACGATTGGTTTACCTGCTTCTTTCAGGTATGCCCCACCTGCGTACCCCATCTAATGATGAGTACTATCCAAATCCCATACACCATGCCAGCCAGCAGGAACAATAAATCAGAATCATGCTAATAACAAGCATGTAACAAATAACATAACCAAATGTATTTAAAAGAACATACTATGTTAGTCAAAATAACAGCCACTATAACAACAAACCAAAGCAGTGAACCATTTGACCAGGTCTATAGCAAAGACATATCAATAAGCCCACACCTTATAGAACATTCTATCACAAACATGTATGACCAAATATCATACATACTTCACTTACCTGGAGGGAGTAGACCCGGTTGGTGTGGCCTTGCAGAGTGTGGATGCAGCTCTCTGTCTCAGGATCCCAGACCTTGACGGTATAGTCATAAGCACCACTCACTACCTTGTGCCCGTCGTACTGGACGCAGCGCACGGCCGCCACATGGCCCATCAGCACATGGAGACATTGCCCTGTCTCAATGTCCCACAGGCGCAAGGTGGCATCTCGTGACCCGCTCACTACCCTGCCAAGGGAAGGCAGTTGCCCTGAATCCCCGGAGGCTCAAATTAGCCACGTCAGCATCCTGAGCCCAAATCAAGGGGCGGGGGGAGGAAGGGGGACTCCCACCCATCTTACCCATTTGACCCACCTTGTCCCATGGAGATGCATGCAGCGCACGGTGGAGGTGTGCCCATAGAGGGTGTGTACACACTCGCCCGTGTCCGCATTCCACACCTTCAAGGTCCTATCCGTGGAACCACTGATGACAATGTTGTCCCTCATCTGGGAGGACCAGACCCCGCCGGTGTGGCCCACCAGGGTCTGCACGCACTGCAAGGGAAGGGAGGGATGCTCAGGAGGAGAGTGGATGCCTACAGTACCAGCCAGGCACCACCCGGGCAGAAGGAAGGCTCACCTCGCCTGTGACAGCTGACCAAACCTTGAGTGTGTTGTCGTCAGAGCCGCTAACGATGCGGTTGCCACAGAACTGGAGACAAGTTATGACGTGGTCATCATGGCCTTTAAGGACCTAGGAGAGGCAGAGGAAAGGAGCATTAAGACTGAAGGAAAGAGCACCGCCCCCAAGGCAGAACAGCAGGCCAGGCCCCAGACCTCGGTGTCAGTGATGTCAGCTGCTACCTGATTTTTCTCTGTAGCAAAATGTGTCTCCTCTGAACTAGTTTGACCCTCTCCTCCTGCATCCTGCCCTCTGAAGTAGGTAAGGGCCAAGGGCCATGCTGGGCTCCCAGTCCAGATCCTGAAGAACTCAAGACCCCTTAAGAAAGTAAAATGTTCAGCCCAGCCCTTCTGTGCCATAAGGCATCCTCCCTACCTTGGGAGGGCGGGCATCCCCACTGCGCCAGTTCATGTCAATGCAGTGCTGCCGCAAGAAGGCCAGCTTCCAGGGGCTGTACATGAAGCCAGGGCTAAGCAGGCGCCGCTTGCGCATGCTCAACGGCTCTTCAATACCTGCAAGAGGCAGATGGCACCATGAAGACCAGAAGTACAAGGAGGAGGAGGAGGATTACAACAAACAGGAAGTATGACTCACCCACGTCGCGGCACTTCTCCCTCCAGAGCAGGTTGTCTTCCGCCAGGATCCGCCAGTAGCGACACGTCTGAGCAGCGCGGAGAAGATCACGGGGCTCCAAGAAGGAGAGGACATAGAGCGCCAACTGCGAAGGAAGCCAGAGTCACTGTGCTCACTTTCCACTGCCCCATGGCTCAGGGGAGGCCTCTCTTTGGAGACTTTCCTCAGCCTCATGGGAAGGAAAACCACTGCCTAGGCCAAGAAGTGGGGCCCAGCATATGCATCTACTATGTAGAAAATAAAGCAGGTCGAGACCACTTCAGCTGTCATGGCTCCATCCTGTGGAATCCTGGGATTTGTAGTTTGGTGAGGCAGCAGAGCGCTCTGACAGGCCAGGTTGAATACCTCACCACACTACAAATCCCAGGATTCCACAGAATGGAGCCATAACAGCTAAAGTGGTGTCATACTGCTTAATTTCTGCAGTGTGGATACACCCAGGGAGTGCATCTAGGTGGTAGAAATAAGGCAGTTTGGCACCACTTTAACTGCCATGGCTCCATTCTACAGAATCCTGGGATCTGTAGTTTGGTGAGGCACCAGTACTCCTTGGCAAAGAAGGCTAAAGAGCTTGCAAAACTGCAAATCCTAGGATTTCATAGGATGAAGCTACAGCATCCAACTGCCTTATTTTTACAGTATAGATGCACCCTGCTTTTCTTCTCCTCAGCTTTGACCCTGATGACCTTCCACCAGGTGCTCCTCTGCAACCTCTCTGACACCCGCAGGTTGAGACGTAGACTTTACTGACAGCAAAGAGCTGTGCATCATTGGGACGGAAAGGAACCACATTCCAGTGGGGCCCTGGTCTCCCCATTGCCCCTCAGCAAGTAAACACAGACCCCTGTATGCAGCAAAGCCATTCTCTCTATGGTGCTGGGAGGGGCCAACCGGCTGCTGGGAGCAAACAAACTCCCCGAAGGTTCTTCATTCCCTCCCGCAACCCCAGAGGCATGACCAATGGAATGAAGACTGGAGACAGTGGCTGTAGAACTAACAGGCACCTAACCTGGTGTCCTACCAAACTATTCACCCTGAGAGTATGTAAGGCTCACTCTGCCTGTGCCGTTCAGGGCCCCCTTCACCCACACTCCCCCTAACTGCAATGGGGTTCTGGCTTTGCTGCCTTCCTCCCTCTGCCAACAGAAAATCCAGGCCTTTGGGTCCTAACCTTTCTCCAGTTACAACAGACTGTGCCACCTGCCCCCATCTCTGCCAAGTTTGGCTTCCTGGCCTCTCCACACCCAGAGCCTTGCCACAGCTGAGTGAAAAGCATCTCCTCCTGCCTTACATTTCCTCCCGTCCCTCATTTCCTCCCAGGGTTCACCTGCCTACCTACATGCTTCGCCTTGCAAGCACACTCACCTCCTTGGGCAGAAGCGAAATGAAGTCCCGCTGGAACTGGGGCTCGATCACCTGCATCATGTGCTTGATCTGGGGAGGCTCGCAGCGGTCAATGAGTTCATCCAGAGCCAGGAGCTTCTCTGGGCTGCTCCAGCGCTGGGTGGGGGACAGAGAGGAGCAGTAAGTGAAGAACCGTGACCCCCCCCCACAACTGTCTGTCTTGGTTCAGCAGCACCAGGCAGGTAACAAAGCTACTGTTGTAAAATTACCTCAGCGTTTTTTAATCATTTAAGCATATTTACATTCCTCCCTTTACCAGAAAATCTCAGGCAGCATAAAACAAAACCAATCCAACAAATTTGATGTAGAACAAACTATTAAAATATTCTATGGCTGATCAGTGGGGGGGTTTCAACCCTGGACTCCAACCACTACACCACGCTGGCTCTCATAGAGTGCTTTTCAGGAGTTTAATTGGAAAGTTAACAGCACATGGACTATTGAGGCTGCCCACGGAAAGCTGTACCTGGCAGACCAGCTTGAGCTGGCCCCACACAATCCATGGCTGGGTTTCCATTGACAAGGACAGGTCCAGGAGTGTCCCCAGGCTACACACCTGCTCTTTTGGGGTGGGGAGTAGCATCAACTCCATCTAGATCCCTTACCCAATTCCCAGACCTGAGTACAGTTGGCCCTCCATAACCACAGGTCCTATATCCACGGATTCAACCGTCCACAGTATGAAAATATTCCCCCCCAAAAGAACTTCAAAAATCAAATCTTGATTCTGGCATTTTATATAGCAAACATCATTTTAATGCTTCATTGTATATACAGGGACTTGAGCATCTACACATTTTGGTATCCATGGAGGTCCTGGAACCAAACCAAAGGCCCACTGTACCACGAATCCACAAATTTCAACCAATAAAGCTTTTCTCACACACATCTCTCACTCTGAAGCTACCATTAAAGCTAAAGGTTTTAGATTAATTACTGCTTAATTGCAGTTGTTTTAATTGTACTTGATTTAATAATTTTTTAAGGGGGGGGGAAGAGGGATATTGTTGTTTTAACTTGTTTGTAATTTACAAATGTTATTGCTCACCGCCTAGATTGGTTTCCCACTGGGGCGGTATATAAATAAACTATATTATTATTATTATATTATTATTAAGAGCAACACTCACACCAAAAGATGAAAATCAGCAGAAATTTATCCAGCTTTCTACTCACACAAAGATCTCCCCCCCCCCGGACACAAAAAAGGGTCTTGGCCAAGCGATTGACCAGCCCAGCAGCCAGGCCATTCTGGAGAACATGATGGCAGTCACCCAGACTGTTCAATCTGAAACTGGTGCCCAGCCGAGCTTCTTTGAGGTGCCACCTCCTGGTGTCCCCTTACCTGGAAAGTCCGTAGCCAATCCTGCAGCTCGGGGGGTGGGTTCATGGGGGGGACATGCCGGCAGCGGGCTTGACCTGCCTTGGCATTCCGCAGATCCCCAAAAGTGGCGGTGGGACTGGCGACGCAGGGACCCAGCACTCTAGAGAGGGAATGAGAAGGTGAGGAGGAAACCTCCAGGAGGGCAGCCACCCAGGGGATCCTTACTCTCCACCCTATTTCCTGGGAAGCACTGCTGGATGTCCTGGGACAGTCTCGCCCCCACACCTGGCACCTTCTACTAGAAGTTGCCCCCACAGCCTCTACCCCCCTCACTCTGGGGTCCGCACCTGCCCCTCTCAGAGCCCTTGCAGACCTTCTTGCCCGGCGACTGAGCTCTGCCATCCGGGCCATTCTCGGACTTGCGCTTCATCTGCAACACAAAGCAGGTTTTGTGGGAATTAGGTGAGTTCAAATCTTCACAAGACACCCCACACCTTGTTGATGCCAATGCCGGGCAGAAGCCTCCACCGCCTCCTCTCCATTTGACCCAACTGCCCCTTCCCCCTGCTGTCCAGGCAGGGAAGAAGCAGGCTGAGCAGGATACTCTGGCCTGTAAATGGTGGGAGGAACGTCAGCCCACCACAGCCTCATCAGTTGGCCCCCTTCCAGGATATTTCTGGATCTCTGGCAGCCCTCAGATGTAAGAGGGGCTCATCTGGCCATCACTAGGGGCACCAGAGCAGGGTTTGGAAGCAGATGCCCACATCCCAAACAACACAGAGACTGGTCAACAGTAGGAGCAGGAGCCCTATGTTTTTACCCATTTGCCACAGGGGCAGACCCCACCCCAAAAGTCCCTTAAGGAGAGACGATGTCAAGGCCTATGAGGAGCAGCTTAAGGAACTGGACATCCCTGACAGGAAGCCATTTTAGGAAGAGAAGGTTAAATGGTAGTATGGTTGTTCTTATGTACCTTCAAGTAGTGTCCAACTCATAGCGACCCTAAGGGAGCGCTGTTATGGGGTTTTCTTGGCCAGATCTGTTCAGAGGTTTGCCATTGCCTTCTCCTGTGGCTGAAAGAGTATGACTTGCCCAAGGTCACCCAGTGGGTTTCATGGCTGAGCTGGGAATTAAACCCTGATCTCCAGAGTGATAGTCCAACATTCAAACCACTACACCATACTTAGGTAACATAATAGCTCTGTTTAAATATTTGAAGCAATGTCCCATTGATAAGGGAGAAAGCTTGTTTTCTGGTGCTTCAGAGAATAAAACACAAAAAATGGAAGCGATTCCATCTCAACATTAGGAAAAATGTCTTGTTCATAAAAACTGTTCGACAGAGGAACACACTTCCTCAGAGGATGGTGGAGTCTCCTTTTTTGTAGGATTTTTTAAACAGAGACTAGATGGTCATCTGCCACAGGAAGGGTTGTCTCTTCCTGCATGGCAGAAGGGGGTTGGACCGGATGGCCTCTGAGGTATTTTCTAACTCTAAGATTCTATGACCAAGTCCTGAGGTCTGTGAGTTTGAAGCCCTGTTGTGAGGCAGTTGATCTATGGGGCTGCCAGATGCTGTTCTCTGGCAGCCCCACATATTTCCCCCTCAATCAGGGGCTTAAACCCACAGACCTCAGCGCGGCCCTCAAGAGCAATGGCTCCCACTCCCAGGCGCACCCACCTTGGGCCGGCTGTGTCGGATGAGGCCCCCGCCCTCGGTGCGCTCCAGGTAGTCAATCCAGCGTTCATCCACCGTGTAGTAGAAATAGACGTCACCCCCTCCGCGGGTGCCTTGCTCTTCCTCCTCCTCCTCCTCTTCCTCGCCGCTGTCACCCTCCTCTTCCTCCTGGGCATCGGGACCCTCTGTCGTTGTCATCGTAGCAGGGAAGGAGGTGCCAGGCTCGGGGGCCTGTCGAGGCTCCTCATCGGCAGCATCACCCTCCTCCTCTTCCTCTTCCTCCTCCTCCTGGGGAGCCTGAGAAAGGAGGAAAGGCTGTGTCTTTCTTGGGAGCCCTTAGGAGACTCCATTCCCTCCTCTTACCCAAAAGGGATGCTATGGGCGCACCTGTCGGGGTCCCTCCGTCGAGGGGGCTCTGCAGGTGACCCGCTGGCTGTTGAGCTCCAGGATGCGGGCGGTGATGCCCTTGACGCGGAGCAGGTCCTCTGGGGAGGCAAAGCCCTTCAGCTCCTGAGAGAGGAAAGGGGAGGGGAGGGAAGGAGAAGAAGAAGATGATGGGGGTGAGGGGGAGGCAAGGCGTGTGGGGTGTCTGTGAGGGAAGTGCCCCCTCCTCCTCCCCTCCTCCATGCCCCATGGCCCCCAACTTCTCTCGCCCCTTGCCTCCCCACCCCTCTCCCCCTCCTCCTTCTCCTCCATCATTCATGCCCCATCTCTGCTCTCCTCCTTCCTCCTTCTTCCCCTCTCCAACTCCCCTCCCTCCCCCCTTTCTCACCCTCCCCTCCCTTGCTTCCCCCTTCCCCTCAGCCCTCTCCTTCCTCGTTTCCCTCCCCTTCTCTCCCTCTCCTTGCCCCCTCCTTTCCCCTCCCCCTCCTACTTCCCTTTGCCCACTCTTTTCCTCATCCCCTTGCCCTCCCCTCCCCCATCCTTCTTCTTCCTCCCTTCCTTCCTTTGCCCATTCCTTTCCCCTTCCCCTTCCCCTTCCCCTCCTGACCTCCCTCTTGCGGACGATGCCCCTGGCCCGGCGGCGCCCGATGCCGACCAGCGCCCGCTCCAGCTCCGCCGCCCCGGCCCGGTTCAGGTCCAGCTTCCCGCCCTCCTCGACGGGGCCAGGCCCCAACGGAGACCCCGACATCGCCTCAGCCCCAGCCCCAGCCCCCACAGCGCCTTCACTGCGCCTGCGCCGGGCGCGCCCCTCCCTCAACTACAACTCCCGTCAACCCCCGCGACAGAGAGAAAAAGAGAGGACATCCGGGAAATAAAAAGCTTTATTGGTCACGCCCGGATCCCCCACCGCCCTCCCCACTCGACGTCATCTCCGCTTGTAGAGGCAGGGGCGGAGCGCCAGGCCCGGAAGTGGTTTCGTCGCGGCCGGAAGCGGCCCCGCTTTGGTGAACTCGAAGGTGTAGAAGTGGCTGCCGGAGAGATCCTGGAGGAAGGAGATAAAGAGAGGCGGAGGAGGGGCGGGGCTAAAGGGGCGGGGCCCCGCCCCTTCCGCTAAAAGGGCCTAGGCAAGAGGGAGGGCGCGGCCTACCTTGGAGCGGAGGGCGAAGCCGAGGCGGAACAGGGCGCCCAGGAAGCCCCGGATGTCCGGGAAGCGGCTGGCCACCTCAGCCACCAGGAGCGTCCCTCTGAGGGGAGAGAGAAAGGCCGGGCGGCGGTCAGAAGGCGGCCAGCAGCAGCAGCGCCAAAGCATCGCCTCCTCACAGTTTAGGACAGGCCCTCCGTCGCCATGGAGACGGCAAAAGAGTGGCCGCCATCTTTCAGCCACTAACACCTCTCCCGCACCGCCCGCCCCCCCCAAAATAGTGGAAGGATGTTTCCTTTTTCTTTTTTAAATTTTGTTTTAATCATCATCATAACTTTTTAAATTAAATTTTAAAGACATAGAACGGTAAAGACAAGTAACACATGCAAACACAACAGAACACAAACGCAAAACACTGGTTTAAAAAAACAATGTAGCCCTATCTAACCTAATCTTACCTACTTCCCTACTTTAAATAATAATAATAATAATAATAATAATAATAATAATAATAGTATAACGTCAGTATCACTCACCCCCTGATTCTGCTGCAGTTATTGTTTATTTGTCTATTTTGTATTATTATTACTGTATTATTATTACCGTATTATTATTATTATTACCGTATTATTATTATTATTAAAGTATTTATACCCTGCTCTTCAGCCAAAGGCTATCAGAGCAGCTTACAAGTGGATTAATGAGGGTTCCCTGCCCTCAGGCATTGTTTTAATAGTATTTTAAGGGGTGGGTGGGATTGTGGGATATGAAATGTATATTTTAATGTTGTAAGCCACCCTGGTTGCGTTACGCAGAGGGGCAGGATAATAATAATAACAATAATTCGCTAGGGTTAGGGCACAGGACACACACACCGAGGATTTGGAAAAACCGCAAATAACAAAAAAACCCCACTATGGATGGAGATTACCACACCACAATCTTAAAAGCGTTGCTGTTCCACTTTTATCTGCTCTGGCTGCCTCCTGTTGCCTTCTGGGATTTGCATTTTAGGGAAAGGCATTTAGAATATTAAGTCAGAGAGGTTTTGGGGCTCACTGAATTACAAACTCCAGAATACAAAAGGAGGCAGACAGAGCACTTAAAAGTGGAATAGCAACGCTTTAAGACTGTAGTGTGATAATCTAGTATGTTTTTACCTGAGAGAACGCCTCTCTAGGAATCTCTAGGTCCTCCAGGGCAACTCTGTGGTCAACATCTGCCAGACATTGACCGTAGAGTTGCACTGGAGGAGCTACAAATGCCAAGTGGAGTGTTCTCTCTAGGAATCTCTAGATCCTTCAGTGCAACTCTGTGGTCAACATCTGGCAGACATTTACCATAGACTGGTGCTGAAGGAGCTACAAATGCCTAGTGGATTGTTCTCTCTAGGAATGTCTAAGTCCTTTAATGCAACTTTTGGTTAAAGTTGACTATAGAGTTGCGCTGGAGGACCTAGAGATTCCTAGAGAGAACCTATTAATAAAATCCATGAATAATCAAATCCGCAAAAGTCAAAGCCACAAATGTGGTGGGACAAGTGTAAGTATTTCTTTCTTCAACTTATCTTTCCTTCTTCTAACTGTCTTTCTTCCCTTCTTCCTCTCTTAATTCCCTATTTTCCCCTCTTCACACTTCCTTTCCTCCTCTTCTCACTTCTATACCCCTTTTCTTCTTCTGAATGGAAGGATATTTTCAAGGATGAGGATAGGAGGAGGAGGCAGAGGTGGCCTTCCTGATCCCAAAAGAAAAGGGGGAAAAAAAAAACACGTGCCCACAATGAAAAAATCACAGGGCCATCTGTTCCAATCCTCTTGGGCCATGCTGTAATACATACACTCTAAACACTCCCTGGGACAGTATGTAAAGAGAGCTTTTAGCACCTTTGAGACTCACTGAAATGAAGAAGTTGACAGCATGAGCTTTCATAGACTCAAGTCTACTTCCTCTGATGCATTTGGTGGAGTGGAAGCCAGGCACCATTGGTATGCGAGAATGTCAATTCAGATTCAAAATCCTTGTATGGAAATGAAATAAGTCCATATGGTCAGTAGTGGCCGATGTGTATGGAATGAAGAGGTAAGACCAATTTTGCACTGGAAACTAGCCTGTAGGTGAAGAGAATACATGAGTGTAGGGCACCCTCCTGAGGATGGGGTCAGACAGTGCTGAAATGTGTGTAGTGAGTCAGGAAGCCATTGTCACAACATACATTTCAACACTATGACCCCACCCTCATGAGAGTGTCCTACGCTCATGTATTCTCTTCACCTACAGGCTACTTTCCAAAGCCAAACTGCTCTCGCGTCCTCATTTCCGTATACGTTAACCAGTTCCCAATGTCTTTGTTCACAAATGAAAATGTTCACCACTGAAAATTCCTTGTTTGACAGCTTTTATATTTGGGGATGATTGGTGATGGCAGGCCCTGGGACTATTCTGGGGGCCTACTGCAACTACACCCCCAAACAGCTGCCCCACCTCCGCCAGCAAGGGCCCCTTACCCCATCCGTAGCACCCGGCTGGCCTCTCCCAGGACCTCTTGCACATTTGTCCCCATGAGCGCCAAGCAGAAGACAGCCACATCCACCGATTCATCTTCCAGAGGGACCTTGGTGGGGGTGGGGAAAAAGGACAGTAGAGGAGGGGATAACAATTTCAAGTACATTTCTATACCACTTACCGATGTACTAAGCGGTTTACAAAGTGGATGCTAATTGCCCCCAACAAGCTGGCTACTCATTTTAGCAACCTCAGAAGGATGCCAGGGTGAGTCGACCCTGAGCCCTTGGCTGGTATTGAAGTCACAACCTTGTGGTTTGTGAATGAGTGGCTGAAATACAGGCATTTAAGCACTGCACCACCAGAGCTCCATAACCACCCCATAGGGCTCAATGGCCCTCTCAGGGAGACTCTGGCGAGCCCACGAGAATCCCAGCCATAGCAAGAGGGGGCTGTCACCTTCCACCCCCTGGAGCATACCTGTGCCATGTCACAGACGGTGACACACGGGTCCAGGGCTACGAGGTCAAAGCAATGCACCTTGTTGCGGACGCTGCGTGCCAGTGTGCAATCCCCACACCCAAAGTCGGCCACCACCAGGGAAGCAGGTCTGCATTTCAAACAGTGCAGAGTGACAGAATTAGAAGACAGAGTTGGCCTCGCTCTGAAGGAAGTCCACCCATCTCTGTTTCTGCATAGGTTCTGCAAACTCAGAGAGCTGCAAGGGATCAAGCCAGAGCCCAAGGGAGGACCAGGCTGTCCAAGTGCATCCAGGATGAGACAGGAGATCTACAAGGCACCAGGTAGGCCAGGCAGTCTTTCCAACAAAGCAGCCGCCTCTTCGGTCCGGCCAAACTGGTGGCAGTGTTCTTAGCGATGCAGGCCACCACTAGGGAAGTTGGCCTAGATTTCAAGCAGTGCAGGGAATGACAAAATTATGAACCAGAGCAGGCCCTGCTCTGAATGAAGCCCACCTGTCCCTGTTTCTGTGCATGCTGCCCAAATCCTGATGTAACACCCAGAGGACCCCAACCAGGGAACTCACCTGTTGCGCAGGTAGCGCACAAGGCGCTGGACGGGCTTTTCGGGCCAGCGGGCCATCTGCCGGGCAAAGCCCCGGTGGTAGATGGCAAAAGCCTCCGGGTCCTGCTGAAAAAGCTGCATCGCATCTTGGCTAGGCAAGGTGTAGAGTTGCTGATTGAGATAGCGGAAGCGCGCGGCCTCCAAGCGCTCAGCCATGCGCAGCCGCAGGGACGTTGCCCGGCCCCCAGTGGGCTCTGAAAGGGCCGGCTCTCCTTCTTCTGGGCTGCTGGTGGGCTCCTCTGCAATAGGGGGCTGGGGATGGTCCCCTGCTTCCTCCCCAGGGTCATCCCGCTGTTTCCCTGAGGCCTTGAACTTGTTTTTCTGCCGCCTCTTGTTCTTCTGGCGGTTCCTCCACTGCTTCCTGGTCAGCAGAGGCTGCCCCGGACCCTCCTTGCCAGCCCCCTTCTCAGTCCCGGGGTTCTTGGGGTGGGCACTGGGCCTGGCAGTGCCACCCTCCTTTCCAGCTGCCAACGGTGCTGCTGTCGCTGTTTCACTTGAGCAGAAATCCACACTGCTGTGGGCCAATGGAACATTTTCTGAAAGAGGGGAAACTGTTTATGGATGTGAAGTCGAAAGCTTTCATGGCTGGCATCTATGGTTTTCTGTGGGTTTTCCGGGCTATGTGGCGGCATTCTGGAATTTGTTCCTAACATTTCCCCTGCATCTGTGGCCGGCATCTTCAGAGAATGCTAGCATGGAAGTGAGTGGGGTCTATATATACTCTGTGGCCCTTGGTTGGGAGGAAGTGATTTGCATATTAATCTCTGTGTTGGTCTGTTGTTGAATGGCAAGGCTTCAGGGTGGGAGGATATGTGTGTCTATTTAATTAGACACCTGGGCGATGTTCATTTGCTTGTATTGAGTCTTGATTTTGGTGTTTTTCAGGCCTAGTAGCCAAATTTTGTTTACTTTAAGGGTTTCTTCTTTCCTGTCGTAGTTGTCTACGTTTCTGGATTTCAATGGCTTCCCTGTGCATTCTGACCTGGTAGTTGTTGGTATGGTCCAGAGTTTCAGTGTTCTCAAACAGCATTCTATGTCCAATTGGTTTATGACGTGTTCTGCCGCTGCTGTTTTTTCTAGCTGTCCCAGTCTGCAGTCTCTCTCGTGTTCTTTGGTTCATGTCTGAACACTGTGTTTAGTGGTCCCTATGTAGATCTGCCCACAGCTGCATGGTATGCAGAAAACTCCAGTGCCTGTGAGGTCTCTCCTGTCCTTCGCTGAGCACAGCATTTGCTGCATTTTCTTGGATGGTTTGTAAACCATTTGGAAGTTGTATTTCCTCATCAGTTTTCCTATTCTGTCTGTGACTCCTTTGATATATGGTAAAAATGTCTTCCCTTTGGGTGGCCATTTCCACATATCCTCTCACTCTGAGGCCTTGCCATTCAAAAACAGACCAACACACAGATTAACATGTAAATCACTTCCTCCCAACCAAGGGTCACACAATGATATATATACCCCACATACTTCCATGCCACCATCCTCTGAAAAACACCAGCCACAGATGCAGGTGAAACGTCAGGAATAAATTCCTCCAGAATGCAGCCACATAGCCCAGAAAACCCACAGAAAACTATGTTTATGGACTTTTCGAGCAGTCTAACTATGTACTAATTTGTGGTTATGGTTACTAGTCATGTTAGTAAGTTTAATTTAGTTTGATCTGTACTGGAGAAATAATGTATTTCTCTCTCTTTTTCTCCCTCATTACATTTTGTCTTGGTGAGGCAGATTTTGTGTTTTAATCAGTTTATGTTTAGTCAAGTTGTGCAGTGGGTCCTTGGTATTCGCTGGGGTTTGGTTCTAGGACCCTCAGTGGATACCCAAATCCATGGATGCTCAAGTCCTATGAAATATAATGGCATAGTGAAATAGTGTTCCTTATATGAAGTGGCAAAGTAAAAGTTTGCTTTTTAAAATTATTTTGGGGTGTGTGTGTTGTGTGCCTTAAAGTCATTTCTGACTTATGGCATCCCTAAGGTGAACCTATCATGGGGTTTTCTTGGCAAGTTTATTCAGAGGGGGGTTGCCATTGCCATGCTCTGAGGCTGAGAGTGTGTGACTGCCTAAGGTCACCTAGTGGGTTCCATGGCCAAGCTGGGATCTCCAGAGTCATAGTCCAACACTCAAACCAAATTCTCTTTTGGGTAGAATATTTTCAATCTATGGATACAGCAACCGTGGATACGGAGGGCCAGCTGTACTTATTGTTATATATTTGCATTTTAATATTGAGTTTTAATCTTAACTTAGTTTAGTTTTAGAGCCAGTGTAATGTAGTGGCTTGAGTGTTGGACTATGACTCTGGAGACCAGGGTCTGAATTCCAGTTTGGCCACATAAACCCACTGGATGATCTTGGGCAAGTCATAGTCTCTCAGCCTCAGAGGATGGCAATGGCAAACCCCCTCTGAAGAAACATGCCAAGAAATCCCCACGATAGGGTTACAGAAAAGACCCCTGCAAGGGCCATCCAGTCCAATTCCCTTGCACCATGTCAGAATACACAGAACCCTAGAGTCAGAAGAGACCCTAAGGGGCCATCCAGTTCAACCCCATTCTGCCATGCAGGAAGACATAATCTAAGAGAGCCATCCAAAGGACTCTACCCTCCAATAATAGGTCCAGAAGCCCCCTAAAATGCCTCCCATCCCTTCTGAGGGTCTTTCATCCTATGCACACTTGGACCACTAAGAAGGGAAGGAGGAGCAGGGAAATAAAGGACTACCGTACCATCGCCAGGAGGATAAAGCTGCTCCTTCTCTTCTTGTCCTCTCCGCCGTGTCCTCCGTCGCTTCTTCCCCCGCCGTGACGGCTCAGCCTCTGTGTCCCTGATTCCACCAACGCTGCCTTCCTCCTGTTCACTGGATGAAGGGGTCTCGGGGGCTTCCCCAGGTGGGGGTCCCAAGCCCTCTAGGCGGCGCAAGGTGGCCAGGAGGAGCCGTTGGGGTGCAAAGGGGGTGCTCCCTTTGGGGGGTCCCTGTGAAAAAGCAGGATCAGTGCTGAGGGAGGAGAAAGAGGGGCTCCCACCCACCCCAAGGGGCCATCCAGTCCAACCCCTTCAGCCATGCAGGAATAGGTAGAATCCTAGAATATAACCATATAGCCATGTTAGTCTGTAGAATCGGTATATAGAGAAATCTTGTAGCATCTTTGAGACTCACTGAAAGGAGTTGGAAGAATGAGCTTTCCTAGACTTAAGTAGACTTAAGACAGGTCCAAATGCATCTGAAGAAGTAGACTCAAGTCTAGGAAAGCTCATGCTGCCAACTCCTTTCTTTCAGTCAGTCTCAAAGGGGCTGCAAGATCTCTCTACATAGAATCCTAGAGTTTGGGGGGGGGACCCTGAGGGGCCATCCAATCCACCCCTCTTTGTCCATGCAGGAATACATAGACTCCTAGGGCTGGAAGATGCTCTAAAAGGCCTTCCAGTCCAAGCCCCTTCTGCCATGCAAGAATACACAAAATCACAGAGTTTGAAGAGATCCCCAGGGCCATCCAGTCTGCCCCTCTTTGGCCATGCAGGAATACATAGAAGCCTAGTTGGGGGAGACCCCCAAGGGGCCATCCAATCCAACCCTCTTTGGTTGTGCAGGAATATATGGACTCCTAGAGCTGGAAGATACCCCAAGGGCCATCCAGTCCAACCCCCTTCAGCCACGCAGGAGTGCATAGGATCCTAAAGTTGGAGAGCCCCCAAGGGGGCATCCAGTCCAACCCTTTTTGGCCATGCAGACATGCATAAACTCCTAGAGCTGGAAGATGCCCTAAGAGGCCATCAACTCCAACCCTCTTTCGGCCATGCAGGAATACCCAGAATTCTGGGGCTGGAGGACACCTTAAGAGCCCATCCAGCCCAACCCTCTTTTACCGTGCAGGGATACAGAGAATCCTAGAGTTGGAAGGGACCCCCAGGGACCAACCCCAGTCCAACCCCCTTCCGCCATGCAGGAATACACGGACTCCTAGAGTTGGAAGGGACCCCCAAAGGCCATGCAGGAAGTCACCATCCAAGCCCACCCCCTCAATAACCAATCCAGCCCCCCTCCCCACTCACCTTGGGGGTGGTCTGCTGGGGAGCCCCTCCGCCCCCCTCCCACTCGCACTCCTCGAACATCGCCCCCCCTTACAACAGCCCCGCGAGGTAGGCTCCCTCCGTCCCCGAGGGCAGGGAATCCAAAGGAGCCCTCCTCCCTCCAGGCGCCTGGTCCCTCTCCCTCCCGGCACACGCCGTCGGAAGCCCCTTCTCCTGGCCCAGGGCGCCCCCTGCCGGTGGGAGGCCGCGAGGGTCCGGGGTCTCCCCTTCCCCTAAAAAAGGCAGAAAGCGGGGCGAGGGCTGCGGGGGAATCCCCCTGGGAGGGGGGAGGGGAGGGAGGGAGGGAGGGGGCCGGGGGTGCCCTCGGGGGTCTCCCCGCGACAATGACGACAGCAGCGGCGCCGCCCTTGCAGTCCCGCTCCTCGGCGCCAGGGGCCGCTGCCGCGCAAGGAGGAGGAGGCGGAGGAGGAGGAGGCAGCGGCGACGCCCCGAAAAGAAGAGAGACAGGCAAAGGCGACGCCGACGCCGACTCCGGAGGGTGAGCCAGGAACAGGGGGCTTCCCTCCCGGACCCAGGCTCCTTCCCGGGGATCGGGGGGCTAATGGGGCCCAGGGGTCTTTGCAGCCCCTTTGGGTCCTGAGGGGGGAGAAGGGAGGGTCGCTGGAATCTGGGGGACCCCTTGATTTGGGCCCTCTGGGTTGCCCCCCTAAGGTGACCCCCTCTAGATGCCCCCTTTGAGTTGCCCCCCTTGATTTGCCTCCCAGTTCCCCCCCCCCGGAGTTGCCCCTGAGTTGCTCCTCCTGTTCCCCCCCAGATGCTCTTCGTTGCCCCTCTTCAGTTGCCCCCCAAGTTAGCCCCCTCTATTTGCCCCCCCCAGTTGCCCCCTTGTTTCGGTCCCTCGATTCCCCCCCCTTGAATTGCTCCCCCGAATTGGCCCCCTTTGGCTGGCCCCCTCTGAGTTGTCCCCCTTCAGTTGCCCCCAAAAAGACCCCAAACGGGGAGGATCTCTGGTCAGACCCAAAAAAGACCCGAGTTGCTTCCCCTGTTGCCCCCCCTTGGGTTGCTCCCCCTGAGATGCTCTCCGTTGCCCTTCTTGAATTGCTCCCCCTCCAGTTGGCCCCCTGAGTTGCCCCCCTGGGCTGCTCCCTGTTGCCCTTCTTGAATTGCCCCCCCTTGATTTGGCTTCCCTGAGTTGATCCCCCATCAGAGGAACTTGCCCCCTTAAATTAATCCCTTTGAGTTGTTCCCCAGTTGTTTCCCCCCCCCCCGGTTGCCCCCTTCAATTCACCCCCTTTGAGTCACCCCCTTTGAGTTACTCCCCCGTGAATGGGCCCCCTGGCTCCCCCCCTTGCTCCACTACATTGCCCCCCTTGAGTTATCACACCCCTCAGTTGCTCCCCCTTGAATTGCCTCCCAGTTTCCCACCTGAGTTGCCCCCCTTGGGTTACCCCCCCCCCCCCAGTTTGCCACCTGAGATACTCTCTGTTGCCCCTCTTGAATTGCCCCCAAGATGCTCCCTGTTGCCCCTCTAGTTGCCTCCCTGGGTTGCTCCCCATGTTGCCCTCCTTGAGTTGCTCTCCCATCAGTTGTGGCCAAAGGCTTCTTTGGGCCACTTGCCCCCTTAAATTAATCCCTTTAAGTTGCCCCCCCCCGACTTGCTCCCTTTGTTGACACCCTGGCTTTCCCCCCCGAGTTTCCCCCCTTCAGTTGTCCCCCTTGAGTTGCTCCCCTGGCTTTCTTCCCTGAGTTGGCCCGCCTGGGTTGCCCCCCCCAGTTGCTCCCCCATCATTGTCACCCATCAGCCATGGGGCTTCTGTGGGCCACTTGCCCTTGGCCTAGGCTGGCCCCCATCGCTCCCCTTGCAGCCTCCTTGGGGAAATGGCTTCCTGGGCCAGCGGAAGGGCCGGTGGCTGCAGGACCAAGATAGAGCTGTGGGCAACCACTGCCCAGCTGCCTGCGTGCCCCCATCACCTCCTTCCTGTTTTTGGGGGACTGCTCCGGGGTCCACTATTGCAGGGGGCAGGCATGAGGGGTGGGGTGTTGGCAGCAGACTGAGCCCCCTCCTCCCCTCCCCTCCCCTCCCCTCCCCTCCATGCAGGAGGACCCCCACAGACCTACCCACCCATCCCCCGGTGCCAGCCATGGACGACATCTTCACCCAGTGCCGGGAGGGTAACGCCGTGGCCGTACGCCTTTGGCTGGACAACACAGAGAATGACCTCAATCAGGGGTGAGTGGGGCTGGCGGGGGGGGGCATGAAAGGAACTGATGCAGGTGGGCACTTCTTTGGCTCCAGCCTCAGGGACAGTGGCGGGGATATGGGCACTGCTTCTGGGACTCTTCTGTGAGGTTGCCAGGACTTTTTTCTGGAGAAGTCGCTCGCATTTGACCCAGGACTGGCACTGGCCCATCCAGAGGGCGACAGGGCATATGGACACTGCTTCTGGGACTCTCTTGTGGGGTTGCCAGGGCTTAAGTGACTGGTGTTTGCCTCAGGAGGATTGGCATTGGCCCATCCAGAGGTCACCAGGGCATATGGGCACTGCTTCTGGGACTCTTCTGTGGGGTTGCCAGGGCTTTTTCTGGAGAAGTGGCTAGTGTTTGTCCCAGAAGGACTGGCACTGGCCCATCCAGAGGTCACCAGGGCATATGGGCACTGCTTCTGGGACTCTTCTGTGGGGTTGCCAGGGCTTTTTCTGGAGAAGTGGCTAATGTTTGCCCCAAGAGGACTAAGCTGGCCCATCTGGAGGCAGAAAGGGACAGCCCTCACCCCCGCTGTGGGTGGGCAAGAAAGGTTGCCCCCTTGCCGTGGGTAGGTGGCATGAAAGTGACAGTCCACACAGTGGGCACTGACTCTCCTCCCTGCTTCATGGGAGAGATGGGCATCTTCCAAGGGGAGGGTGCCAGTCCAATGTTGAGGTCCACTAGCAGCCACACCAGAGAGATCCAAAACCCTTCACACTGCCAGCTAGCCAGGAGAAAGGTTCTGGTTGCCACCCCCAGTGCCTTGCTCTATTTGGAATAGACTGTGGTGGGCTATGGGGCAGGTGGAGGGGAGGGGAGTGAGGAGGGCAAAGTTAGGAAGAGGTGGACTCACTTGGCCAGGAAATCGAGGCAGGGAAGAAGACATGGCAGTCATCTTCAGAGGGTTGCCAACTACACAGAAAGCAATGCAGGAGAATATCTGTTGGTTGTCCCATTGAACTTCCTAGCAATGGGAAAGTTTCTTTGTGAGAAAGGAAAGAATTCCCGTTCCTGGGAGTGACCTCCAAAGGGTCAGTCTGGATAGTCTTCAAGGTTCCCTGCCAATTTGGGCAACGTGGCACTTTTTCCACACAGAGAAATGGTTGGGAGGGAGTATGTTCCCCAAAGGAGACCCTACAGAGTGGCTGACTGGCATTGCCAGTAGAGCAGTGATGAGAGGGGGGCTTTCTGCCCTGGTGGGTGGGCAGGCTAACTGTGCAGGCTCTTGTCGTTTCCTGGCTTAGATCTCCTTTTATGGCCAGCTGGCCGCCATCTCTCTTTCTCCTCCCACTCAAGACGGGAAGGAAAAGGGAGGGAAGGAGAGAAGGGATCCTGATGCAGTTTGTGGTGGATTCCAGGGAATCCACCAGTGACAACAGGCCACCCTTTCTTGGCACTGAGGGTGACAGGGCTGCCAGCCGATGGCAGCGTTGGTAGGGATGCCAGCCAATGTTCCTGTCCTTGTAGGGATGACCACGGCTTCAGCCCCCTCCACTGGGCCTGCCGGGAGGGTCGCTCCAGTGTGGTGGACATGCTGGTCATGCGCGGTGCCCGCATCAATGTCATGAACCGGGGGGACGACACCCCTTTACATCTGGCTGCCAGCCATGGACACCGAGACATTGTCCAGAAGGTAAGTGGGGGGACGGGACAGGAGGGATCCAGGGGCATTCTGCTGGTGCCAGCCCACCCACCTCCTCTGGGCACCTGCTGTTGGGACCCTCTGGTCTGTGCCAGGGGGAAGCCTTTCCCCTGCCAGGCTAACCCACCCTGGCTCTCTCCCCCCAGTTAATTCAGTTCAAGGCCGACATCAACGCTGTCAATGAACATGGGAATAGCCCCCTCCACTACGCCTGTTTCTGGGGGCAGGAGCAAGTGGCTGAGGTGAGTGGGGCACTGTGGGGGGGCTGGCATGGGGTATATCTAAGCTACAGACCACCCACCTTCTTCACTGGCAGGTTCCCTCCAGATTCCTTGCACTCTTCCCACAGTTTGCGAAATTCAGACCCAAAAAAGACCCCAAAGAACATCCCTGCAGGGGTGAAGCCCACCCAGGACCCCCCAGAAGGTGGATGTTTGGAGCCTGTGTGCCTTTGGTTGCCCCCCACAATGCTTCTCTTTCTCTCTTCCCCAGGACTTGGTGACAGCCGGGGGTCTGGTCAGCATCTGCAACAAGTATGGGGAGACCCCATTGGACAAGGCCAAGCCCCCCCTGCGGGACCTGCTGAGAGGTCAGCCCAGGTTTGGCTCCCTGGAGATGAGATGGGATGGAATGGGGGGCTACCTCCACTCCTTCCCCCTAGAAATCCTCCTCCTTGGCACTCTGCTGGAGAGAGGAGAACTCTGCAGGCGAGCAGGCCCATGGCACCTGCCCTCACTTCCCTCCCAGGCAGCAAACAGGTGGGTAGGAGGCAAAAGGCAATGGGATGGCATCCATGGGCCCATGGAAAATGGGGAAAAGCATCCCCTCATTTGGACCATCCTTGCTCTGCCCCCTTCCCACAGTGTCATCCCTCCTACGGAGTGCTTTTGGCATGGGTCAGGATCCACACCTGCTTTTGTGTGGGGTATCTCCTTTGCTGGAATCACAGAGTTGGAAGAGACCCCAAGGGCCATCCAGTCCAACCCCCTGCCATGCAGGAACTCTCAATCAAAGCACCCCTGAGAGATGGCCATCCAGCCTCTGTTTAAAGACCTCCAAAGAAGGAGACTTTGGGAGAACTGGGGAGGGGGGTGGGAGGAGGGGGTGAAGCACTTGCCTTTCTTTGCCCCCTCCCCTTATGTTTCTGACCTGTTTTTCTTCTCCTTCCCCAGAGCGTGCAGAGAAGCTGGGCCAAAGCCTCACCCGCATCCCCTACAAGGACACCTTCTGGAAAGGGACCACCCGGACACGACCTCGTAAGTATAGGGGCTTGGAGAGGTACAATGACGGGACCCCACTTTTCCCACCCTGACAGTCTCCTCCCCATTTTCCTCCCCCCAGGGAACGGGACATTGAACAAGCTGGCAGGAATCGACTTCCGGCAACTTAGCCTGGGCCACAAGCTCAACGAGAACCAGTCCGGAGAGGTGAGGGCCTTTCCTCCCTCCCCCCCCCCCCCGCCATCCCCATCCCCATCCTGGGGTGCATTAGGGGTCCTGGGTGGCCAGGCTTCTAAGGGGCCCCTCCTCTTCTTCCCTTTGCAGCTCTGGAAGGGGCGCTGGCAGGGCAATGACATTGTCATCAAGGTCCTCAGGATCCGGGACTGGTCCACCCGCAAGAGCCGGGACTTCAACGAGGAATACCCCAAGCTCAGGTGAGGAAGGGGCTGACTGGAGCACAGGCCATGCCAAGGCCCACCTCCTCTGGCCAGCCTTCAGCCTATGCCTTTCAGCTGGTGCCCTGCTCTGGGGCTTCAGTAGAAGGGCTGGAGGGGTCTCTGGGCTGGCACCAGGGGGCAGAGGGGATGTGGGTGGCACCAGGAGAGAGCAGCGGACACTTGGGTCACACACTGCCCTCCCTCCCTCTCTCTCCTTCCTCCTCCCCAACAGGATATTCTCCCACCCCAACGTGCTGCCAGTCCTGGGTGCCTGCCAGTCGCCACCTGCACCTCACCCCATCATCATCACCCACTGGATGCCCTATGGGTCCCTCTACAATGTCCTCCATGAGGGCACCAGTGAGTCTCTTTGGGGGGGGGTGCCCCATTCTGCCTCACCACTGCTGCCATCCTGCTTTCTCCCCCCATCCACATTTGCCTCAGATTGCACTGCCAGGGCATGTGGCACTGAGCCAGAATGTACTTTGAGCTCACCTCTGCCCCCCACCCCCTTCTCCTGAGGCCTCTGGGAGTTATCCCACACCCCATCCCTGGGGGCTTTCCCTACAGAGCCACACTGCCCCAGTCGTTCTTCCCTGGTGCTCCACCTTTACCACACCTTGTTTGCGGATCTGGGTCTGTTCAATACCAAACATAGGTGCCTCCATTTTGGTCCCTGGCCAGAAATGCCCTCCCTCAGCTACCAACCTGCCCTGGGTGCAGCCTGGGATTGACCCTCATACACTCCCATCTTTTTCGTCTTTGCTTTACTAGACCCCAAATGCCAGAGTGCCCCAAGCCCACTTCAATCCTTCCCTCATGCAAAGACCCTCTTTGCTGTTACTGCCATTTTGATTTCCTGTTTTTCCCCCCGGTAGACTTTGTGGTGGATCAGAGCCAGGCAGTGAAGTTTGCATTGGACGTAGCACGTGGCATGGCCTTCCTCCACACCCTAGAGCCCCTCATCCCCCGCCACACCCTCAACAGCCGCAGCATCATGGTGAGTGCCCGGCATCCATAGGATGGAGTGGCTAAGGGCAGCTTTTTTGTGGGGTGGCCCCAGAGCTGCAGCACTCTTTCTTCTTCTTCCCTTACAGATAGACGAGGACATGACAGCCCGGATCAGCATGGCTGATGTCAAGTTCTCCTTCCAGTGCCCTGGCAGGATGTACGCCCCGGCCTGGGTGGCACCTGAGGGTGAGTAAGACCTGGAGTTACTACCCCACTCCCCCTGGGGGAGGGGGTGGACAGGGAGAGGAGGTCACCCTTCAGCAACACTCATTTTTCTGCCACAGAGAGACCCTGGACAGGGTACACACACACCCCTGTGGCATGCTCTGTGATGCCAATCAAGTGAGAGGGTGCAATGTCTCTGTGCTCCAGAGGACAGGATTAAAATTCAAAATGGGATTTCAATAGGGAGAAATGTAAGGTCCTACACTTGGATAGAGGAAATGAAGTGCATAGATATAGGATGGGAGACACCTGGCTTGACAACAGTTCATATGAAAGGGATCTAGGGTCTTAGTAGACCACAAGCTGAACATGAATCAGCAGTGTGATGCGGCAGCCAAGAAAGCAAATGTGATTCTTGGTTGCATCAACAGGACTATAGTGTCTAGATCAAGAGAAGTTATAGTACCACTGTATTCTGCTTTGGTGAGACTCACCTGGAATAGTACTGTGTCCAGTTCTGGGCACCTCAATTCAAAAAGGATGTTGAGAAGCTGGAGCATGTCCAGAGGGCAACCAAAATGGTGAAAGGTCTAGAAACCCTCAAGACCTCTGAGGAGAGTCTAAGGGAGCTGGGAATGTTTAGTCTGATGAAAAGAATGTTAAGAGGGGACATGATAGCCCGGTTTAAATATTTGAAGGGGTGTCATATTGGGGATGGAGCAAGCTAGTTTTTTGCAGGGAGATCATATTGAAGAGGGAAAAGGCTCCAGAGACTAGGCCCGGAAGCAACAGATTCAAACTACAGGAAAAAGAGATTCCACCTAAATAGGAACTTCTTGAGGGCCCTTCCAACTCTGTGACTCTATGATTCTAAGGGTTTAGTCTTCTCCCCCCACAAACAGCCTTGCAGAAGAAGGCGGAGGAGATCAACCGGCGTTCAGCGGACATGTGGAGTTTTGCGGTGCTGCTGTGGGAGCTGGTGACAAGGGAGGTCCCCTTCGCTGACCTCTCCAACATGGAGATTGGCATGAAGGTGAGGGTGAGGGAGGGAGGCCCACAAGGATCTAGTGCCCCACCACGTGCCAGTCCAGCTCATTTTGCCCGGTGTCTCCCCAGGTGGCCCTGGAGGGGCTGCGGCCCACCATCCCACCGGGCATCTCCCCTCACATCTGCAAGCTGATGAAGATCTGCATGAATGAGGACCCCGCCAAGCGCCCCAAATTTGATATGATTGTCCCCATCCTGGAGAAGATGCAGGAGAAGTGAGGGGGGGTTGGGAAGGGGTTGCCACACATGCCACCCCTCCTTAGCCATGGAGCTGCCCCAAGTGCCTTTTGGGAGGTGCTCTGGATGGGAAGGAAGCGCCAAAACGGTACAGACGAGCCTGCCACCGCCTGGACCCCCCCTCCGTGGGCAGAGGGATTCATGGAGGGAATGGGGCTGCAAACTGCCTTGGCCTTTTTAACGCCTCCCCCCCCCCCATGCTGCCTTTAACAGACCCCCTATAATGCCAGATCCCCCATTTGTAAGCTGCCCTGTTGCACCTTGCCAGCGCACGCCGCCTCGCCCCTCCACTGTTGTTTTTACTCTTTTCTACGCAGCCCCCAAGGGGGCACTCAATAAAAGCCCTTGTGATATTGAAAGCAGAAGCGTTTTTCATTGGGGGTGGAAGCTGCTCCCACTTTCCACCCTGTGCCCAAAAGATGAACAACACAATATTCTATTATCAGATCAGAAATCTGGACAAAAACTAGCAAAACGAATTTCAACAGCTTTTTGTGGGTTTTCCGGACCATGTGGCCACATTCTGGAAGAATTTATTCCTCACATTTCTATTCCTTCATTCAAGTTGTTGGAAGTCTAAGGCTTTCACGGCCGGCATACACAATTTTATGTGGGTTTTCCAGGCTATGTGGCTGCATTCTGGAAAATTTTATTCCTGATGTTTCATTTACACCTGTGGCTGGCATCTTCAGAGGATGGAATCAAATTTGCAGATGACACCAAATTAGGAGGAGTACCTAATAGCCCAGAGGAGAGGATCAAAACTCAAAATGACCTGAATAGATTAGAAAGCTGGGCCAAAACTAACAAAATTAATTTCAACAGGGAGAAACAAACAGGCAGAAAAAAATAATGAAATGCACAGATATAGGATGGGGAATACCTATTTTAACAAGACTACATGTGAAAGGGATCTAGGACTCCTAATAGGCCACAAGTTGAACATGAGTCAACAGTGTGATGCAGCAGCTAAAAAGGCCAATGAGATTCTAGGCTGCATTAACAGAAGTATAGGCTCCCAAGGGAAGTAATAGTCCCACTCTATTCTGCTTTGGTCAGGCCTCACCTGGAATACTGTGTCCAGTTCTGGGCCCCACAATTCAAAAAGGATGTGGAGAAGCTGGAGCATGTTCAGAGGAGGGCAACCAAAATGGTGAAAGGTCTGGAAACCATAAAGCCCTCTGAGGAGAGACTTAGGGACCTCGGGATGTTTAGCCTAGAGGAGAGATGGTTAAGAGGTAATAGGATAGCCCTAAGTATTTGAAGGGGTGTCATATTGAGGATGGAATAAGCTTGTTTGCTGCTGCTCTAGGGAATAGGACCCAGAGCAATGGATGCAAACTGCAGGAAAAGGGATTCCACCTCAACATTAGGAAAGCCTTCCTGACAGCAAGAGCCTGACTACAGTGGAAGACGTTCCCTCGGAGTTTGGTGGAGTCTCCTTCCTTGGAGGTTTTTAAGCAGGCTGGATGGCCATTTGTTGGGGGTGATTTGATTCTGTGTTTCTGCATGACAGTGCTTTGATGGTGTCTTTCTGCATGGCAGAAAAGGATTGGACTGGATGGTCCCTGGGATCTCTTCCAGTGCTAAGATTGTAAGAGGGTTTGAAGCAGCAAAACAGAATACTCATTTCAGCAGCTAATGCAATAGGTCGACTCTTGCTGCCTTTAGATTCAGGCCTGAGCATCTTACCTCCAGGTCGCCACCCCCAATGTATTTGCTTCCCCCCCCCAAAAAAAGTTTCTTTCCCTTCTTTGAGGGCTACATTTTCCACTCCCCTAAAGTTAACTCACTCCAGCTCTAGGTGGCTGTTGTTTACTACAAGCCAGATATCTGAATGGGAGACCTTGCAAGTCTGTGGGACAATTAGGGTTCCCTTCTCTTTTTTGGGCCCCTAAGTCCCAAAGACAGCCAGCACCGGAACCAGGTAATCCTCCTCCTCCTTTGAGAGAGAGCCCCTTATACCTATGCCAAAGTACAAGTACAAGTTACAAATGTGCCTACAATCAGCTACAGTCAAAATGTAATGAAGGGACATCTCTTGTCAATTGAAAATGGAACTAATTACAAGTAACTTGTTATCGTCAACAATCTTTCTGTGAGGGACATTAACCTAGGCACAGGAGACCCCAGCCCCCCCTCAATTTCCCATAACCCCTGACCCTCCACAGGGCATGGGAAGGGGGCAACAGGAGCCTCGTGGCACTGGTGCCAACTGGGTGAACAGAGGAAGACGATGGCACAAATGCCTGAAAGGGGACAAAGAGAGAGGCAGGGATACATTACAGAGAAGATCTTTAATGCTGCAATGCCCAGCATCCCCACAAAGGAACGCTAGGTGAAGTAATGGGGCTTCTTGACGTTGATGCCGTACTCGGAGAGGGCAGGGACCAGATCCTCCATGGTCAGCGTGTGCTTCTTGTCCTGCAGGGAGGCAAGGAGTGAGGAAGAACTGGGTAGGCAGGGGGCAACCCAACAGCCTCCTCGCGCCCCCCCTCCCTCCCCGCATGCCTGGGCAGTGCCCCTACCTTGCTCTTGCTGCGGGAGCTGCCTGAGGCCGTGCCCTTCATCTTGCAGTGCTGGAGGGCATCGTTGGCCACGTCCGAGATGAACTTCTGGGCAGCCAAGGAGATCAGGCGAATGCTGCAAGCAGAAGGGAGGCAGGATGTCAGGGGGGCAAGGAAGGGTTGGGGGAGAGGGGGCTGGAACAGAGTAGCCCGTGGGACTCCCTGCTCCAAGGCCAGGGGATGGCGAGCACAAAACCAGGCCCAAAGCCCATGATCCTGTAGGGAAGGCATCAAAATGTCCTTCTGTGCCACTCTTGGGCACACCACAAAGGACCTCCCTCTCTCTCTGCCTCTGCTGGACCCAAGTGGCCAGTGGGACTCCCTGCCTCAGGACCAGAGAATGACCACCACAAAAGCAGGCTTGAAGACTGTTGGGATCTTGCTGAGGAGGGGTGGCATTTAAGTGTCCGTCTGTGCAATTGGTGGTGCCACTCTGTGGGAGACCACATAGGACCTCCCTTCTCCCTCCCTCTGCTGTACCCAAGTAACCTGTGGGACTCCCTGCCCCAGGACCCGAGAATGACCACTGCAAAGCCAGGCCCAAAGACCACAAAAGGATCTTGCGAAGGGAGTTGCCATCTCAATGTCCTTCTGTGCCAGCTGTGGTGCCACTCTGGGGGAGACCACAGGGGACTCCTCTCCCTCTGCTGTAACCAAGTAGCCTGTGGGACTCCCTGCCCCAAGGCCAGACAATGACCGCTCCAAAACCAGGCCCTGAGACTGTGAGGGAATCTTGTTAGGGGTGGCGGCATCTAAATGTCCCTCTGTGCCACCCGTAGCGCCACTGGAAGAGACCACCAGACCCAATTTCGTCCCAACTCACATGCGTGGATCGGAAGCTTCGAAGCCGGCCCGATTCAGGTAATAGCCTGTGACTGCATCCGGGATCTGAAAAAGAGGGCAGAAAGAGTTTGGTGAGGAGGGAAAGGATATGCCAAGAGTTTTGGGTGCTGGACTAGACTCTGGAGACCAGGATTCGAATCCCAGCTTGGTCATGGAAACCGACTGGGTGACCCTGGGCAGGTCCCACTCTCTCAGCCTCACAGGAAGTCAACAGCAAGCCCCCTCTGAAAAACTTGCCAAAAAACCCCCCATTACAGATTCACCTCGGGGTTGCCATAAAACAACTTGAAGGCACACAAAAACAAGAAGGCAACAATAGTAATTGTCATCCTATTGTTCCTGCGGGTCTTCAAATTATATAATTATAATTATTTATTGTGAGCCAGTGTGGCCTAGTGGTTTGAGTGTCAAACTACTACTCTAGGGACGAGGGTTCAATTCCCTGCTCAGCCACATAAACCCACTGGTGACAGTGGGCAAGTCACACTCTCTCAACCTCGGGAAGGCAATGGCAAACCTCCTCTGGACAAACTTGATAATAAAACCCCATTAATAGGGGTTGTCTTCAAAGTACACAACAAGATGAAAATTTATTATTATTATTATTATTATTATTATTATTATTATTATTATTATTTACTATTGAGAGCCAGCATGGCATAATGGTTTGAGCATTCGACTACAACTCTGGAGACCGGGGTTCAATTCCTATCTCAGCCATAAAAACCCACTGGGAGACCTAAGGCAAGTCACACTCTCTCAGCCCCAGAGCAAAGCAATTTTAGCAAACTCCTTCTGAACAAACCTTGCCAAGAATACCCCAGGACAGAGTCGCCCTAGCTCCACCATGAAACACACTCGGTGACTCTGAACAAGTCACACTCTCTCAGCCTCCCCAGAAGATGACAGGGGCAAAGACCATTTTAACCAAACCCTGCCAAGAAAACCCCATGAAAGAGGTTCACCATAGAGTCTTCCTAACTCCGTCATGAGACCCCCAGGGTGACCATGAGCAAGTCACACTCTCTCAGCCCCAGGGAATAGCAATAACAACTCCCCTCAGACCAACACCCTGCCAAGAAAACCCCATGACAGAGATTCACTTTAGATTTGCCCTAAGTCCACCAGGAGACCCCCTGGGCAAGTCACACTCTATGCTTCTAAGTCACACTCTCTCAGCCCCAGAGGAAGGTAATACCAAATCTCCTCTGACCAAACCCTGCCCAGAAGACCCCATGACAGAGGTTCACCTTAGGAGGGTCTTCCTAACCCCGTCATGAGGCCCCCTGGTTGACCCTGAGCAAGTCACACACTCTCAGCCCCAGAGGATAGCAATACCCCCCCCAGACCAAACCCTGCCAAGAAAACTCCCATGACAGAGGTTCACCTTAGGGTCACCCTAACTCTTCCATGAGATTCTCTGAGCGAGTCACACTCTAGCCTTCTAAGTCACACTCTCTCAGCCCCAGAGGGAGGCAATACCAAACCTCCTCTGACCAAGACCCCATGACACACACCCCTCCCTAGGCGAGTCACGCTCAATCCCCCCCAAGCCACACTCTCTCAGCCCCCGACCCTGGGCGAGTCACGCTCTCTCAGCCCCAGAGGGGAGGCCATTTTGTCACACACTGACCGTGGGGGTGTAGTCCTCGAGCTGGAGGAGGAAGTCGACCAAGGGGGCTCCGGAGGACGAGGACGGAGAGGCGGCAGAGGCGGGGGCTGTCGGAGTGGGAGCCGAGGCGGAGGCGGGGGCCGGCGGCGGGGCAGAGGCGGCTGAGGGGGCGGCGGCGGCCGTGAGGGTCTTGGCCTCCCCTCCTCCTCCTCCTCCTCCTCCGTTGGCGGAGGACCCCAAGACCCCGCTGGGCACCGAGGAGGAAGAGGACGAGGAGGACGACGAGGAGGACGACGAGGAGGAAGATGGCGGTCCCTCGGAGGAGGAAGGGGCCGGGGAGGGCCGAGGGGCGCCTCTGAGGGGGTTGAGGAGCGGCGGCGGCGGCGGAGGAGGAGGAGGCGGAGACCCCCAACCGGAGCCCCCTCCGCGTTCACCGGCGGAACTCCCCGCCACTGGGCTGCCGCTTTTGGCCGAGGACGAAGAAGGGGCTTCTCCGGTGGCCGGAGGCGGCGGAGGGGGCTGGGGTCCCGGGCTCGGGTCGCCCTCCCCGCCGCTTCCCGCTCCGGCGGCGCTCATGGCGGCGTCTCTCTTCTGCGCAGCCGGAAACGGCGGCTGTGTCTCTCTGTGTGAAGAAGAGGCCTCTGAACTCTGAAGCCCCGCCCCTCTGTTGTCCTTGCTGTTCCGGCTTCCGTCCACTTCCGGCCCCAAGAGGAGAGGGAGAAACATGAGCAACTGAACACATCCGGATTCTCCGCCACCACTCAGTCACGAGGCCTCTGAACTCTACAGCCACGCCCCTCTGTTGTCCTTGTTGTTCCTATTGCTCCGCCCCCTTCTTTAGCCCCGCCCCACCTCAAGAGGAAAGGGGGAAGTGAGAGCGACCCACCACGTCCGGATCCGCCGCCGCCACTCATTCCACTGTGATTAGTGTGTCACCCAGTGTGGGCCTCACATCCGCACTGCGGGGATAACCCAGTTCGAGACCGCTCTAACTGCCATGGGGCTCCATTTGGAGCAGGACTAAGAAGCATGGATTTATATTTAACATTAGTATTTTTAACTCAGGGTGACCAGGCGTCCTCCTTTCCCCGGATACGTCCTCCATTTCAGCCTTGCGTCCAGGAAAAATGTTCGAAAATGTCCTCCATTTGGAGCAGGACTAAGCAGCATGGATTTACATTGACATTCCGGTTTTTTAAGTTCAGGGTGACCGGGCGTCCTCCTTTACCCGGACACGTCCTCCATTTGAGCCTTCCTGTCCGAGGAGGAATGTTCCAAAATGTCCTCCATTTGGAGCCATGACTAAAAAGCAGGTATTTACATTGACATTAGTGTTTTTAACTCGGGGGGGGGGGCTTGACCAGGCGTCCTCTTTTTCCCGGACACGTCCTCTATTTCAGCCTTCTGTCCAGAAGGAATGTTCCAAAATGTCCTCCATTTGAAGTCATGACTAAAAAGCATGGATTTACATTTATATTAGTGTTTTTAGCTCAGGGTGTCAATGCGTCCTCCTTTTCCCGGACACGTCCTGTATTTCAGCCTTCTGTACAGGAGGAATATTCCAAAATGTCCTCTATTTGGAGCCATGACTAAGAAGCATGGATTTATATTACTGCTTGTAGATTTTGTTTTGCAGCTTTTTCTTGAAGGTCCTACATTTTGCGGTGCCTTGTCCTCCTTTGCAATGAGGACATCTCTCGGGGGGGGTGCTCTGACCTTGAGAAAAGAGGGAAATACCCCCTAGAGACCCCTTTAGATTCATTTCCCACCCTGTCCTCCTTTTGTCCTACAAGAGAGTGGGCTTATGTACCTTCCATACCTTTTAAGGCTACATCTACACTGCAGAATTAATCCAGTTTGAGGCCTCTTCAACTACCATGGCTCAGTGCTATGGAATTCTGGGAACTGTAGTATTATCAGACATTTAGCCTTCTCTCTGTCTGAGAGCTCTGGTGGGGCCACAACAAACTACAATTGTTGTTTCACTTTAGAATTTTTTAAACAGTTTTATCTTTTTAAAAATGTATTTTTATTCTTTTAATAGCTACCTATTTTAAATATTGTAATAATTTGATTCCTTTTTAATGCACCTCTTTTCTATGTTTTTAATTGTCTCGTTCTTTTAATACCGTTGAGCCGCTCTGAGTCCTAGTTCTAGGAAAAGAGCGGGATACAAATAATTAATAATAATAATAATAATAATAATAATACAATTCCCAGGATTCCTTAGCATGGAACCTTGGCAGTTAAAGATGTATTAAACTGGATTACTTCTGCAGTGGGGATGCAGCCTAACTTCACCTTATGGAGGCACCTTTTCCGCAACATTTGACCAAGACATTATCACACTCTGCTGTTATAGCGCTATGGTCCCACTTTAACTCCTATGGCTGCTTCCTGTGGGATTCTGGGATTTGTAGTCTAGGGAGGCCCAAGAGCTCTCTAGCTGGGAATTCTAAATGCCTCTCTCTCAACTACAAATCCCAGCATTCCACAGGAGGCATTAATGTAGCCATTAAAGCGGAGTCATAGCGCTATAACAGTGTAGTTTGATACTGGTACTTTTTGCCTTTGTCTGAGGCTGAGAGAGTGTGACTTGACCAAGTGCCCAAGGGTTTCCATGCATGGCTGAACAAAGCGGGATTTGAACCCTGGTCTCTCCCAGTGTCTTAGTCCAATACCTAGACAACTATACCATGCTGGCTTGCTATCCTGGCAATAAAAGAAACCCCTCATCCCTTCGATCGACCTGGCGTACCCCCATGCCCTTTCCTAGTCAGTCCTTGGGATGATTTTGGGGAGGGGTGACACAGGACAAATCCCTTGCAGGGGATGCCCTAGCTGGAGATCCTGCACTGAGCAGAAGCACTGAGCAGTGAGCAGTGGATTGGGATAGATGACCTCTGGGGGTCCCTTTCAGCTCTGTGATTCTATGTAGAGGACGCACAGATTCTATGTGAAGGACCCCAAGTCATAGGGGTCTCATTTTGGGCACCCACCCACCCCACTGCCAGAGAGCTATTGGGAAGGGGATGAAACAGGAGACCCCCCCCACCCCACCCTTCACTGGTTATTCCAGTCTAGGGTTCCCCTCTTCGCTGGTGGGGCATCCAACAACCCCATGGCATTGTGGGGCAGAAAGGTCCTTCAGGACAGAATACAGACAGACTGCTGGGGGGACAGGACTAGAGAGCCCCCACACCTTAGGATCACAGAATAGAATAGAATGGAATAGAATAGATCATAGAATTGGAAGAGACCCCCAGGGCCATCTAGTCCAACCCCCTGCCATGCAGTAACTCCCAATCAAAGTATCCCTGACAGATGGCCATCCAGCCTCTGTTTAAAGACTTCCAAAGAAGGAGACTCCACCAAAATCTCTGAGAGAGTGTGTTCCATTGTCTGACAGCCCTCATTGTCAGGAAGTTCCTCCTAATGTTTGGGTGGAATCTCTTTTCCTGTAGTTTGCATCCGTTGTTCTGGGTTCTATTCTCTGGAGCAGCAGAAAACAAGCTTTCTCCATCTTCAACCCTTCAGATATTTAAATAGGGCTATCTTCTCTTCTCCAGGTTAAACATACCCAGTTTAACCTTATCCCCTTCCCTAAGTCGTTCCTCATAGGGATTCATGGTTTCCAGACCCTTCACCATTTTAGTCGCCCTCCTTTGGACACAGTTCCAGCTTGTCCAGATCCTTTTTGAATTGTGGTGCCCAGAACTGGACTCAGGATTATTCCAGGTGAGGCCTGACCAAAGCAGAATAGAGTGGCACTATTACTTCTCTTGATCTAGAGTCTAGACTCTAGACTCTAGACCAGGGGTAGGCAACCTTTCCCCTTTAAGGGCTGAGGGACTTCAGCTCCCAGAATCCCAGGAGCTATTGGCCAACATGGGACTATTGGCCAACATGGCTGAGGCTTCTGGGAGCTGAAGTCCCTCGGCCCTTAAAGGGGAAAGGTTGCCTACCCCTGCTCTAGACACTATATTTCTATTGATGCAGCCTAGAATCGCATTGGCCTTTTTAGCTGTTGCAGCACACTGCTGACTCATGTTCAACTTGTGGTCTACCAGGACTCCTAGATCCCTTTCACACGTAGGGGGGTTGCAGACTGCAAGAAATAGTGCAAATTGAGTCCACTTTTAGGGTTAGGGTTAGTGCTAGGGAATCATGGGAACTATATTTTATTGTGGCACCAGAGCTCTCTGACAGAGAAGGCTCAATGTCTCAGAAAAAACAACAACAATTCCCATGATTCCCTAGCACTAACCCTAACCCTAAAAGTGGACTCAATTTGCACTATTTCTGGCAGTCTGCAACCCCCCGTAGTCTCTTTAAGCCAGGTGTCTATATCTATATCTATATCTATATCTATATCTATATCTATATCTATATCTATGTATTTCATTTTTTTTCTGCCTAAGTGCAATACCTTAAATTTCTCCCTGCTGAAATTCATTTTCTTAGCTTTGACCCTTCTAATCCATGAAGGTCATTTTGAATTTTGGTCCTCTCTTCTGGAGCATCAGCCACTCCTCCTAATCTGCGTTCCTCGACCCACCTCCCCTAGCAATGGGCAGCCCCCCCCCAGCCCCCCAACCCCTCTGCCCACAAGACATGCACACATCCAGTCGGCAGCTCCATGGGTTTATTGCCTCGGACAGATGGCTTCCTGCCCCACAAGCATTGCCCTGGGAGAACAGGTGCCACAGTGGGCCAGAGTCCTTCTCCTTTGGCTGGGTACCGCAAGGGTCTTCCACTCAAGGCTGGCATTGGGACTCTCCTCTATGGCAGGACCCCCCCCCCCCATACCCAGCGCCATAAAGGCCTGCCTCATGCCACCCATCAATCTTCCTCCTACTTGGGCAAAGAGGGGAAGGCCATGGGCCACGGGCCCCACACTGGCCGGTCCTTCCCCTCCTTGCCTGGACAGATGGAAGAGGATGGTGGCCACCACAGGGCAGCCATTTTGGGCACAGGGCGGGAGCAGGAGGAGAAACCACTTTGCTCCCCAAAGATGGGGACGTACTGGATGCTCAGCCCCGTGCCAGGCTCTGTGCGGCATATGCCCCTTTCAGCCCCCAGAAATTAGCCCCTACTCCACCAATTCCACAAGCAGGCTCCTTCCGGTGCCATCTCCCCAGCACCAGAGTCCGTGGGCACAGGGGTGGCACTGGCCGTCATTTCCTGCCACAAAGACCTGTCTGGGGAGGGGGCATTCCTTCTAACGCTTGCCCCTGCCCATACCCACTGGGACCACTAGCCCAGCAGGGCACGCAGGAGCTCCGGGAAGTTGGGAGTCCCCCAGCCGGTGACGGGGTCCCAGGATGGAGCGGCGCAGAACCCCTGGCCCTCCACGGTGGCATCCAGGCAGGAGAGGTGGCATCCGCTGGTGACCTAGGAGGAAGAGAGAGGGGAGACTGACCCTTGGTCAAGAAGGCAAGGACCCCCTTCCCCAAAAGCACACAGGGCCAGGGATGCGGGAGATTCACCCCATGCCCACTCACATCATAGAGGGCAGCGCCATGGCCTTGATCCTGGAGCCGGTAGAGAACTGGATTGAGGAAGCCCAGCGGGGGCAACCCACGCTGCAGGCGGCGGTCATTGATCAGTGCAAAGACTCCGGCCACCACCGGCGTCGAGGCCTGGACACAAGAGACCCCCACGTCCCAGTTATTCCAGACCAGGCTTCTCTTGGCATAGGGGGCATGGGACAGTGGGAGGAAGCTATGGGAGAGGGGTGAAGAAGGAGGTTGCAGGGCCAGGGTGACTAGGTGCCCTCCTTTTCCAGGACGTGCCCTACATTTCAACGTTTTGTCGAGCAGGAATTCAAAAATGTCCTCCATTGTGAGCACCACTAAGAAGCCCATTGAGTAACACCACGTTTGCCTTTCCCCTTCGAGAAGGTGGTCTACTTAGCAGCCTGTCTTCACTGCAAATAGGAGGACAGGATTAATCCTGCTGAAGTCCTCTTTTCCTAGGAGCAGCAGCAGACAAGACTTGCACCCAGAGCTCAGGGCACGTTTGTTTCTCGGAGGGGAAAGGGACAGTAAACATATTAGGCAATGTAGTGCTTGAGGACGCAATGCAGATGTTGAAATTTCAGCAAAATGGACAAATGAAAGAAATAATTTAAATGTACATTCAGTCAAGGGTTTTTTGCTAGTTGAGGACAATTTTAAACATTTGCTTTGCTGCAAGTTCTGTAAGTATATTGCAGGCCATCGAGACATTTTAACAAACATAAGTGCATCAGAAAGATACAGTTGCGTATATAATAAAAAATACAGGATATGTAATATAGCTGTAAAGGAACCATAGGGGATGAATTTGGATTTATATGATGATGTTTTTAGCTTTTATTTGGTAACGTCCTACATTTATTTTTGATGTAGTACATTTTGGGGTGCCGTGTCCTCCTTTGGCAGGGGCCCTTAGGAGCAGACCACCCACGCCCCCAACCCAGCCCCCTACTCACGGAGGTGCCGGAGACCCAGGGCAGTGGGATCCGGTTGGACACCACCCAGTAGTTGTCGGACAAGGCGGCCAGGTCAGGGTAGGCCCTGCCGGTGTTGTTGTAGTAGCCCGAGGGGGGCAGATGGGTAGCCGTGCTGAGGAACCGCTTCACGGCGGCCACCTGTCGAAGGGCGGCAGAGAACAGGGATGGGTGAAGCAGAGGTAGGGGATGCGGCCAGGCTGACCGTGGGGGGCATAGCCTTCACCCACCCCACCCCATGCTAACCAGAACCTCCCCACCAGCTCACTCTGCCCAGGCATGGCTGTGTATGAGAGGCGTGCAAACAGAGGTGCAGGCAATGAGTGTGCAACAACAACAACAACAACAACAACAACAGTGGACCCTCCACATTGGCTGGGGTTAGGGACGCAGAACCCCCATGAAAGTGGGGAAACTACAAATGAATCATAGAATCATGGAGTTGGAAGAGACCCCCAAGGGTCATCCAGTCCAACCCCATTCTGCAAGGCAGGAACACCAAATCAAAGCACCCTCGACACATGGCCATCCAGCCTCTGTTTAAAAACCTCAAAAAAATCCATTTCTTTCCAAGGGAGTGTGTCTCGCTGTCAAACAGCTCTTGCCATCATGTCTAGGTGGAATCTCTTTTCCTGTAGCTTGCATACATTCCTCTGGGTCCTATTCGCTGGTGCAGCAGAAAACAAGCTTGATCCATTCTCAACGTGACACCCCTTCAGAGACTTAAACAGGGCTATAAGATCACCTCTTAACCGTTTCTTCTCCAGGTTAAACATACCCAGCTCCCCAAGTCTCTCTTCATAAGGCTTCATGATTTCCAGACCCTTCACCATTTTAATTGTTGTCTTTTTAACTGCTGTACGCTGCCCCGATTGCTGAGCAGAGGGTGGGTTACAAATAAAAATTATTATTATTATTATTATTATTATTATTATTATTATTATTATTTGCCCTCCTCTGGACACGGTTCCAGCTTCTCAACGTCCTTTTTGAATGGTGGTGCCCAGAACTGGACACAGGATTATTTCAGGTGAGACCAAAGCATGAAGAAAAACTATATTTTTTAACCCAGGAATCTAGGAATCTGTGGGTTCTCCAGGACACCTCTATGGTCAACATCTGCGAGAAATTGACCATGGAATTGAGCTGGAGGACCTACAAATGCCTAGAGCAGTGTTCTCTTTAGGAATCTCTAGGGTCCTTCTGTGTGACTTCTTGCAGAGGTTGATGATAGAATCACGCTGGAGAAGCTAGGGATTCCTAAAGAGAACATATTAATCAAATCCGCAATGGTCAAATCTGCAAATGTGGAGGGCTGACTGTGTTTCTCTCCCCACGGGTCAAGACAGGGAACAACATCAAATAACAGTGAAACCACATCAATTTCAAAGGACAAATAAGATGCACACATATTGAAACAATCCACATTTAACACTCACAATTTGTTCATGGGTTGCAAGGGCTCACCTGGTATTCAGGCATGGGAAAAACGTTGCTGAAGCCACCGCCACTGATGTAGTCGGAGATCTCAGCGCTCACCAGGAAAGGGTGCTGGAAGGAGGTCCCCCCGACGGTTGTCACAAAGGGGCTGTGGACACAAATGGGCACAGTCCAACCACAGGAAAACTCAAGATGGGCACAGTGCCCCCCCCCCAAGTAACCAGGAGAGGAGCCCTTCCTTCCCAGGTGCATTTGGGGGCAACCAAGACTGGGTCTTTCCAAGTCATCTTTGCAAAACACCCTCCCAAACCAAACTACCTGGATGGAGGAATATGGGTGGGCTGGAAGCAGGAGGTGCTTTTGGGGTAGAATCATAGAACCATAGAGTTGGAAGAGACCACGAAGGCCATCCAGTCCAACCCCCTGCCATGCAGGAACTCACAATCAAAGCACCCCTGACAGATTATCATCCAGCCTCTGTTCAAAAAACCTCAAAGAAGGAGACTCCACCACACTCTGAAGGAGTATCTTCCACTGTCAAACAGCTCTTATTGTCAGAAATTTCTTCCTAATGTTTAGGTGGAATCTCTTTTCCTGTAGCTTGCATCCATTGCTCCAGGTCCCTCTAAACCTTCTCTTCTCCAGGCTAAACAGACCCAGTTCCCTAAGTCTCTCCTCAGAGGGCTTCATGTTATATTTTAATTTATAACTGTTTCAACTTTTAAAATTGTTTAAATGTGTTTTTTTTTAAATTTTATATTTATATATTTCCATATTGTTGTACTGTTTTTAAATTGTATGGTTTTACACTTGTTGTTCACCGCCTTGAGTCCCTATATTGGGAGGAAGGCAGGATATAAGAAAATAAAATAATAACACTAATAATACTACTAATAATTAATGGTTTCTAGACCTTCCACCATTTTAGTCACCTTCCTCTGGATATGCTCCAGCTTGTCGACATCCTTTTTGACTTGTGTGTGTGTGTAGGGGGGTATTCTGGAAATGGCAGCAATGTACAATTATGGGGGGCAGAGGCAGGTGGGTAATTCAACTGGGAAATCCAAAGCCAGAATCCCCTCTGATGCACACACACTCACACCCCACATCTCCAAAGCAGGCTCAGGCAACTCATCTGCCAGGACCACCAGGTCACCATCAGTGCAAATCCCCACATCCCCAGCCCCAGCACAGCTTTGCCAGGAGCACAGGAACCTGGGAAAGCCCCTTCCCCACCCCCTGTTCCCACCGACATCATTATCATTATCAACTTGTATGACACTCTTTTCCAAAATTGGGACCCAGAGCAGCTCACAATTATGAAAACAACAGTGCAATTAAAAACATATACATTAAAATAGAATTAAATTATTACAATGTTAAAATAGATGGCGCCTCTTCTCACCTGGAAGCTGGGAAACTGGGTCGGAAAGCATGGTGACCCGGCCGGATGGTCCGGCAGCCAGCTCCAGAATCCCCTGCAGGCATTAGAAGTGGCAAAAGCTCTGTTAGTTTATGAATGGCCCCCTCCATTAGCCAAATTTTCCCTTCCCTTGCCCTCTGCTCTTCAAATTCTAGGTTGCCTAGATTTGTTCTATAATTCTTCAACTCCTGGTTAGTCCAGTTGGGCCTGAATTGTCCCAGTCAGTCCCAAACGGAGAAGACCCAGGGAGAGAACAGTGGAATGACTTGGGTCAGGCCTGTTTGTTCAATGGCTCTACTCTATCGGGAAAAACAACACAATTTGGGCCATGGGATTTCCTTTTGGTATTTTGGAAACGGCTTTGCAAATTGTTTTTTGTGGGTTTTTTGGGCTGTGAGGCCGTGTTCTAGAAATATGTATTCCTGACGTTTTGCTTGGCTCTGTGGCTGGCATCTTCAGAGAATGCTGGCATGGAGGTGTGTGGGGTATATATTCTGTGTGACCCTTGGTTGAGAGGATTAGCATATAAATCTGTGTATTGTTTTGTTGAGGCAAGGCCTCTGGGTGGAAGGATATGCAAGGAGGATTCCCAGCTGACAATGGACCATTTATTAAATAGACACTAATCCTCCTAGCAGATCCTTCCATCCAGAGGCCTTGCCTCAGCAGAACAATACACAGATTTACATGCTAATTGACATGCGAATTCCCAATAGACAATGGACCATTAATTAAATAGACACTAATCCTCCTCACATATCCTCCCACTCAGAGGCCTTGCCTCAACAGAACAATACACACATTTACATGCTCATCCTCTCAACCGAGGGTCACACAGTATATACACCCCACACACCCCCATGCCACCATTCTCTGAAGATGCCAGCCACAGATGCAGGCAAAACATCAGGAATACATTTTTCTAGAACACAGCCTCACAGCCCAAAAAAATCCCACAAAAACCTATGGATGCCAGCCGTGAAAGCCTTCGACTTCACAGCTTTGCAAATTGCTTTGTCCCTCAAAAAATGAAGAATGAATGTCTGAAACAATTACATTTCCCCATGTAATTTGCTCCTTACACCCAGGTCCTCTGGCAGATGTTTATTCCAGTCAGCTAGGTTGGTAATTGTCAGCTAGGAGAATCATAGAATCATAGAATCCTAAGAGTTGAAAGAGACCTCAAGGTCCAATCCCATTCTGCCATGCAGGGATACACAATCAAGGCCTTATTCTTCAGCCGCCCTAAAACTGTGGAATAACCTGCCAGAAGAGATTTGACAAGTGGATATGCTGTCTGAATGTAAAAGAGCATTAAAGACCAGTCTCTTCCAGCAGGCTTACTCAGATGATTTTTAAATTGTGAATTTAAATGCTGAATTTTAAATGTGGACTGTTCTAAAATGTATATGTCTTATTTGTCCTTTTAAACTGTTTTAAAATAATTAAACTAATTGGTTTAATTAAATTAAACTAATTAAAACTGTTGCATGCTTTAATTAATGTGTTTTAATTGATGTTGTGCATTTTTTTGTTGTTGTTCCCTGCCTTGATCCATAGGGAGAGGCAAGTAAGAAATAACAACAACAACAACAACAACAACAACAACAACAAGTGTGGTGTACACAAGCCCTTGATGACCCACACCTGGCATTTCAACCATCTTCCCTGAGATCAAACTTAGTAAAAGCTGATGCCACTGCAAAAGAGGTCCTGCCTTGCTTGACTCTGACTCTCTCCACACATTGTAGAATTCAAAGATATAGCTGTGTTAAGTCTGCAAAATCAGTATGTAAAGAGATCTTGTCACACCTTTGAGACTAACTGAAAGAAAGAAGTTGGCAGCATGAGCTTTCATAAACCTAAGTCTACTTCTTCGGATGCATTTGAGGAAATGCAAGTGCATATGAGGAAGCCGACTGAAGTCTACGAAACCTCATGCCACCAACTTCTTTCTTTCAGTTAGTCTCGATGATGCGACAAGATCTCTTTGCATAGTGTAGAATCATAGAGTTGGAAGAGACCACAAGGGCCATCCAGTCCAACCCCCTTCAGCCATGCAGGAACTCACAATCAAAGCATCCACGACAGATGGCCATCCAGCCTCTGTCCTCTGGGGTATTAGCTACTCCTCCTAATTTGGTCTCCACTGGTGAGTAGTGAGCCTCAGGTTAGCCATGTGTGCTGCATGTGTGCAGGGAACAAAGTACAGTGTGCCTTCCACATTCATTAAAGCAGGGGTAGGCAACCTTTCCCCTTTAAGGGCCGAGGGACTTCAGCTCCCAGAAGCCTCAGCCATGTTGGCCAATAGTCCCATGTTGGCCAAAAGCTCCTGGGATTCTGGGAGCTGAAGTCCCTCGGCCCTTAAAGGGGAAAGGTTGCCTACCCCTGCATTAAAGAATCCCATGAAAGTGAAAAAAGCTCAAATAAAAAAACACTTCTTTTTTTTTTTTTAACTGAGAGAACATATCACTAAGAATCTCTAAGTCCTCCAACACAACTATATGGTCAACATCTGTTGAAAGCTGACCATAGAAGTGTGTTGGAGGACCTACAAATGCCTAGAGAAGTGATATTCTAGGAATCTCGGGGCTCCTCCGGTGCAACTCCTGGCAGACGTTGACCCTAGAGTCATGCTGGAGGACCTAGAGATTCCTAGAGAGAACATATTAATCAAATACGTGAATAATCAACTCCGCAGAAATCAAAGCTGCAAATGTAGAGGGCCAACTATATAGGGCAGTGGTGGTGAACCTATGGTATGCATGCCAGAGATGGCACTCAGAGCCCCAGTGCAGAGTTTGCCAGAGTTTATTACTAGAAAGTCAGAGGGACACAGCACTTTGCAAAAAATAAGTGGGTTTTGGGTTGCAGTTTGGACACTTTGGGGGGGTTGCAGACTGCCAGAAATAGTGCAAATTGAGTTCACTTTAAGGGTTAGGGTTAGTGCTAGGGAATCATGGGAATTGTTTTTTTTTCTGAGACATTGAGCCTTCTCTGTCAGAGAGCTCTGGTGGCACAATAAAATACAGTTCCCATGATTCCCTAGCACTAACCCTAACCCTAAAAGTGGATTCAATTTGCACTATTTCTGGCAGTCTGCAACCCCCCTGTGTCTCTAAAAGGTTCACCATCACTGGTATATGGTGAGGTCTATGGTGTCCCACTTCTCCTCAGAGGCTTCCTCGGACATAGGAGCTCCTAGATCTCCATGGGGAGGGACTGACACCAGGGAGCATCTAACCCAGCATCCCCAGCCAGTATAGCCTGCGCAGGTGCTCTGTACACTAGGGTCCTCTAGTGGACATTAAGCCAGTCAGCCAGGTTGGCAACTGTCAGCCAGACGACTTTTTCTTCAGCCGTCCCAAAACTGTGGAATGACCTGCCAGAAAAGATTCCACATCAGAATTTAAAACAGCTTTGAAGACCTATCTCTTCCAGCAGGCTTATCCTTATGATTTTTAAAGAGTGAATTTTAAATGATGAATTTTAAATGTGGATTGTTTTAATATGTGCACATCTTATTTGTCCTTTTAAATTTATGTGTATTTAAACTGATGTGTTTTAACTGATGTTGTTTGTTAATCGTTGTTCCCATCTCAATCCATGAGGAGAGGCAGGTATCATCATCATCATCATCATCATCATCATCATCATCAGGTCTCTTTGTACCTGAGGCAAAAAGGATGCTCATCCCTCGGGCGGCTGCCTTCTGGAACTCCACATTGACGCGCTCCATGTAGGCTCGAGAGAGGCTGTCCTCGTCGTCCCCATAGCTGACTGAGTGGACCCACGGAAGAGCAGAAGTGTTGCTCAGCAACAACAGCCACGCCAGGAAAGGCTCCTGGCCCTCGTGTCTCCCTGTGGGCACATGGGCAGAGCAGGATACAAGGGGTCAAGGGCAGGAACCGCTGCCACACCACTTTCTGGGATGCCCCAATTCCCAGAGGGTCATCTATGGGTCCAAAGTCATCCTCCTCTGGCCCCTGGGGGGCTGGTACCTCCATTGCTGAAGACCCAGGTAGAGATGTTGGCACCAGCGCTCATGAGGTACTCCACGTCCAGGCTGGCCTCCAGGCCGGCCTTGATGCCCCCTTGGTGACCAATCACATGATCTACGCTGGAGCGGTGTGGGAAGCCACTGCCAAAGAGATGCATGAACTCCGAGAGGTCGGCTGGGTGGAAGTACTGCTCCAAGAACTGGGGGTAAGTTGAGGGAACAAAGGGAGAACCATCAGGGAGGGCCCACTTACAGGCCCAGTGAGAGACCCCCACCCTGGCAAGGTTGGCGGCCAGTGTGCCACCCAGTTCCACTTTTTGCCATTCTCAGGTTCCCATGGCCAGCGGGGTTTCCATCGTCAAGGATGGAGGCATCCACTGCCACTTGCCCCCCAATTTTCCTGCCCCCTCTGAGCTATAATCCTAACCCCATTGGAGGTGCAACACCACTTACAGGTCCAGCAGGAGACCCCCTGCATGGCAGGACCGCTGACCAATGTGCCACCTGGACCCACTTTCTGTCATCCTTGGAATCACATGGTCAGCAGGGTTTCCACCAGTGTGGATGGAGGCATCCACAGCCACTCGATCCCCAGCTTTCCTGGCCCCTCTAGCCATAATCCTAAACCTAATGGAAGAATGGTCTCCCCAGCAATCACTAATTGGAGAGTGCAGTCTCGGTGTGAAATTCGTAATGAAGACCCAAAGGCTTTACCAAAGACCCACTCCTTCCAAAAACAGAAGCTGCCAGTGTTGCCTAATGGGAAGGGGTCATGAAAAGGCCTTGCATTTGGGGGGGCTACAGGGACCCCCTTCCATTAGAATGGCCTGTAAGCCATGTGCCTGACTCCTCTACGGCCAGAGAGCCAGGCTCAACTCAGGAAACAAACTGGGGGTGGGGTGGGGGTACAGGAGCTTGGGGGGGGGGGCTGCTCCGTGGTTACCTGTGCGCAAGCCTGGCTACTATTTGGGGAGGTGCCCACGTCTCCCTCTGTCAAGTTGTAGCGCTTGCGTAGTACGGCCGGAGTCACCCCCAGGTGGAAAGTGGACTGTGGCCCCTTCTTCTCCGCGCCCCAGGACCGGATCAGGGCCTTCCTCTCTGGGGGGAAGCGGTGAAGGCCACCCACTGAAAAATAAAGAGAGTGGATTGTGGGCAGGAGCCACATGTTTGTCCGTGGCACCATCTGAAGCAGGCCTGGCTGGATCTGATCCGTGACCCCAGAGTTACACGGGGGGCAGGGGGGATGGAATAGCCTGGCTGAGGACTGAGCCCTCCTCCCCTGGACTTCAGCACCATCAGCCAGTTCCTCGGTCAGCAGCTGCTCTGTGGCTACGGGCAGAGACTCAACCACTTAACGTGGCAGAGGGGGCAACGGTCTGGGATGCCAGGCTCAGGTGTTGTGTGTGTGTGGTGGGGGTCCTGTCCCCTTCCCCTCCTTGCACCATACTGTACCAAAATCCACATGCTCTGCCAGCTCCTTGCTGAGAGTGTAAGGAGACGGTGAGCGTGCCACACTCCGTTCCCCCTTCACGTAGCGATGGAATTGGGCTCCTGGGAGGAGGCACTCAGCCGTGCTGTGGGGAGAAGGGGTTCAGTCTCCAGAGGAAGGGGTTGCATCCATTAAGGGTTCCCCCCATCCTCCCTCCCTCCCTCCCTCTAGCCCCAAATCTGCCCTCCCTGACTCAGTGGTGGTACTATGGTTGGCGCCACACATTTCAGTAACTCACGGTGTCAGCTCCCTCTCATCAATCTCCTCCCATACCACACCATACAGAAGCTTTAGCAATGGTTTTTTTTTTTGTACTAATGTTACTCCTAAATCATAATTCTTGTATATTGCTAAATGTCATGGCAAGAGTTGTGACATAAACAACTAGCCAAATTAAAAGTATACCTTCAAATTACAATATCATGCGCACAGCCTAAATTTATTTACATGTACAGTTGCCTCTCCTTATCCATTGATTCTTTACCCACAGATATATATATATATATAATCCAAAAAGCAAACCTTGGTTTTGCCATTTTATATAAGGGACACAATTTTACTAGGCCACTGTATTTCATGGGACTTGCGCATCCACAGATTTTGGTATCCACGGCGGGTCCTGGAACCAAACGCCAGTGGATACCAAGGGCCCGCTGTACATTGTTTCATGGGTTTAAAAAAAAAAGTGAAAATTTGGTAAGATGTGATGTTTTTAAAGAAATTTTAAAAAGAATTTAAAAATTATTTTAAATTCATTTTTTAAAAAATTTAAAGTATATTTTTTTAAAAAACCTGGGCCTCTCCTTTCTCCTTCAACTGAGCCTCAGCCTATTCACACCATCTTTTCAGCATTTTAATGGGATGCAGGTGAACTCCACGGCCCATTTCTGCTGTTTAGGGAGCAGCGATGTCACACCCTCCTCAGGGGGGTCACCCGGTGCAGTCGATGCCCCCCGCACCCCCTAAAGACACCCCTGGTGCCCTGGCTCACCTGACTGGCACCTGGCAATGCAGGAAGTCCCTGGTGGCCACCTCCTGGCACTCCCAGACGCCGTGTTTCTCCAGCCAGCCCCCCACCGTCTCCTGCGTCTTGGGGGATGGGGCCACCAGGGCTGCCACCTCGGCCAGCGACAGGAACTGCCCTGCAGGACAAAGAGACCCCGAGTTCGGGTTGTGCCCACGGGAGTAAGGCCACAGTCCCCTTCCCACTCAACCTGGAGTGGCCATGGCCAGGCCTCCAAGCCGCCCGTCCCCTTCCATTGTAGCCCCCCATGCACACTCACTGTCGGGGGGGGGCACCACAACCACAGCATGGGATGAGCAATGGGGGACATTCATGGTCATTTCTTTAGGGACCTGGGCAGGAGCCCAATTGGGGAACCTAGAGGAATGAGGGTCCCACTCCAGTTGGGCCAGAAGAGGACTATGGCCAGTCCAATGACACCCTGCCCCATTCGGACAGAAGGGGTTCTCCAGGGAGCTAGGCCACTACGTCCCACCACCACAGCCATTGGGTGGGGGGAGAAGATTTGAGTCAACCCACAGGAGGGTGACCAGATGCCCTCCTTTTCCACGAGATGTCCTACATTTCAACTCTCTGTCCATGAGGAATTCCAAACTTTCCTCCATTTTGGACATTTCTAAATGTCCCGCATGGCAGAATGGAGTTAGACTGGATGGCCCTTGTGGTCTCTAGGATTCTATGATTTTGAGCATGACTAAGAAGCCCATTGAGTAACACCACATTTGCTTTTTGCCCTAGAGAAATGCGTCTACCTGGCAGCCTGTCCTTGCTGCAAATAAGGGATCCTACTAAGTTCCTGTTTCCTAGGAGCAACAGCAGACAAGATTTGAACCCAGAGCTCAGGGTGCCTTTGTTTCTCAAAGGGGAAAAGGACAGCAAAGCTTGTTAGGCAATGGACTGCTTGAGGACACAATGCAAATGCTTATTCCATGATTTCAGCACAATGGGCAAACGAAAGGGATAATTCAAATGTAGATTCAAGGATTTGTTGCTAGTAGACTACAAGGTTAAGCCTTTGTCTTGCTCAGAGGTGTGTAAGTATATTGCAAGCCAACAAGGCATTTTAACAAAGATAAGTTCATCGCAAAAATATAGTTGTATACATAATATAACACAGTATATGTCATATATTGAGATCTGGGATCTGGACTTTCCTCTGACTGTTTTCTCAGCCCCTGTTAGAATTGGAGTCGTATGGGGCTAATTATTTAATTTTAATTGTTTTAAAATTGGTTGTTTAATTTCAACTACTGTTTTAATTAATATGTAGTTTAATCTGTTTTTAAGAGGGGGAGGGAGTTATATTATTTTAGTTTGTATGGAATCTTTTTACTGTAAACCGCCTAGATTGGTTCGCCACCGGGGGGTATATAAATAATAATAATAATAATTATTATTATTATTATATAGCTGTTAATAAACCATATGAAACGAATGGACATGATATATTGCTTGGCAAAGGGGCAAATTATTATTATTATAAATGAACTTAGCTTTTATGATGTAATGCCCTACATTTCCCTTGAATGTCCTACCTTTTGCAAAGCCTTGTCCTCCTTTGCAGTGAGGACATCTGGTCACTCAGTGGAGGCTAGGGGTCATGGCTATGGGGCAACGGTGGTGCTCCTGGCTCAGATGCTGCCAGTCTCCCTATACCCCAGGGGGGCTTTTTTTAGGTGGGGGGGAGGTACGTAGGTCTTACCATACTTGGGGGAGTCTGGAGAGGAGAGCTTCTCCACCAACCCTGCCAGGTGGGCCAAGTTCTGCTGTCGGAGGGCCACGGTCAGGCTGAGCGTCTCGGAGGGGTCCAGGCGGCCCACGGACTGCCATCCCTCAGGGACTCTGGGGGGGGGGGTAGGAAAAGGGGGGGGTTGACAGCACCCCAAAATTTTGGGGGAGGGGAGAGAAAATGGGAGGCCACAGTGAGCAGGGGGGCAGATGCCTCACTCTCACACACGCAACACACATATATTCACATGGGCCCAGTCTGTTCCTTGGGTCAGTGGAGCATGGCCAAAGCCTCCCTGTGGGGGGGGGGGCAGGGGGGGGGCAGCCAAGTTCTACCCAGAGAAGGCGCTCCCCTGCTTTGGCCAGGTCTCCAGTGTGTATGTGTGCGCGTGTGGAGAGAGAAATCTTGTCGCACCTTTGAGAGTGACTGCAAGAAAGAAATTGGCAGCATGAGCTTTCCTAGACTTCAGTCTACTTCCTCAGATGCAGTGTGTGTATGTGTATGGCCGCCCCATGAATTTCATAGGATTTTTGGGGGGGCAAGGCAACCTCAGAGCTGCTTTGGCCAGTTCTTTCCCCTGAAACAGAGCCTACAGCCCCTGGGATTCCTTGGTGGTCTCCTCTCCAAGGGCTCACCAGGGCTGGCCCTGCTTAGCTTCCAAGATCAGACGGGATCGGGTCAGCGGAGGATGGGCAAAGCCTCCCTTCGAGGGGGCCCCCAGTCCGTCTCTACCCAGAGAGGACCCCCCCCCTCCCAGGACCCCCTGCCTTGCCCAGGTCGGCCGTCGCAGCCGCGGAGGGAAAGCCGGAGCGGAGCTGGAAGAGCGGCTCCACCCGACGGGGCCTCCGCCGACCGACTTTGCAGAACTTGCTGAGCGGCTTCGGACGGGAAGGAGGGGGCGGGCGGGTCGGGCAGGGCGGGTCGGGTCAGAACCGGACTCCCTGCGCCCTGCAATCAAGCCCCGACGGGGATCGGGCGCCCGGCGATGGCCCTCGTCGAAGGGGAAAGGGTCAGGGTCCGTCGGGCAAGAACTGGATTCCCCCCCGCCCCCAGAACCAGACACCCATCTGCCCCTCCGGACCGTCGGGTCGGGCAAGAACTGGATCCGCCGCCCCGACGGGGATCGGGAGCCCAGCAATGCCTCTCCACAACGAAATAATGGGCTCGTCGGGGGGAGTCGGATCAGCTCAGAACCGGAACCCCGGAACCTCTGCGCCCTGCAATGGCCGCCCCCGACGGGGACTGGACGCCCAGCAATGCCTTCCCGCAGCTAAATCATGGGCTCGTCGGGGTGGGTCGGGTCGGGTCGGGTCGGAACCGGAGCCCTCAACGCCCTGCAGCGACTTCCTCGACGGGGTCGTCGGGGGGAAAGGAGTCGGGGTCCGTCGGGGAGGGTCAGGACCGGAGCCTCGGCGTCCTGCAATGCCCTCCCCGACGGAGACCGGGCACAAGGACGGGGCCTGGGCTGCCCCTCTGGTCTGGGACCGTCGAGGGGGGGCAATAATGGGTTGGGGTCCGTCGGGTGGGAGACTCACCGGAACAGCTGGTCCGGCTCCGGAGTCCAAAGGGCGGGCGAAGAGAAGGAGACGAAGAGGCTGAAGAGGAGGCACCTGTCGGGGGAGAAGAAAGACGGGGTCAGACTGGACTGGACTGGACTGGACTGGACTGGACTGGAGGGGCTGGGGGTCCTCGGTCCACCCCTCCGTCCGTCCGTCCGTCCTTCTTTCCCTCCTCCCCGCCGTCGGGTACCGGAGCTCCATCCTCTTCCTCCTTGATTGCTGCTCCTGTTCCGCTTGAATGTCACAGGACACGGGAGTCACGTGAGAAAGGCTCGGGGAGTCACGTGATCGGGGGAGTCACGTGGCTCCCAGCTGTTTTCCCCCCCCCTCCCCTCCCTGCCCTCTGCCCATGCTCAGAGGATGCGCTGCGCTGGAGGAGAACCCTTGCTCCGCATCTGCACCGACGACTTGCGAAGCAGCCTGATCCCGCTTCAGATGCGGCTCTGGGCGCTCGCTGCTCCATGCCATGGACGCCTGGGATGGCAGAGAAAGCTCCCCGAGCTAAGATCCGATCCACAGCCCTGAGGCAATCAATGGCAGTTCGAGCGGTGTCGAAGCGGGTTATTTCTGCGGTGCGGAGGCGGAGGCAGCCTAAATTAGTCTGTACTGCTTTTAATTAGGGATGGTATAAAATGATAGCTTTCATGCATGTTTATCTCATCAGGTCTTCAGTCTTGCATTTTGCTATATCCAAGTTGTAATAATAATAATAATAATAATAATAATAATAATAATAATAATAATAATAATTTATTTAATACCCCGCCTATTGGAAAACCAATCCAGGCGGCTTACAAATTAAAATCAAATACAAACCCCAGACAATCCCTCCCCCCCCCTTTAAAACAGTATTAAATCACAATAGCTTAAAAAACAATATAACAATTAAAACTTAAATAATAAAATTATTGGATGGATGTTGTGAGCCATCTTGAGTCCCATGCAGGAAGAAAGGGGAGTATATGACAGATAGATAGACACTGTAGACAGATAGATAGTTAAGTAGATAGATAGATAAGAAGATAGATAGGTAACTACGGATGGACAGACAGGTAGGTAGGTAGATAGACAGACAGATAGTTAAATAGATAGATAGATAGATAGATAGATAGATAGATAGATAAGAAGGTAGATAGGTGGATGGACAGATGGATAGATAGATTGACTGATTGATAGACAGACAGACAGACAGACAGACAGATAGATAAGAAGGTAGATAGGTGGATGGATAGATGGATAGATTAATTGATAGACAGACAGGTAAGTAGGTAGGGAGACAGACAGATAGACAGTTAAGTAGATAGATAAGAAGGTAGGTAGGTACAGATGGATAGATAGATTGATAAACAGACAGACAGGTAGGTAGATAGACAGACAGTTAAGTAGACAGATAGGTAAGAAGGTAGATACGTAGGTACAGATGGATAGATAGATTGATAGATTGATTGATTGATTGATAGACAGTTAAGCAGATAGATAGATAGACAGGTAGGTAGGTAGATATAAATAGGTAGGTACACATAAATCAATAGATAAGCAGATAGGTAGGCAGATAGAGATAGATAGATAGATTGACAGAGAGGTAGCTAGGTAGATAGATTAACAGATAGCTAGATACATAGGTAGGTATATAGATAAATAAACAGACAGATATATAGACAGACAGGCAGGTAGGTAGGTAGGTTGGTAGGTATTAGATGGATAAACAGACAGACATATGGATAGGCAGACAGAGAGGAAATTAGATAGGATTCTGTATGGTGTGGGATGGGAGGAGGAGGTCAGTAGGGAGGGTGACACCAGGAGTGACCGCACCGGGTGACACCAACCCTAGGGACGCCGATGGATGGCAGGGCTGGGGAGAAAAGCCTGGCAGAGAAGGGCCAGTCAGCCGGCCACAAAGTCCAGCTGCTAGCCCATGCCCTGCCTGCCTGCTGCCTGGCATTAGGGGAAGGGGATGGCACTGGGCCTGATGCCTTCCCTGGGCTAGCTGCCCCATCTGGTCCGGCCTGCTGGTGCTGTCCGGAGGAGGGCAACCAAAATAGTGAAAGGAACCTGAATTATTCCTCTTAAATATAATACACAGCAGAGAGATACAGAAGAACCTGGAGTCTATTCTATATTTAATTAAAGCAGCAAGAATCATATTTGCAAAAAAATGGAAGTCTGGAAACACCGACTATAGACAAATGGCTTACTAAAACACTTGGTATTATAGAGATGGACAGATTGACTATACACTAGCCCAGGGGTAGGCAACCTTGTTGAGCCGGGGGCCGGGTTGCTGTTCCTCAGACAATTGCCCCCCCCCCCCCCGAAGCACCAAAAATAAATAAATAAATAAATAAATATTAAAATTAAAAAAAATAAAAAAATAAAAAAATAAAAAAAATATGCATGCACACTCTCTCAGCCCCAGAAAAGCCACGGCAAAACCCCTGTGGAGATTTTGCCAAGAAAACCCCCAAAACAAGTAATAACAACAATAATCAATATCATCATGGCGGGCGGCGGCGGCGGCGGCAGGACTGGCCTGGGGCCGGTCCAAAGGCCTCGGGGGCCACATCCGGCCCCCGGGCCTTAGGTTGCCTACCCCTGCACTAGCCCCTCCTAATTTGTGGGGATTTGTTCCGGACCCCCTTGCGAAAATGGTGGCTTGCACTTATTTGAGTCCCATAGGAAATAATGGGGGGTGCGCCTGTGGCAGGTGTGTGCAGCGGCGCATGTTGTGCGCACCGCTATTATATTCATAGGCACTTGTCCCTCCTGCGAAGAATAAGACTGCAAATTCCAAGTCTGGAAAAAGGGAGGGACAACTGTATTAATTAACAAAAAATCAACTCAAAAATAAAGAGCAGAGTGGGAATTAGTTCTAAAATAGTGTAGTAAAAAATATAGTCAGTTTAGAAATGTCTAAACATATGAGAAGAAGACATCTATGAAAAGTATAAAAGATTATAAATATATAAATAAATAAATAAATAAATAAATAAATAAATAAAACAATTGTAAATGAGGGTAAGAAGAATACCGGTATTTTTAGGAGAAAAATAGAGTGGAAATATAGTAGATGTTGAAATCTCTGCTTTGTTTTGATGCATATGCAGAGAAATACAGAGATGGGGGAAATGATTTGCAGACTTCAGAGGAATATAGAGAATATGTATTAGTTTTGAGGAAGTGGATGAACTGAAGTAGAATTGTTTTTAAGAATTAAACTAAGGATATATGGTTAAACAGGGAAGGAAAGAGGATGTATCCAACTATGTTCTGTAAATAAGGTGGGTAGGAGGGAAGAATGACGTTGTTATTTCAAACCGGCTTCAGGACAGGATTTGGGGTTGAGACTGCCATGGTTGCCTTGACCGACGATCTGCGTCGGAGCATCGACAGGGGAAGTGTGACCCTGTTGGTGCTCCTAGACCTCTCAGCGGCTTTCGATACAGTAGACCACGGCATCCTCTTGGACCGCCTGAGGAGGTTAGGTATCGGGGGCACTGCTTTGCAGTGGTTCCGGTCCTTCCTCTCGGGCCGGTCCCAGAGGGTGCTGCTCGGGGACTGTAGCTCCAGCAAGAGAGACCTCACTTGTGGGGTCCCTCAGGGAGCTATTTTATCCCCGATGTTATTTAACATCTATATGAAGCCGCTGGGTGAGATAATACGGAGTTATGGTGCTGGGTGTTATCAGTACGCTGATGACACCCAAATCTATTTCTCCATGTCTCGTTCGTCGGCCTCGAATTCCACTGGCATCTCTTCTCTCAATGAATGTCTTGGGGCGGTAATGGGCTGGATGAGGAAAAACAGATTGAAGCTGAATCCAGACAAGACGGAGGTGCTCACAGTAGCGGCCCCGAAACCAAGAATTGGGTTGCAACCTCCAGTCCTGGATGGGGTCACACTCTCCTCCAGTGACTGTGTTCGCAGTCTGGGGGTGCTCCTTGATTCGTCGCTCGAGATGACAAATCAGGTCAATGCGACGGTCAGGAGCGCCTGCTATCAGCTTCGGCTGATACGCCAGCTGCGCCCTTTTCTGGAAGTAAGGGATCTCGAGACTGTGGTACACACGTTGGTAACCTCACGCCTCGATTTCTGCAATGCACTCTACATGGGGCTACCCTTGTGCTTGATCCGGAAACTGCAATTGGTACAAAATATGGCGGCCAGACTTGTATCTGGAACATCTCGGAGGGACCACATTACTCCGGTTCAGCGGTCCCTCCACTGGCTGCCTATTGGTTTCCGGACCCAGTACAAGGTGTTGGTTATCACCTTTAAAGCCCTAAATGGCTTGGGTCCAAACTATCTCAAGGACCGCCTTCTCCCATACAATCCTCCCCGCGCTCTTCGGTCCTCCGGGAGAAATTTACTGCAACTTCAGAAGTCGAGACTTGCAGCTACCTCCCGGAGGGCTTTCTCAGTTGTCGCCCCTAAACTCTGGAATGGCCTGCCGGACGAGATCCGTCTTTTAACATCCTTGGACAGCTTTAAAAAAGCTGTCAAGACGGATCTCTTCCGGCAGGCCTTTCCGGACCAGTGACTCCCACCTCGGACATAGCCCCACCAAGCCGATCCTCTCGTGGCCCCATCAAATCTGATGGTGAGGATCGTGGTGTTCAGGCTTTTTATAATCATTGCACTGGGCTTTTAATTTGATTTGTTAAATTATTTGTTTTAATATATTACTATTTAATACTTTTTAAGGGGGAGGGGGGTATCTTCTATTTTTATTGTATGGGTTTTATTGATGTATTTCATGGATTTTAATATGTAAGCTGCCCGGATTGGGTTTCCATTGGGCGGGGTAAAAATAAAATTTATTATTATTATTATTAGTATTGCTTTGTTTTGATTTCAAACCTAAAATGGATTATCAAAGGATATCAGTTGATATATGTTTGATGCCATAAATATGATGTGGAAAATAAAATGTTTTTAAAAATAGTGAAAGGTCAGGAAACCATGCATTCCCTCTGAGGAACAACTTGGGGAGCTGGCTATGTTTAGACTGGAGAAGAGAAGGTTAAGAGGTGACATGAGAGCCCTGTTTAAATATTTGAAGGGATGCCATATTGAGGATGCTGCTCCAGAGAACAGGACACAAAGCAATGGATGGAAACTACAGGAAAAAAGGTTCCATCTTCTAAATATTAAGAAGAACCTCCTGACTATAAGAGCTGTTTGCCAGTGGAAGACCCTGCCTCAGAGTTTGCTGGATCTCCTCCTTTGGGTTTTTTAAAACAAAAGCTGGATTGCCTTCTGTCAGGAGTGCTTAAATTGTGGATCCCTGCATGGCCGAAGGGGGTTGGCATGGATGGCCCTCTTCCAACTCTATGATTCATGATAAAACTGGGGAGGGGAATTGTCAAGTCTTTTTTTTTTGTTTGTTTATTAGAAAATTTAAAACACAAAAACAAAAACAAAAAACTTAATAACACATAAGACAACCACCAAATAGGCAGAAACATATATACATATACATATACATATACATAACAAATAACAATACAATTACAAAAACTTAAACATTAACATAAACACATACAAAAAAATCTTCCATGATCAAACGCAAGGGATTAAATGTTCTTTCTTGATCCCTAGACCTCTACTTGAATTTTAATCAAACATCACGGAACTAAACCATCTTTTCGGTGTAGAACAGGGGTAGGCAACCTTTCCCCTTTAAGGGCCGAGGGACTTCAGCTCCCAGAAGCCTCAGCCATGTTGGCCAATAAAGCAAAGCAAAGCAAAGCAGCTTATTTATATACCGCTTCATATCACGCTATGGGATGTCTAAGCGGTTTACAACTGTGAGCTGATTGCCCCCCAACAGTTGGGTACTCATTTTAGCGACCTCGGAAGGATGCAGGCCTGAGTCGAGCCTCAGCCCTGGCTGGTATTGAACTCGCAACCTTGTGGTCGAGTGAGTGGCTGCAGTACAGGCATTTAACCACTGCGCCACCAGGGCTGATAGTCCCATGTTGGCCAATAGCTCCTGGGATTCTGGGAGTTGAAGTCCCTCGGCCCTTAAAGGGGAAAGGTTGCCTACCCCTGGTGTAGAATTTACACTTCTGTTCAAAACGCACACTATTTGGATATTATAAGAATTTTATAACATTTATATCAATAGTCTCTCATATAACTTCCTTTATCAATGTTCCTAAGTCCAATATCTCATCATAATTTCTAACTAATGTAATTACTATAATCATTAGAATCGTCAAATCTCATACATATATATACATATATACGCCCGTATGCCAATAACAGCAACAGAGATTCGTAATTTCAAGGTTACCAGCTTCGGTTATGTATAGAGACACAAATAGCGTTCATATTAACAAAGACTAATCACGTTTAGACTATCACAATATAAGTTACCGTTAAACTATAATATGCTTCCACTTTCTTTAATTCCCCAGAAACCTTCAGATTGAAACAAAGTCACATACGCATATACAATCCATTCGTCTGTTCCTTTCTATTAAGTCTTTTTCCCTAATCTTTCAAAAGAGGAGTTACAACTTTAGATCTTTTATCTTCATACTCATACCAATAATTCCATTCTGAGTGGAAATCCGTAATAGATTTATTCTTACCTAGCCATGTCAATTTTTCTAATTCGTATATTTCATACATTTTATGTCTCCACTCTTCAATTGTGGGAATTTCTCTCCTTCTCCAATATTTGGCATACAGTGTTCTTGCTGCGGTAATCATTAAATACAGTAATCTTCCACCTCTTTTCTCAATCTCATTCTTCATAATATTGAGAAGATACAATTTCGGGTCCATTCCTATATTCATATTTAATATAACCATAATTTCTCTATTAATAGCTTTCCAATATTTTTGAGCATTTTCACAGTTCCACCAAATGTGAAAATAGAATCCCGTCTTCTCCCCGCATTTCCAGCACGCTGGATTGTATCCTTTATAGATTTTTGACAAGCGATAAGGTGTTAAATACTACCTACTCATTACCTTATAAGCGTTCTCTCTCTGATCCGAATTAAACAACATTTTCTTAAATTTTTCCCAACTTTTAGTCCAATCGTCCAAATTACCCTCTGTTTTAGATCCTTTGCCCAATTAATCATGTAATTTTTAACTGTATTTGCTTCCGTTTCCCAATTCCTAATTAAATTATAATACTTTGAGATAGTCTTGCGGTTTTCTCCAAACAATACTTTTTCAAAAAAAATTTCCACATCACCAATCCTATCTAGTTTTTCATCCAGTTTAAATTGTTCAAACAATTACCTATATGTAAACCAATTGACATTCCATCCCATCCTATTCAGATCATCTTGTGATCTAAATCGCAATTTAGAATTGACCAGTTCTACTAAGTCTTTGTATTTTAACCAATTATCATTCTTATATATCACTTTCATCAATATCGCTTCCGCAGGGGACGCCCAAAACGGAATTTTTTGACACCATTTTGCTTTGTACTTTATCCAAATTCTCAAACAAGACCTTCGTATATGGTGATTTTTAAATCTTGAGTCTCCTCTAAATTTATCATAAAAAATATATGAATGATATCCATATATCAAATCAGCTCCTTCCAATTCAAGGATTCTTTGATTTCTCAGTAATAGCCACTCTTGTATCCAATCAAGTACACATGCATCATAATACCAAATACGGTTTGGTATGGCAAGCCCCCCTCGCTCAACCTTATCTTGCAAGCCTAGTGCCTGAATTCTATGTTTTTTATTTTTCCATATAAAATTTAACAAATCTTTATTCCAATTTTGGAGAACTTTTTCATTTTCAATTATCGGAATGTTTTGAAAGTAATACATTATTTTAGGGAGAATAGACATCTTAATTACCGCAATCCTTCCTAACCAAGACAAATTTAATTGTTCCCATTTCCTCATCTTTTCTTTAATCTCTTGCCAAATTTTTTGATAATTATTTTTGAATAGATCTGAGTTTTTAGTACTAAGCCAAATTCCTAAATATTTTGTTTTCTTTTCCCATTTAAATCCCGATATTTCTTTTAACTTCTCAATTTCATTCTTGCTAATATTCATGGTCATCATTACTGATTTGTTTATATTTATTCTATAGCCTGATACTGATCCAAATTCATGTAGATAGGACATAAGTTTCTCTAGGCATTCTAATGGGTCCGAAATCGTTAGGACCAGGTCATCTGCATAGGCCCGTAATTTATAGGTTTGTTTTCCAATTTTAATTCCAGTGATCTCTTTACTATTTCTTATTTGAGAAAGCAATACCTCCAATGCCAAAATAAATAATAATGGGGCTAAGGGGCATCCCTGCCTAACGCCTTTCTGAATTGCAAATTTAGATGTTCTATCTCCATTTACTATAACATAGGCATTTTGTTCTGAATAGATGTTCCTAACCCATTTTATAAATATTTCTCCAACATCCATTTTTTGAAGGACCCCAATCATGAAATTCCAATTTACATTGTCAAAGGCTTTCTCCGCATCCAGAAAGATCAAAGCCAATTTTTTCTGTATATTTTTTTGATGGAGATCAATTATGTTCAATAAATTCCTAAGATTTTGTTTTGGATCAAGTCTTATTGAACTAGAGATATATTACATCCACAGCATACCCCCAATCTTCCAAAATTGGAACTATGTTTAAAAAACCCCAGATAAGATTAGTTTGGCATGACTTCTTTTAGAAAAACCCATGCTGGCTCTTGGTAATAACAGCATACCTTTCTAAGTGTGCACAGGGTGACTAATGGGGGTTGCAGACTGCCAGAAATAGTGCAAATTGAGTCCACTTTTAGGGTTAGGGTTAGTGCTAGGGAATCATGGGAATTGGTTTTTTTTCTGAGACTTTGAGCCTTCTCTGTCAGAGAGCTCTGGTGCCACAATAAAATACAGTTCCTATGATTTCCTAACCCTAACCCTAACCCTAAAAGTGGACTCAATTTGCACTATTTCTGGCAGTCTGCAACCCCCCATATTTAATGCTCTCTCCTGGAAGCTTTCCTAGTATTGACACTGAGCTGTGCCAGAAGTGGGGGTTTCAAGTCGCCCTGAAACAAACCACGCTGCTCACAGAATTGTTTTACTTAGATTGTATGCCTCTGGCAGGTTTTATTCTGTTTTATCCTTGATTGTCTTTTGTACAGCATTGAGTACACTGACAGCACTCTAGAAATAAATAATAATAATAATAATAATAATAATAATAATAATAATAATAATAATAGGGGGATTGAAACATGGCCTGATGGCCATGCAGCCCTTTCTTGTGGCCCCCCAGTTCCTCCTCTGAGACTGGCATTTTCCTGTGGAGGTTAATTTCCTCTCCTGGAAGCCTCCAGAGGCAAGGATTTGGATGGGTCAAATGTACGCCCAACAACTGCTGACCATTAAATACTCAATCCCTTGTTGGAATGTATATTGGATTGGAATGTATGTTGAGCATTTTCAATCTGTCAACCATTGTTTGGATTTCCATACTTGTTGACAGCTTTTAATCCGAGTGGATTCTGTCTCCGTACCTGAAGCAGCTCTGTTGCTCTGCCATTTGTTCCTGGCGATTTATTTCTCCCAAGTGCTTTGAATGCAGCTTCCACTTCATTTTCTGAAACAGAAGGTTCATCTTCAGATGGTTCTTCCTTGAATAAGTCTGTCATTGTTTAATCTCTTTTACATATTTCTTCAGTGTATTGTTTCCATCCTCTTTTAATTTCATCTTGGTTGTGTATTGTGTTCCCCTGCTGATTGTAGAGCATCCTTTCATTTAAATTCCCCTTTGAGTTCTCAGATCTCTTATTCTTCCTTTTTGTTGTCGTTGTCACCTTCTATGTCTCTGCATTAATTATCACAGTCGTTCTCCTTATCTTTGCATATCAGTCACATCTTGTTTCAGTCGCTGTTTTACTTTAGCTTCTTGTCTGTCCTTAACTGTTTGAAGAGTTTCTGATTCACTGAGAAGAGGTTCGCCAGAAGTCACATTGAAGGAACATGACAACTGTAGGGAGTTTGTGTGATCATAGAATTATAGAATTGGGAGAGACCCATCCAGTCCAACCCCTTTCTGGCATGCAGGAACACACAATCCAAGCACTCCCTGTGACAGGTGGCCATCCAGCCTCTTTTTAAAAACCTCCAGAGAAGGAGATTCCACCACCCTTCGAGGGAGCGCCTTCCACTGTCAAACAGTGTTTATCATCAGGAAATTCTTCTCAGTGTATGACTGGAATCTCCTTTTCACAGAATCATAGAGTTGGAAGAAACCACAAGGTCCAACCCCATGCCATGCAGGAACACACAATCCAAAGAAGGAGACTTTGCCACACTCCAAGGGATTGTGTTCCACTGTGGAAGAGCTCTTACTGTCAGGAATGTTGAGGTGGAATCTCTTTTCCTGGAGCTTGCATCCATTGCTCCATTGTGTCCTATTCTCTGAAGCAGCAGAAAACACAAGCTAGCTCCCTCCTCAATATGAAATAATAATAATAATAATAATAATAATAATAATAATAATAATAATAATAATAATAATGTATTTATATACCGCCCGGTGGCAAACCAATCTAGGCGGTTTACAAAGCTAAAAATACATACAACTTAAATAACATAACTCCCTCCCCCCCCCTTAAAAATCAATTAAACTACAGATCAGTTAAAAACAATAATCATTTAAAACATAACAATAAACAATAGACCAATTAAATAGAAGCCAGCAAACCCCATACATACAGGAGAGACATCCCTTCAAATATTTAAAGAGGGCTATCAAATCACCTCTTAACCGTATCTTCTCCAGGCTAAACATCCCCAGCTCCCTAAGTCTCTCCTCAGAGGGATTCATGGTTTCCAGACCCTTCACCATTTTAGTTGCCCTCCTTTGGACATGCTCCAGCTTCTCAACATCCTTTTTGAATTGTGGTGCCCAGAACTGGACTCAGGATTATTCCAGGTGAGGCCTGACCAAAGCAGAATAGAGTGCCACTATTACTTCCCTCCATCTAAACACTATACTTCTATTGATGCTGCCTGGGATCATATTGTTTTTGATGACTCTTTGATGGAGTCAGTCTTCATGTCAAGTAACCTTCTTCTTTTCTGCCTGCCTTGTACTTTATGTTCAACTCCAGCTGAGCCATCTTTGCTTCTAGTGAGACCTGACTCTTAACAGTGGCTAATTACAACTGGGGAGGGTTTCAGGCAGGGGTAGGCAACCTTTCCCCTTTAAGGGCCGAGGGACTTCAGCTCCCAGAATCCCAGGAGCTATTGGCCAACATGGGACTATTGGCCAACATGGCTGAGGCTTCTGGGAGCTGAAGTCCCTCGGCCCTTAAAGGGGAAAGGTTGCCTACCCCTGGTCAGGAATCCAGGGGGACCACAAGTTGAACATGAGTCAACAGTGCGATGCAGCAGCTAAAAAGGCCAATGCAGTTTTAGGCTGCATCAGTAGAAGTATAGATCAAGAGAAGTAATAGTGCCACTCTATTCTGCTTTGGTCAGGCCTCACCTGGAACAATCCTGCGTCCAGTTCTGGGCACCACAATTCAAAAAAGATGTGGAGAAACTGGAGTGTGTCCAAAGGAGGGCCACTAAAATGGTGAAGGGTCTGGAAACCATGAAGCCCTATGAGGAGAGATTTAGGGAGCTGGGGATGTTTAGCATGGAGAAGAGAAGGTTGAGAGGTGATATGATAGCTGTGTTTAAATATTTGAGGGGATGTCATATTGAGGAAGGAACAAATTTGTTTTCTGCTGCTCCAGAGACTAGGACCCGGAACAACGGATGCAAGCTCCAGGAAAAGAGATTCCACCTCAACATTAGGAGCAACTTCCTGACAGTGAAAGCTGTTCAAAAGTGGAACACACTCCTTCCTCGGAGAGTAGTGGAGTCTCCTTCCTTGGAGGTCTTTAAGCAGAGGCTGGATGGCCATCTGTCACAGGGGATGCTTTGATTGGGAGTTCCTGCATGGCAGGGGGTTGGACTGGATGGCCCTTTTGGTCTCTTCCAACTCTATGATTCTATGATTCTATGTGTCAGTTGATGGCATCCCAGAGAAAATGGTGGTGTGGGTTTTCCTAGCCCTAGCACCCATGGTTTTTCAGAATTCCTCCTGGCTAAGTGGAGCTGTATTTTCTGGCCATTGAGTCGGCATGTGTGATCGATCGCTGCACTGCTGCCAGGGCACTCTCCTCCACATTCATCTTGTAGCACAGTGCTCCAGCTTCTAGGTAGGGGGTTATAGGGGGCTGGGCAGAGTGACCACACATCCTCCTTTCCCAGGAAATGTCCTACATTCAACCTTCTGTCCAGAACAATTCCAAAGTGTCCTCCATTTTCAGTATGACTGAGAAGGCCATTGACTAACACCACATTTGCTGTTCCATTTGAGAAGGCCATTAACTAACACCACATTTGCTATCCACATTTGAGAAATGTATCTACTTGGCCACCTCACTGCAAATAGGAGGATAAAGGTTCCTTTTTCACAGGAGCAGCAGCATACAAGATTCGTACCCAGAGCTCACGGTGCGTTTGTTTCTCAAAGGAGAAAAGGACAGCAAAAGTGTTAGGAAATGAACTGCTTGAAGACACAATGAAAATGTTGACAGTTCTCCCCCTCCCCTCAATTTCAGCACAATGGACAAATGTTTATTTAAATCTACAGTTTAAAAGTAGATTCAGTCAAGGGCTTGTTGCTTCTTGTTGTTGTGTGCCTTCAAATTGTTTCCAACTTATGGTGACCCTAAAGGCATCAATAGGGATGTAGTGTCTATCTAGACTGAGGGAAGTAATGGTGCCAGTCCATTTTGCCTTGGTCAAACCTCACTTGGAATACTGTGTCCAGTTCTGGACACCACAATTCAAGAGGGACATTGAGATGCTGGAGCGTGTCCAGGGTAATAGGGAAGGGTCTGGTATCCACCAAGCCCCATTATGAGAAGCAACTGAGGCAGCTAGGAATGTTTAGCCTGGAGAAGAGAAGGTTAAGAGGTGACATGATCACCATATTTAAACACTTCAAGGGATGTCATATTGAGGATGGAGCAAGCTTGTTTTTTTGCTGCTCCAGGGATTTGAACATGGAGCAAAGGATTCAAGCTGCAGGAAAAGAGATTCCACCTCAACATTAGGAAGAACCTCCTGACCCTAAAAGCGGTTGGACAATGGAACACACTGCTTCCTCAGAGAGCGATGGAGTCTCCTTCTTTGGAGGTTTTTAAGGAGAGGCTGGATGGCCATCGGTCCCAGGGATGGCTTGGATAGTGTCTTCTTGTATGGCCGTAGGGATGGTGGAGAACTGGGTCCTGTGGTCTCTTCCAATTCTAGGATTCTAGGATTCTGGGGTCAGTCTATCTCAGGGGTAGGCAACCTTTTTGAGCCGGGGGCCGGGTTGCTGTCCCTCAGACAATTGGGGGGCCGAAGTACCAAAAATAAAAAAATAAAAATAAAAATATATATTTTTTAAAAATTAAAATTTTAAAAAATATGCATGCACACTCTCTCAGCCCCAGAAAAGCCATGGCAAAATCCCTGTATATTTTGCCAAGAAAACCCCAAGAACAAGTAATAACAACAATAATCAATATCATCATGGCAGGCGGCAGCGGGGGAGCAGCGGGGGGGCAGGGGCGGCCTGGGGCCGGTCCAAAGGCTTTGGGGAGCCACATCCAGCCCCCGGGCCTTAGGTTGCCTATCCCTGGTCTATCTGAATGTGACCACTGGTAAACTTTCATAAGGAAGCTAGGAACCATTCCCTGGGAGGACGAGGGCAAGAGAGGAATTTCCTTCTCATTCAATGATTCCAAGGGGCAGCATATTCCCTGTATTCTAGATCAGTGCCAGTCAAAGTGGTGGTCCAAGGACTGTGGCTGGGACTGGAGCCATCGTCTGCCAGGATACCCTCCAGCTGTCCTGATCTAGTTTACAACATGATCGCATTTTATAGCAGCGGGGGAAGTGAAAGAGATCCCCGGCCACTTTCCTTGTGAGGACAAGCTAAAGTTAGGGGGTCGCTTTTTAGTTCAGTGAAACAAGAAAAGCAGGATGCGGCTGGAGGTTTGCACAACTATGCCTGGTGTGGAGAAAGTTAGCAACAGGTGCTCCTTGTGCCCTGCTCTCTGCTAGGAGTCATGCTAAGATATGAGGATGGACAGACAGGAACATGGATGGGATTTAAGCAAGTCCTCCGTACAATACATGGTTCACTCACACAACTCCCTGCCACAAGAAACTAGCTTGGGTGGCATTTAGAGCCTTATTGCATTATCTAATATGCATTATTTAATGTGTTGCTTTCTTTGTGAAGTTGTAGGCTTTCATGGCTGGCATCCATAGTTTTTTGTGGGTTTTTCGGGCTGTGTGGCCATGTTTTAGAAGAGTTGCTTTCTTTGTATTAATATGTATTTTATTATTTTGCAGAATGCATGCCATCGGCAGGCTTTTTTTTAATCTATTTTTATCTATTTTATTGACTGTATGTACAGCACTGTGTAAATCTACAGTGCTATATAAATAAACTGTAATAATAATAATAATAATAATAATAATAATAATAATAATAAAAAAAAAACAAACCTGGCAAGCAAACGAAAAGGTGCGTATGTTTTTTCTCCCTCCACATGACATCAGTCTCTTTTGTTCTCTTCCAGGAGAGGGTCGTAAAAGTGTCATAAAAGCGTCCCATTTGCCAAGGTGAAATAATCTGTTTGGCAAAAATGATGCTTTTACAACGCTCTCCCACACTTTTACAACTTGAAGAGAATGGAGGGAGGGAAAAAAATGGCTCTTTTTGTTTGCTTCCGAGATTTGTTTAATAATGTGATAAGGCTCTTTGATCAATTGTAAGGACAAGGAGGACACCCGTCCATTGCTATTAATATGTGTGAAAAGGAAGCCGGTTCAGTATTGTGGACAAACAGGAAGGAAAGGTGACCAAGAAGGAATGCCAGCACAGCTACTGTTGTGATCATCATCATCATCATCATCATCATCATCCCATCTTTCCCCCCACCTTCTCCCCAATGCAGGATTCAAGGGAGCTATCATACAAAAATTTTAAAAAATTACACTAACAATAGAATTAAAAGCAGGAGCCAGCATGACATAGTGCTTTGCATGTATGATTATAACCCTGGAGAGCAGGATTTATTTCCCAGTTCAGCCATGGAAACTCACTGGTTGACCTGAGGAAATTCACACTCTCTCAGCTTCAGGGCAAGGCAATGGCAAACCTCCTCTGAAAAAATCTGGCCAAGAAACCCCATGACAGCTTCGCCTTAGGGTTGCCATAAGTCAGAAACAACTTGAAGGCACACGACAACAAAGAACAAACTTTCATAAATGCTTTATTCCCTGAGCATGAACAGAGTGATTGGATAATAATATACTTTATACAAGGCAACAATAATTAGCAAATGAATGTATCTTTTCTGGCATTTTATCTGCAATATATGTAATAACACTATCAAAATCAATTTAGTAATGCTTGATTCAATACGCAGTCTTGCTAAGTCAATAAGCTGGGATTGAGACACGGCAGATAAACGTTTTGATGTGTCTAAGTTTGGTAAAAGATCTTTCTACTGATGCTACTGGAGCTGGAATTGTTAACAATATTCTCAAACTAAGACAGATGTTTGGAAGCATCTCACAAAATTTGTAGTCAGTTAATAAATGTAGCAATTCTAAAGGTTTCGGTTCTGGTTTTCAAAGCATTCTAAATGGGTGGTTTGAAAAATAACTTGTCAAACTTGGATCTGAAAGACATGGTAAATATGTGTCATATAATGAAATGGTGGCCTTTCTGGTTACAATGGGTGCATCTACACAGTAGAAATAATGCAGTTTGACATCACTTTAAATGCTGTAGCTCCATCCTATGAAATCTTTGGATTTTAAGTTTTATAAGCTCTTTAGCCTTCTCTGCCCAAGAGTGATGGTGCCTCACAAAACTACAAATCCCAGGATTCTGCAGGATGGAGCCATGGCAGTTTAAAGTGGTGTCAGTCTGGATTATTTCTACAGTGTGGATGCACCATGAAATCAGAGGAAGATTAGGAATGGGAAGGGCAGCCACAAAGGAACTAGAAAAGATCCTAAAGTGTAAAGATATACAACTGAGCACTAAAGTTAGACTTGTCCAAGCCACTGTATTCCCCATCACCATCTATGGATGCAAGAGCTGGACAGTGAAGGAAGTGGATAGGAAGAAAATCAATTTATTTGAGATGTGGTGCTGGAGAAGAGTGCTGAGGATACTGTGGGCAGCTTAAAAGACAAACAAATGGATCCTGGAACAGATCAAGCTGGAATTCTCCCTGGAAGCCAAGATGATGATGCTGTTATACTTTGGCCACATATGAGAAGGCAGGACTCATTTCATGCGGGGAAATGTGGAGGGATGTAGAAAAAGAGAAAGATCATATGCTAGATGGATGGATATTAAGAAGTTTATGGATATGAGTTTACAGGACCTAAGCAGATCAGTGGAGGACAGGAGTCTTGGAGATGTCTCACCCACAGGGTCTCCATGGGTCAAGATCGACTCAAGGGTGGTTAACAGCAACAAAAACTCAGACTTTGTGGGGGCAGTGGGTTTGCTGGATCCCAGTACAGAGAGGGCTGCCAAAGATGGATCCCCCATCCTGGGTGAAGAAAAATGGCCAGCAGGACCCCCTTCACTGCATCTGACCCGTTGCCCCCCACTAGGGACACATAGGAGAATACGGTACTTGCCCATAGGGACACACTGGACTGGAGGATACTTGCCCATAGGGAACCATTGGGGAATAATTGCCTCTAAGGAAACATTGGGGAATATTTGCCCATAGAGAACCATTGGAGTGTAACTGCCTATACGGAAACAATGGGGAATACTTACCCATAGGGAAACATTGGGGAATACATGCCCATAGGGAAACATTGGAATATAATTGGCTATAGGGAACCATTGGGGAATAATTGCCTCTAAGGAAACATTGGGGAATACTTGCCCATAGAGAACCATTGGAGTATAACTGCCTATAGGGAAACATTGGGGAATACTTACCCATAGGGAAACATTGGGGAATACATGCCCATAGGGAAATATTGGAATATAATTGGCTATAGGGAACCATTGGGGAATAATTGCCTCTAAGGAACCATTGGGGAATACTTGCCCACAGGAAAACATTGGGAAATACTTGCCCATAGGGAAACATTGGAGTATAATTGCCCATAGAGAAATCTGTGATAATACTTGCCCATAGGGAACCATTGGAGTATAACTGCCTATAGGGAAACATTGGGGAATACTTGCCCACAGGAAAACATTGGAAGATACTTGCCCATAAGGAAACATTGGGAAATACTTGCCCATAGGGAAAAATTGGAGGATACTTGCCCATAGAGAAAATATTGGGGAATACCTGCCAATAGGGAAGAATTAGGGAATAATTGTCCATAGGGAAACATTGGGGGATATTTGCCCATAGGGAGACATTGGGGGATTCTTGCCCATAGAGAAACGTATGAAAATACTTGCCCATAGGGCAACATTGGGGAGTACTTGTCCATAGGGAAACACTGAAAACATTGGGGGATATTTGCCCATAGGGAAACATTGGGGGATTCTTGCCCATAAGGCAAGATTGGAGGATACTTGCTCTTAGGGAAACATTGGGGGATTCTTGCCCATTGGGAAACACTGAGGAATAAATACATGTCCATAGGGCAACACTGGGGGACCCTTGTTAAGGGGGAAATGCAGCTTCCCATGGAAAAACCATCTATCCCCATAGAGAAACCATCCTTGCCCATGTTTCTCTGTGGGCAAGTATTCTTGCTGGTACTCCAGCCTCAAGGTGACGAGTTTGATCCCAGGCAGGGCTCCAGGTTTTTCCCTCTGCCTTCCCTCCTTTCGTAGGCGGGCGAAATGACTCCTCCTCTGCTTGTGGGGGGCAATGGGCTGAGAGAGTGTGAGCCCCTTGGAGAGCGCTGAGGTCTCTCTCTCTCTCTCTCTCTCAAGCGGTAGAGACCTGTCAATAATGCTCTGGCTATTGCTAGGGAGACAGTGGAGGCGGCTTCTTCAGGGGGGAATGGGGCTCCCCATGGAAAAACCAAAGAGGCCCATCATCAAGAACCCTCCCTTGCCCCAGTGTTTCCCTCTGGGGAAGCCTGCTTTCTCTATGGGCCAGTCCTACCCTTTGTTTCCGTGCCTCCCCCGCCAACAAAGTCTCCCTTCCCTGCCTCTCTGGGGTGGGGGGCTTCTGAAGGGGAAGGAGGTGGGGGGGGTCTTCCCCTCCCTCCCTCCCTCCCTTCTTTCTTTCCTTCCTCTCCGTCGGATCGGGCGGCATTCCCGAGGCGGAGGGCATCGCCCCCGTCCTTTCTTCCCCGCCTGGAAACAAACGGAGACCTTAGACGGGGGCGGTGTGGAGGTCCCTCTATCTATCCCCCCCCCCGACTCCCCCATCTGCCCCCCCTCCTGCCCGGTTCTTTGTTCGAGTCTCGTCGGCGGATTGGCGCTCTTCCGTCCTGCTTCCCGACAAAAGCCGACCACCGACGGAGGGGATCCTTTCTTTCCCTGGGCATATGCCAGCGCCCTCCCGGTGCCCGTGGGTCTGGGGGCGAGGCGTGGAAGGGCCCCCCGGACCCCCCTTGCCTTCCCTCCATCCCTCCTTCCTTCCTCCTTCCCGTGGGCTGCTGGCGTCCGCTCCGTCCGGGGGCTGGGAGGGGTCTGCCTTGGAAACTGGGCCGGGCTTTTCGGGGTCTCGGGTTTCACGGGAGCCAGCGCCGTCCCTTCCTAGTCCTTAGTAGTCCTTCGTCCTGGCGGCGGCGGCGGAGGAGGAGGAGTGGGCTTCCTTCCTTGGCGTCCGGGGAGGACCAGGAGGGAGGATGGAGGGGAGAGAGGCGGGGGCGCCCCGTCGGGGGAAACGGATCTGGGGGGTAAGAGGAGGGGAAGGGGCCCCGAAGCAGAGCTTCCAAGACCCCCCCCCCGCCTCCCCTTCCCCGTCGGTTTTGCGGGGGGGGGGCATTGGGAGGGGAGGGGAGGGGAGGGGGCTGGCTTGGCTTGGCTTGGCTTGGCTTGGCTGGCCTTTCAGGGGCCGAGCCTGGAGCCAGCCCCCCCCCCCCCCCCCTGCCTGCCTGCCTGCCTGCCTCCTCCATCTCCCGCTCCGAGCAAATTGGAAGCAGCTGTGGGGCTGGGAAAGACCCCCCACACACACACACATCCCCCGTCCTCTCCTTCCTTGGGATGCCCCGCAGGGAGGGGGGGCGGGAGGGGGCGGAGGGAGAGTCAGGGTGCCCCCCCCCCAAATGCTGGGACCCCTCCCTCTAAGCCCCCCCCCCGAAATGCCGTCCCTCCTCCTTGGCCAGCGCCCTCGGAGCCTCCTGACCCCCCCCTCAGTCCGGAGGAGGACGGGGGGGCTTTCCAGGCGAGCCAAGGATGAGCTCAGGACCCCCCTCCCCCTCCCCCTCCCCTCCCCCTCCCCCCCCCCCCGTCAAGGCAGAGCCAAGGAAGAAGGGCTCTCCGGGCTTTGGCGGGGGGGGGCGCTTTCCCCTACCTCCCCCTCCGCCTTTGGGGCTCTTGGCTGGGGAGGGCCATTGCCCCCCCCCTCCAGGTTGCCTTTTGTGGAGAGAAAGAGGGAGGGAAAGAGCCTTGGAGGGAGCCTCCCCTTCCCCTCTCTCCCCCCCCCCCCCCGTTGGCTTTGCTGCGGCTGCTGCTGCTGAGGGGGGGGGGGAGTGAGGGAGCCAAGGCGCCCGAGACAAAGGCGGAGAGGGAGGGAGGGAGGGAAGGAAGGAGAGAAAGAAAGAAAGAAAGAAAGAAAGGAGGAGGAAAGGAGGGAGGGAGGGAAAGAAAGAAAGAAAGAAAGAGAGGCAGGATAGGAGAGAAAGAGGGAAAGAAGGAAAGAAGGAAAAGAGAAGGGAGGGAGAGAAGGAAGGAGAGAGAGAGAGAGAGAGAGAGAAAAGAAAGAAGGAGGGAAAGAAAGAAAGAAAGAAAAAGATAAAAAGAAAGGAGGGCGGGAGGGAGGTGTCCATTGGGCTGGGAAGCCTCGGCGACGGCGGAGACAAAAGGGGTCCGAGGCCAGCTCCCCCTCCCTCCCTCCCTCCCTCCCTCCCTCGCCAAGGTGCCCCCGCCTCCTTCCCCTCCCTTTCCTTCCTTCCTTCCTTTCTTTCTTCCCCCCTCCCTCCCTCCCTCCCTCCCTCCCTGGAAGGTAGGAGCATCGCCTGGTCCCTTCCGAGGGGCTGGGGCTAGACACCCCCTTTCTGCTGCCAAATTGGGGGGGGGGGCACGGGAGAGGAGAGAGGGGTGAGCCCTCCCTCCCCCATCAGAGCGCCCCCTCCTCCTCCTTTGGGGAGGGGGTGGGAGGGGCCCCCTGGGGTCTTCCCTTGGGCCCCCTCATCTCAGGGGATACAGGGGGAGCGGGGTCAGGTCTGGCTCAGTGCCGCCTTCATCCGATGCCCCGTTAAGCGGGCATGGGACCCTTGCAGTGCCCTCCACACCCTGGGGCTCTTCTGGTCCCCCAACCTGCTCCAGGGCTTGTCTCAGAGGAGGGGGGCATGCCTTGAATCTTTGGGTCAAGAGTGCAAAGGGGACCCCAGTTGCCCACCCCCCAATCCCTGCAGGGACCTCCCTGTGCTCCAACTGTGCCCTCCCGTGCCATGCCATGCCATGCCATGCCATGCCATGCCGCAGCGGGCAAGTACTTGGCCTCGATCTCCCCTCCCTAACTGGCCTTCTCCCTTGCATTCCTTGCAGGATTACCAGGCTGCTGAGCGGGCTGAGGCTTCGGTCACCACAACCAGTACAGCAGCGGACGCTCCTCTTCCTCCGCAGAGCAGACCCATGGAGCTGCTGACCCCGGGGCCTCAGGCGGTCCAGGGTCTCCCCTTCCTCCTCCTCCTCCTGCTCCTGGGGGTGCCTGGGCAGTGCTCAGCTGTGCCAGGGACGCTGGACTTGCAGATCGACGAGGAGCAGCCGGCAGGCACCATCATTGGGGACATCAGCGCAGGGCTGCCCCCGGGCACCGCCAGCTATGTGTACTTCATCTCGGCCCAGGAGGGCAGCGGCGTGGCCACTGACCTGGAGATTGACGAGAACACAGGCATCATCAAGACAGCACGAGTGCTGGACCACGAAAGCCGGGACCACTACAGCTTCATTGCCGTCACCCCCGAAGGGGCCACGGTGGAGGTCCGTGTGCAGGTCAACGACATCAATGACCATGCGCCCGCCTTCACCCGGACCCGAGGGTCACTCTTGATCCCAGAGCACACACCCCCGGGCAGCCGTTTCCCCCTCGAGCCGGCCTTTGATGCAGATAGTGGCCCGCTGGGCATCCAAGGCTACACCCTCAAGGGTGGCGGTGTGGAGCAGGTCTTCCGGTTGGAGGCCCGACGTGGCCCTGATGGCCTCTTGCACCCAGAGCTGGTGGTGACCGGAGTCCTAGACCGCGAAGTACGCTCGGCCTACGTGCTCTCCTTGGAGGCCTATGATGGCGGATCTCCACCACAGAGCTCCCAAATGGCCTTGGAGGTCTCTGTGCAGGACATCAATGACAACGCCCCGGCCTTCAACCAGAGCCGCTACCATGCTCTCATCCCAGAGAACCTCCAGCCTGGGAGCAGTGTCCTGCAGGTCTTTGCCTCGGATGTGGACGAGGGGGAGAACGGGGCTGTGGTGTATGAGATCAACCGTCGGCAGAGCGACCCCGAGCGGTACTTCACCATTGATGCGGCCACAGGGGTGGTCAAGCTCAACCGGGGCCTGGACTATGAGCTGCGGAAGGTCCATGAGCTGGTGGTCCAGGCACGGGACCAGGCCCTGCATCCAGAGGTCTCCACAGCTTTCGTCACCATCCAGGTGCGAGACTACAATGACAACCAGCCCACCATGACCATCATCTTCCTCAGCGAAGATGGCTCCCCACGTGTCTCCGAGGGAGCCCAGCCGGGGCAGTTTGTGGCCCGCATCTCTGTCTCAGACCCCGACTACGGGGAGTATGCCAACGTCAACGTCTCTCTGGAGGGTGGCGAGGGCAAGTTTGCACTCACCACCAAGGACAACATCATCTACCTCATCTGTGTGGACCAGATGCTGGACCGGGAAGAGCGGGACTCCTACGAGTTGCGGGTGACGGCGACGGATGCGGGGACGCCCCCCTTGCGTGCTGAGTCAGCTTTCGTGCTCCAGGTGACTGACGTCAATGACAACCCCCCACTTTTTGATGCTCAGGAATATGAGCAGAGCGTCCCCGAGGTGGTCTACCCTGGGAGCTTTGTCCTGCAGGTGACGGCGCGTGATAAGGACCAGGGGGCCAACGGGGAGATCCGCTACAGCCTCCTGCACACACAGGAAACCCACTCGCACTGGTTTGCCATTGACCCGGCCACCGGCATCGTCACGACCGCCTCGCCCCTGGACTATGAGGTCGACCCTCGGCCCCAGCTGACCGTGCTGGCCACGGATCGGGGCAAACCCCCGCTCTCCTCCACAGCCCTGATTCGGGTGGCCCTGCAGGATGTCAACGACAATGAGCCCATCTTTGAGAGTAACTTCTACAACGTCTCCCTGAAGGAAGATGCTGTCCCTGGCACCTGCTTCCTCCAGGTGAGCACAGCCCCTGACCCCCATTAGGCAGTGTGGGGTATCTTTTCTTCTTTGAGGGGAGCATCCAGCAGGAGGCGCTGTTTCCGATCATGATGGATTGGGTCAGTCTGCAGAGAGAGAGTCCTGGGCCAAAGCTTGAGAGGGTTCCAGGCTTGTCCTGTGAGGCACCAAATGTCACCCAGAATTTCAGGGACAGACAGAGTCCAGATGGTTGGAAAAGGGGTGGGGAGATAGATGGCAGACAGCCAGGTCAGGGTGTCACTAAAAAGCAGAAAAAAATAATCTGGGTGGCAATTATCTGCACAGGCCAGATACATCTTGCTGATAAGCCAAAAGCCTGAGTAAGCCAATTAATCCGGGTTGGCTGATGAGAACCTGTGTGAGACATCCGGATGAATGGCAAGGCACAGTCTTTCTTGCTTGTTCCTTCGCTCCCTTCCTCCCCCTCCCCAGATTTGCTCTGAAATTTCTTTTTCTTAAATGCCACAATGGCCTTTTTAAGGTCAGTAGCAAAGGGTCTGGAGAAGCTGAAAGGTTTTCCTACTGGTCTTTGACAGCTGTAATTTGTGAGGTTGGCTTTGCACCTAATTAATTGGTTGCCTAGAGACTGGTCTAAGATGCAGAAGGGGGCTGCTGCTGATATCACGGTTGGGTGTATGAAGGCCTGGCGCCGTGGCTGGGTGGCGTTGCCAGGGCTGCCCTGTCGTAGCAGCATCGCCAGAATAGACACAGCCACAGGGTTGGAATTTGCACCGTTTTGGTGCAAACCCTTAGCAACTCTGATCAGCAAAGAGGAAGAGGATGCAAATATGAGGACTGGAGTTTGCAAGAAATCTGGTGCCATCCCTCTTCCCCAAGGGCAACACCATTTTGGAGCTGACTCAAGATAACGACTTGAGACCACAGTAACTCTTTCCATAATAAAGGTGCCTGTCTTTAAGGTGCCACACCCAGTTCTTTGGGTTTTTTGGCACAGAAGTTGAGCTCTATGAACAGAACAGCCCCGCTTGCCCTGGGACTTGCTGCAAATTGAGGCTGTCAGAAGAAATCAAATGCCAGTCTGCAGGGGCTGCAGTTGGGGTGGGCAGCTGGATTCCCTCTTCAGGGGGGAGGATTTGAACCCAAACTCCGGTATCCAAGAGTGGCAGAGAGACCTCCTCCTCCTCTTCCTCTTTGGGCTGCTGGGGCTTTGCCAAAGCGGGCAACCTTTTCACTGGTGATGCCAGCTCATGTGTGGCCTCACAGGACTCCCTCCACAACCAGAGATCCAATAGTTTTAGAAAAGGCTGGCTGATGCTGCCCACGGCTCTGAGCCTGTTCTGTTAATGTGCCCAGCCCCATTACAATGTGCCCAACTCCATCACAAGTCCACATGTGAAAGGGATCTAGGAGTCCTAAGTAGACCACAAGTTGAACATGAGTTAACAGTGTGATGCGGCAGCTAACAAGACCAATGTGATTCTAAGCTGCATCAACAGAAGTACAGTTGGTCCTCCATTTTTGTGGGGGATTCATTCCGGACCCCACAAAAACAGAAACTTGCCGATATTCAAGCATCATAGGCTTGAATGGGGCATGCGCCTGTGGTGGTGTGCCCCATTGATCTTAACGGAGGTCACCTCTCCGTGAATATTCAAAACCATGGATCTCAAGTCTTTGAGAACAGAGGGGTGACTGTATAGTGCTCAGATCAAGGGAAGTCATAGTACCACTCTACTCTGCTTTGGTCAGGCCTCACCTGGAATATTCCTGTGTCTGGTTCTGGGTACCACAATTCAAAAAGGATGCTGAGAAGCTGGAGCATGTCCAGAGGAAGGTGACCAAACTGGTGAAGGGTCTGGAAGCCATGCCTTATGAGGAGAGACTTAGGAAGTTGGGTATGTTTAGCTGTACCTTGCATCCATTGTTTCATGTCCTCTTCTCTACAGCAGCAGAAAACAAGCTTGCTCCATCGTCAGCTGACACCCCTTCATATACTTAAACAGCGCTATCATGGTATCTCTTAACCTCCTCTTCTCCAGGCTAAACATACCCAGCTCCCTAAGTTGCTCCTCGTGGGGCTTCATGGTTTCCAGACCTTTCACCTTCTTTGCTTCATGGGACTCCTTGCATTGCATTGTTTCGCCCCAGCAGCCTTTGGGTCAATAGAGAAGGATACTGTGCTTTCCATGCTGGAGGATCCCAATGCATCCCTTGACCTTTTTCCTTTCGGTCCACAAGCAGCCTCTGCATTCCAGCAAAGGGCCATGGGGCTGCAGCTATAGATTTGAGCAGCTATCAGTCAGATTGGCCAGGCAGAGTTATAAAAAATCTGTACATTGGTGTATAGACGTTTGAAGCTTAATTTGTCGTTGTGTGCTTTCAAGTTGTTTCCAACTTACGGTGACCCTAAAGCAACCCTATCATGGGGTTTTCTTGGCAATTTTTTTCCCAAGAGAAATTTGGAGGTTGTTGTCATTGCCATCCTTTGGAACTTTTTGGGGAGTTTTTAAACAGAGGCTGGAGGCCCATCTGTTGAGGGTGCTTTGATTGAGAGTTCCTAGATGGCAGGGGGTTGGACTGGATAACTCTTGAGGTCTCTGTCCTCTGAGGCTGAGAGTGTGTGACTTGTTCAAGGTCACCCCGTGGGTTTTTATGCTCAAGTGGGGAATAGAACTCTGATCTCCAGAATCGTAGTCCAACACTCAAAAACTATGCCGCATTGTCTTTGTCAGTTTAACTGTGGATCCCAATCTCTCCTTCACCTTCTCATCTAGAGTTCACATCCTTATGTTTAGAGGTCGCCTTTAAGCCATCAACTCCCCAAGGATTTAGTTTAAAGCCCTCTTGCTCAATACTTGCCAAGCTATTACCAAAGACATCCTTCCCAGTCTTCATAGAGTGCGGCCCATCTATAGCCAGTTGTCCTTTGTTCAAGAAGGAAAAACTGTGGTCCCAGAAGTGAAACATCACCTATTTACACCATTGATGTAGTCAATCATTTTTAGTATTTTCAGAGGAAAAGCACCCTGCCTATCATAGGTATCTCTGGGGTTCTTCAAATGGTGAACATAACCCAGGATGAACCCGGGTTGAATCTCTGTTGTTTACATGGATCCCGAATGCACCCAATTCAGGTTTTTTGGGGGGCCACCAAAACCCCCCACTAAATCCAGGATAATCGATATAGAGGTTTTCCCCCCAAATTTTTTAAAAGTCTGCATCATCGTTAGTGTGAATAACCGATGTTAAAAGACTCAAATAGCTCCGGATAAAACTCTGCATGCCTTGAACGTGTTCCAAATGTATTTGCATCGTTGACTCCATCTTTATTTGAATGCTTACATGTGTGTGCAACGGAACATGCAGAGATGTGCATCAATGCGGTTTCATAGTGTTCAGTTCATCTTTGTTATGGTCATAGACCAGCAGAGTTTAAAAGGGGATACAGAATAAAAGAAGGCAATGGTAAGAACAAGGTAAAAACAAGTTAAAAACATGATTAAAAACAGTGAATACTAAACCCGGAATGCCTGAGTGAGGTGGGTCCCATCATGGTGCTAAAAAAACGATGTCTGAATCACCCCTGTTTGAAGGAACTCTTTGAAGGGTTTGGTTCTTCTAGGATCCCACTCACTCTTGGTTTGGTGCCCTCTGGGCCAGATGTGTCTGGAAGATCCTCCTCTTCCTCCTCCTCTTGGCTTCTCTCTTTCTTTCACATCTGGACAGCTTGCTCTTCTGTGGGGCCAGAGCAATGGACTCTGGTCCTTGATGGTGCAAGGTCAAGATCAGGGGCTCCTCTTTCCCCCAGGAGACCATAGGAAATGGAAGGGGACGCCTTTGACCTTTGGGATGGCAGTGGCCAGAGGTGCGCATAATGTGAGCTCTCCGTCTGCGGGGTTGAGACATTGGTGATCTCTCGGGGATAGGGTTGCCACCATACTCTTCCACAAAACTGGGACAAAAGTATGCAAGACAGGATTGGGGTGGTTTATCAACTCCCAACCGACCTACAAAAATCCCCCCACAGACCACATTTTGGTATTTAACATTGCATACAGTCAGCCCTCCACGATCCATGGATTCAACCAGCCATGGCTTCAAAATATTTCAAAAATATACAGATTCCAAGAAGTACACCTTGATGAAAATCTATATAACGGGACTTGGGCATCGACAGATTTTGGTATCCAAGAGGGACCTGGAACCAAATCCCAGCAGATACACCAAGGTCCCACTGTATTTCAGTTGTTGCTTATTTATATATTGCTGTCAATTTACATTCTGCGGTTTGTAGTTTGTTGCTTCAACCGGCCCAGCTGGCAGGGATATTTTTCAAACCCTTCAATCCAGGATTTTCCTGGTTTTCTAAGACAAATGGTAAGCCTATTCAAGGAGCCCAAACTGATTCTGGAAAGGTCAGCTGCATGCCAGCCTGTCTCCTTCCTTCCTTCCTTCCTTCCTTCCTTCTTTCCTTCTTTCCTTCTTTCCGTCTTTCTTTTTGTGGGGCCCTTCAGGGCAAAACCTCCAAGGGTGGTTGACTACATGACATGGCTTGTCATTCTTCCCAGACTTAGAATCATAGTTGGAAGAGATCTCAAGAGCCATCAAGTTTGGCTCCCTGACATGCAGGAATTACGTACACAAAATATCCCTGACAGATGGCCATCCAGCCTCTGTTTAAAAACCTCCAAAGAATGAGACTCCGTCTCACTCCAAGGAGCAGCGTCTATCTTCCACAGTTGAACAGCCCATCCTCTCAATAAATTCTTCCTAATGTTGAGGTGGACTCTCTTTTCCTGTAACTTGAATCCATTGTTCGGTGTCCTATTCTCTGGAGCTGCAGAAAACAACTACTGCTAGAAAACTACTTCCCCGCCGCCGCCTCCCCCTTCCTCCCCACCTTCCCCCCACATTTTTGGCTTGCTTTGCTTTCAGGATATAGGATCTGGGCTGCATCTTTCTTTGTCTCTTGCTTTGTTTCCTATAGGCTCTTCTTCTTCTTCTTCTTGTTCTGCTGCTGCTGCCCTTTTAGGAAATGCCCTCCTCTGGAACAGCTTTTCCTGTTGGCCGGCTGCAGATCCTCTCCTTGAGAGATTCCTTATGTTGCTGACGTCTCTCTTCTGCATCAGGCGAGGGATTTCTCTGGCTGAGCAAATCTCTCCTTCCCCTCCAGCAGCTGTACGGCTGCAACTGGCCTGAGCCCAAGGTGGATGGCCACCAAAGGCAGAGCTTCTGGCTGGCTGGCAAGCTGGCGGCAGGGTGGGCAAGCCAAAGCTGTGCACAGCATCTTCCCTCCTGTCTTAAAAAAAAGGGGGGGGGTAAGGGGCACTCTGGCCCAGGACAGGGGGCCAAGCCACTGCCAAAAGAGCATGTCCAGAGAGGGTGACCAAAATGGTGAAATGGATGGAAACCCCCAAGCCCTAGGAGGAGCAGCTCAGGGAGCTGGGTAGGTTTAGCCCAGAGAAGAGAAGGATAAGGGGTGACGTGATAGCCCTCTTTAAGTATTTGAAGGGGTCTCATATTGAGGAGGGAGCAAGCTTGTTTTCTGCCGCTCCAGAGAGTAGGACACAGAACAATGGATGCAAGCTACAGGAAAAGAGATTCCACCTCAACATTAGGAAGAACTTTTGGAGAGAAGGAGTTGTTTGACAGTGGACGATGCTGCCTCAGGATGTAGTGGAGTGTCCTTCTTTGGAGGTTTTTAAACAGAAGCTGGATGACCATCTGTTCGGGGTGTGTTGATTGTGAGTTCCTGCATGGTAGAATGGGGTTGGACTGGATGGCCCTTGGGATCTCTTCCAACTCTTTAAGATTCTATGATTCTAAGAAGGAGTCCTGTGGTTCCTAAAAGGTGACAACCTGTGATTCGTCAAAGGAGGATGGCTCTGGCTCACCAGAAGTTATGCCGGAATGCATTGGTTTCTCTTAAAAGTGCCAGGCAACTTTTTTGTGTGTGTCTTTTGCTACAGCATAGCAGCTGAGACCCCTTTGGAAAGATCCTGGAGGAATTCACTCAATTCCATTTAACTGAACTCGGTTGAAAAGCAGAAAGTTCACAAGCAGATATTGCTGTAGGAGGAAGGTGCTGTAGGAGGAAGGTGTTTTCCAAGCTGTACCCCTGTCCACAGACTGGAGGAGTAGGTATCCCCTGGAGAACCAAAGTGAGGCAAAAGTTTGAAAATGGTGCTCGGGTGCCCAAGGGGGTGAGGGCAGCTTCTTGGCATGGGTGCTGCACAATGCTTGTGGCCAGTATTTATAGGGCAAGAGTATGTTGAGCCCTGGAGCCTTGATTTCAGAAACAGCTGCTGGGAGGGGGCTAGTTCAGGTCACACCTGCCTGCAGGTACTCTTTTGCACAATGGGCTTTGTTGTTGTTGTTGTTGTTGTTGTTGTTGTTGTGTGCCTTCAAATTGTTTCCAACTTAAGGAGACCCCAAGTTGAACGTATCATGGGGTTTTCTTGGCAAGATTTGTTCACAGGAGGCTTGCTTTTGCTTTCCTTTAGGGCTGAGAGAGTGTCACCCACTGAGTTTCCATGGCCCAGCCAGGATTTGAAACCTGGTCTCCAAAGTCATACTCCAATGTTCAGACCACTGGCTCTCTTTTAAAATGGAAGAAGGAGGAAGGGAAGGGGAAGAGGGGGGAAAAAAAAGGGGGGGGGAATTGTGGCATCATCTTTAAGACTAACTGGTTTTTAATTTTGCATGAGCGTTTGTGGTTATAAACCCATTTCTTTGGATGCAGTACAGAGTGGTATTAAGGCCGCAGGCATAAAGCATATTTATACAGTTGTGGGAATGGGATGGAATGTAAGAGGATCCAGAAAGATGCAAATCGTGTCCCTTGTCCAAAATTTTCAAAGGGCTGCAAAAGGTGGTGTAGATCCATCAGAGCTTTACAGTGAAAGGAATAAATCTGCTTACCAAAAGTCAGTTTCCCAGTGCTGAAAACTTGTCATATGTGCAACAGCAAAGACAATTGCATTAATACAGAGGTCCCTTGGTATCCGCTGGGGTTTGGTTCCAGGACCCCTTGTGGAGACCAAAATCTGTGGATGCTCATGTCCCATTAAATACAATAGCATAGTAAAATGGTACCCCTTATATAAAGTGATAAAAAAAACACACCAAGGTTTGCTTTTTGGAATGTATAAATGTATTTTAAAATATTTTCAAGTTGTGGATGGTTGAATCTGTGGATAAAGAATCCATGGATATAGAGGGCTGATTGTACATGTAGCCATTGCGCTGGTATCTCTTTGTGCCGCTTCCCTCTTTTGTCCTCAGTTGCTTCAAATGGAGTTCACAGCTAGGGTGACCAGACATCCTCCTTTTCCAGGGCACGTCCTCCATTTCAGTCATCTGTCCAGGAGGAATTCCAGAATGTCCTCCATTCTGGGCAGGACTGAGAAGCATGAATTGATATTTATATGAGTGTTTTTAGCTTTCGTTTTGTAACGTACTACATTCTTTCTTGAATCTCCTTCGTTCTGCGGTGCCTTGCCCTCCTTTGCAGGTATGACATCTGGTCACCCGGTTCACACTGTAAAAATAGCTTGCACTCAGTTAGCCTAGGAGAGAGGAGAGGACCAGACACCTGCCCTTCCCAGGAGCCTCAGGCAAAAGCAAACTGCTGCTGCCATTCCTAGCTTGTCTGTTCTTCTTCATTAATACCTTTTGCTACCCTGGCCAAATTCTGGTGTCTATTAGCCACATGTCCCCTACTTTTCATCTTGAAATATTGGACAGTGTGCAGCCCCACATTTGCCCAGAGGGGCCCTGACCCGGCAACGACTGAGCAAGAATCATAGAATCATAGAGTTGGAAAAGACCCCAAGGGCCATCCAGTCCAACCCCCTTCTGCCATGCAAGAACTCACAATCAAAGCCCTTCCTTTAACAGATGACCATCCAGACTCTGTTCAAAAACAGCGTCCAAAGAAGGAAACTCCACCACCCTCCAAAGGAGTGTGTTCAACTCTCAAACAGCTCTTACCATCATGAAATTCTTCCTAATATTGAGGTGGGATCTCTTTACCTGTACCTTGCATCCATTGCTCCAGGTCCTTTTCTCTGGGGGAGCAGAAAACAAACTTCCTCCCTCCTCAATATGACACCCCCTCAAATACTTAAACAGGGCTATCATATCGTCTCTTAACTGTCTCTTCTCCAGGCTAAACATACCCAGTTCCCTAAGTCGTTCCTCATAAGGCATGGTTAACAGAGCCTTCACCATTTTAGTTGCCCTCCTCTGGACACAGCTTCTCAAATCCTTTTTGAATTTTGGTGCCCAGAACTGGACACAGTATTATTCCAGGTGGGTCCTGACCAAAGCAAAATAGAATGGGAATATTACTTCCCTTGATCCAGACACTATACTTCTATTGATGCAGCCTAAAATCACATTGGCTTTTTTAGCTGCCGCATCACACTGTTAGCTGCCACATCACACTTCAACTGTAATAGGCTGTGGCTAGACCATGGCTAGGGTCCCAGAGTCACTGGCATCCCCTGCCCCCACCTTGCCACTTGTGTGGCCCCATGAGCTTGACCAGCGATGTGTTGGGGGAACTTTGTGGCTGGCTATGGTGGCTTGACCCCACAGGGCACAAGGCCACCCTGGTAAGCGCATGGTGGTCCCCTGGGGAGCGAGGGGTCCTCAGAGGCCAGACTGAGATCATTGTCTTTGGCTTAGGCAAAGCAGCTGGCAGACAGTGCTGGGTGCAGTACACATTCCCCAAGGAATGACTCAGGTGGACAGGAAGGCTGGAGTTGGAGAGCCCAGCGTCCCCTTGTCTCTGACCTCCAAATAGGGGGACCCCAATGGGAAGAGTCAGTTCCCTCAGCCCAACCTGTCAGTTCCCAGCAGCGGAAGCCCAGCTGGTCACAGGCAAGAAACTCAGGGAGCCAGAAGGGACCTCAAAGGCTGTGTAGTCCAGCCCCCTCCCGTCAATGCAGGACATCCTCTGGTAAAGCATCCCTAGTAGAGGGACGTCCATCCGGCAGCTGCTTTAAAGCCTTGCATGGAGCCCTTTCGCGTTTGGACCACATCTCCTGTCTCAACATTTGGCCCACGTCCCTCATCTTCTCCTTGCATCGTTCTGGTTCAGGTCTGAACCTCTGGAGCCGTGGGAAGTGAACCGTTTCCATCCCTTCCTGCGGAGCCTGGGCTGGATCATTGCTGGCACCTTCAGCAAGGCTGCCTCTCACAATGTCTTCCCTCCTGGCTGGCTTTGACTTCCTCCCTGGACTTGTTGCCATCGACCGGTCAGTCTCCTGCCGGAGCTGGAGTACCCCAAAAGGAGTGTTGCGGGGTAGCTGCCCCATGCAGAGAACTCCCTTTTCCATCCTGTATTCTGGATACTGTCATTGACGCAGCCTAGAATTCATACAATCATAGACTTGGCAGAGACCTCAAAGGCCATCCACTCCAACCCCATTCTGCCATGCAGGAAGACACAGTCAAAGCCCTCCCTGTGACAGAGGGCCATCCAGCCTCTCTTTCAAAACAGACTGCTATATAGGTCTGTCCCTAGGCTTTCCATCCACCAAATGTATCTGAGGAAGTGGACATAACACTACAAAAGCTCATGCTGCCAACCTCTTCCTTTCAGTTAGTCCCAAAGGGGCTGCAAGATCTCTCTGCACATGAAACCATGTATATGTAAATACATTTAGACTATGTGTGTAATATTGTAATTTAAAGGCATAATTTTAATTTTACTAGTTGTTTATGTCACAGCAAATACCACTATATTCAGTGAATTTCAAAAGGGAGAAATAAGGTATTGCACTTAGGCCAGAAAAAAATGAAAAGGATAGATGTAGGATGGGGGACACCTGGATTAACATGTGAAAGGGATCTAGGGGTTCTAGTAGACCACAAGTTTAACATGAGAGTCAACAAGGTGGTGCGGCAGCTAAAAAGGCCAATGTGATTCTAGGATGTATCAATAGAAGTATAGTGTCTAGAATAGATCAAGGGAAGTTATGGTGTCATTCTATTCGCTTTGGTCAAGCCTCTCATGGAATAATACTGTGTCCGGTTCTAGGCTCCACAATTCAAAAAGGATGTTGAGAAGCTGGAGTGTGTCCAAAGAAGGGCATCCAAAATGGTGAAGGGCTGGAAACCACCAAGCCCTATGAAGAGAAACTTAGGGAGCTGGGTGTGTTCAGCCTGGAGAAGGGAAGCTTAAGAGGAGACATGATAGCCTTGTTTAAGTATTTGAAGGGATATCATGTTGAGGATGGAGCAAGCTTGTTTTCTGCTGCTCCAGAGACTAGAACACAGAACAACGGATGCAAGCTCCAGGAAAAGAGATTCCAGCTCAACATTAGGAGGAACTTCCTGACAGCGAGAGCTGATCGAGAGTGGAACATACTCCCTCGGAGATTTTGGTGGAGTTTCCTTCTTTGGAGCTTTTCAAACATAGGCTGGATGGCCATCTTTCACAGAGAGAGCCTGGACAGTGTGTTCCTGCATGGCAGAATGGGGTTGGACTAGATGACCCTTGCGGTCTCTTCCAACTCCTTGATTCTATGATTCTATGAACAGCCACATCAATATGAACTCCTGCTTCTTCCACCTGCTCCAAATGGAATTCCTCCCCGACAGAAGATTGAAATGGAGGACAGGTCTAGGAAAAGGAGGATGCCTGGCCACCCTGGTTCTGGGGGAAGGGAGTCCCACTGGGATGGCAGGGAGATCAAGAAAGGGAGAGCCAATCCACTTGCCCAGTGTATGAGGAGGGTTTCATTATAGCAGTCATTATAGAAAGGACCCGTTGGGTGACCGGACATTCTCCTTTTCCCAGATGTGCCCTCCATTTCAGCTTTTTGTCCTCATGGAATTCCAAAATGTCCTCCTTTTGGATCAGGAATTTACATTTCTAAGCATTTTTCTTCCAGCTTTTTATTTAGGCATGTCCTCAATTTTTTCTGGATGTCCTCCATTTGGCAGTGCAAGCATGACCAGAGGCCCTCCTTTTCCTGGACATGCCCTCCATTTCAGCTTTCTGTCCTGGTGGAAATCCAAAATGTCCTCCGTTTGGAGCAAGACTGGGAAGCAGGAATTTCTATTAGTATTTTTTTAGCTTTTTAATTTGGGCATGTCCTCCATTTCCCCCAGAATGTCCTCCATTTGGCAGTGCCTCGTCCACCCTGTGCCACCCTGTGCCAACTGTCCACCCTGTGCCAACTAACATGAATTGATACAAATTTAGAAATATGTCCAGGGTCACCAGGCATTCTTCTTTTCTGGACATGCCCTCCATTTCATCTTTCTGTCCTGGTGGAATTCCAAAATGTCCTCCATTTGGAGCAGGACTAAGAAGCATGCATTTAAACATACATGAGTGTTCTTTTAGCTTTTTAATTTTGGGAATAACCTCCATTTCCCCCAGGATGTCCTCCATTTGGCAGTGCCTTGCCTTCCTTTGCTGCGAGGACCTCTGGCCACCCTGTGCCAATTGATATGTGTGGATACCAGGTTAGAAAGATGTCCAGGGTGACCAGGCATCCTCTTTTTCCTTGACCTGTCCTCCATGCCAGCCTTTAAAGGTCCCCAATGTGGAGCATGACTAAGAAGCATGACATTTGCATTCCGATGAGTGTTCTCTAGCTTTTGAATTTGGGCATGCCCTCCCTTTTCCCCCCCAGAATGTCCTCCATTTGGCAGTGCTTCATCCTCCTAGGCCGTGAGGACATCTGGTCACTCTCCAGCCACCCCGCAGGCTGACCCCGGGCCTTGCAGCCGCCTGAAATAGCCCTCTGGCCGGTCCCAGGGCGTGTGCGCATCGTTGGGGGACGGCTGACCGCACTGGCGCCGCTTGGGCCGTAAGCGGCCTTCCTGGGCGGAATCAAAGCCAGATGTGGAGCTCAGCAGCTGCATCGCCTCCCCTGGGCAGCCTGCCATCTGGGGCCGACGACAGCCCTGCGAGAGGGAAGGCCAGGCCAGGGCTGCCAAGAAAGGCCCAGGGAGGCTGTGGCCCCTAGGGAGGGCCGGGGGACCCCCAGGATGCAGGGTGGGGGGCACACACAGAAGGTCGCCTCCTGCCCCTTTCCCACCCCTGCATCCTTTCCGTGGCACACGGTCATTGGAGAAAAGCCGGCATGGCACAGCGGTTTGAGCACTGGACTAGTAGGACTCTGGAGTCCAGGGTTCGAATCCTCATTCGGGTATGGAAACCCTTTGGATTACACTTTCTCAGCCTCGGAGAGAGTCTCCGTGAGTTGGAAATTTCTTGAAAGCAGTGGCACAACAGCATGGCTGAGTGGGTTGAGTGTTGGACTAGTAGGAGTCTGAAGTCCAGGGTTCAAATCCTCATTCAGGCATGGAAACCCATTGGCTGACCCTCTCTCAGCCTCAGGTTGAGTCTCCATAAGCTAAAGGCAATGGCACAGCAATGTGGCGTAAATTTCTTGAAAGCAATGGCACAACAGTGTGGCCTAGTGGTTTGAGCATTGGATTTGTAGGACTCTGGACTCCAAGATTCGAATCCTCATTTGGGCATGAGAGCCCATTGGGTGACACTCTCACAGCCTCAGAGAGGGTCTCCGCAAGTCGGAAATTTTTTGAAAGCAATGGCACAACAGCGTGGCATAGTGGTTTGGGCACTGAACTAGTAGGACTCTGAGGTCCAAGGTTCGAATCCCTGCTCGGGCATGGAAACCCATTGGATGACACTCTCTCAGCCTCAGAAAAGGTCTTAAGTTGGAAATTACTTCAAACCATTGGCACAACAGCGTGGCATAGTGGTTTGGGTGTTGGACTAGTAGGACTCTTGAAGTCAAGGTTTTGAATCTCCACTTGGGCATGGAAACCCCTTGGGTGACACTCTCTCAGCCTCAGAGAGGGTCTCCATAAGTCAGAAATTACTTGAAGGCAATGGCATAGTGGTTTGAGTGCTCAACTGGTAGGACACAGATTTAGGGTTCGAATCCCACTTGGGCATGGAAACCCATTGGGTGACCTTGGGCAAGTCACATGCTCTCAGCCTCCTCAAGGAATGGCCTCAGAGGAAACCCCCTCTGAACAAAGGTGCCACGAAAACCCCATGATAGGGTCACCATAAATCAGAAACGACTAGAATGCACACCACCATCAGCACCACAGTCATTGGCAGCCGTGCTCCTTCAAGCCAGCATACTGAGCCTCCCCTCTGGGCAGAGAGGTCTGGGTTCGAATCCCTGCCCAAAGGCTGGCACTGCCATGGCTTTGAGACTTCTTTCGTCCCAAGCTTGTGTGAGGAGGGGGAACCAGTGGGCAGCTCCTTCAGCTCTTGTGGGTTGAGGGGGTTGGCTGGGGAGACCTTGCTGGGCCCAAAACTAACAAAATGAATTTCAACACGGAGAAATGTAAGGTACTGCACTTGGCTTGATAGTAGTACTTGAGAAACTGGTCTGGGAGTCCTAGTAGACCAGAAGTTAAACATGAGTTAACGGTGTGATGTAGCAGCTAAAAAGGCCAATGTGATTCTAGCCTGCATCAATGGAAGTATAGTGTCTAGATCTAGGGAAGTCATAGTCCCATTCTATTCTACTTTGGTCAGGCTTCACCTGGAATAATCCTGTGTCCAGTTCTGGGCCCCACAATTCAAAAGGGATAATGAAAAGCTGGAGCATGTCCGGAGGAGGGTGACCAAAAATGGCGAAGGGTCTGGAAACCATGCCTTAGGAGGACAGACTTAGGGAGCTGGGGATGTTTAGCCTGGAGAAGAGAAAGTTAAGAGGTGATAGGATAGCCGTGTTTAAATATTTGAAGGGATGTCATATTGAGGAGGGAGGAAGCTTGTTTTCTGCTGCTCCAGAGACTAGGACCCGAAACAATGGATGCAAGCTACAGGAAAAGAGATTGCACTTAAATATTAGGAGGAACTTCTTGACAGTCAGAGCTATCAGACCGTGGAAGATGCTGCCTTGGGGAGTGATGGAGTCTCCTTTGGAGGTCTTTGGGCAGCCCTCTGTCACAGGGGGTGCTTTGATACTGTGTTCCTGCATGGCAGAAGGGGGTTAGACTGGAGGACCCTTGAGCTCTCTTCCAACTCTGTCATAGTTGATTCAATGATTCTAAGCCAAGCACTTGTAGGGAGCTCCCCCCGCACCCGGCTCCAGGCTGATCCTCCTCCCCACACCTTCTGTCCTCAGCCAGCTAGACATTGAAAACCCCCCCCCCCAATGCCGTGGGAGCTCAGGGGGCAGGGGCTGCAGTGCCAGGCTGCGCCAGGAGACCACCTCCCTTCCTCACTCCCTTCCTCCCTTCTCCAGCTGCAGGACAGTGGCTCCATCCCTCCTCCAGCCGCCTCCCAGGCCTCCCTTCCTATGGGGCTGATCCCTTCTCCGATTCTGAGGGAGAAGCAGCTGCTCAGTCGACAGGCCCCTCCTCTCCCCTTTTGCCATGACTTTCCAGCCCCCTCCCAGCAGCATCTGTGCAAGCAAATAGCACAAGAAGACTATTTTGGAGGACAGATTCCCCTCCAGCTAGCAGCTCCACATGAGCCTCCCCTCCTCATAGAATCATAGAATCATAGGACCTTATCCCACGGGGCCAAAAGCAGCAAGAATCTACTAAGAATCAGGCGCTATAGCGCTATAGTTTTCCGTGTGATCCCACGACGTCGCTCAGAATCCGCTAAGAATCAGGCGCTATAGCGCTATAGTTTTCCGCGTGATCCCACGACGTCGCTCAGAATCCGCTAAGAATCAGGCGCTATAGCGCTATAGTTTTCCGCGTGATCCCACGACGTCGCTCAGAATCCGCTAAGAATCAGGCGCTATAGCGTTATAGTTTTCCGCGTGATCCCACGACGTTGCTCAGAATCCAGCAAGAAACCGCTCGGAATGCAGCATCATTCGCATTCTTTTGAATGTCGGTTTCAGCGGGCATTGCAATAGCGCGAGGTGATCCATAGCGCTATTATAGCGCTAGCGCCATATTTATACTAGCGCTATAGTACTGGAATGATGCTCATATCGCTTTCTTGCCACTTTTGAGAGCAGCGTGGGATAAGGTCCCTAGAGTTGGAAGAGACCACAAGGGCCATCCAGTCCAACCCCCCCTTCTGCCATGCAGGAACTCCCAATCAAAGCATCCCCTGTGACAGATGGCCATCCAGCCTCTGCTGAAAGACCTCCAAGAAAGGAGACTCCATTGCCCTCCAAGGGAGTGTGTTCCACTGTCGAACAGCTCTTTCCATCAGGAATTTCTTCCTAATGTTGAGGTGGAATCTCTTTTCCTGGAGCTTGCACCCATTGTTTTGGGTCCTAGTCTCTGAAGCAGCAGAAAACAAGCTTGTTCCCTCCTCCATGCATCACCCTTTCCAAAATGACTTTTTCGGAGGAGGCCTCCCTCACACCATTTTTCTGGTTTGTTGTTGTTAACCGCCCTTGGGTCAGTCATGACCCACGGTGATCCTGTGGATGATGCATCTCCAAGACCCCCTGTCCTCTTCTGCTCAGGTCCTGCACATTCATACCTGTGACCTCCCTAACAGAGTCCATCCATCTGGCATGCAGCCTTCCTCTCTTTCTACTTCCCTCCACCTTTTTGGTGTCATCTGCTGATTTGCACAGAGGGGGATGCTTTGATTGGGAGTTCCTGCATGGCAGGGGGTTGGACTGGATGGCCCTTGTGGTCTCTTCCAATTCTATGATTCTATGATTCCTAGCACAGTTGCCTTTTCTAATGAGTCCTCCTTTCTCATGATGTGGTACAACAACCTCAGTTTGATCATCTTGGCTTCCAGGGACAGCTCTGGCTTGATCTGTTCAAGGACCCATTTCTTTGTCCTTTTGGCTGTCCATGGGATCCTAAACAGTCTTCTTCAACACATCTCCAATGAATTGCTCTTCTTTCTATTCACTTTCCTCACTGTCCAGCTCTCGCAACTGTACCATAGAATCTATGGTGGGAAGGGACCCCCAAGGTCTATCCAGTCCACCCCCTGCCATGCAGGAAAACAGAATCAAAGCACCCCCGACAGATGGCCATCCAGCCTCTTTTCAAAGACCTCCAAAGAAGGAGGCTCCACCAAACTCCGAGGCAGCATTTTCCACTGTCGAACATTTCTTACTGTCAGGATGTTCCTCCTGATGTTGAGGTGGAATCTCTTTTTCTGTAGTTTGCATCCATTGCTCCTTGTCCTATTCTCTGGAGCAGCAGAAAACAAGCCTGCTCCATCCTCAATACGACACGACTTCAAATATTTAAACAGGGATGTCATATTGCTCCTTAACCTTCTCTTCCCCAGGCTAAACATATCCAGCTCCCTAAGTATCTACTCATAGGGTTTTATGGTTTCCAGACCTTTCACCATTTTTGGTTGCCCACCTCTGGACACAGTCCAGCTTGTCAACATCATTTTTGAATTGTGGTGCCCAGAACTGAACACAGGATTATTCCAGGTGAGGCTGCTAGACCAAAGCAGAATAGAGAGGCACTATTACTTCCCTTGATCTAGGCACTATACTTCAATTGATGCAGCCTAGAATCACATTAACCTTTTTAGCTGCTACATCACACTGTTGACTCATGTTTAACTTCTGGTTGACTAGGACTCCCAGATCCCTTTCTCAAGTAGCAGAATAGAGTGGCACTATTACTTCCCTTGATCTAGACACTGTACTTTTATTAATGCAGCCTAGAATCTCATTGGCCTTTTTAGCTGCTGCATCACACTGCTGACTTAGGTTCAACTTGTGGTCTGCTAGGACTCTTAGAGCCCTTTCACACGGAGTCTTGTTAAGCCAGGTGACCCCCATCCTATATCTGTGCATTTCATTTTATTTTATTTTTTTGCCCTTATACTGCTCCTTGAAATTCATTTTGTTAGCTTTGGCCCAGCTTTCTAATCCATTAAGGTCATTTTGAATGTTCATCCTGTCCTCTGGGGTATTAGCTATTCCTCCTAATTTGGTGTCATCTGCTGATTTGCACAGAGGGGGGTGTTGGTCTTTGCCCAGGTGGGCTAGGGTCCTGTGCCCAGTTTGACTGCCCCACAGCAATCCTGGGGCCTAAGGGCTGACCTTTCCCTTTGCGACCCCCAGGTCACCGCTACAGATGCTGACAGCGGTTCCCTGGGCACCCTCTCCTACTCGCTGGGCACCGGCCTGGGCACCTCTGCCCCGTCTGCATTCAGCCTGGGAGAAGAGAGCGGCCAGCTCTGCACCACGCGGGATCTGGACCGTGATGAGGGCACCTCTGCCTATGACTTCACCATCACGGCCATCGATGGGGTGAGTAGCCCAACAAGGGACCCTTGTGCATCTGGGTTGGCATGAGTTCCTGGGCATTTGGAGGTGGCTGTCAAAGATGCATCATGCCCACCCCAGACTTTTCCTGGCGGACAGGAGGAAGCGGAGTCTCCAAAGAGTACTATGGGGGTTAAAGTGTCTCTGCTTGACTTGTAAGATGTACGCCATCCCCAGCAATACAAAGTCCATCATGGGCAGCGCACAGGCACAGCACTCGTGGTTGGCTGTTGTTGTCTTTCATGCTGCAGTCGTGCAATCACAGATAAAACAGCTACACGCTTATTTTGGAGCTGGCACCGCCACACTTCTTTCATCTGCACAACCAGGACTGCTGCCTCCATCGCGCTCTCTTCCCATCCTCTCCCTTATAGCAATAGCATTTACATTTCTATATTGTTCATAGTGAACTTAAGCACTCTCTAAGCAGTTTACAGTCTGTAAGCCAATTGCCCCCAACAAGCTGGGGACTCATTTTACCGACCTACGAAAGGATGGAAGGCTGAGTCAACCTTGGAGCCCTCTGGGATCAAACTCACAATCTCGTGGCTGCATTACCAGCATTACCGGCATTACTTATGCCTTACCCAGCATGCCTGTAGCTATTTTTATTTTTATTATTTCCCCCCACACACACACTTTTCTCGTGCAATTCCGGAGCGCTACAGCCCCAATTTAAGCTTTTAAAAACAATTTTTAAAACCTCGAGTCTTCAGAATCCCATTGTGGGAGAAAGGCAGGATTTGAATCCTTGAAATTAATAAATAAATAAAATAAAGTTCAGAGATCTGGAATTGTGCAAAAAAAAGAAAGAAAGGATTTTAAAAAAAAAAGTAGCAAGGGGAAGGAGGAACAGGTGGGAGGGGATGCAAGGAATGGCTTTTCGCACCTGTGGCATTGCACGATTGGCAGTTCATTCATGGGTTTTCCCCATGTATGAAAAGGGACAGCTGGGGAACAGGTCAGCTATAGGAGGGAACTGGTGTCGTCCGATCAGCATCGCCACGTGTGATAATCTCCTCTATCTCAAACATACATGCCAAGGGCTCATAGTTTTGCCTCCACTGCTCCTGAGTTCACAAGGGGCCCCAGCCATCTCCCACACATGGCTTCCCACTCCTCAAGGGAAAGGTCTCACCCACACCTCTCTGACCCTCCCTCCCACCAGGGCGGCCTGAGCTCCGTGGCCTACGTCCGGGTGTTCTTGGAGGATGTCAATGATAATGCCCCAGCCTTCTACCCACTGGAATACGCCACCAGCATCAGCACCCAGAGCCAGCCAGGATCAGCTGTGCTGCGCGTCATGGCTCACGACAAGGACGAGGGCCCCCACGGACGGGTGACCTACCACCTGGCTGCTGGCAACACGCCACCACTCTTCACCATCAACCCCGACACAGGTGAGGACACTGGCAGTAGGCAAGGGCGAAAGTTATACCTCCTTTGACAAGAGCAAAGATCCTTATCTTCCACCCCTCTCTTGAGTCCTCCCATCTCCCCATCCCTGAGACCCTGGGGCAGCGTGGCTTTCCTTGTTTCTTCTCCCCCCATCTTAACCTCTCTCTGCAGGGGCAATCTCCCTGCTCCGGAGCCTGGCAGGCAAAGCCAACACACTGGCGCAACTGGAGATTGGTGCCCGGGATGGAGGTGGCCTAATAGCTCAGCCCAATGCCCAGGTCAACATCAGCATTGTGGCTGGCACCATCTCTGCTCCCAGCTTTGAGCGGACCCAGTACTACTTCTCCATCCCTGAGGACACGCGGCCAGGCAGCAGCATTGGAGCTGTTTATGCCCACAACCCTTCAGGTAGGAGCAAAGACCACCACCTTGACCGCCAAGCGTCACCTGGAATACTGTGTCCAGTTCTGGGCACCACAATTCAAAGAGGATGTTGAGAAGTTGGAACGTGTCCAGAGGAGGGGGACCAAAATGGTGAAGGGTCTGCAAACCATGCCTTATGAGGAGACTTAGGGAGCTGGGTATGTTTAGCCTGGAGAAGAGACAGTGAAGAGGTGATATGATAGCCCTGTTTAAGTATTTGAAGGGGAGTCATATTGAGGATGGAGCAAGCTTGTTTTCTGCTACTCCAGAGAATAAGAACCAGAACAATGGATGTAAGCTACAGGAAAAGAGATTCCACCTCAACATTAGGAGGAACTTCCTGACAGTAAGAACTGTTCGACAGTGAAAGATGCTCCCTTGGAGACTGGTGGAGTCTCCTTCTTTGGAGGTCTTTAAAAAGAGGCTGGATGGCCGTTCAGCACAGGGGGTGAATCATAGAATCATAGAGTTGGAAGAGACCACAAGGGCCATCCAGTCCAACCCCCTGCCATGCAAGAACTCCCAATCAAAGCATCCCCTGTGACAAGATGGCCATCTAGCCTCTGCTTAAAGACCTCCAAGGAAGGAGACTCCACCAGTCTCCGAGGGAGTGTGTTCCAGTCGAACCGCCCTTACTGTCAGGAAGTTCCTCCTAATGTTGAGCTGGAATCTCTTTTCCTGGAGCTTACATCCATTGTTTCGGGTCCTAGTCTCTGGAGCAGCAGAAAACAAGCTTGTTCCCTTCTCAATATGACATCCCTTCTAATATTTAAACACAGCTATTTAAATATCACCTCTCAACCTTTTCTTCTCCAGGCTAAACAGCTTCAGCTCCCTAAGTCGTTCCTCGTAGGGCTTGGTGCTTTGATTGTGAATTCCTGCATGGCAGGGGGGGTTGGACTGAGTGGCCCCTGGAGTCTCTTCCAACTCTTCTATGATTCTAGTATCTCTTCCTCCTCCCCGGCCCAAACCCTGAGTGGTGGTCGGTCTTCCCCATGACCCACAAAGGCCCAGGAAATGCTAAGCCTCTCAGGTGACCAGCAAGAAAAGTGCATGCGAGAACTTTGCAGGATGCTCTTTCTTTTATTCTGGTCCAAGGTTTTTGGGTCTCTGCCTTCAGAAGCAGAGAGTCTCTAAGACAGCTCAGAGAACCTCTTTTTCTTTCTTTTTCTTTATTACAAAAAGGATGATTAACCATTTGATGCCAACGGTAGTGTGGGGTAGCTGGGACAACCATCTGGCAACGGCTGAGCCATTCTGCTCTTGTCCCCAATGTATTTTTCCTGGCTAGCAGTATTTGTTGTGCAGGGGCACATATATATTTACTCATTAGTTTCTCATTGTTGTTGTGTGCCTTCACTTTCATTTCTTACTTCTGACTACCCTAAGACAACCCTATCATGGGGTTTTCTTGGCTAGATATGTTCAGGGGAGGTTTGCATTGTCTTTCCCTGAGGCTGAGAGAGTATAACGTGCCCAGTGGGTTTCATGGTGACCTGGGAATTGAACTCTGGTCTCCAGAGTCATCATCCAACACTCAAACCACTATGCCATGGCAGTCCCCAGTTTCTCGCTCACCTGCAAACTAAAGTTCTTTGGGTGGTTTCCATAACAGTAAAAAGATAAAGATGGGTGGGCAGTTGGGGGGCACCTATTGCTTGACCTCCTCTGGCCTCTAGCCCTTTGGCACTGTCAAGGCTAGCACAGAAGGTGGGCTCACTTCACACCCCAGGGTCTGTGGCCAGTGAGGATGGGAAGGGGACCCTTGCCAAGCCAAGGGCAAGGACCTGCCATTCTCCTTCTTTGGAGATTTTTAAACAGAGATTGGATGGTCATCTGTCCCAGGGAGGACTTTGATTCTACATGACAGAATTGGGTTGGATTAGATGACCCTTGTGGTCTCTTCTGAATCTATGATTCTGTGATTCTCCATACCTGTTCTCTGTGCCCACCCAGGCCACACGGATGGTGTGCTTTACTCCATCTCCTCGGGAGACCCGCAAGGATTCTTCTCTATTGACCCGCACTCTGGAGAGCTCCACACCAGCTTGGCCCTGGACTACGAGACACAGCCTGCCCTGACCCTGGAGGTCCAGGCCCGCAGTGGTTCCCCACCTGCCTACAGCAGTGCCCGGGTGCAGGTCAGCATCTCAGATGTCAATGACAATGCACCCACCTTCCCCATGCCCTCCGACTCAGTGCTGTTGCCTGTGGGGGCTGCCCTGGGCACTGTGGTGTACACGGTGCAGGCGGAGGACCGGGACAGCGGTACCAACGGGCAAGTGCATTTCGAGCTGGTGCCCAACGGGGCAGCAGGAGCAGCCTTTGCCGTGGAGCGGTCATCAGGAAAAGTGAGGCTGGCAGGGGCCTTGCCGCGAGAGGCAGGAGTGCCCTACAAAGTGGTCATCCGGGCCCATGATGGAGGAGTCCCCCAGCTCAGCGCCACCTTCACCCTCCTTGTGCACGTGCGGGCAGAAGATGAGCACGGCCCTGTCTTCGACACACTCACCTACCGGGTGGAAGTGCGGGAGGGCGTGCCGGTGGGCACTCACTTTCTGCAAGTGCGAGCGTTGGCACGGGAGTCAGGGTCTCCACTCACCTACCACTTGCGTGCCGATGGGGACGCCTCTAGCTTTGGCATCGTGCCTGACACGGGTTGGCTCCACGTCCGCAGTGCTCTCGACCGGGAGGTGCAGGAACTATATGTGCTGACGGTCTTGGCCGTTGGAGGGGAGGGCGAAGGGCGCCAGACAGGTAGTGGCACCGTGCGGGTAACTGTCACAGACGAGAACGACAACAGCCCCCGGCTGAGCGAGGAGCGTTACTTCTTCACGGTGGCCGAGAACCGTCCTGCTGGTAGCAGCGTTGGCCGAGTGGCAGCCAGTGACCGGGATGCTGGGCAGAACAGCCGTCTCACCTTCCGCCTGATGCCACTCCTCGAGGGCAACTTCTTGATCCACATGCAGACTGGTGAGAGAACAGGCTGGGTGGGGCTGGGTTGTGTGATGGCATCCCCCAGGAGGAGCTTCTTAGCAGGGGAGGGGTATCCCAGGAGCAGCAGGGGGCTGTTCACCAGGGCTGATCTGGAGACACCTGCCCTGCAGGAGAGCTGAGCATCCGGAAGAGCCTGGACCGGGAACAGCAAGCCAGCTACCAGCTGCAAGTCCTTGTGCAGGATGGGGGCACGCCACCACGCAGCACCACGGGCACAGTCTATGTCACCGTGCTGGATGAGAACGACAACACACCTGCTTTCCTGCATGTGGCCGAGGGGCGCGAGCTTCTGGTGCAGGTAGGGAGGGAGCTGAAGGTTGGGAATGGCCCTGTCCATGCCACTGCAGGACAGGGAAGGAACGCCTGCTGCGGATTGTGCCCAGCTTCCTGCAGGGCTACTTCAGTCTTGGAGCAGGAGGTGTGGTGGTAGGGGGGAGGACTTTTAAAGTCTGGGCTGGCACAGAAAGGATGTGCACCCCCACTCCCTGCATGCTTTGCATGTCCCATCTCAGAGCTCTCCCCTTGGGCATTGCCACTGTTGCTGGCACTGCAAGGCAGCTTCTGCTTTGTGAGGGTCTGTGGCAGGGGGTGATTGTGGTCAGCCCCTCTCCAGGCTCTGTGGAGAATAGCAGGCTGCCCCCACCCTTCTCAATGCCCCATGTTGGGGTGCCTGCTTTGGGGGGCCCCACGCCAGGGCGCCTGCTCCTTCCAGCTGCTCCTGCTTGTCCCCATGCCAGGTTCCAGAGGAGAAGCCGGCAGGGCTGTTGGTGGCATCCTTGCAGGCTAAAGACCCAGACGAGGGCGAGAATGGGACCATCTTCTACTCACTGGCAGGTAAAAGGGCCCCACGGAGCCATGCACTTGGAGGGTTCTGGGGTGTCCCCCTTCCTCTTTCCTCATAATTCAGGTGCATGCTTAATTGTTTCTAGGAGGAGGGCAGTAAAAGCAGAAGGAGCAATTGCTTTACGTTTGCCTACTCAACATGTGCTGTAACAAAACCCTTCATTTTTAGGGGGGTTGAGATTCTTCAGGATGCCAGCTGTTGGGGAGGTCAAGGATGGGTGATGCAAAGAAGGGAGGTAGTAGGGAGCCCTTTCTCTGTGCCTCACTCCATCCCTGTTTCCAGTTCCACACACCTCAGTTGATGTCAGGGGACCTCCAGATCCTCCACTCCTTATCAATTGAGGTCAGCTGGGCAGTGATGAGCAGGGTATTAAGACACATATGCAGGAGAGGAGAAGCACATGGGTGGGAAGGTTATGTTTTAACGCACAAGACCCAAGGGAGAGCATGCTGCCAGGACCCAGTTGGTTTCTCCATCCCCTTCTGAACTGGGTGAGTCAGAGGATGTTTGTCCACTGGGTCACCTACATGCACCCAGGGGTGTTTCTTGTGGGCATCAAGTGGCTGAAGCTGGAGGGTCTGTGCTTGTGCCTGGAGGATGCTAGGAGTTTCTTTAATGTGCTTTGCTGTGCCTGAGGATGCCAAGTTGTGGGAACAATTTTGGTATTCCTCTACCACCTTCCTAGTGTCAAAGAAAGTGCTTCCAGGAGGGATGAAGGATGGAAGAGAATCGGGGTGGTGGTAGTGGTCTGTCCATTTTGTCTCCAGTGCCATGTCCTGCAGGACACTGACCTCCTGTCTCCTTCTCCTGGTAGGCACCTGGGCAGAACGCTTCTTCCTCCACATGGCCACGGGGGAATTGCGCACAGCCACTAAGCTCCGCCAGGCAGACCGGGCAGAATACATTTTCACGGTGACGGCAAGTGACCGAGGCGCTAGCCCCCGGAGTGCAACGGCAGTTGTGCGCGTCCAGGTACAGGGGAGGCACTCTTGGCCAAACCCAGCAGTTGCATGCCTTTGGACCCCCAGGACTCGGGGAAGGGGCTGAACCTAAGTCCTACTTGTGCCCTCACGGTTGGTTCCTCCATAACCCCTCTTTCCACCATTTCCTGACTGCAGGTGGTATCCACGGCACGTGGGCTTCCTCGGCCGGATGCCATGGTACTGACTCTCCAACCCACAGAGGGTCTCCCACCTGGCTCTGTCATCGGCTCCGTGGCTGCTGCGGAACCAGTTTCTCTTGGGCAAGCCACTTATGTGCTGGTAGGGAGTAGCCACGGGGGTGGGCTCTTCACTGTGGATGCAGAGACGGGTGAGATCTATGTGACCCAGGAGCTGGATTATGAGGCTGGGATGAGGCACACGCTGCAAGTCAGTGTGGAGGATGCCCTGCAGGGCTACCTGACCCAGAGGCTGGTCCTGGTCGAAATCCATGTGCAGGATCGCAATGACCATGCACCCACCTGGCCTCAGGACCCTGTCATGGTGGTAGTCTCCGAGAGTGCTGCCCCCGGCCTTTCCCTCTTCACTTTCCAAGCACTGGATGGGGATGGCCCGGGACCCAACAGCCAGTTGCGCTACAGCCTCTTGCGCCAGGAAGCAGCCCACCCACCCTTCCATCTGGACCCTGGCAGCGGAGAGCTGAGCCTGCGAGGGGTGCTGGACCGCGAAACTCAGGCTGCTTACTTGTTGGTGGTCCAGGCCACAGACCAGGCACTCAATGCCAGCCATCGGCGCTCGGCGGCTGTGACGGCACACGTCTTCCTCATGGATGAGAACGACAATGCCCCTGAGTTCCTCTCCCCTGCAAGGGTCAACATCCCCGAAGATCAGCCCACCGGCTTCCTGGTGCTCCAGGTGGTGGCGAGGGACCGTGACCTGGGTGAGAATGGGCGCGTCAGCTATGCCCTGCGAGCTGGAAATGCCAAAGGCCGGTACCACCTCAACCCCAGCACAGGTGAGCAGGGAGGAGGAGGAGGAGGCGGCGGCGGCAGTAGCCTCGGGCCATGGGAAGGAGTCAGAGGAAAGACCCCAGGAAAGCACAGGGCAGCCCAGAGAGGCCACGCTCATCAGCCCCTGCCATTGTTGGTCAGGTGTGATGGCATCTCTTGTTCCCTGCTCCCGGGAGGTTCTGCAAGAGCTAAGCTGGCAAAATGAAGACAGGGGGGTGGTATTTAAACCCCTAGCAGATTGTGATTTTTTTTCTTGTTAAGAAGATTTAGAGTGAATGTTGAGATCTTTATTAGTCCAGTTCTGGACACCACCATTCAAAAAGGATATTGACAGCTAGAGTGTGTCCAGAGGAGGGCAACCAAAATAGTGAAAGGTCTGGAAACCATACCTTATGAGAAAAGACTTAGGAAGCTGGGGATGTTTATCCTGGGGAAGAGACAGTTAAGAAGTGACATGGCAGCCCTGTTTAAATATTTGAAGGAATGTCCTGTTGAGGATGGAGCAAGCTTATTTTTTGCTGCTACACAGAATAGGACCTGGAACAACGAATTCAAAGTACAGGAAAAGATATTCCACTGAAATATTAGGAAGAATGTCTTGAGAGTAAGAGCCATTTGACAGTGGAACACACTTCCTCAGAGTGTGGTGGTTTCTCCTTCTTTGGAGGTTTTAAAACAGAGGCTGGATGGCCATCTGTCAGGGGTGCTTCGATGGTGTCTTCCTTCATGGCAGAATGGGGTTGAACTGGATGAGGTCTCTTCCAATTCCATGATTTGGCACCTCATTTCATTCCAGCAATTAATGCTTTCTTAAAATGCCCTACCCATTTATAAAACTGGGGTGGTGGGAGCAGAGATGGCCACTGACAGCCCTGGTCTCTCTGGGTATCCATCCACTGCCCCCCAAATGACCATGGGGTACAAGCTCCCTGGAGGGACTCGACAGGTGCCCCTCTCCTCTTAGTGAGTCCCCTTGCCCAATATCAGGGTGATGGGGAAAGCTGGCAGAACTGTCCCTTCTGCATTAAGTTGCCAGTGAGCCACACCTTATGGCTTGGCCAGAGGCATCACTGGGCTTGGAGTCACTCAGTGCGGTAACTCATGGTGTCACCCCCCCCCCCCCCGCAATTGACTTCCCCCATACCATACAATGCAGAATGCTTAGCAATGTTCTTTGGACTAATGGTACTCATTAATTGTAAATTCTGTATATCACTGAATATAATGGCAATAGTTATAACATAAACTACTAGCAAAATTAAAATTATACCTTTAAATTACAATATCATACGCACAGTCTAAATGCATTTACATATACATAATTTCATGTGGTTGCAGTGAAAATTTGGCAAAATGTGATGTTTTTAAAGAAAAAAATATATTTTTAAAAAAATTTAAAATTTAAAAACTGAGGCCTCTCGTTTCTTCTCCCGCTAAGCCTCACCCCACTAATCCCATTTCTTCAGTATTTCTAAGGGACACAGATGAAGGCCACAGGTCATTTCTGCCCAAAGGCAGATGTTTGAGGAGCAGTGGGGTCACCCTCTTTATGGTGTCACCTGGTGCGGTCCGCACTCCTCGCACCCCCTTACTGACACCACTGGGCTTCCCAGTCACCCACCCACCCTCCCTCCCTCCCTGATGTCATGGGTCCCCAATTGCTGTCTTCCTTATCCCATCCCTCCCCATGTTGGCTCATGGTCCTTCCTGGTCCTGGGCTGCCCAGGAGGCATTGTCTCCTTCCCCTCTCTGACCCCTTCTGCCAGAATGCCCTGGGAACCACCTTCTGGACCAAACTAGTCTGTTGCTCTCCCGGTTTGCTTTCATGGCAACCAAGCCCTTGGGCAACGGGGCAGCGGGTTGTAACAGAGACACCCCAAGGCCAGGAGGCTCAGCTGCCACTTTTCTTGCCACTCCTGGATGGGCAGAATATCTGGGTCTCAGCCCCCCACCTCCAAAGGTGACAACCTCCTACCAGGCAGCAGTCCTTATAAGTCTCCACCACCATGCCAAGGGGCAAAACAGGCAGGAAAATATTCTCTGATGTGGCACTTCACAGTTTTCTCCCCATATCTGAGATGCTAAGGTGGCCACCGTCGTCTAAGAAGGCAGCCTGTTTTGTTTTTGAACGTTATTGGCAGTTTCATTGGTATGAACTGTTTCTCCTCCTTTTCTCTCTTCTCTGAAGAAGAAAGGCTTACAAATGCTTCTCTCAACAGAAGCCTTCTAGATAAAAATAAACCTCCCACTCACTTTGTGGACTGGCCAAAACCAATATTGTCTCTTGCAAGAATAACTCTGGGCAGAAACAGGAAGGAAGCACCTGGAGGCCATGCCTGGCTCCAGCCCACGAGGGCCGCATGGCCTCGGCCTGAGTAGCAGGGAAGGCCAGGGGAAGGGGTCATTGCAGGGGCTTTCTCCTCAAGCAACTCACCTGCCTGTGCTCCTCTTAGGGGTGTTGTCCATTGTGCGGCCACTGGACCGGGAAGAGGTGTCCCATCACAACTTGACAGTGGTGGCCATAGACCATGGATCCCCGCGGCGCTCAGCTACACAGCTGCTTTCGGTGCATGTACTGGACGTGAACGACGAGACACCGACCTTCGAGAGAAGCAGTTACGAGGCCAGCGTGGCTGAGAACCAGCCCTCGGGAGTTCCCGTTCTGCAGCTGCATGCCACCGATCGAGACCTGGGTGAGGAAAATGCCAAGCACACCAATCAATATGTTCATCCCCTTTTCAGATTTATGTTTGGAGGTGGTAGGAGGATGGGAGAAGTCAATAACAGAATGACGAGGTTGTAGAATAGCCATGGGCCAAATCTTCACCCAAGGAAGAGGCCACATTGGCCACATTCTCCTTGGTGACCCTTTGTTGGCATGAAACTTGGGGTGCCAAAGGTTCCCTGCCCCCTTTGGAGCTGGAAATCTTCACACCAGTAGTGCCATCTGGGTATCATTTGATCAAGGAGAAAGGCAGACCAGAAGTCCAGATGGCACAGATGGTGAAGTGCTGGGCTGTTGGCCAACAGAGGTTGCTGGAAATGCTGGTCTCTGGCTGCACTCTCACCAGGGTGGCTCCAGCCCAGCGTGGCCCAAATCCAGAGTCAAGGGAGGAACGGGCACTGATTGCTCCCAAGTTTGTCACCTCTGTGCATCCATTATCATGTGGTTACAGCCCCCAACTTGCTTTCTTCAGTTTGCTCCCTGCCTCCAGCACTCATCCCATCGCATCCTGGAAGTGGCAGGGGACTTTCTTTTTAGCTGGATGATGGTTTAGGATGTAGAAAGTGTGTCAACAAGAGCTGGCACATGTAAGAACCAGGACCACTGAAGGGGACCTGTGAGCCTTTCATTGCATTCACAGTGATGCAGGCCTCTTGCTTGCCATCTCCTGGACCATCTGCACATGGCATGAAGAGATAAAGCACTCCTTGGTTGCCACTCTTAACAGGTGCCAACTGGTACTGGCTAACAGGTGTGTTTCAGTCAGCCATCCTGGGAGAATCCTATCCTTGGATGCAAGTGTGCCCTTGTACAGCCTGGTAGAAGGGCAGAATGTGCTTTTAGAGTACCAAGAGGATATTGTAACAGGGCATCTCTGTTCTGGGCAGGTGTGGAAGACTCATTTGATCTGCCTCGCTTGGGATCTCTCCACAGGAACCAACGGGCACGTGTTATATGGTGGGATCTCCGGGGGAGACTTCTCCATTGACCCTCAAACAGGTCTGATCAGTACCCTCCGCTCTCTGGACCATGAGGAGCGTGCAGAACACTTGCTGACAGGTAAGGACCCCAGGGCAGGGGCCTACAGGGGTAGTGAGTTGGGAAGGAGGTCTCATTCACAGTGGCAGATGCTTTTCCAAAGAGAAGGTTAGTGGTACCCTTCTGCCTGGCTCAGGTTTGCTTTGGGGCTGATCCAGAACATTTGGCAAGGGGTGCATGACATCTAGTCATGAGAGTCCCAAAGTCAGGTTAGAGCCTTACTGTATTATTAAACAAACCCAGCAGACAATTGAAAAAGTGTCCTAAAAGTGTCCCATTTGCCAAGTTGGAAAATTCGTTTGGCAAAAATGACGTTCTTAAAATGCTCTCCCATGCTTTTACAACCTGCAGAGAATGAGTCATGCAGAGGGTGAAAACAAACAAATCCACACGTCTTTTCGTTTGCCTGCCGGTTTGTTTAATAATGCTCTTAGACATTGCCTGTAACATCAAGCTGGGACACCACAGATTTGGAGCTGGGGGTCTTAAAGTACATCTGCATGGGGGGAGGTTCCATTTGGGTCACATTGCTGTTTTATGGTTATTAACTTCCTCTCTTAACCCTCCTATACATGGAGAGGCAAACTGTCAGACACATCTGTTTTCCCTCTGGTAGCCAAAAGCAATGTATGTGTGTGTCTGGGGGGGGGGGGGGGGTCATGTTCCCAATGCAAGCGCAAACAGTTAGTCCACTCCCACCCCTGCCTGCATAATCTGGCATAAATGGATCTGGCATAAATGGATTCTTCTACCTATAGTCAGCCCTCTGTATCCACGGATTCCTTATCAATGGATTCAAGCATCCATGGCTTGAATTTTTTTAAAAAATATATAAATTCCGAAATGCAAACCTTGATTTCATTGATACCATTTCATTATGCCACTACATTTAATGGGACTTGAACATCCACAGATTTCGGTATCCATGGGGTTGGTGGTCCTGGATCCAAACCCCAGTAAGGGCCCACTCTACTTTTAAAGAGATGATGCTTGCAAAAAGTTTCCATCATTAAGCAATCATTTGCTTTTAAACCCCACCTCCCCATTTTGTTTTTAGAGAAAGCTGCTAGCCCTAGAGGCTGGAGAGGCAGACTGGAAAACATTTGAGAATCAGGAGAAGTGAGCACCTGAACACATTTTACTCTTTCCTAGATTCATACAATCAGGGGAAATGGCTGATAGCCTGCATGAGTCCTGGTGAGAAACCTCTCTTGGCACACTGGACAGCCCAGGACGGTGCCATGCCAGGGTCTCCCTTGGCCATAGTAACTGTCCTCCTCTCCTTCCAGTGTATGCGCAGGACAAGGGTCTACCCCCCCTCCAATCCAAGGCGACTGTGCGTGTGCTGGTGACTGACGAAAATGACCATGCTCCCACCTTCCCAAGAGAAACGTACTCCTTGGAGGTGCCTGAGAACCAGGGCCACGTGGGGCTGGTCACTGTGCGTGCCACAGACCGTGATGCAGGAGAGAACGGGCGGCTCACTTACCATTTGGCAGGTGAGGAAGTGGGGAAGGAGGGGGGGACATGTTGAGGATGTTGGGTGAAGCATTGGGGGAGGAAGGTTCGTATTAAGTGGGTCCCTTCATGGCTCCTAGGTGCTTCTCCACCCCCTTACAAATCCCACCTTGTTCTCCACCCCATTTTTCTCCTGCAGCTGGAGACCCTGAGGACGACTTCACCCTAGATCCCATCTCGGGCAAACTCTCTGTGGCACGAGGCCTGGACCGGGAACGGGTAGCCAACTATGCACTGGTGGTTCGTGCCTGCGACCACGGCTCTCCCCCACGCTGTGCCAGCCAGACAATCCATATCCATGTGCTGGATCTGAATGACAACCCTCCTGCCTTTGTGCAGGAAGCTTATGCCAGCGAGGTGCCCGAAGACCTATCCGTGGGCGCCCTGGTGCTGCAACTGGAAGCCACAGATCCTGACGAAGGCCCCAACGGCCTCATTTCCTACTTCCTGGCTAATGGATCCCTGGGCACCTTTCAGGTGGAGCCCCAGACAGGCCGCCTGACCAGCACACAGCGGCTGGACCGGGAGCGGAGGGACACTTACAGCTTCCTGGCTTTGGCTGTGGACTCCTCCCCACTGGGCCCCCAAAGCACCACAGTGCGCATCACCATCACCGTCCAGGATGTCAACGACCATGTCCCCACCTTCCCACTCAGCCCACTGGTTGTCACGCTGCCTCGCGACACGCCGACCAAGCAAGTGGTGGCCACCCTGCGGGCTGAGGACCATGATGCCGGGGCCAACGCTTCCATTCTCTACCGCTTTGCCACTCCAACCCCAGCCTTCTACATCAACACCTTCACAGGGGCCATCCATCCTCTGGAGCCTCTGGATACCCTAAGCCAGCGGCAGCGCACCTTGTTTGTGCTGGCCAGCGACTTGGGCGAGCCACCACTCTCCTCCATAGGCGTGGTTGTGATCCGTCTGCAAGGGGAGAGCTATCGGGGAGTGCGCTTTCCACGCAGCGCCAGTGAGGTGGCACTGCCTGAGGATGCTGCTCCAGGTATTTGCTAAAGCATGGTAGGGGTCAGATGAATCCTTGCAGCCAAAAAGCCTCAGGACCAGCAAGTGGTGGTTCCCAGCACCCTTCATCCCTCGCCTGGGCAAAGTGAAGCCGCCAAAAGAGATGATAGGCGGTGCACAGGCCGTACCAGGTGTGGGAATCCCTACCTTATGCAGGGTGGTCAATACAGGCAAGAAGCCCCTTCAGCCTAGCTTTTGGTGGTGGAAAGCTCTGCACTCACTACTTTGCAGGCTGAGGGGGGTTGCAGACTGCCAGAAATAGTGTGAATTCAGTCCACTTTTAGGGTTAGGGTTAGAGTTAGGGAACCATGGGAACTGTATTTTATTGTGGCATCAGAGTTGTCTGACAGAGAAGGCTCAATGTCTCAGAAAAATAACAGTTCCCATGATTCCCTAGCACTAACCCTAACCCTAAAAGTGGACTGAATTCACACTATTTCTGGCAGTCTGCAACCCCCCTGAGAGTGTTATTGCACTACAGGGTCATAGCCATGCATTAGTCCCACTATAATTTCAACCTTATTGCATGACACTGTTGTTCTGTGGGAGATCATTAAAAGGAAATGTCTGTTAACGACCTCCTTTCCCACTACTTTTCTGTTATGATTTCTCATGCAAGAGTTCTATTGAGTTTTTATGGTGAATTTGGATGGTCAGTGGTCAACCAGAGGGCATGCTTTGGGTGCTTCACTGCTCTCCCGACTCCTTTTCCAACTCCATTCTCTCTCTGTCTCTCACATTTACACACACACACACACACACACACACACACACACACTCACACAAGTTTAGAAGTGTAAGAGGAAAATAGTCTTACAATTTAAAAAGCATTTATTTCATTAACACATTCTTTCTTGCTGTTTGTCCTTCAGATTTACTAATCACTGATAGATGAAAGTGAGCATGAGGACAGGTTAGAGAGATAAATCATAGGTCCAAAACACACTGCAGCAATAATCCAATTTGAGACCTTTTTAACTGCCCTGGCTGAGTGCTAGGGAATCCTGGGAATTGTAGTTTATTGTGGTGCCAGAGCTCTCTGACAGAGAAGGCTAAATGCCTCACAAAACTGCAGTTCTCAGAATTCCTTAGCATTGAGCCTGGGCAGTTAAAGTGGTTTCAAACTGGATAATTTCTGCAGTGTGTTTTGGACCTTAGAATCATAAAATCATAGCATCCTAGAGTTTGAAGAGACCTCCAAGGGCCAGCAGTCCAACCCTGTTCTTCCAGGCCGGAACACACAATCAAAGCCCTTCCTGTGACCAATGGCCACCCAGCCTCTTCCAAAGAATGAGACTCCATCACCCTCAGAGGCAGTAGCATCCTCCACCTTGGAACAGCTCTTACCATCAGGAAGTTCTTTACAATGTCAAGGTGGAATCTTTTTTTCTGTATTTTGCATTCTTCGGTCTATGTCTTATTCTCTGGAGCAGCAGAATATCCTCATCCTCAACATGCTTCATCCTCAACATGACATCCTTTCAAATAATTTCAACATGGCCATCATATCACCTCTTAACCGTCTCTTCTCCAGGCTAAACATACCCAGCTCCGTAAGTCTCTCCTCATAGGGCTTGGTGGTTTTCAGACCTTTCACCAATTTGGTTGCACTCCAAAATGGTGAATGGTCTGGAAACTGTGCCCTATGAGGAGTGGCTTCCTCGGTCAGTGTTTAGCAATTAGTTAAGGCAGTGATGCCCAAACTCTGATCTTCCAAGTGATTTGGACTTTAGCTCCCAGAATCGCAGACCATTGGACAGAATGGCTGAGGCTTCTGGGAGCTGACGTCCAAAACACCTGGAGCAGGGGTAAGCAACCTAAGGCCCGGGGGCCGGATGCGGCCCCCTCAAGGCCTTTGGACCGGCCCCAGGCCGGTCCTGCTGCCACCGCCGCCGCCCCCCGCCCCCCACCATGATGATATTGACTATTGTTGTTTTTACTTGTTCTTGGGGTTTTCTTGACAAAATCTCCACATGGGTTTTGCCATGGCTTTTCTGGGGCTGAGAGAGTGTGCATGCATATATTTTTTAATTTTTTAAAATTATTTTTATATTTTATTTATTTATTTATTTATATTTGGTGCTTCCCCCCCCCCCCCCCCAATTGTCTGAGGGACAGCAACCCGGCCCCCGGCTCAAAAAGGTTGCCTACCCCTGACCTGGAGGACCAGAGTTTGGGAATCACTAAGTTAAGTTAATCAGAAGGCTGACCAGGAACTCTGTCCCCAGACGGACAAATAGACTGTTTTCATGTATATTGATATTTTATATTTATATGTTGGGGGGAGCCTCTGTGTATGAGTGTGTGTGCCAAACTAGGAATGGGGGTGGGGATAATGTCATGGGGAGTGGGTGGGTGGGCAATCCCTAGTGCAGGGGTAGACAACCTTTTTGAGCCGGGGGCCGGGTTGCTGTCCCTCAGACAATTGGGGGGGCCGAAGCACCAAAAATAAATAAATAAATAAAATTTAAAAATATGCATGCACACTCTCTCAGCCCCAGAAAAGCCATGGCAAAACCCCTGTGGAGATTTTGCCAAGAAAACCCCAAGAACAAGTAATAACAATAATCAATATCATCATGGCCGGCGGCAGCGGTGGCAGGACCGGCCTGGGGCCAGTCCAAAGGCCTTGGGGGGCCGCATCCGGCCCCCGGGCCTTAGGTTGCCTACCCCTGCCCTAGTGCTTCGCACACTAAGGTTTGGGTGCAAACAGACACTGTAATCCTGGAATGGTTCACGTGGTTCCTAGGGGAAAGAAATAGCATTTTTGCAAATGACTGAATAGCATTTTTGCAAATGCACTGTTGCAGTGGGAGAAAAAAACAGCCTCTCTTCCCATTGAAGACCATTCTGCTGTTCTTCCTCCCTCCAGGCACCATCGTGGTGGATGTCACGGCCACGCACACCGCAGGCTCCTCCGGCCACATCACCTACAGCATCGTCAGTGGGAACGAAAAGGGCTCCTTCCACATCCAGCCAAGCTCAGGTACTGGGGTGGCAGTGTCCGGCGAGGAGAGCAAATGGTGCTGGGTGCCATGGAACAGCTGCAATGTGCCAGCCAGTTGCCATGCATCCCAAGGGCCAGCTGAGTTGTTGGGAGCTGTCACAATTTATTTCTTTACATAAATAAATTGGTGGCCCACCTTGTAAGGGCCAGCAAACACCAGCACACAAATGTGGGGTGATTCCTGTCCCGAAGCTTAGAGGAAAACATTTTGGGGGGACACCCATGCCCACCCTGCCAAGACACAGGAGCCCAGTGGGGTCTCTGCACGGGGGGCTGACATCTGAGTAGTAGGTGCCCCCATGCCCACAGGAGCCACTAAAATGGGTGGGCAACTTGGGAGAACGGTAGTTCACTGCACTCCATGCAAAAAATGTTTTTTAATAGTTACAAACTCAAACGTTCTGTAGGACCATAGGCTCTTCCGGGCCACCTTACATGATGAACATGCCCTCTCGAGGACTGTTTGAGGCCACTTTATTGACCCCAGAGGACCACATGCAGCCCCACACTGAGGGCTCCAGAGCCCCAAGGGAGGCTTGTCATCTTGGCAGGTTTTTAAAGTCCCGTCGCTTCATCTGCTGCCGCCTCTGCTTTTTATCTGCTTGCTATGTTTGGATCTTGAATTGTTGGCTTATGCTGTAATTTTATTTTAGAAGCATAGCTATGTTTGTTTTGCTATGGCCTGTGTTGGGGGTCTATAAATAATGCCTTGCTGGCTGGCTGCCTTGTGTACAGAGAGCCAAGTTGGGGGATTCCTTTCACAGTGGGAGTCCAGTGAGGACTACTGCTGTCCAGAAGAGACGGAGTTGCCCTGGGTGGGCCACCGGTCTTGGACCTGTGAGCCACACGTGGCTTTTCTTCACAGAAAGGAGATGGCAGTCAAAGAGGCCACTCAACCTCCAGCATCTGGTGTTATTCGGAGGTAGACTGGCCCATGCCAGGGAGGTTCTATTTAATTTTTATCAATAACAGTTGTTGAGAGAGAGAGAGATCCACCTGCCGTGAACTTAATGCAAATGCATCTTATGGTGAAGCAATAATATCCCTCCATCCTATCCTGTTGCGTGCCTTCAAGTCATTTTAGACATAGGGTGACCCTGTCAGAGGTTTTTCTTGGCAAGATTTGTTCAGAAAGAGTTTGCCACCATTGAGGCTGAGAGAGTGGAACTTGCCCAGGGTCCCCCAGTGGGCTTCCATGGACGAGCAGAGATTCGAACCCTGTTCTCCTATTTCGTAGCCCAATGCTTATACAACCACGCCCCGTTTGCTCTTCCGTCCCTATCATGAGTAATAAAATGCACCCATTTTTAAAAAATATTTTATTAATAAATTTTACTAAACATAAGACCACTACACACTCATTATATTACCATAATTACACTAGATTTTATCTATTATCTAACGCAGGGGTAGGCAACCTTTCCCCTTTAAGGGCCGAGGGACTTCAGCTCCCAGAAGCCTCAGCAATGTTGGCCAATAGTCCCATGTTGGCCAATAGCTCCTGGGATTTTGGGAACTGAAGTCCCTCGGCCCTTAAAGGGGAAAGGTTGCCTACCCCTGATCTAACGCATAGACTCCTAATTACTATTCTACTACCTATTATATTTAACTTTCTATCAACACTTTATGCTTGCCTCTCTTCCTTTCTTTTCAATCTTCTACCTTCATATCTCTCATATCTCTCATTCTCCTTTCATAATCTCTCCTCCTCCTTCTCTTTCCTCACTTTCATTCTCCTCCTTTTATCCCCATTCTCTCTTCCTCTTTCATCTTCCTTCGTATCTTCCTTACTCCCCTTCCATCCATCCCAACAACACTTCCTCGTACTTTCTCGCACTTTCTTGTTTTCCTCTTATTCTTCCCATCTCTTTAACTTCTCCATTTTATCCTCTATTCTATCTCTACTCCCTCAATTACAACTTCCACCACCAGATCTTTTAAGTCTAATTGACTTTCTTGTATTACAACAATCATCTACAATTTCTACTTTTCTAGTTCTAAAAAGAGAGAGAGAGAGAAGTTCAAGATAATTGCATCTTGTACTTAATCACTTCTGGTCCATCTAATGATATCCTCTTCACGTAACTCTTTAATACATTGTTATATTAACACCAACATAAAAGTAGAAACCAAGAAAAAATCTATAACATGTCTTATGGATTTGTAGTTATTACATCACCCCATTTTCCTTTTATATATTTCATCACTTTATTCCATTCCGATATAAAGTCGTCCATAGAAACATTATTGATTATGCAGGTTAGTTTGTCTATTTCCATATTATCATATAATTAGATCATCCAATCCCTTAATTCTGATATTTCTTTCACTTTCCATTATTGAGCAAACAAAATTCTGGCTGTAGTTACCATATAAAATAAGATTTTCCCATATTTTTTCTCTAATTTATCATCAAACATACCCAATAAAATATATTCTGGTATCATATCTAATTTAATATTTAAAGTTCTATTGATTTCTTGGATTATTAATTTCCAGTATTTTCTTGCTTTCGTACAGGTCCACCAACAATGGAAATATGATTCTGGTATTTCCCCACATTTCCAACATAGATTATCGGGTTTTAAAAATCTATATATTTGCTACTTTAACTGGTGTAAGGTGCCATCTAAAATAACATTTTAAACCAATTCTCTTTTAAATTTTGCACGGCTGTGTGTTTTAGATTTTTTTGACCAAGCTCTTTCCCATTGTTCTAACTGAATCGGGAAAATGCATCTCATTTTGACCACTCTGCACACAGTCTGTCTTCCAGGGTGTCCACAATCCATATTACTGGTGCCATCAAGGGGTGGGCAAACATGATGTTTAGGGACATTGCAACAGAGTAAGTCGAAGGGGAAAGAAGACACGAGTGGGAGGAGAAGAACTGTGCATTCCTTCTGCACACTCTCCAGCATCTACATGGAGGGTGATGACTCTTCCCTGCTTCCCCTCTACCTGTCCCCAGGTCTGGTGTCTGTGCACAATTCCGGCAGCCTGGACTTTGAGCAAGGCCCCCGACTGCGCCTGGTGCTTCAGGCTGAGTCTCCCTCCTCCTTTGGCTTCATGGCCGTGAACGTCAACCTGCAAGATGCCAACGACAATGCTCCCCGCTTCCAGCTGCAGAACTATGTTGCTTTCATCTGGGAGGCACAGGGCTACGACTCACCTGTTATCCAGGTACGTCCGCCCAGACTGAGCAGGAGGGGCCCCTAAAAAGCCCATGTGAGAGGTGAAGGGCCTGCCCTAGCCTTAGAATAACAAAGCTGGAAGAGACCTCAAGGGCCATTCAGTCCAACCCCATTCTGCCATGCAGGAAGACACAATTAAAGCCCTCCATGTGACAGATGGCCATCAAGCCTTTGTTTAAAAACCTCCATAGAAGGAGACTCCACCATACTCTGAGGCAGCATTTTCTACCATTGAACAGCTCTTACCATTAGAAAGGTCTTCCTAATATTTTGGTGGAGTCTCTTTTCTTGTAGTTAGAATCCATTGTTCTGTGTCCTATTCTCTGGAGCAGCAGAAAACAAGCTTGCTCCATCCTCAACATAAAGCCCTTTCAGATATTTAAACAGGGCCATCATATCATCTTTTAAACTGGCTATCATATCATCCTCTCTTCTCCAGGCCAAACATTCCCAGCTCCCTAAGTCTCTCCTCATAGGACTTGATGGTTTCCAGACCTTCCACCATTTTGGTTGCCCTCCTCTGGACACATTCCAGCTTGTCCACATACTTCTTGAACTGTGGTGCCCAGAACTGGACACAGTATTCCAGGTCTGGACACCACAGTTAAAAAGGGATGTTGAGCCCAGAGGATGTCTACTGGGGTAAGAGTTGGGCTCGGTGTTTGGGGCAGCCCCCATGCCAGCTGAAGTAAGAGGGTCTAGGATCTCCTGCTGGCCCTGGAGCTCTCACTGCCTTGCTTTGCAGGTCATTGCAGACGACTTGGATCAGGGCCCCAATGGCCAGGTGACTTACACAATCAACCAGACGCTACCCATGAATGGGCTTTACCACATCCATGCCCAGACTGGGACAATCACAACGGCGGCCATTCTGGACAGGGAGATTTGGGCCCAAACCCGGTGAGCCAGCCTTCTTGCCTCTTTTTTCTGCCCTTGAAAGCCCGCAGGCCATCAGAGAAGGGTCTGAACCCTTCAAACCATTTGTGTGTCTTCCCTTGGCAGCTTGTTCCTCTAGCAAAAGCTCCCCTGACTGATGAGCATCATTGTGGCTCAGAGGAGTCATTCTGAAAAAGGCTGTCCACAATACGTGAAAGACCTTGGTGGAGGAGGGGGACACCCCACTTCCCACCCCACCCTGCTTTGCCCTAAACCCCCTCCTCCAAGGTAGAAATAAAGAGGCTTGAGACATTGCCCAAGGCCAGGGCACCTTGCTCAGGCTCCTGATCTCTCTGTGCCCTTAACAGGCTGGTGCTGACTGCGACGGACAGAGGAAATCCTCCTCTGGTGGGTTCAGCCACGCTGACGGTGGTGGTGATGGACATCAATGACAACAGCCCCACCATCCCTGTGCCCTGGGAGGTCCGGGTGCCAGAGAGTGAGTAGGCATTGGGGGGTGGAGTGGGATGAGAAGAAGGGCTCCTGAACATTTCCCAGGCTAAGGCCACAGAATGACACTCTGTTCTATTGTGGCAGGATGTTGTGGCCGCAGGCCTCCTTGGGCAGATGTCATGGTCCCTCAGCCTCCCTTTGTCCACAAGCCCATGGCTGTCATCAGAGTCAGGGATCAGATGGCCCTAGAAAATGTCTTGCAAGAGGAACCCTGAGTCTCCTACTTTGAGACGCCCAGCACTTTCCTCCTGAGCCCATAGTGCCCAAGTTTGGACACTACAATAATATCCCAGGCTTCAGTGGCACCCTTGTCTTTTTCCCTTGAAGCCATGAAGAGAGGGCTGTGAGGTCAGGCCATAGACAGCTCTCCTCCTTGCATGGCCTCTGGCCTCAAGCTGGATGGATTCCTAACTGCCCCCCCCCACTCCTGCCCACATCTTCCCATCAGATGCCCTGCTGGGCACCGAAATCACCATGGTGACAGGAAACGACGTGGACTGTGGACCGCAGCTCTCCTATGTCCTTTCGTTGGACAGCAGCATTGTTGAGACCTTTGGCATCCTCCGCTACGGTGGGCGGATCACACTGATGGGCCCACTGGACTATGAGCAGCGCAGCCGCTACACCTTGACCGTCCGCACCTCAGACTCCCAGCATGAGACCGAGGCCAACGTTACCGTGCTGGTGGAGGACGTGAATGACAATGCCCCCACCTTTGCCCAGGCACTGTACCAGGTACCAGATCCTCACAAGTGTTGCAGCATCTCTCCAGATGCCATGCTGGAACCAAGATGTTGGCTGCCCATGGGTTGGTGGGGCTGCTCCTGCCCTCCTGGATTGTGTCTCCCAGGGGTGGGTATGGGGCAGAAGGTAGAGTGGGATCTGCTCAGACTGGTAGGTCAGCAAGGGGGCTTTGAAGAGAAGCTTGGGAGTTTAAGGCACAGAGTGGCCTTGGGGGTTGGGCATCCCCACCCCAGTCCCAAACGGACTGCCCGCTCCTGGCACTCTGTGACTGATGGAAACTGAACTTTAAGGAATAATGGGTTGTGCTCTATATCTACCAGGTGCTACTGCCAGAACACACCCCAGTGGGTAGCGTCATCCTGACCCTCAGCGCCACAGACCTTGACTCTGGTACCAACGGGGAAATCACGTATCAACTGGCCACACCAAGCCGCATTGTTGCTATCCACGCCAGCAATGGTACAAAAGCAGAGGGCAGGGAACAATAAGGAGAGTGGTAGCAGGGAAAGGGGCATGGATAAATAATTGGGAGGTGGTTCTAGCCTGGTTTCTGCCATTCTCCTCCACCCCACCCCACCCCATCCCATCCTATGATGCTGCTGAACTGTCCTAGTATTGAATAAACTTTTAGCATAGAAGGCTTGCATGAGGACTTGTGCCTAGTTGTGCCAAATGCCACCACCCCACTCTCCCAATTTACTGGGCAGCCTCTGACATCTCCCACACAGCCCTTCCCTGCTTTGTGGGGAGTGGGCAGCATCACTGAAGCACTTGCTCTGCCCCCCTCCCACGTGAAATGATTCAGAGCATCATGGCAGATTACAGAGTGGAGGTCTTAATTCTACCCTTGGACCTGGAGAGATGCTCATGCAATCCTGCTTGCTCCCCATAAATCAGGGAATGGCTAATTGGGGCATTGAGGGAGCTTTAGTGGATGCTCAGTAAGGTGCATGGGCTTGTAAGTGCTGGGGAGGGAGGAAGTAGCCACCCCCACTGTGCTAAGGAAAGGATATGCACATGCATAAGGGTGTCCCTAACTAGATGGCCTAACAAGTTCTGTTATGCACTGTGCAGGCCACAGTGGTATTCCTGATGATCAGTGCGCACACATATACGCACAAGCCCTCCCTCATATGTTTGCAAACCCTCCCTCATGTCTCACTGCTCTCCCTCCTTCCTTGTAGGCACCCTGTTCACTACCCAGCCCATGCGGCTCGAGCCACAGCAGCCCATGCTGGACATCCAGGTTGAGGCTCGGGATGGGGGCCTGCCCAGCCTCTCTGCCTGGGTCACCGTGCAAATCCAAGTGCTGGACCTGAATGACCACGGGCCACAGTTCCTGAAGCAGCACTACAACACCAGTGTGTCAGAGGACCTGCGCCCCGGTACCACCCTTCTCACCCTGGAAGCGACGGATGCAGATGTGGCACGTGACAATGCTGCCCTAGACTACACTATTGTCAGCGGGAACAGTGGCCATGCCTTCCAGCTGGAGGGTCAAGCTGGGGGAACTGGTGCCCTCGTCCTGGTCGAGCCCCTTGACTTTGAGGCCGTAGCCCTTTACAACCTGACAGTGGCTGCATCTGACCGAGGAGTGCCGCAGCGCAGCACCATGGTGCCCATCCTGCTTGGCGTGCTGGACGTCAATGACAACCCACCAGCCTTTGGGCGTGCTATCTATCACACTGTGGTGAGCGAGAGCACCACACCAGGCACAGAGCTGCTGCGCGTGGTTGCTCACGATCCAGACTCTGGCCCCCATGGTCAAGTACGCTACAGCGTCAGCTCTGGTGACCCTGGGGGGCTCTTTCAGCTCCATCCGTCCACGGGGGCACTGCGTCTGGCTGAGGCCCTGGATTGTGAGATCCAAAACCAGCATACGCTGGTGGTCCAGGCCTCAGATGGGGCAAGCGGGCACTTTGCCCTGGCTTCCGTTACCATTGAGGTGAAAGATGTGAATGACAACCTCCCCTACTTCCCACTGGAGATCCTGAGTGCCAGCCTGAGGGAGAACCTGCCCCCTGGGAGCCTGGTCACCAGGGTATGTGCTGTGGATGCAGATGTAGGGGCTTTTGGGGTGCTGCGCTACGCCCTCCTCCCAACCCAGGGCTGGCAGGCCTTTTCCCTCAACAGCACCTCGGGGGAGCTGAGCTCCCGCCTCCCCTTTGACTACGAGCGCACCAAGGCGGTTGAGCTGCTGGTGCAGGCCTCTGACGCAGGCAATGCCTCGGCCACAGCCACAGTGCGTGTCCTGGTGACCGGAGAGGACGAGTATGATCCAGTCTTCCTCCACCCCACCTTCAACTTTGAGATCCCAGAGGGGGCGCGTCGGGGACAGAGCATCGGGCGTGTGATGGCTACCGATGAGGATGAAGGTCCCGACGGGGTGGTGCTGTACACCCTGTCCAAACCTTCCCCCTTCTTTGGGCTCAACCGGACCAGTGGCACCATCTACCTGCGCACGGACAGCCAGGTGCCCTCTGGTGGGTCCCCTAAGCGGGAGCCGCGAGAACTAGTGCTGGAAGTCCGGGCCCACGGACCACTGCCTGCCTCGCGCTCGGCTTCTGCCCAAGTCACCATTGACGTCACACACACCTCCTTTGGCCTGGCAACTGACTTCAACCTGTTGCTGGTAGTGGCTGTGGCAGCCTCACTGGGGGTGGTGGTGGTGCTAGCCGCAGTGGCCATTGTGCTGGTTCTCGTTCGTTCTCGGCAGGGCCGTGGTAGCCGCAAGGAAGCAGTGGATCCAGCCCATGTACAGAGCAGCTCTTTGCAGAAGTTGGGTCATGGTGATCCAGTGCTGCCAGGAGGTGACTGTCTGTACCATGAGGCACTGCCTGGTTATGGCACAGATGCAACAAGTCCCTATGCCACCCGGGGGGGCTCGTTGGACCCCTCACACTCAAGCGGAAGGGGATCAGCAGAAGCGGCTGAGGATGATGAGATCCGGATGATCAATGAGTGCCCCCGGATGTCCAGCGTCACGTCCTCCCTGCAGGAACACCTGGCTGCCCGCGGGCCCGACTCAGGCATCCAGACAGATGCCGACCGCCTCTCAGATGTCTCCTGTGAACCCGCCACCCTGGATGCCGGCCACTGGTTCAAGAGCCGGAAAGGGCCGAGTCTTCTGCTGCCTGGTCAGCCCCCACAGCTCTACCGGGATGAGAGGGGTGTCACTGGTGGCGGAGGACCCTACCTAGGTACCGGTGGGTGTGGGCTCAGCGTCTCTATTGCGGCGGCCAAGGACTACGCCTTCCCCGAGGATGGGAAGCCTTGTGTTGATGGCTCTCTGACGGCTATTGTGGCCAGCGATGAGGAGCTGCGTGGCAGCTACAACTGGGACTACCTCCTCAATTGGTGCCCACAGTTCCAGCCTCTGGCCAGTGTCTTCACAGAGATTGCCCGCCTGAAAGACGAGAGCTCCCTGCGGAAACCCTTCCCAGCCAAGCCCAAACCCCGCATCGACCCCCCACCCCTCATCACCTCCGTGGCGCACCCCGGGGCCAAGTCGGTACCCCCCAAGCCGGCCGTAGGGCGCGCCTTCCCACAGCTCTCTGTGCTGCGCCGCTCACCCATCAGTCACGAGGGCTCCCTCTCCTCAGCTGCCATGTCCCCCAGCTTCTCACCCTCCCTTTCTCCCCTGGCAGCCCGTTCCCCTGTGGTCTCGCCCTTTGGGGTCTCCCAGGGACCCTCCGCCTCTGCCATCAGCACTGAAGCTGCTGAAGAGACTGAGCTCCGCATCTAGCGGGGCCCCACTAGACTCCCTGTCCTCCTTCTATGGGGCAGGACAGACTACCCGGTGCACGCCACCCCCACGTCTTGAGGAGCCCTCTGGTGCCCTTGGACCACAGGAAGACCCAGTCAGCTTGGGCCTGGGACCTCCTCTCCATCCTGCAGCCAGGGGCCACTTCCAAGGGCCTGTGCCACCTGCCCTCTCATTGCAGGGAATTCTTCAAGAGACAAGTTGGGACTCTGCTGCGTTTTCCTTGAGGCAGTTCTTTGGACTGAAATGGGGACAAGAGGGAGAGACTGGCCATGCTTGGCACCGGTTGTGCCAGGGCAAAGGGACCCTGGCAGGGAATCACATCTACCTTCTGCCCCTGCCCTCTCCCCCACAATATATGAACACTTTTTATGGCACATGATATTTTCAGTACTGTTCCACCCCACACACCCCTGCACCCCCAACACAGACACACAAGCACAGACGGTGGTGGTCTCTCACTTCACCCAAGAGTGGCTTGCACCCAAGACCTCACCCCTCTCTGGCCCCCTCCTCAAACATAGAGTTGCCATAATTCTTTGCCACAAAACCAGGACAAAAGACAGGAATGGGGAGGTTTTATCAACCCATCCACCCCACCTAAAAAAAGCCCCCCCAACACCACATTTTTATATTTAACACTGCATACAGTCAGTCCCTCATTATCCATGGATTCAATCACCCATGGCCTCAAAATATCCCAAAACATACAAATTCCAAAAAAGCAAACCATAGAAGGGACACCATTTGACTATGCAAGTCTTTATAATGGGACTTGATCATCCACAGCTTTTTGGTATCCAAGGGGGTCCTGGAACCAAACCCCAGTGGATACACCAAGGTCCTACTGTATTTCAGTTGTTGCTTATTGCCATCAATTTACATTCTGGGATTTGTAGTTTGTTGCTTCAACCGGCTCAGCTGCTGGGGATATTTTTCAAACCCTTCAATCCGGGATTTCCCAGGTTTTCCGGGACAAATGGTAAAACTACTCAAACAAGAACTTTCTGCTGCCCAGGGAGGGAGTGCTCTCCACCAGCACATAGCACTCAGTAGCCCCATACCCCATGGCACTGATGGGGAGGTTGCTTTCTGCCTGGGGCAGGCCTGGGGGGCAATACAGGGCCAGCATCTGGAATCCATTATGCCCCACACCTGCTTTGCCAGGGAAGTCCCTGCCTGCTCTGGCTGCATGGGTTGCACTAGCAAAGAGGGCATACAGAGGGCTGGTTTCCCACAAATGCCCAGGAAATAGGGCATCTTTACTTTGCTTGCTCACTCTAGTATCACCCAGCCCCTTGTGCCTAGGAAAGCATGGCAGCCTGGCATGCTTGGCACTGGGTGTGAATCCTGCCACAATGCCTGTCATCCCTGACTCTGCAGAGTTGGGGCTGCTCATATCCCCCACTCCCACCCCCCTGGGCAGTCTGCTGTTGTGTGTCTGTATATGTGTGTGTGTGTGTGTGTGTGTGTGTATGGGTGGGTTAATGGTACTAGCTACAGCAATAATAAAACCTATTTCTTCCCCCTCTGCTGAACCCCCCCCCATTAAATAAGGGAATGCAGAGGTGTTTTGGTTGGTCACTTCAGCTGCAGCCAAAGGGAACACCCTGCAGGTAGAAAGCAAGCATGTCAGGGAGAAGGTTGCAGCTGCGCATTGTCCCATCTGACTCCGACAAGACCTCCAGGGCTTCCATGTGTAGCTGAAGGACCTGGAAACCAAAGGTTTTGTGTGTGTGTGTGTGTGAGAGAGAGAGAGAGAGAGAAAGGGTGTTGTGGTGGGTTTGCTGTCATCAGGCTGTGCCAAGGCAAAGAAGCCTTTCCGATGGGCATCTAAGGCCTTGGACAAGTCCAACAATGCTACCTCTTTTTGCCTTCTGCCAGATGCCATTGAGGGTATAGGGGCCTGCTTTGCAACATCTGCCTGTGCCAAGGACAGGTGACCACCTCCCTCAGTCCCTCCACCTGGGGCTTTGGGCAGAGTGGTAGTAGGCCAGGTGCCTAGCCCCTTCCTCACAGGGCTTCTCTGAAAAAGAGCAAGGGTCTTGCCCTGCCCATCTGGGTCCCAGTGCCACCCAGGCAGTGACCCACAGGATGCCAGGCCCCTCTCTGCTGAGGTGGGCAGCTGGATGCTGGCCCTTCTCCCTTGCCCACCTCAAACCCTCACCTCTCTTTCTGTCATGTACACCGCACACTGTCTCACGGTGCCTCCATACCAAGCTGTCCACCCCATTTATTTATTGTAGCCTGCCCTCCCTGGGGGGTGTTTGTATCCTATCACCCAGTGGTCCTTCCGACGGGCCGCCATCCCAAGTGCCAACTTTTTTTGAAGTAACAATGCCTTAATAAACCACACTGTGTTTGTACAGACTGCCTGCTGTCGGGGGGCTTGGGGTGGGCAAGCAGTGGCCCCACCAGTCCTGGAAGGGCAGAGGGGGTCTCAGCCCACCATAGGGCTTGACTGGGGGTGGTTGAGAGGGGTATGTCGGTTGTGCAAGGGAGTCACACAGACCACAACATCCCCACAGGTTGGGAGTGGGGGTCCCAATTCTTCCAGGGGAGCTGGTGGGAGATATTATGAAGCCCCACTGGCAGCATCTCCAAGGGGAAGAAGGAGAGCATAGGAAGATGCCCATCTACTGCTAATTTGGAGGGGGGGGGGGGGTTCCAAAGGCCACCTTGCCAGGCTCCTTTGCCAGCTCCGACAGACACCACTGTGTCCATTCTGCCATCCTAGGATTGGTACCATGTGATGCCTATACGTATGGGAGTGGGGGATTTCTGTCTATTGCTGGTCCTGTCAACTGGCCGAGCAGCAGAGACCACCCTTCCTCCTTCAGCCTCCTGGATGCCCCCTGATGGACTCTCCTATTCCCCCACAAAAAAATCAGGCCAGCTATCGGGGGTCCCGCTTCACACCCCTCCTCTTGCCTTGTCACCCCAGAGTTTCTGCCCAACTGTATCTGCAATCGGAGAAAGAGAGGCCCTTGACCACAATGACCTCCTCCTCCAAACCATGCAGCCCCTCAGGCTGGGCTTGGGATGCGGAGCCCCCAATTGCCAGGGAAGGGGGTCTTTGGAGTGCCCCGTCCTGGAAGCATCTGATGGAGCATCTGTGTCTCCGGTCCAGCCAAACCGGGGTGGTGTGGATGCGGCAGTTAAAAGCCAGTCCTGCAGCTACAAATGGGTCCTGGAGCAGATCAAGCCAGAAATCTCCCTGGAAGCCAGGATGACAAAACTTAGGCTGTCGTACTTTGGACACATCATGAGAAAACATGAATCATTGGAGAAAGACAATAATGCGGGAAAGGCGGAGGGAAGTAGAAAGAGAGGAAGGCTACATGCTAGATGGATGGACTCTATTAAAGGCATCATGAGTATGAGTTTGCAGGAGTTGGGCAGAGCAGTGGAGAACAGAGGGTCATGGAGATGTCTCATCCGCAGGGTCGCCATGGGTCAAGATCGGCGCAAAGGCAGTTAACAACACAACAACTGCAGCCACAAGTTTGTAAGTTCAGTCCCAGAGGGTCCAGGTTAACTAAGAGGGGTTGCAGACTGCCAGAAATAGTGCAAATTGAGTCCACTTTTAGGGTTCGGGTTAGTGCTAGGGAATAATGGGATTTTTTTTTCTGTCAGAGAGCTCTGGTGCCACAATAAAATACAGTTCCCATGATTCCCTAACCCTAAAAGTGGACTCAATTTGCACTATTTCTGGCAGTCTGCAACCCCCCTAAGCCTTCCATCCTTTCGTAGGTCAGTAAAATGAGCACCCAGCTTGTTGGGGGCAATTAGCTTACATTTGGAAACTGTTTAGAGAGTGCATAGTTCACTATGAAGTGGTATAGAAATACTATTGGTATTGCTGTAGGGAAACATTGGAGGACATAGGGGAACATTGGAGGACACTTGCTCATAGGGAACTCATACTTGCCCATTGGAAAACATAGGGGAATATTTGCCCATAGGGAAACATTGGAGGACACTTGCTCATAGGAAAACATAAGGGAATACTTGCCCAAAGTAGGGCAACATTGGAGGATGCTTTCCCATAGGGAAACATTGGGGAATACATACTTATAGGGAGCCCTGGTGGCCCCACTGGTTAAATGCCTCTGTAGGTCAGTAAAATGAGTCCCCAGCTTGTTGGGGGCAATTGGCTTACCGATTGTAAACTGCTTAGAGAGAGCTGAGTTCACTATTAAGCAGCTTATAAATGTAAAGTGCTGCTGCGTAACTTTTCCTCCACTGCAAAAGGCCACCATAGATAGGGTTGAATGAGGAGAAAGAGCATGGCTTACCCATTGGCATGTTATCTAAAGCTGCATCCTCACTGCAGAAATAACCTACTTTTTCAGCACTCAGGGTGTCCTAACTGCCACCAAGGTGGACAAGGCCCTTTAAAACTGTAGGACATTCCAGGAAAATGGAGGACATGACCAAACAAGGGCTACAACCACTCATGTCAAGGACAATTCATGCTCCTTTTGTTGTCATTAGGTGCCTTCAAATCGTTTCTGATTTATGGCAAAGCTATTATGGGTTTTTCTTGGCAAGTTTCTTCAGAGGGGGTCTGCCATTGCCATCTTCTGAGGCTGAGAGAGTGTGACTTGGCCAAAATCACCCAGTGGGTTTCCATGCTTCTTAGGGTCAAAATTATGTTTTGATATTCCTCCTGAAGGGATAGTTGAAATGTAGGACATGTCCTCAAAAAGGAGGATGTCTGGACCCTTTAGACACTGCTTTAACTGCCATGGCTGAATGCTCTGGAATTTCTGGGAATTGTAGTTTGCTGTGGCACTAGATAAGCCTAACTGTCTCACAAAACTACCAATCCCAGGATTCCACAGCATTGAGCCATGGCAGCTAAAGTGGTGTCAAACTGCTTTATTCTACAATGTAAATGCACCCTATGTATACAATTAAAATAATTTTAAAACATGTCCACTAAAAAGGCAATAAATTTAGATTAGGTTCAGGATATCTGACAGACTGTATCTCCCCATATATGTTATATTTTACTCAATATTGTTATGTTGATCTAAGGCTACATCCAAACTACAGAAATAATCCAGTTTAACACCACTTTAAATGCTGAATGGCTGGATGCGCTGGAATTTTTGGGAATCGGTTGTGGCACTAGTGTTCTCTGACAGAGAAGCCTAAATGTCTCACAAAACTACCAATCCCAGGATTCCATAGCAATGAGCCATGGCAGTTAAAGTGGTGTCAAACTGGATTATTTTGTAGTGCAGCTGCAGCCTTAGAACAACGTAACAATACAGATACAATTAATAGGATGGGGACACCTGGCTTAACAAAACCACATGTGAAAGGGATCTAGGAGTCCTAGCATACCACAAGTTGAACAAGAGTAAACAGTGTGATGTGGCAGCTAAAAAGGCCAATGCAATTCTAGGCTGCAATACAATAGAAGTATTTATTTATTTATTTATTTATTTAATGTATAGCGTACAAGATGACAAGACTTAGACTGTCGTACTTTGGACACATCATGAGAAGGCATGAATCGTTGGGAAAGACAATAATGCTGGGGAAGGTGGAGGGAAGTAGAAAGAGAGGAAGGCCACATGCTAGATGGATGGACTTTTTATTAAAAGACCAGAAATATGACTTTGCAGGAGCTGGGCATAGTAGTAGAGAATTGGGGGCCCTGGAGATGTCTCATCCATAGGGTCACCATGAGTTGAGACTGAAGCAAAGGCAGTTAACAAAAAACAAAAATAGTGTCTAGATCAAGGGAAGTCATAGTGCCCCTCTATTCTGCTTTGGTCAGGCCTCACCTGGAATAACAGTCTCCAGTTCTGGGCACCACAATTCAAAAAGGACGTTGAGAAGCTGGAACATGTCCAAAGGAGGGCAACTAAAATGGTGAAGGGTCTGGAGATGCTAAAGCCCTATGAGGAACCACTTAGGGAGCTGGGGATGTTTAGGAATGAAATGAAAATGAAATGTGCAGATCTAGGATGGGGGACACCTGGTTTAACAAAATCACACATGAAAGGGATCTAGGAGTCCTAGTAGACCACAAGCTGAACATAAATCAACAGTGTGTTAAGCCTGGAGAAGAGGAAGTTAAGAGGTGATATGGTAGCACTGTTTTAAGTATTCGAAATTTGTCATATTGAGGATGGAGCAAGCTTGTTTTCTGCTGCTCCAGAGAATAGGAGCAATGGATGCAAGCTACAGGAAAAGAGATTTCACCTAAACATTAGGAAGAACTTCCTGAAGGTAAGAGTTGTTTGACAAGAAGAAGATGCTGCTGCCTTGGAGAGTGGTGGAGTCTCCTTTTTTGTAGGTTTTTAAACAGAGGCTGGATGGCCATCTGTCTCAGGGAGGGCTTTGATGGTGTCTTCTTGCATGGCAGAAGAGGGTGGACTGCATGACCCTTGGGGTCTCTTCCAACTCTATGATTCTGTGACACTAAGCGCCTTTGTCTTGTCTAGACTAAGTTTCGGTTTGTCTTCCTTCTTCCAGCCCATTACCTTTTCCAAGCAGAACAGAACCCCCTTCCCCTATATGTGTGTTTTATTAATGTGCACAAGAAACCAGAGGTTGAATTACTGGCATCTCCAGGAAAGGCTGGAAAAGATGCCCCTTTGAAATGTGAAAGTTGCTGCCAGTTAGTGTAGGACAGGGGTAGGCAACCTTTCCCCTTTAAGGGCCGAGGGACTTCAGCTCCCAGAAGCCTCAGCCATGTTGGCCAATAGTCCCATGTTGGCCAATAGCTCCTGGGATTCTGGGAGCTGAAGTCCCTTGGCCCTTAAAGGGGAAAGGTTGCCTACCCCTGGTGTAGGACAACTTTTGACTTTGCAGATATGTTGGACTGCATCTCCCAGAATCCCAAGCAGCACAGCCAGTGGTGAAGGAGCATGATAAGAGGAAACATAGAGGGTCAAAGGGTTTTAATTTTTTCAGTTTTTGGGTTTTCATGCATGGCAGAAGGAAGCTGGACTGGATGGCCTTTAGGGTCTCTTCCACCTCTAGGATTCTATGAATTTGTAGTAGAATAGTAGACCTAGGGCCTGAACAGACTGCCAGCAATAATCCAGTTTGAGACCATTTTAACTGCCCTGGCTCAGTGCTAGGGAATCATGGGAACTGTAGTTTATTGTGGCACCAGAGCTCTCTGACAGAGAAGGCTCAATGTCTCAAAAAAACAACCTACAATTCCCTTGATTCCCTAGCATTGAACCAGGACAGTTAATGTGGTCCCAAGCTGGATTATTTCTGGCAGTCTGTTCAGGCCCCTAATATCATGAAATAGGCATGGAGGGGAGGCACCGCTACAGTCTTTGCCCGAGATGAAGAGGGACGTTAGCCAGAAAAAGTCTGGGGGCCACTGCTCTAGAGGGCCAGCCTAGCCTCATAGACTCATGAGTTGAAAGGGACCCCCAGGGGGCATTCTAGTCCAGTCCCTTCCTTCTGCCATGCAGGAACTCATACTCCCAGGAAGATTTTTTTCGTTTATTATCCAATCACTGCAGTCTGCCTGTCTTCATTTCCTTCAGGATAGCAATGCCAGGTGCCCTGGCTATGCCACCACTTGCCCTAGGAGACCAGCTGTTAAGTAGGAAGGTCTTTAAACAGAGGCTGGATGGCCACCTGTCCTAGGGAGTGCTTTGATTGTGAGTTCCTGCATGGCAGAATGGGGTTGGACTGGATGGCCCTTGGGGTCTCTTCCAACTCTAGGATTCTATGCTTTGGGCCAACCTCTGCAAGCCAGAATTCTGGATTCATCTACCTGTCACCAGGTCCAACTTAGCAGAAAATTCTGCTAAGGACTTGTTCCTCACTGGCTTCTAGTTTTCCTTGCTACATTAGTGTCAACTATTCTTTTACTGGGAATGAACTTAGCAAATGCTTCTTTTTAGCAGCACTCATTTTTACAACCTACTGCTACTAGGTAAGTCATATAATGGCCTTACAATTACAATATATATATATTTTAAAAAAATAACATCTAGTCTGTAACAATAGCATGACTGCCTAGGTTTTCCTGTTTGTGAGCCACCATGACATTTTTGATACATACATAAACATGTAAATGTACATCTTGCCCTGTATCACAGGTGCCAGGTGAGTCCCAGGCACAGAAATCTTGTGTGCATGTGTGTGAGAGAGAGATTTTTTTTTTTTTTTAAAAATAGGAATTGGATGTAGACTTGGTCACACTTGATGAAAGCACCGGGATTCGGTCAGCCACAACTAAATCTTTTCTGTAATTTCAGTAGGTCTTCTTCAAGCGTTGAAAGAAGAGGCAGGCACAACTCCATCATGCCTAAGTCCAAAGTCCAAAGTCAGATGAAAGGCCCTCCGTCCATCCCAGCTGCCACTGCCCTGGTTTCAGAAGGAGAGAGGAAGAGGTGGCATGGGTCCATCGTCCCTAGGCCCAGAGGCAGATGAAAGGCCCTCTCCATCCCAGCTGCAAGTGCCATGGCTGCAGAGAAGAAAAAGCAAGGGGCAGCTCCTTCCTGCAATGCATTCAAACTAGAGGAAAAGAGATTCCTGACAGTAAGAGCTATTCAACAATGAAAACTCTGGGGAGGTTTAAAGAGACTGGATGGCCACCTGTCGGGTATCCTTTGATTGTGAGTTTCTGCATGGCAAAAGAGGGTTGGACTGGATGGCCCTTGGGGGTCTCTTCCAACTCTACGAGTCTATGCAAGCCAGGATTCTGGATTCTTCTACCTGCCAAGAGTCGGAAGGGGCCCCCAGGGGCCATTGAGCCCAGCCCCTTCCTTCTCCCTGGGACAGAGGGAGCCTCCTCCCAGCCTCTCTTTCAAAGCCGCCTCCAAAGCGGGAGACGCCAGCGCCCTCCGCTGAGAGAGCAAGCAGCCTCTTCCGCCGCCGCCGCCAAAGAGCTCTTCCACCGCCTCTTCCGGGGAGTCCTCTTCGGACTACGACTCCCGTCAGCCCGGCGCATGTTCGGAAGTGACGTTCGTTAAGGTGACTTCCGCCACAACCGGAAGCCCCTCTGGCCTGCCTCTATGGTAGCGACAAAGCCCTCTGATTGGCCGGGGTTCCTCGGAGGCGTTGCTGGGCAACGGGGCGGCGGCGGCGGCACTTCCGGCTGAGGCTGAGGGGATGGCGGAGGCTTCTTCCTGGTCCTCGGTCTCGGTGAGTTTCCCTCCTCGTCCCGCCTTCGCACCCGGGGCTCCGGCCGCGTCTGACTGCCCTCCTTTCCCTTCCTTCCCTTCCTTCCTTGGTGGGCCTTGGTCAGGTCCGTGGCACCGGAGGCAGCAGCGCCGCCAGCAAGAGGTCCTCCGCCGCCGCCGGATACACGCCGGACCGCTTCGCCCAGCAGCTCCTGCCCCGCGACGGAGACGGAGACGGAGGCGGAGGGGAGCGGGCCACCGAGACACCCCCACCACGACGCCCCCGACGCCGCCGCGCCCCCGCCATCCACCGGTGAGCGGCCCCCGAGGAACCCTCCCCTTCCCTCCCTCCCCTTCCCTTCCTTTCCCCCTGGGAGCCCCCTTCCCTCCCTCCCTCCTCCCCCCCAGGGTCCCTCTGTGCCTTCCCTCCCCCTGAGAGGGCCCTTCCCTCCCCCCCCGGGACCCCACTTCTTTCCATCCCTCCCCCCCCCCTCCAGCTTGGGAGACCCCTTTCTCTCCCTCTTCCCCCCCCCCCCCCCATGGCCCCACTTCTTTCCCTCTTTCCTCCCTTTTTCCTCAGGGCTCCACTCTTCCTTCCCTCTCTCCCTCAGGAAGGCCTTTCCCTCCCCTCCCTTCCCCCTGGGCCCCACTTCCTTTGCTTGAGGGCCTCCTTCCCCCCTGCGGCGCCATTCCTCTCCATCCTCCATGGGGGGTGTCCACTTTCCCTCCCTCTCTGCCCCCCTTTTCCCCCACCAGTGGCCCTTCTTTCCCCCAGGGCCCCTCCTTTCTCTTCCCCTGGAAGCCCTTTCCCTGCCTCCTTCCCTCCCCCAGAGGCCTCACGTCCTTTCCTTCCTGGGGCCCCACTTCTTTCCCTCACCCCAGGGGCCCTTTTTCCTTCCTTCCTTCCTTCCTCTCTTGCACCCATCTGTGGAACATCTCTCTTCCCCTGACCCCAAGCTCCCTTCCTCCCCTCCCCACAGGGGCCCCTCTTCACTCTCCCCTTCTTCCCCTCAGGCCCCGCTTCTCTCCCTCCCCAGACCTTCTTTGGGGGGTTTCCCTCCTCTCTCTCTGCTCATCTGCTGCCTCCATCTCTCCCTATCCTGCTTTGTAGGGGCTACCATGTCCGGGCCCAGGCTGTGGAGCACTGCCTCCAAGCTTTCTTGCAGCACACTGGAGGCCTCCCTGACAGGCAGGTAAGTTGGGCAGGGGGCAGATGGGGTGGTTGTGAGTGGCAAAAGCTGGCAGAACCACTTCATGCAGAACCACTTCAACAAGCTCCTGTCCCCACTCCATTCCCTCATCCACTACCCAAATTGCAAAGCTCAGCAGTTGTGTTTCCTCTAGAGGCAACTGCAGGGGTGTGGGGGAAGAGTTGAGGGTGTGGGAGAGAGGTGCTGTCTTTGTGGCTGAGTGGCTGCTCGGAGAAGAGCCCGGGGCTTTTCCTGAATGTCCTGGTTGCCTCCATAGGCTGGATGGAATGCTGTGTCATTGATATGAATCAGTTCTATGGCTGCTTTATCCCTGGAAAGGAGCAGCAGAGGATCTGGGCCTTGAGACACAGGCAGCTGAGACACAGCAGCTTACAACTGACCCTTCCTATTCTGGCCATCTCTTATCCTGACATAGCTTTCATGACAAACGGGCTGTGAGCTCAGGTTAACCTGGGCCGCCACATCCTGGCATTTGGGTAGGGTAACACTTGAGGACCATGGGCTCTGCTAATATAGCTCAGGCCTAGGATCCCACAAGATCCAGAGATACACCCTGGCATTTGAGTAGTTCTGTTCTGCTTGGATCATTAAATCCTGATCTCTCTGGTTGAGAGGCACTTGATGCCTCCCAGGAGCCTATGTGATGAAGTTATCTAGTGGAGTCTATGTTTTAATCAGCCTTCTTGCTTGTTTTGCAAGGCTGCCAAATCTGATTGTGCTGTGCTTGTGTGTGATTGTGGGAATCTCTCCCCTAGACACAGAGGGTGATTGGGAAGGTGAGGGAGCAAAGGCCTTTTCCTGATAGCGCCCTTCTTTACCTGCAGGAGTAGCACCTGAAATGCTCCCATTATTTTATCTTTGTTGCCTCAAAGGGGAAGTCTCTCTCTCCAGCTTCTGTTTTTTTCAAACACAGTAGTAAAAGCACAGAACAAACACTTCCTTTCTTTTATTATAAGACAGAAAATGGGTAGACACTGTCATGAATCTTGTATTGTATATTCTATCATCTATAGATGATAGACTCAGTTGAAGAAGCCACAGCTGTTACCCTGAGTCTGCAAGATCTGAGCAGGGCTGTTAATGACAGGGTGACTTGGGGGTCTCTCATTTTTATCATATGTTCAAGTCAACTTGTACTCAGCTAACAACAACATGCTTTTATTTAATGATATATAAACATTTAAATGGTATCTATAAATGGGAAGAATTCCCTTCCCAAATCCTTGTTTGGCTGCCAAAACACAGAACACTATAACTTGTTCTCTCTTCTCAAATCATGTGTTTGCTCTTTAAATAAATAAATGTTGTGGGGTCCAGGTCCTTTTAAGGAAAGCATGCTGTCTGCTCAAGAGACCTACTCTTCCAAGTTCTGGTGATTCATTGAGGAGGGATTTCTACTTGGCACATGCCACACGCTCAAAGACTTATCTTAGCTCAAGACTTGCATAGTACAGAGCTGGGGAGCCCTGACATGGAGTTCGGTGGCTGTTATGAGCACTGGTTACCCAACACCAGACATCATTTTCTTTATTCTTTCATTTGGTCAGGAAAACCTAAAGCAGGGGTAGGCAACCTTTCCCCTTTAAGGGCCGAGAGACTTCAGCTCCCAGAATCCCAGGAGCTATTGGCCAACATGGGACTATTGGCCAATGTGGCTGAGGCTTCTGGGAGCTGAAGTCCCTCGGCCCTTAAAGGGGAAAGGTTGCCTACCCCTGACCTAAAGGATAGCTATCTTGCTCCAAGGCAATAGCATCAGAAGCCAGAGGAAGGGTAGTGGTAGCAGCAGGGGGCTTTTAGAGGGTGGGCTTGAGCATGACAGGGCTTTGTGGCCCTTCTACTCTGAATAGTTCATCTTTTCCTCTGGAGTCACTGTGGATGTTCATGTGATCAGATTATGCCTCTGAGGGATGGCTCCTCCCTTCCTCCCTGGGAGCAGGGCTGGTTCCTTTCCTGACTGGTTGTTCCACCAGTGACACAGCCTTGTCTCCATGCCCACAGGCTTCCTGACTCACTGGGAGCCCATCTTTGGTGGGATGGTTCCCGCATCGGTCTGTGCAGCAGATGTGGGAGCTTCTGGCCTGAGGTGGTACGGCCATCGCTCTGTGCTGCTTTCTACACATGTGATCCTGACTGTGGGAGGTTTTGGTGACCAGGATGGACATCATTGCTGCCTGACTCAGCTTCATCTCCTGATCAAGCACACGAGAGAAGCAGCCTGGGAGAATCCTACCCTCTGCTTGGCCCAATCTGGTGAAGCCTGGGGTAAGCAGTGCATTTTTGGCTGGGGTGGAGTGGGAGGTGGTGGAGTGGGTGGGTGGGTGACATACTTGGCCTCCTCTCCGCGATGCCTTTCTCTCCCCAGATGGCCAGCTGTTCCACAAATTGATGCTTCTGCAAGCAGGCTGGGCTGTCATGTTGGGGGGGCAGGGGGCGGAAGTCCCTAGTAATAATAATAATAATAAGAAATTTTATTTATATACCGCCCTGTGGCAAGCCAATCCGGGCGGTGTACAACAATAAAATACATACAGCTTAAAATGGTATAATTCCCTCCTTCCCCCCTTAAAAAGTTATTAAATCACATCTCAATTAAAAACAATCTACAATTAAAACACAACGAATTAAAGTTAAAAATACGAATAAAATACAAACCAACAGACCCCTGCGACTACAAGTTCTAATGGGGACAATAAAATATTCCTAGAAAAAAGGAGGGCCCAAGGTCCCGAGGCCGGGTGATTTAGTCTGGAAAGGCCTGCCGAAAGAGATCCGTCTTGACAGCCTTTTTAAAGCTGTCCAAAGATGTTAATTGACGGATCTCGTCCAGCAGGCCGTTCCAGAACCTGGGGGCAACAACAGAAAAAGCCCTCTGGGAGGTTGCCATAAGCCTAGATTTTTGAGGCTGCAGCAGATTCCTCCCAGAGGACCGGAGAGCGTGGGGAGGATTATATGGGAGGAGGCGGTCTCTGAGATAGCTTGGACCCAAGCCATTTAGGGCTTTAAAGGTAATAACCAACACCTTGTACTGGGCCCAGAAACCAATAGGCAGCCAGTGGAGGGACCTCAAAACCGGAGTGATGTGGTCCCTCCTAGATATTCCCGACAAAAGCCTGGCTGCCATGTTTTGAACCAGCTGTAGTTTCCGAACCAAGCACAAGGGTAGCCCCATGTAGAGCGCATTACAGAAATCTAGGCGTGAGGTTACCAGCGTGTGCACAACAGTCTCGAGATCCCTTGCTTCCAGAAAAGGGCGCAACTGGCGTATCAGCTGAAGCTGATAACAGGCGCTCCTGACCGTCGCATTAACCTGATTTGCCATCAGGAGCGACGAGTCAAGGAACACCCCCAGACTGCGAACACAGTCACTGGAGGAGAGTGTGACCCCATCCAGGACTGGAGGTTACAACCCAATTCTTGGTTTCGGGGCCGCCACCGTGAGCACCTCCGTCTTGTCTGGATTAAGTTTCAATCTGTTTTTCCTCATCCAGCCCATTACCGCCTGAAGACATTCATTGAGAGAAGAGATGCCAATAGAATTCGAGGCCGACGAACGAGACATGGAGAAATAGATTTGGGTGTCATCAGTGTACTGATAACACCCAGCACCATAACTCTGTATAATCTCACCCAGTGGCTTCATATAGATGTTGAACAACATCGGGGATAAAATAGCCCCCTGAGGGACCCCACAAGTGAGCTCCCTCTTACTGGAACTACTATCCCCGAGCAGCACCCTCTGGGACCTACCCGAGAGGAAGGACCGGAACCACTGCAAAGCAGTGAGTCCCGCCCTGGCAGCTTGTCACTTGAGGGTGTCCGAGGCTGTTGGTGGCTCACTCACCTGCCATTTATCCAGGACCTGGCCTTGTCCTGCTGGAGGCATTCATAGAATCATAGAGTTGGAAGAGACCACAAGGGCCATCCAGTCCAACCCCCTGCCATGCAGGGACTCAAAATGAAAGCATCCCCGACAGATGGCCATCCAGCCTCTGTTTAAAGTCTTCCAAAGAAGGAGACTCTACCACAATCCTCCGAGGGAGTGTGTTCCACTGCCAAACAGCTCTCACTGTCAGAAAGTTCCTCTTAATATTGAGGTGGAATCTCTTTTCCTGCAGCTTGCATCCATTGTTCCGGTTCTTGTTCTCTGGGGCAGCAGAAAACAAGCTAGTGCCCTCCTCAGTGGGCCTACCATTTCCTTCTTCTTTCTTTTGCTACAGACATACCCAAAGAAGTCCTTTTTATTGTGCTTAACCCCTCCAGCAAGCTTGAGCTCATTCTGTGCTTTGGCTTACCTGACTTTACCCGTACATGTGCTAGCTATTTGTTTGAATTCCTCTTTAGTAATTTTGCCCCTTTTCCATTTCTTATACATCTCCCATTTAAAACTTAGTTCAACTGAAAGTTTGTCATCCAACCTGGTTTCTTGAGACTCCTCCCATTTTTCCTTCTCATTGGAACAATTTGAGATTGTGCCTTCAGTATCTCCCTGGATGCCAGTATTTTGACAGAATCCATAGATGAGGTATCCAGCAACTCTGTTGATGGCATTTTATTGGATCAGCTTCAATCTGTGAGTACCGATGATGTGGACAAGCTCCTTGTTAGAGTGAGGAAGATGACCTGCCCTCTTGATCCTTGCCCATCTTGGCTGGTCATCCGGGGGGGGGGGGGGGGGGACTCGTTGCACGTATTCCTTCGGGATACCATCAACACGTCTTTCAGGGAAGGCACTGTTCCATCTTGCTTAAAGGAGGTGGCGGTCAAACCCCTCCTGAAAAAGCCTTCCCTGGACCCCCTGGACAGGAATAACTATAGACCAGTCTCCTTGCTGTCCTTTCTAAGCAAGGTGATCGAGAGGGCAGTTGCTTCCCTACTCCAAGCTGTATTGGATGAAACCGATTATCTCGATCTGTTTCAAACCGGTTTTAGAACAGCATATGGAGTTGAGACCGCCATGGTTGCGCTGGCTGACGACCTCCGCTTGGGTATCGACAGAGGTAGTGTGATCCTGTTGGTGCTCTTGGACATCTCAGCGGCCTTTGACACAATAGATCATTCCATCCTCTTGGATTGCCTGAGAGAGTTAGGAATCGGAGGCACTGCTTTGCAGTGGTTCCTTCCTCTCGGGCAGATCCCAGAGGGTGAGGCTCGGGGACAGTTGCTCTTCCAAAATAGAGCTTAATTGTGGCATCCCTTAGGGCGCCATGCTGTCCCTGATGCTATTCAACATCTATATGAAGCTGCTGGAAGAGATCATTCGGAGACATGGAGCACGGTGTCTGCAGTATGCTGACGACACTCAGATATACCTCTCCATGACCCGGTCGTCTGCTCAGACTTCAGATAGCGTCTCTCCTCTCAATGATTGTCTTAAGGCGGTAATGGATTGGATGAGGAAAAACAGATTGAGACTGAATCCAGACAAAATGGAGGTACTAACAGTCACGGGCCCAAAACCAGGCTTGGGAATACAACTCCCAGTCCTGGATGGAGTCACACTCTCCTCCAAGGACTGTATTCGCAGTCTGGAGGTACTCCTAAATTCGTCGCTTCACATGACTAATCAGGTGAATGCGATGGTCAGGAGTGCTTGTTGTCAGCTTCGGCTGATTCGGAGATTAGGGACCTTGAAACTGTGGTACACGCTCTGGTAACCTCACGTTTGGATTTCTGTAAGGCACTCTACATGGGGCTACCCTTGTGCCTAACCCAGAAATTCCAACTGGTCCAAAATATGGCAGCCAGGTTACTCTGGCTTGCCTTCTCTCACATTGTGGCTTCCCATGGCTTGCCACCTTTACCCCACAGGCTCTGGTGGTATGAGAAGGCCTAGCTCAAAACCTGGCCCTCGAGTTGCTCCTGTGGCCTCAGCTGAAGGGTAAATGCTTTATTTTGACTCAGTGGCAGCCAGAAAACTCCATGGAGAGATGAAGCATCCACTGGGGAGCAGCTGGGGCTTTTGCCTTGGAGGGCCGAGAAAAGATGGAACTTCATTGCATGCACAGCTGACTGCCTCTTCGCATCAGTCTCCACTTTCCCTTCTTGCCCATCTAGGTACTCTCACACAGCCCATGTATATCGAGGGAAGCTGTTGTTGGTGGGTGGAGTCTGGTTCCATTCCCCTTTTGTGCCTGGCATTGTGGTGGTTTACCTGGCTGCTAGTGGAGTATTGCATTGACACAGTGAGTGGCATTTGGGTGGGAGGCTATTTCTGGGCCCACCTTGCCTTTCCACCCCTCTGAGGATGGATGCTTCCATGCTCAACCCCCCCAGAAATTGGACTGCCCTTGCCTTGAGCAGCCTGTGGGTTGACTGGCTGGATCCCAAAGGACCAGAAGTGAGGCACCATAATCTCTGTATTGCTCTCTTCATCCTTCTGGTACTTTGCAGCCTCTGATTGGTCAAGCCTTCACTCCACTCAGCTTATCCATGAAAAATTAACATGAGTTGAAAGGGACGTGGGTCCCTGATATACAGGAAAGCCACGTGCTGTGAGGGTTTTTGTTGAACAGGGGCTGCAGCTTGGTTACCAAAGGGCACAGGTGCATGGAGGTGAGATTTAAGGAAGACTCTGAATGGCTGTACTCACTTTTCAGGCACCAGGGAGGAAGGGAGGAGGAGCAGAGATGATTGGGAGCCTGGGGAGAGCAGAAAGGCTGTGGGTGGCGGGGCGGGGGGGAGTGGGTTTGATCTGGGAAGGCCCAGTCTTTCTCACTGGCCCCTTCTCAGCTGCCACTTCCCATGACTGACTCCACCACTCTTCTTTCTGTTCCTCTGCAGGCATCTCTTGAGCAGCCTCTGATGCTTCCACAATCATAGTAGCATCTTCTTGCCAGAGGAGGAAGAAGTGCTGATCTTAGGTGGCGGTGGCAACTGCTTCTCCTTTGGCAGTCACCTGAACCAGCATCTTGTTTGCTTGTCACTGGGCTCTACCTGGAGCACACAGTGATGGCTGTTGGCAAACTCAAAACTTGTGGATCCAGGAAGCTGTTGATACCCTGGGTATCTGTACCTTTTGCAGGCAAAGGCCAGCCTCCTTCAGCAGCTGCCTTTGGTTTAGTTTGGCTGGTGGATGGCCATGTGGCTCAGCCACTGCCTTCCATTCAAGCACTGTGCTCAAGGCAGCTAACAAGGACAGTTTCCCAGTAAAACAGTCTTGTGCAGTGCCTGCTCTGGGATTCTCCCAATTTTACTAAATATGTATGTGTTCCTTTTCTCGAGGAAGTGACTGGGGTTGTGACCTGCTCTTGCCCACCACCTAGAAATGTAATAAGTGACATGCAGAAATGGGCACCCTCCACCCTGAGTGGGCCATTTATAATCCAGTAACAAGGGGCAGACAAACTCAGGATGATCATTCTCATTGGATCTTAAAGGAAAAAAACTGAACCCTATTTCATTAAGAATGCTGGAGCCAAACACTGGAGACACATGGGAAGTGCTTTGATTGTGTATTCCTGCATGGTGGGTGGTTGGACTGGTGGCCATTGTGGTGTCTTCCAACTATAATTCTATGTTTTTTGTGACTGCGGTTGGGTTCTTCCCTTCTTCTTCAGGGAACTGGCCTTAAACCACATTGGGCCCCTTGGGCAAAGGCCAGGTTGTCTTCCTAGGGAGGAAGCGTCACTCCTTTCCCAGCCCTGCCCAGAAAAAAGGCCCTGGGGGCTAGACTGGGCAGACCCAGCTGTTGGTCACAGCTGAGTTCACTAAGTAACACCAGGAAACCAGGCTCTCTCTCAGGCTGGTCTGCCTCAGTCTTTGCCTCAGTCTTCTCACAAAAGGAAAAGGGTGTTCAATCTGGGAAAAATGGATCAGAGGACACAATAGGGGAAATGCAGCACAGAAGAAGTAAAGAGGAAGTACAGGAATAACTAGTCAACTTAAATGAATTTAAGTCTCCAGGACCAGATGAACTACATCCAAGGATATTAAAAGAACTGGCAAATGTAATCTCAGAGCCACTGGGAATAATCTTTGAGAACTCCTGGAGAACAGGAGAAGTCCCAGCAGACTGGAGGAGGGCAAACATTGTCCCCATCTTCAAAAAGGGGAAAAAAGAGGATCCCAACAACTATCGCCCAGTTAGTCTGACATCAGTATTAGGAAAGATTCTAGAACAGTTCATTAAACAGAGAGTCTGGACATTTAGAAAGGAATGTCATAATCACTAAAAGTCAACATGGGTTTCTCAAAAACAAGTCATGCCAGACTAATCTAATCTGATCTCTCTCTCTCTCTCTCTCTCTCTCTCTTTTTTTTTTTTTTTGATAAAATTACCAGCTTGCTAGATGAAGGGAATGTGGTAGACATAGCATATCTTGATTTCAGTAGGGCTTTTGACGAGGTCCCCCACAATATTCTTGCAAACAAGATAGTAAAATGTGGGCTAGACAAAGTAACTGTTAGGTGGATTAGTAACTGACTGACCAAACCCAAAGGGTGCTCAACAATGGCTCCTCTTCATTCTGGAGAGAAGTGACCAGTGGGGTGCCACAGGGTTCTGTCTTGGGACCAGTGGTATTCATGTCAGTGTGTGGAAGATGGGTGTTGCAGTGGTGTTCTTGGACACCCAGCAGAATCTGTAGGACAAGCTAGCTGCTGTGATCCACAGCCATTTTGTATCTCTTACTGTCAAGTAGCTCAGCTTCTCTTCTCCAGGCAATCCTGTCTTCCTCAGTCAAGAAGACACATTGTAAATTCCAAAAGTATAGTTTTATTAATGCATATAAAAGAAAATAAGATAACTAAGTAAAATCCATTGTGATGAACTCATCCAGTTCAGCCATGAGAGATTACATCTTTAACAGAGCTGAAAGCATAGGATCCCAACTTGTTAAAAGTTAAGGAAAAAGAACAAGCACAAAGAGACAAAGCAAACTTTTGTCCAGCTCCCAACTCCACCCTAGTGGGTTGTACCATGCACTGATCCAGTCCCTAGCTGTGTGTGTCATGTACCATGTGACCTGTCTAAACACCTCATTGTTTATCTTTCTGGTTTCTTGTTTCTCATAATAATATCTGTATCTATGTGCTGTATACATGGGAAAGTTTATGCTTATGTCTGTGCAGCCATCTGGTGCTAGATTAAATCTTGTTTACCACTTAAAACTTTCTTATAGAAAACTCCATGTCATGGCATGGCATGGAGCACAGTGTCTCCAGTACGCAGATGACACCCAGATATATCTCTCCATGACCAGATCATCGACTCAGACTTCAGATGGCGTCTCTCCTTTTAATGACTGTCTAAGCCAGAGACAGGCAACCTTTTTGAGACCTGGGCCGGTCTCCCATCATCCAGGTCTCGGCTGGGCTGAGGGGGGGGGGGAATGACGGCGCACGCGCACCCTTCTCTGCCGCGCGCGACCCCCCCGCACACGCCGCCACCACCACCACCACCACCACCACCACCACCACGGGCGCTGCCGTAGCGCGCACGGCCACAGCCGTCATGGCGCATGTCGCAGCCGCCTTTTTGGAAGTCCAAATTGCGGCCGTGACGTGTTTGTGCATGTGCAAGAGTACTGCGCATGCGCAAACGCATCACGGCCGCCATTTTGACTTCCAAAATGGCAGCCGCAGCAAGCGCGGCCGAAAACACGCCCTGACGGCGGCGAGCGGCGGCGGCGACGGTGGCAACCTATGGCCTGGGTCAGTAAGTCCGGGGCCCGGGGCCTTTTCCGGCCCCTGGGCCGTAGGTTGCTGGTCCCTGGTCTAAGCGGTAATGGATTGGATGAGGAAAAACAGATTGAAGTTGAATCCAGACAAAACGGAGGTACTTACAGTCACAGGCCCGAAACCAGATTTGGGAATACAGTCTCCAGTCCTGGATGGAGTCACACTCTCCTCCAAGGACTGTGTTCGCAGTTTGGGGTACTCGACTCGTCGCTTCACATGACTAGTCAGGTGAATGTGACGGTTAGGAATGCCTGTTATCAGCTTTGGCTGATACGCCAACTGCGCCCTTATCTGGATGTGAGGTATCTGGAAGCTGTGGTACACGCCCTGGTAACCTCACGTCTGGATTACTGCAATGCACTCTACATGGGGCTACCCTTGTGCCTAACCCGGAAACTTCAACTGGTACAGAATATGGCAGCCAGGCTGATCACCGGAACATCTAGGAGGGAGCACATAACACCAGTGCTTAAATCCCTCCACTGGCTGCCAATTAGTTTCTGGGCACAGTACAAGGTGTTGGTTTTGACCTTTAAAGCCCTACATGGCTTGGGTCCATCATATCTTAGGGACCGCCTCTCCCCATATGATCCCCCCGCGCACTCTGGTCCTCTGGGAGGAACCTGTTACAGCCAATAAAAACTAGGCTGTCCCAGACCTCCCAGAGGGCCTTCTCTGCAACCGCTCCCAGGCTGTGGAACGGCCTGCCAGATGAGGTCCGTCTTATTACCACTCTTGCTGCCTTTAAAAAAGCAGTAAAGAAGGACCTCTTCTGGCAGGCCTTCCCGAAATAATCTTCCGACCTGAGGGGAGATGGTTTCAACTGTCCCTTGTCTGTAGCTTGCTTCATTTTCGGATTTTATTGTTTTATTGTAATGTTTGTTTGGTTTTAGACTGTATTATGTTTTAATCTCTTAAAGTTTAATCTTGTTTTAGGGTGTGGGAGGGGGGTTATGGAGATAAGGCTTGTTTTAACTTTGTATGTTTTAAAATGTTGTAACCTGCCCCAATTGCGGAGCAGAGGGGCGGGCTAGAAATAAATTATTATTATTATTATTATTATTATTATTATTATTACGAAAGCACTACCTGTGGGAAGGCACGAAAGATTGGCTAATAGGTTGGGTCTTAGCATGCAATTCTACACAACACATGTGGGAATGTTGGAGTCACGTGAAAGCACATCTAATGACATTTTAGAGGGGATTGTCAGAGTAAATTGCACTCTGGGTAGAAAAAGTCATAGATGTGGCTATGGCATGAAACTGGAGCAAAGGTGAAAAGGTAACCTGAGTTCAGTTGAGAGACATGATAACTCATCATTTGAAGAGTCCTGAGTCACAGGAAGCTGATGACAGAAGGGCAGGAGATGAAGTCAGAAAACTTCACTTTTGAAGATTCATGGCTATCAGGTGATAGGAAACTGGGTGACATACCAGTAGTGAGCTGGACTCAAATTCTAGGGGGAGATATTGTATATAAGTGAGTGAGCTGAATGCTCAGTATGGTTGTATTGTAAATAGGAGCCTGGAGTAGAACTTTGTTGGTCTGATGTATATAGCTGTACTCAAGAATAAAAGCCTCTTCGTGAGAACTCAGCAGTCCAGCAGTTTTTGTCTGGCTGACAGCTTCTGTGTGGGAGGATTTTTTTCTCTGCAGCCTGAACTGAATTTCACAGTAGAGACTTTTCTGTGGCATCTTGTTCTTGGCGTACATCTTCTGCATGTTGATCACAGATCACATATGTCTCAACAATTTTATACTTCAGATCCCCAAATCCCTGAATATCAGCCAATAGCAGCTTCATTTATATACTGCTTTATACAGCACTGTGCAGTCTCTAAGTGGTTTACAACTGTAAGATAATTGCCCCCAACAAGCTGGGTACTCATTTTAGCGACCTCGGAAGGATGCAAGCCTGTGTTGAGCCTGAGCCCTGGCTGGTATTGAACTCTCAACCTTGTGATTGGGAGTGAGTGGCTGCAGTACAGGCATTTAACCACTGTGCCACTGGGAGTTCTGGGAGCTGAAGTCCAAAGTGCCTGGAAAACCAAGGTTTGGGACCACCAAGATAGTCTTGCACTCAAACTTTGCAGGGCTTTAAAGATCCTAGCAGAAGAATGAAAGGAGAGACAGTCTCATGTGCAATGCAATGGTTAATAGCCTCAATGGTCAACAACCCCAAAGGTCTCCTGCTCCATTTACAGGCACAATTCAAAGTGCAAAGTTATGACCTTTAAAGGAGCAAAACAGAAAACTGGAAAGCATGAATTCACAGTGGAAGAATAAATGGAGACCAAGTTTCATAGAATCATAGAGTTGGAAGAGATCACAAGGGCCATCCAGTTCAACTCCCTGCCATGCAGGAACTCAAAGCCAAACCATCCCCGACAGATGGTCATCCAGCCTCTGTTTAAAGACTACCAAAGAAGGAAACTCCACCAAAATCTCCGAGGGAGTGTGTTCCATTGTCGAACCGCCCTTACTGTCAGGAAATTCCTCCTAATGTTGAGGTGGAACCTCTTTTCCTGGAGCTTACATCCATTGTTCCGGGTCCTAGTCTCTGGAGCAGAAGAAAACAAGCTAGCGCCCTCCTCAATATGACATCCCTTCAAATATTTAAAGAGGGCTATCATGTCCCCTCTTAACTGTCTCTTCTCTAGGCTAAACATACTCAGTTCCCTAAGTTGTTCCTCGTAGGGCTTCATGGTTTCCAGACCCTTCACCATTTTAGTTGCCTTCCTCTGGACATGCTCCAGTTTTTCAACATCCTTTTTGAATTGTGGTGCCCAGAACTGGACACAGTATTATACCAGGTGAGGCCTGACCAAAGCAGAATACAGTGGCACTATTACTTCCCTTGATCTAGATACTATACTTCTATTAATGCAGCCTAAAATTCTATTGGCCTTTTTAGCTGCGGCATCACACTGTTAACTCATGTTCAACTTGCTGTCTACTAGGACTCCTAGATCCCTTTCACACATATAGGTCTCCTTAAGCCAGGTGTCTCCCATCTTATATCTATGCATTTCATTTTTTTGCCCTAAGTGCATTACTTTACATTTCTCTGTGTTGAAATTCATTTTGTTAGTTTTGGCCTAATTTTCTCATCTATTAAGGTCATTTTAAATTTTCATTCTGTCTTCTGCAGTATTAGCTATTCCTCCTAATTTGGTGTCATCTGCAAATTTGAGAAGCTTTTCCTTATGTAACTCTCCCACCTGGTGTCAGAAAGGAACAAGTGTGCATTAGCCCACCACATTTGTCATTTTTGTGTGCCTTCAAGTTCTTTCTGACTTATAGATGGCGACCCTATCACAAGGTTTTATTGGCATGTTTCTTCAGAGGGGGCTTGTCATTGCCATTCTCTGAGGCTGGAGTTTGACTTGCCCAGGGTCACCCAGTGGAGTTCCATGTGATTCTTTGATTCAAATTCGCCCCAAATTGGTCTGCTCTTAAGATTTCCTCTGCCTTAAGCAGTTTAACAACCCATCAAGGAGTTGGCCTCTTCACTTTTCCTTTGCCCCAGCCTTTCCTAACCCAAATGGGCCAAGTTGAGGAACTTTAAAGAGGAATGAGAAGGCAGCACTGTACAGAAAGCAATCACCATATAAATTTTATATGACTAATGCAGCTAGATGGTACATGCAGCTAAATGAAATAGTAATGAATGTCCAAATGTAAGAACCAGTTTAATGAAATTATGCAACTATATGGAGACTGATAAATTGACTAATCTAATTAAAAAAAAACTTTGGATGGATTTTTAAAAGAATGGGAACCATTGATATGCTTTTTCTATAAAGAATGGGGACCAAATTTTGTGTTAGGTTTGGAGTAAAAGGACTTTTAAGCATATAGAAATATATATGAACAATAACTGAGAAATTAATGGGCAAGAAATAAATATATAAATAGAATAGAAAACTATGCTTTTCTAAAGTAAGAAAGTAAACCAAATAGCAAAAGACATGAAGTATACAAATACCACAAGACATGAAGAGATAAGGAAGTCTTTTTATTATTTTGGTGATTGTATGTTGGTATGTGTTGCTGCTCTTTTTTGTCTGTTTGTTTGTGATGTTGTTATGTGGGGTTTTTGTATTTGTATGTTTTGTTAATCAATAATCAATAAAAAAGCAAGCAAGCAAGAGCAGTGGTGTCACTAGGAGGGTGCAGGGAGTGCGGAGCACACTGGGTGACACCTCAGAGTGGGGTATTAACCGGTGAGGGCAGCACACCCAGAGGGACTGGCACGGCTACTGGGCGAGTGAGAAAGGACACTTTCCCGGTCACCCAGCAGCCACAAAAAGACCATAAATGCACCCTCTGGAGGCCAGTCTCAGTAGCATGGCCGCTGTGGGATTGGTGCCTCCAGGATCCAGTGTGACCCTGAAGCCTTTTGGGATGGCTTCCTTCATGGACCGGTATGGCTGTAGTCACACAGGACCTGAAGACATTTGTGAGAGGACTTTTCTTCAGCCTTTTGTGGGGACTTCAGGGTCTGGTGCAGCTGCAGCTGAACCACACCATGCAGACTTTCGGGGGGGGGGGGTTCTTTCAGGGTCTGGTGTAAGCCTGAAGTCTTTTGGGGTCCGCCACCCCTAACTGGGTGACACCAACCTCAGGTATGTCTCTCAGCAAGAGCCAAGCTGTGTTTGTCAACAGGCAGCAACTCCATGGCCAGAGGTCGTCCTAACAGCTCTGGGCACAAACCTTTTTGCTCTAGTCCACAAAAGTAGGCAATGGGGAGGAAGCAACAACATAGTGCTTGTCAGTTTCTAGTAGACTCAGATCTCGGTGTAGCCAGTAAACCAGCCAATTGTTGCAATTAGGAGTTTATTGAAGAACACAAAGCCAGTAATCCACCAGACTACGTTTAAGCCAGAACTAACCCCCCTTCCTACAAGCACCTAATTAAACCCCACTAACTAATTGTTCCACCCTTCCTTTCATGGCATGAAAACTAGCACCCACCTACAATTCCCACAGTTAGCCATTCCTCCATCCAACCAACCCCCCACCTTATCAGCTTACACTCACACCAGCCTTCTTATTCCCAGCCCTTGCTGACTCCAAGCTGTACCAACCTCCTCCCACCAGCGATGCATTCCAAGAGACCCAATTTCCCAAAACAACCTCAGTCTCATCACCTCCCATCCCCCCAGCTACTCACGGCCTGTTATGTCTGGAGCCTATACTATTTGCTACCAGCCTAAGCCCACTACTAGCTCAACCATCATCCCCATCCCCAACCCAACCAAAACTTGGCAGAACATATACATGCAGGCATAGTTCTGACAGTGCTGAAGAGTTGTAGGGCAGACCCTTTGCTCTCTGCTCCACAGAAACAAGCAAATGCCCTGCTAAAGAAAGCAAGGGGAAACCCAGTGATAAGGGGAACCAGAGACAGGATGACCAGATGTCATACCTGCAAAAAGAGGATGAGACCCTGCACATGGTAGCACATTCAAGAAAAATGCAGGACATTGCAAAATAAAAGCTAAAAACTCTAAATGTAAATTCAATTTCATCTCTTTTATTTACGGCTATATTACATACACAGTTGGCCCTGCACATCTGCGGCTTTGACTTTTGTGGTTTTGATTATTTGCAGTTTTGATTACCATATATACTCGACTACAAGTCAACCTCATGTATAAGGTTTTGGGCCCAAAAGTATGGATTTTAATATGACTTGTGAGTAAGTTGAGGATAAAACCTAGAGGCATATAGCAAAGGATATAAAGGACAAAGTTTACTTTTTTAATACAGAAATGTCTTATCCAGATCCTTCTCAGCCTGATTCCTCCTGGCACCCCTTTAAGGGGAAGTATCAAAGAGGTGCCACCACTGACATTTTTCTGGTCAAGAATTCAAAGAGGCCAGAAGTGGCATCATGGTGGAAAGAGTATAGAATCAAAGAATCACAGAGTTGGAAGAGACCGCAAGGGCCATCCAGTCCAACCGCCTGCCACACATAATAATATCAGTAAGACAGAATGTTACAGTCACAGAATGCCAAAAAGGGAGGAAGATCGTCCCTACCTGGACAGTGCCCAAATGAGCTCAAAGGCATCGCTGTGTTAATCTGGAATAACAGAATGCAAAGAAGCTACAAATGCTTAATCTCTAGGAATATCTAGGAATTTCTAGGTACTTCAGTGCAACTCTCTGATCAACATCTGCTAGACATTGACCATAGAACTGTGCTGGAGGAGCGATAAATGTCTAGTGAATGGTTCACTCTAGTCTTCAGTGCACCTCTGTGGTCAATATCTACCAGAGATTGACCCTAGAATTGAGCTGGAGGAGCTAGAAATGCCAAACGGAGTGTCCTCTCTAGGTCCTTCAGTGCGACTTTTGGTTAAAATTGACCAGGGTTGTGCTGTGGGAACCTAGATATTCCTAGAAATAACATATAAATAAAATCCATGAATAATCAAATATTCAAAAGTGAAAGCCACAAATGTGGAGGGACGAGTGTAACAACAACAACAACAACAACAACAATGGTGTCGAATTTTAGGAAAAGTGATTCCAGAGCATTATAGAGTTTTATAGATAAACCTCAGTATTATTAGGAAAAGTCAATCCAAGCTCTTCTCCTCCTCGCCACTGCCTTTCACTTTTCGTCAACGTTTTTCTCAAGCTTGTCCCTGTATATGCAGCTGGAGGATCTGCAAAGTTGTGGCAATAGGCCATCACCCCTACAATTATGAGAATCATAGAGGGAACAATAGAATATATATAAAGTTGAAACAAATTAGATCTGAGTTGGAAGCAGTGGATGTAAGATGACTAGTACTTCAGTTATTTATCTAGGTAGAGATATTATGAACTAAGAACAGGTTACTTGATCTAGCCATTAGGAAATTCATATAATGAGTGCAAAAAAAGTCAAAAAATGATACATTAAAGGTTAGCGCTACAGAAATAAAACAAGACCAGATATTCTACCAACACGCTTGTAGTTCAAAAACTAAACAAATTAAAAGTTTAGATAAATTTTTAGGTAAGCTATTGATAAAAGTCCTCTCTGAAAAACCATAAGAAACAGCTAAATAGCCCAATAACAGAGTTGGAAATTAATGCGATTATCCAAAAATTAAACCCTAGAAAATCTCCAGGACCAGGAGAAAAAAAAAAAAAAAAAAGGCATCAAACACTACCCCCCCCCCCAAAAGAGTACTGCCAGTCACCAAAATAAGATGGCTGCAAGCAACAAAGATGATGGGGAGTTACTGGGAGATTTATTGGAAGCTATCTCAAGACACCAGGTTCTTAATTAGTCAGCATCTTGTATTTAACAGCCATTGGTATTGACACAATATCTCCGTATCCCTTCAACAATCTGCAAAGGATAGCATTGTGTGCTCTGTGTCTGATGCCTCATGCTGGGAAACAGTCTTCCCACACCACTGTCTCAGCCCCAGGTTCCTCAGCCTCGAAGAAAAAGGCCCCTGTCAGAAGAAGCTGTAAATTTCTGGACATCTGACTCCTCTGTGTCTGAATCTTCCACCTCCAGAGGATGATGGGTTATGACAGGAAACCACCAAGCGCTTTGATGAATGGCATAGTGAGTTGGGTATGTTTTGCTCAGAGAAGACTGAGAGGCGATGTGGCTGTTGTTCGCTCTGACAAGTATCATTAAGTTGTCAAGATTCATCATATGAATCCATGTTTCAAGACCAGCAAAGAAGGACAGTCAACCATCTTCCTCGGCAGTTTATTCCAATGTCAAATAGCTCTTCCATTAAAGAAGGTCTTCCTAATGTTTAGGTGTAAATTCAATTCCTGTCATTTGAATCCATCCCTATCTCTGAAATAGGAGAAGACATGTTCATTCCATCTTTTACATGACATCCCTTCAGACAGCTAAAGATAGCTCTGTCACATCATCTCTGAAGCAGTGGATTCCAATGACAAGAAAGGAGATGATGCCATCTAAACATTAGGCAGAACCTCCTGATGGTGAAAGCTATTTCACAGAGGAACAAACTGTCACAGGGTTTGATGAATACTCTAGATTTACAGAAATGTAGAGAGAAATTGCATGGCCACCTCTAGGGAGTGCTTTAGCTGGGTATGCCTGCATGGAAGGGGGCTGGAACAGATGGTCTTTGCAGTCTTTTTCATCTCTCTGATGCTTTCAGGACTTCACACCCGGCAGTGGATGCATGGCTGGGAGCTGAGGGCATAATGAGGGACTCTCCTAGTTTGGCTACAATGGGAAGGACTCTCCGAGGTTAGACAAGGAGACTCTCACTTGGATGGCAGCTGATGGCCTGGCCCAGACGACGGAGAAGAAACAGGAGGCTGTCCCTGTCTGGACTCGGGGCCAGAAAACATTCCCAGAGGAGGATTCAACTGAGGTTTCTTACTTTTGTGGGTTTTTTTTTTTGGATGGAAATGAAAAGGTCCATTCTGACAAAAGCTCTTTCCACAGTCCATGCATTTGTAGTTTCTCCCCTGTGGGATTTTTTTATGTGAATTTAGATTTGCACTCTGACCGAAGCTCTTTCCACATTTCATGCATTCATATGGTTTCTCTGCCGTGTTAATTTTTGGATGGGAACAAAGAGCTCAAGTGTGACTAAAACTCTTTCCACATTCCATGCATTTATATGGTTTCACCCTTGTGTGGGTTTTTTTGATGTGAATGTAGATTTGCACTCTGACTGAAACACTTTGTGTTGGTGCATGTGGGACCCAAAGTCCATGCATGCATAAGTGAGGCTGCTAAGAAACAAATGCCAGAGAACACTGGAAGTGGTGCAGGGTGAAGATATCCTCCTTCTACCAAAGAGTCTCACATGACAGTGAAATTCTCTCTAAGAAGCTTTAATCTTAGTTGCAATATTTACAATATCTTACATTATCTGACAAAATGCTCTGCCACCATCCTACAACAACAACCCAACAATATACAGTGACAGAACCTCCCTTATATACACACACTCTGCCTGAGAGGTTAGTCCAACCTCCAACTGGTATGTCACAGTTTCCTGTCCCATGTGTACCATGACTCTTCATTACTGAAGCACTATGATTCTGCTTCCTGCTGATGTGTCATCACCTTCCTTTGACTGAGCACCCCTCAATTTTGCACAATCATCACGGCACCTTTTGAACACTAATTATCTTTTACCTTCATTGCTGCATCAGGGACATTTTCTGCTCTGGTTGCCTTAGCTGATGACCTCTCTCTGGGCATCGACAGGGATAGTGTGACCCTGTTGGTGCTACTGGACCTCTCAGCAGCTTTTGATACAATTGACCATGACATCGGACCTTATGAATCAGACATTAGGCAGAGGTTTCATGGGCCCGTCCAGTCCTCCCGCTAGTTCCAGCTGTTGTGTCATCCGAGAGACAGCGGCGACTGTAAACCACCTCGGAACACCTCTTGTCTCCCAGCAGCACTGGCATTAACACCAGCCGCAGCTAGAGAGCCTGAAGCCTCCGTAGAGAAAGCGGCGGCATAGCTGACATCCGATTGGAGAGGTTAATAAATCTGTCTACACCCTCTGACCTCTATCAGTAGCTGTTAGGATGTGAAGAGTAGTGTCTGAAGGGGCTTCTGTCTTCTAGCCTACCCTCCCCCTCCATCAGTCGGAACAATCACAGTGGCTGTTCCACTGGGAGGGTTACGTGGCTTTACAGTCTCCTCCATCGACTGAGGTCAGGAATGTGTTGGGGATGGAAATTGGAGTGCTGCAGTGGAAAGGGAGGTATGGTGGAACAGAGTGAACAGATGTTACAAAAGAAGACGAGATCGCCGTTTGATAGCTATCCCACCTTCAGTTCACTCTGTCTCCCGGAATGAATTGGAGAGTGCACCTACTGTTCCACAGAACTTTACTCTGTTTCTTTGCAATGCCAGGTTGGTTAAAAATAAAACTCACATTATCTACAATCTTCTTTTGGATGACGATGCCACCGACCTGGCTTGCTTTACAGAGACCTGCCTGGGAGAGGACAGCATAGGTGAAATAGGTGAATTTCAGCACAGAATAAGTAAAGATATAGTACAGGAATACCTGGTTAATCTAAATGAATATAAGTCTCCTGGACCAGATGAATTATATCAAAGGGTACTAAAAGAACTGTCAAATGTAATATTGGAACCATTGGCAATAATCTTTGAGAACTCCTGGAGAACAGGAGAAGTCCCAGCAGACTGGAGGAGAGCAAACGTTGTCCACATCTTCAAAAAGGGAAAGAAAGAGGATTCCAACAATTATTGTCCAGTTAGTCTGACATCAATATCAGCAAAGATTCTGGAGCAGATCATTAAACAGAGAGTCTGTGAATACCTGGAAGGTAATTCCATAATCACAAAAAGTCAACATGGGTTTCAGAGAAACAAGTCCCGTCATACAAATATGATCTCTTTTTTTGATAAAATTACCAGCTTGGTAGATGAAGGGAATGCTGTGGATATAGTATATCTTGATTTCAGTAAGGCCTTTGAAAAGGTTCCCCATGACATTCTTGCAAACAAGCTGGTAAAATGTGGGCTAGACAAAGTAACTGTTACATGGATTTGTAATTGGTTGACTGGCCGAACCCAAAGGGTGCTCAACAATGGCTCCTTTTCAACCTGGAAAGAAGTGACCAGTGGGGTGCCACAGGGCTCTGTCCTGGGCCCAGTACTATTCAATATCTTTATTAATGACTTGGATGACGGTATTGGGGGCATAGTTATCAAATTTGCAGACGACACCAAATTAGGAGTAGCTAATACCCCAGAGGACAGGATCAAAATTCAAAATGACTTGAACAGACTAGAAAGCTGGGCCAAAGCTAACAAAATGAAATTCAACACGGAGAAATGTAAGGTACTGCACTTAGGGCAGAAAAACAAAAAGCACAGATATACGATGGGGGACACCTGGCTGAATGAGACTACGTGTGAAAGGGATCTAGGAATCTAGGAAGACCACAAGTTGAACATGAGTCAACAGTGCGATGCAGCAGCTAAAAAGGCCAATGCAATTTTAGGCTGCATCAGTAGAAGTACAGTGTCTAGATCAAGAGAAGTAATAGTGCCACTCTATTCTGCTTTGGTCAGGCCTCATCTGGAATACTGTATCTAGTTCTGGGCACCACAATTCAAAAAGGATATGGAGAAACTGGAGCGTGTCCACAGGAGGGCAACTAAAATGGTGAAGGGTCTGGAAACCAAGTCCTATGAGGAACGACTTAGGGAGCTGGGGATGTTTAGCCTGGAGAAGAGAAGGTGGAGAGGTGATATGATAGCCATATTTAAATATTTGAAGGGATGTCCTACTGAGGAGGGAACAAGCTTGTTTACTGCTGCTCCAGAGACTAGGACCTGAAACAATGGATGTAAGCTCCAGGAAAAGAGATTCCACCTCAACATTAGGGGGACCTTCCTGACAGTAAGGGTGGTTTGACAGTGGAACACACTCCCTCAGAGAGTAGTGGAGTCTCCTTCCTTGGAGGTTTTTAAGCAGAGGCTGGATGGCCATCTGTCGGAGAGGCTTTGATTGGGAGTTCCTGCATGGCAGGGGGTTGGACTGGATGGCCCTTGTGGACTCTTCCAACTCTATGATTCTATGAATGGGAATGTTCGATAGTGGTTGTTAATTGTTAGCCCCAGCGTTAGTTAGATGTTAATTTGGTTAAATGTTGAATTGTTGTATGGATTGAATTCTATTTTGAATTATCTGTTTGTCTGGAATATATATGTTATTTTATATGACATAAGAATAACCTTTATATAAAAAAATGCTGCAAGATCTTGCTCCATAGCAGATTCCAAGTTAGAGCATAATTCTATGATTCTATGATTCCATGAGCATTGTTACATTGACGCAGGCCCTCCCAGCCGGGTCCTCTGTTAGTGAGCAGGTAAGGGGAAGTGGGTGGTATGGCGGAGTGGCTCTGGTTTATAAAAATACCCTTACCTGGACCAGGATACCTGTCCAGAGCATGGTCCACTTCGAGTGTATGTACCTGAGCCTGAAGACCAGGGATAGTTTGGAGATTCTGTTAGTATACCGACCACCCCGTTGCCTAGCTTACTCCCTAACCGAGCTGACACAGCTGGTCTCAGAGTTGGTCTTGGAGTCGCCCAGACTTTTAGTTCTGGGCGACTTCAACATCCCACTCGAGACCAGTCTGTTATATCTAACTGGTGCAGCTCAGGAGTTCATGGAATCCACGACAAACATGGGCCTATCCCAATTGGTTGTCAGGCCCAAGTATTGTGTGGGTCATACCCTCGATGTGGTCTTTAGTACGGAACAGGAATATCCGTGGGCGGAGGTTACAAAAACCACCGCATTGTCATGGACAGATCATTTCCTTGTCAAGACTGAACTAAGAGCGACTATCCGCCCCACCGGGGGTGGTGGACCTATTAGAATGGTCTGCCCTCGAAGGCTAATGGAGCTTATAGGATTCCAGAAAGCCTTAGAGGGTTTAATGGTAGATAACGCCGGTGACCTGTCAAAGCTTTGGTTAACACTTGGAACACTGATCTTACCAAGGCTATTGACATGATCGCTACCAAGTGTCCTTTCCAACCCGCTCCAAATTGTAAGCCATGGTATACATCACAGCTTAGAAAAATGAAGCAGGATGGACAATGACTAGAGCGCACCTGGCGGAAAACTCGACTCTTATTTGACCAGACTCGTCATAGGAACTTTCTTTGGTCCTATCGAGAGGCAATATGTGCAGCGCAGAAATCTTTCTCATCTGCACGTATTGCGTCTGCAGAGTCCCGTTCAACAGAGCTGTTTAGGGTTGGTAAGGGAGCTGATGCAGGTATCTCCTGCGCAGAACCCATTACTTAACCCAACAACAGCCTGCTGTGATGCGTTTAACAACTTCTTTGCAGATAAAATTTCTCAGATAAGAGCCGACTTAGAAGCCAGTGTTTTGACAGAAACTAATGACGAGGCATCCAGCGACTCCGTTATTGAAATTATTCTGGATCAGTTTCAATCTGTGAGTACCGATGACATGGACAAGCTCCTTGGTAGGGTGAGGAAAACGATTTGCCCTCTCAAACCTTGCCCATAATGGCTGGCCATCCGGGGGGGGGGGGGTATGCATTGAGGATGTTCCTTATGGACATCATCAATGCATCCCTCAGGGAAGGCTAAATTCCATCTTGTTTGAAGGAGGCGGTCGTTAGGCCACTTCTGAAGAAACCTTCCCTGGACCCCCTGGATATGAACAACTATAGGCCAGTCTTCTCTTTGTTACCATTCTTGAGCAGGGTAATCGAGAGTGCGGTTGCTCTTCAACTCGAAGCTGTCTTGGATGAAACTGATTATCTAGACCAATTTCAAACTGGCTTTAGGACAAGATTTAGAGTTGAGACTGCCATGGTTGCCTTGACCGATGACTTGCGTCTGAGCATCGACAGGGATAGTGTGACTCTGTTGCTGCTTTTAGACCTCTCAGTGGCTTTTGATACGATAGATCATAGCATCCTCTTGGATTGTCTGAGGGGGTTAGGAATTGGAGGCACTGCTTTGCAGTGGTTCCACTCCTTCCTCTCAGACAGGTCCCAGAGGGTGTTGCTCAGGGGCAGTCACTCCAGTAAAAAGGAGCTCACCTGTGGCATCCCTCAAGGCACCATTCTCTCCCCGATGCTGTTTAACATCTATATAAAGCCGCTGGGTGAGATCATTTGGAGTTATGGAGCTGGGTGTTATCAGTATGCTGATGACACCCAGATCTATTTCTCCATGTCTCGATCGTCGGCCTTGAATTCTGATGGCATCTCCTCTCTCAATGAATGCCTTAAGGCAGTAATGGGCTGGATGAGGAAAAACAGATTGAGACTGAATCCAGAAAAAACGGAGGTGCTCACGGTAGTTGCACCAAAACCAAGAATTGGGCTGCAACCTCCGGTCTTGGATGGGGTCACACTCTCCGTAAAAGACTGTGTTCACAGTCTGCTTCTTGATTCATAGCTCCTGATGACAAATCAGGAAAATGCGACGGTGAGAAGTGCCTGTTATCAGCTTAGGCTGATACGCCAGCTGCGCCCTTTTCTGGAAGTAAGGGACCTTGAGACTGTGGTGCCCGGGCTGGTAACCTCCCGTTTGGATTTCTGTAATGCGCTCTAAATGGGGCTACCCTCATGCTTGGTCCGGAAACTTCAGTTAGTACAAAATATGGCAGCCAGAGTGGTTTCAGGAACATCTCGCAGAGACCACATAATATAACCCTGGTGTTAAAATCTCTCCACTGGCTGCCTATCAGTTTCTGGGCCCACTATAAGGTGTTGGTTATTACCTTTAAAGCCCTAAATGGCTTGGGCCCAACTTATCTTCGGAACCACCTCCTTCCATATAATCCTCCCCGTGCACTCTGGTCCTCTGGGAGGAATTTGCTTCAGCCACAGAAATCTACGCTGTCTGCAACCTCCCAGAGGGCATTTTCGGTAATCAGCCCCAGATCATGGAACGACCTGCCAGTAATGGACTGGATGAGGAAAAACAGATTAAAACTGAATCCAGACAAAACGGAGGTACTTACAGCAGCAGCCCCGAACCCAGATATTGGGAAACAACTTCCAATCTTAGATGGGGATACACTCTCCTCAAAGGACTGTGTTCAGCCCTGGTGGCGCAGTGGTTAAATGCCTGTACTGCAGCCACTCACTCATAGACCACAAGGTTGCGAGTTCAATACCAGCCAGGGCTGAGGCTCGACTCAGGCCTGCATCCTTCCGAGGTCGCTAAAATGAGCACCCAGCTTGTTGGGGGGCAATCAGCTCACAGTTGTAAACCGCTTAGACATCCCATAGCATGATATGAAGCGGTATATAAATAAGCTGCTTTGCTTTGCTTTGGGGGTACTCGACCCATCACTCTAGATGACAAATCAGGTAAACGCGATGGTCAAGAGTGCCTATCAGCTTCGGCTGATATGTCAGCTGCGTCCTTTCCTGGAAGTTGGGGACCTTGAAAACTATGGTGCATGTGCTGGTAACCTCTTGCCTCGATTTCTGTAATGTACTCTACATAGGGCTGCCCTTCAATTAGTACAGAATATGGCAGCCAGGCTAGTCTCAGGTATAACCAGGAGAGACCATATTACATCGATCTTAAGATCGCTCCACTGGCTGCCCATTAGTTTTCAGGTGCATTACAAGGTGTTGGTAATCACTTTTAAAGCCCTAAATGGCTTGGGTCCAACCTATCTTCGGGACTGTCTCCTTCCGTATAACCCACCTTGCACATTCAGGTCCTCTGGGAGGAATTTGTTGCAATTTATAACAACTAGATTGTCTGCAACCACCCAGAGGACCTTTTCTGCAACCACTCCCAGATTATGGAATGGCCGGCCGGATGAGGTCTGTCACATTACGACCTTAACCTGCTTTAAAAAAATTGTTAAGACGATCTCTTCCAGCAGGCCTTTCTTGAATAGATAACTGGCCACTAAATAAGTTGAACCTGTTAATTGCCTGATTTTTGTGACAGCCTTTGTTGATTTGTTATTGTTTTAAGGTATGTTTTAATCTGTATACTGTTTAATTGTATTTTAGGGGTGGGTGGGTTATTGGGATATGGGATTGTGTATTTTATTGTGTAAGCGGTCCCAGTTGTGTTGCATAGAGTCAGGATATAAATAAATATTATTATTAGAATTCATCCTGACACTTTCCACATTCTATGCATTTGTACAGTTTCTCCCCTGTATGGATTTTTTGATGGAAATGAAGAGTTCCACTCTGACAAAGACTCTTTCACCATTCCATGTATTTATATGGTTTCTCTGCTGTATGGGTTTTTTGATGTGAACATAGATGTGTACTCTGACTAAAGATCTTTCCACATTCTATGCATTTGTATGGTTTCTCTCCTGTGTGGGTTTTTTGATGTGAATATAGATTTGCCCTCTGACTAAAGCTCTTTCCACATTCTATGCATTTATATGGTTTTTCCCCTGTGTGGGTTTTTTGATGTGAACGTAGATGTGCACTCTGACTAAAGCTCTTTTCACATTCTAAGCATTTATATGGTTTCTCCCTGGTGTGGGTCCTTTGATGTATCTGTAAACCTTGACTATGAGAGAAGCTCTTTCCACATTCCATGCATTCATATGGTTTCTCCCCTGTGTGGGTTTTTTGATGTGAATATAGATTTGCTCTCTGAGTAAAACTCTTTCCACATTCCATGCATTCATATGGTTTCTCCCCTGTGTGGGTTTTTTGATGTGAATGAAGAGCTCCACTCTGACGAAAGCTCTTTCCACATTCCATGCATTGGTACGGTTTCTCTTCTGTGTGGGTTTTTTGATGGAAATGAAGAGTTCCACTGAGGCTAAAGCTCTTTCCACATTCTATGCATTTATATGGTTTCTCCCCTGTGTGAGTTTTTTGATGCAAGCGAAGAGTTCCACTCTGACAAAAGCTCTTTCCACATTCTATGCATTTGTATGGTTTCTCTCCTGTGTGGGTTTTTTGATGTGAACGTAGATGTGTACTCTGACTGAAGCTCTTTCCACATTCCATGCATTTGTATGGTTTCTCCCCTGTGTGGGTTTTTTGATGTGAACGAAGAGCTCCACTCTGACGAAAGCTCTTTCCACATTCCATGCATTTGTACGGTTTCTCCCCTGTGTGGGATTTTTGATGCAAACGAAGAGTTCCACTATAGCTAAAGTTCTTTCCACATTCCATGCATTTGTACGGTTTCTCCCCTGTGTGGGTTTTTTGGTGCAACCGAAGAGTTCTACTCTGACAAAAGCTCTTTCCACATTCCATGCATTTATATGGTCTGTCCCCTGTGTGGGTTTTTTTATGTGAATATAGATATGTACTCTTACTAAAGCTCTTTCCACATTCTATGCATTTATATGGTTTCTCCCCTGTGTGGATTTTTTGATGTGAACGTAGATATGCATTCTGACTAAAGCTCTTTTCACATTCCATGCATTTATATGGTTTCTCCCTGGTGTGGGTCATTTGATGTTTATGTAAACCTTGACTATGAGAGAAGCTCTTTCCACATTTCATGCAGTTATATGGTTTTTCCCCAGTGTGGGTCCTTTGATGTGAATATAGATTTGAACTCTGACTAAAGCTCTTTCCACATTCCATACATTTGTACGGTTTCTCCCCTGTGTGGATTTTTTGATGGAAATGAAGAGTTCCACTGTGCCTAAAGCTCTTTCCACAATCCATGCATTTATATAGTTTCTCCCCTGTGTGGGTTTTTTGATGTGAATATAGATTTGCACTCTGACTGAAGCTCTTTCCACATTCTATGCATTTATAGGGTTTCTCCCCTGTGTGGGTTTTTTTATGTGTACGTAGATGTGCACTCTGACTAAAGCTCTTTCCACATTCTATACATTTATATGGTTTCTCACCGGTGTGGGTCCTTTGATGTGACTGTAAACTTTGACTATGAGAGAAGCTCTTTCCACATTCCATGCATTCATATGGTTTCTCCCCTGTGTGGGTTCTTTGATGTACAGAAAGATGTTCTCTTCTACTGAAGCACTTTCCACATTCCATGCATTCATATGGTTTCTCCCCTGTGTGGATTTTTTGATGTAAACGTAGATGTTCACTATCACTGGAGCTCTTCCCACATTCCCTGCATTTATAAGGTTTCTCCCCCATGTGGATTCTTGGATGTGCATGAAGATTTCCAGTCTGACTGAAGCTCTTTCCACCTTCCATGCATTCATGTGGTTTCTCCTCTGTGTGGAATCTGTAATGAAATTTATATTGGAATATTTTTCCACAGACAGAACAGTTTACCCTTCTTTTCCCTTTGTAGTTTTCCTGGAGGGTGAGGAGTTCACAGATATCATCATCCTGAGAAGCAGAGGAATTCTTCCCCTTCTTTAACCGGTTTTGGTTTCTTAGCTGCCTTTGATTTCCCAACTCCTCTTTCTCCACAACAATCTTGGCTGTTTCCGATGATGCCACAGTGGGCTCCACAAAATTCTCCTTCTCTTGCTCATCACCTGCTTAAGGAAGAAGAAGAAGAAAATCCCATTACGAGATGAACACGGATACAAAGGATATCATTGGATTGAAGACAAAACCCCCACCTTACCTGAAAAGGCCACATTTCCATCATCCTCCATCCTGACTTCCTTGTAAAAAGCCCTATTGCCCTGATCTGGGAGACTCCACTCCTCCTTTGTGAAATACACAGCCACCTCCTCAAAAAACACCAGAAGCTGAAAGAGAGAAACATAACAACACTTGACAAATCACAAGTAATCTCTTCTACAAACAGAAAGAATTTGTGTGGCTCTCCATATGCTTTTTAGGTCAATTATTAAAATTAATGTTTTGAAGGACTCTTTGAGCAAACGAACAGTCTCTGCTGTCTTCTTATGTGGTCTGCTCAAGATTAGGCCTCTGGTGCTACTGAACTGCCTTTGAGGGAGACAAAGGAGGGGTCAAGAGGCCTTTTTATGGCTTCTTAACTGCTACACAGCAGACACGGTATATTGTCTTGGTGCTCTAGAGGCCTTGCAGGGATGATACAGAAATGCTTTAAATTAAACAGATGGATAAATAAATAAATGTGTTCTAAATATAGTTCGAAAATGGTGTCAGTTCCAATCTCCTTGGGGAAGAGATGGCCAACACGAAAATTTTCACCATTTTGACTCACTTGGCTTCATTTAATATTTTCTGACTCATGCTTCTGGGGGGTGATAAATGTAACACACACAAAGAAATGGTTTTTACTTCCCCATTTTGTTTTCCTTCCAGAGCTATTAATTTCCATTTCCACAGTTCAGGCAAGAAGTAAACCTTGGTAATGGAAGCAAAGAGCCTCTAAAACAGGCCTGCACAACATACAGACCGGGGGCTGCATGCTACCCAACAAAGGATTTTGGGTGGTCCACAAAGATGTGGAACAGCTTCAGGGCTCTTCTACTGCATAGCCTTCTACTGAGGGGAAGGCAATGTGGAGGAGCATGGGGAAGAAGGGCGAACGCTCATCCTTAAAAGCTCCTCTGTTGCTCAGTTTTCTCCTGAGGAGAATACTGGTTGAAGGAAGAGGAGGAGGAGGATCAAACACTCACCCCTCAAAGCTCCTCCACGGTCTGGCTTTCTTCCAAGGGGAAGGCCAGGTGGCAGAGGAGGAGGATGGGCAACTGCTTCCCTGCAGACCTTCTCTACCATCTGGCTTTCTCGTGAGGAAAAGGTCTGATGGTACTGGCGGAGGAAGAGGGGCGAACACTCACCCTGCAAGGCTACTCCGCTGCTCGGCTTTCTCCCAAGCAGAAGGTCAGGTGGAGGAGGAGGACGGGCAAATGCTTGCCCTGCAAGACTCCTACTTCACCTGATATTCTCCTGAGGGCAGTGGAGGAGGAAGAGGACCAGCTCTCACCCCACATGGCTCCTCTGTTGCTCAGACTTCTCCCGAGCCTTCCCGTCTACTACAATCTTGAAGGAGTCCTTGGCCTCCTTGCAGAACACTGCTAAAGAGATGGAGACAAAGACAGGGGTGTCCACCAGGGAGACCTGAAGTTTTTCCATGATTGGCTGGGTAAAATTGTAAAGCTTCTTAACAGAGCCATGGCATGGTCTGCTGGCAGCTGGTTTGTTCCACTCCTCGGTGATGACCTGCATGGGGTTAGTTGGGAAGGGAATCTCTCAGGTAGAAGTGGGTTGAGTCACCCTCCCTACTCCCCCACCCTATGTCAGCTGGTGCCTGGACGGTAGTGGCCAGGGGGTCCTTCTTATCTTTCTGGGCCTGGTCACTGGCTCCCGCAGGGCTAGGTGAGCCCCTGATCTTGGTCACAGTGGACAGGGGGTTGCTGGGGAGAGCCTCTCCAGTGCAGTCATGATGGCCTCCCCCCATGGAGGTAAGATAGAGGCCCCCATCTGGCAAACCAAGATGGCAGCCCCCATCCATGTGACTGCAAAGGCGAGCCTTCCCCACATGACAAGGGCAGAGGTCCCCGACTCTCCATGAGTGATGGTAGCCTGCATCACCACACTTAAGATGGAGACTGCCATTCATGCAGCCAAGATGGCAGCTCCCATCTACTGAGATACAAAGGGAATAATAGCTGGTGCCTTAATCTGACCGGCAGCAAGCAAATTAGGAGCGCAGGCCTCCTGGCTGGGCTCGCTTTCTCTGTGGCCCTCGCTGTTGCAACAAATCACTGTGTCGCAAGGCTGGTAAAGGTGGGGGGATGCCAGAGTCCCAGGCCTCCCCCTCCAGGTCAGGTTGGGTGATGGGACTCCATGTGATGTCCTCCACACACACCCCCTCCCCTGCCTGATCCCTCGGGGTCTGATACATGTGGGTGAGAAATGCCCGAAAGGCTGCGGCCCACTCAGGGGCCCTCAATACTCATGGCCCTGGGTCCCAAGGTCACTCCATCTTTCAGCGCCTCTCTGGTCCCAGACCCTAGATGGGTTAGGCGGGGGTGTGGAGCCTCCTTGGCCTGAAGGGGAAGGCGCTACACTGGCCAGGCTCCCTTTCCTTCTGTTTCCCCCAAGTCTGATGCCAGCTGCGCTCCTGACTGAGTCAGGGTGAGTGGCTGGGGCATTGGAAGAAGGTAAGTAAGACACTGAGAAAAAAACAGCAAAGTCAAAGAGAAGAAACATTGACATCCTGCTAGACGTGAGGAAGGAAAAGAACTGACCTTTCTGGGGTTGCCCTTCCCACTTGGGGGGCAGCAAGGTCTTTTGTTTTGTATTTTTTTTCTCTTCCTGCCTTTAGGAGTAAATGGGAAGAGCAACCCAATCTAAGGAGGATCTGCTGGGAAAAGAGGTAGATCGCTTTCCAAATGAATAGTTTCAAGGAATCCATGATTGCCCAGAGCAGAGTGTGAGGGACCCCAAACTAACTGCGCTCCAACTCTTAATTGTGTTTTTCTTCATTATATTTTTGTGGAATGCCTTTCTAGGCTAAGCATCTACAGCAGGGGTAGGCAACCTTTCCCCTTTAAGGGCCGAGGGACTTCAGCTCCCAGAATCCCAGGAGCTATTGGCCAACATGGGACTATTGGCCAACATGGCTGAGGCTTCTGGGAGCTGAAGTCCCTCGGCCCTTAAAGGGGAAAGGTTGCCTACCCCTGATCTACAGTATCTAAGACTGAAGACAATTTATTCTTTTTGCATTTAATCCCTTCAGGGCAGTGTTATTATGTTGGAGACACAGATGCACCTAACAATAAAAGATGAGGAAGATAAGGAGAAACAGACAGACAGACAGTAAAAGAAAAAAGTAAGAGTGAGAAAGCGAAAGTTGTGCTAAAATCTAAGCTTGAAAAAACTTTAAGTTAAATTAAGGATGTAAGGAAAGAAAACAGAAGACAGAGAAGAGACAATTTAAATATTAGAATACCTGATTGTGAGAAAAACACAGAGTGCTGACAGACCAGGGGAAGCTATAGAACTGACTGTCTTTACTCACCTGACACCTGAGGAGGAAAGGGGCATTGCTACAGAACAGAAGGACAGAGAGACACAGAGAGCAAGAGCACTGAGCTGGAGATGAGGTTGGGAAGTGTGAAACACCAACATCGTGTATTGAAACATTTATAGGACCCAAGGAAGATCATCTGTATTCTGTACCCCCCCCAACTCCGCAAGTGTGGTGAATACTAATGATTTAATACAGAAAATGAAGATGTGGATGGATAGAAGATAGATAAGACAGATCCATTACTAGTACGCATAAATGACAGTTTGATATGGTTCTGTAGATAAAGATAGATAAAGATGAAAAACAGTAATAATATAAATACTTTAAGGATATGTTTTTTGGATTTTGATAAGGAAAAATTGAAGGAAACTTTGACAAAGACAAAGATAAGAACATAAAGCAAAGCAGCTTAATTTATATACCGCTTCATACCGTGCTATGGGGTGTCTAAGCGGTTTACAACTGTAAGCTCATTGCCCCCCAACAGTTGGGTACTCATTTTAGCGACCTTGGAAGGATGCAGGCCTGAGTCTAGCCTGAGCCCTGGCTAGTACTGAACTTGTAACCTTGTGGTCTATGAGTGAGTGGCTGCAGTAGGCATTTAACCACTGCGCCACCAGTGGAAAACAGTCTTATCTGATGTAAGTCTTGAGGATAGAAGTGGAATCATAGATAGCATTTAAATGTTTATAGAAATAGATTTGTAGCTGTATCAGTTTACAATGATAGTGAAGGGGCTATTTGATGCTGAAAGGTGCAACTTGGGATTTATTTATTTATCCATTTACTGTAATTCTCTCTTTCTTTCTTGATAAAGATACTTTATTTAGAGATATATTAAGCGCTAGATTTTCTATTTCTTCCTTTCTCTTTTGGAGATGTAGGATCAAGTTTTGAGAATAATATTCTGTGGGGAAAATTAGCAACAAACATATAATTGCTGCTAATATTTTATAGATGGATGCATATTAATACTTTATGATTAATGGTGGTAAAACTCTGTAAGCTATGATATAAATTGTTTAATGGCAGCTGTTCCACGACATCAATTAGCTAAGGTATCAGCAGAAACACAATTATAACAACAAAGAAGGCCTTCACTGGAAACCAGTAAAATTAGGGGCTCTAATTTGATTATCCTAGAAGAAATCGAGAACACAAGACAGGAGATGAGTAGAGATAAAGGAAAATTAAAACAAGAAATGAAAGATATGAGTGGAGAAATTAAACAAGATATGAAAGCAGAGGTGAAAGAGATAGCAAATACTGTAGAAAAATTAACAACGGAATTAATACAGGCTAAAGCAAAGATAATGGTACTGGAAAAACAAAACAAGGAATTACAGGAAGAAGTGAAAGTATTAAAAAGAAATCAAGATAGAGAAAATGAAGAAAGACTGAGATCTGAACAAAAAACAAGCAAGAGATGTATAAAGATAAGAGGATTCGCAGAACAAAAAGGTGAAAATATCTATGAGAGGCTAATTCCAATCTTAGCAAATTTTATGGAAAGGTATGGAGATGAGTTTCACTTTGAAATTGATAAGATGTACAGAATTAATTCATAGATATCTAGACAGAAAAAAGTGCCACGAGATATAGTAATATATTTTGTAAGAAGGCAAATTAGAGACCAGTTACTAAGGATGCACTTGGAGAATAGATTGGAAATAGAAGGATCAGAAATTCAAATATTCACAGATATAGCAGGAGAAACTCTGAGGAGGAGAAAAGACTATTCAACATTAACAAAAATACTAAGAAAACACGATATATTTTATAAGTGGGAGTTTCCTGAAGGCTTGTCTTTCAATTTCAGACAAAGAACATACAAAATTGATTCTGTACAGAAAATAAGAGAAATGATCCAAACATTGGAGAAAGACCTCGAACAAGATACAAAAACTGGACGAAAAGAAGATACAGCTTCAGATCAAGATGATGATAAAAGGGAGGAGAGCAATGAATTAATGAAAGGCATGGTGACTGAGATAAAGAAGTTCCCGAGGAGAAGAGGGCAGCAGAGGAAAGAAGTGTCTAGAGAAAGAGAAAAAAATGATGAAAGAAAGAGAAGAAAGGGAAGCTAAAATCCAAAGAGAAGAATCAGAAGAAGAGGATGATTAGAAACTCCAATATTTGTAAAAAAGATATTAGATTATTAAAAAATTATAAACTAGGAAATGTGTTTGTGTCTGCATCCGAAAAAAGAAAGGGGTGGCAATATATGTTAAAGAAAACAATGAAGCAAAATAATTATTTTTGGATACAAATGGACAATTTATAGGTTTAGAAATTAAACTGGAAGATTTGGTGATTCTATTAATTGGTATAATTGATATACGTGGAGGCATAAATACTGTTTAGAGAAAGATTATACCTTTTTCTCGAATCATCATGGTTCTTGGGCCATATTGGATATGTTCTTCACGTCGCCTTTAATCAAAATAAAAATTGAGAAAATTGATATATTGACAAAAATCATATGAGATCATTGCCCTGTTCCTCTGATATTAAGAAAAGAAAAAAAAATTATTGGAGATTAGATGATTCTCTATTAAGAGAAAAAAAAATAGTAAATAAAGCATTGAAATATTGTAAAGCATTGATACATTGAAATATTGTAATGTTGATATTGTGACATCGTGAAGGTGACCTGCTGTATTTTTATCTTATCTCGGCTGTTTTTAATTCATGATGGTTTAATTCAGTTTTAAGGGGTGGGTGGGTAAGAGGTGGGAGGTAGAAATTGTTTTAATTGTTGTATTTTTAATTCTGTTGTATGCCGCCCCGATTGCCGAGCAGAGGGGCGGGTTATAAATAAATTATTATTATTATTATTATTATTATTATAAAGCAAGGATTACTTTGAGAATGTTTTTTGAAGAAAATATGACAGAGGGTATGGACATTAATACATTGTGGGAGACAAGTAAAGCCTTTAAGAGGGGCTTTTTTTTTTATCAAGCAAGAGTATGGAAGAAAGAAAAAGAGAAAAGAGAAACTGGTGAAATTACAAATGGAATTAAAACTAGTAGAAGACCAATTAAAAAGGACACCAGGCAATAAAAGATTAATATCACAGAAAAACATAATTCAAAAGGAAATTTCATTATTGTTGGTGGAGGAAATAGAAAAGAAAATAAAGTTTATAAAACATAAACACTTTGAGTTCTCAAATAAACCAAGCAGATGGTTAGATATAAGGTTAAGGAAAGAAAAAAGAAAAGAAAAGATTAATCTTAAAAATAAAATATAAAGATAAGATCTTAACAAAACAAAGCGAAATTAAACAAGGCTTTTATGAGTATTTTAATAAGATCTTTAAAGAAACAAGGACAGAGAAAAATTATCATACAGAATATCTAAATAAACAGATAATTTCGGGACTCAAAGAAGAAGAAAGAAAAGAATTGAATCGGGAGATAACAACATCAGAGATAATGGAAACGATTAAAGAAATGAAGACAGCAAAGAAACCCGGAGCAGATGGTTTAGGTGCACTATACTGCAAAAACCTACTAGAGATTGTCATCCCAAAACTACAAATAATAATGAATAAAGTGAAAGAAGGACAAATACCAGAATCATGGAAACAGGTAATATTGCTTTGATATTAAAAAAAGAACCTTTTACGGCAGGGGTAGGCAAACTCGGCCCTTTCAGGGATTTTGGACTTCAGCTCCCAGAAGCCTCAGCCATGTTGGCCAATAGTCAGGGATTCTGGGAGCTGAAGTCACTCGGCCCTTAAAAGGGACAGTTTGCCTACCCGTTTTATGGTAAGGTCTGGCTTTAAAATAGAAAAAAAGTAACGTACTTAGGGGTGACTATAATAACAAAAAAATCAGTTATTCAAGAAAAATTATGAAGAGTCGTGGAGAAAAATCAAAGACAAGATGAAAAAAATGGACTAAAGGCCTAAGCAGACTGCCAGAAATAGTGCACATTAAATTGAGACACTGCCCTGGCTCAGTGCTAGGGAATCATGGGAATTGTATTTTTTTCTGAGACATTGAGACTTCTTTGTCAGAGAGCTCTGGTGCCACAATAAATTACAGTTCCCATGATTCCCTAGCACTGAGCCAGGGCAGTGCCTCAATTTAATGTGCACTATTTCTGGCAGTCTGCTTAGGCCCTAAGTTACCCTTATCCCTAATGGGGCGTATTTCAGTCCTAAAAATTTACGTGCTACCAAAAATGTTATTTTTGTTTTAGTCCATTCTTATTATAATGAATGTCAAGCCTTTTTAAAAATGGCAGCAAAATATTATAGACTTTATCTGGGCAGGGAGAAAACCGAGGATCAAATTAAAAGTATTGTAGGATATGAAATATCGAGAGGAGGATTGGGATTGCCCAATCTAAAACTGTATTATTTTGCAAGTGGATTAGAATGGGTGAAGGAATGGTTAAGATTAGAAAATAAAAAGTTTATTGTATTTGGAAGGAATAGATAATATTTTTGGTTGGCACGCTTATCTTTATTATAACAAAGTAAAAGTAAACAAAGATTTTAAAAAGCATTATGTAAGAAATTCACTATTGATGATTTGGGAAAAATACAAATGGAAGGTAAACAGATATATTCTAAAAAGTGCTTCACTAAATGAAGCTTTCCACCATAATGATGAAATGAGAAAACATAAATGGTTAACATATTATGACTAATTAATAAGAGAGAAGTGTAAGCTAAGATTAAAAACAAGAGAGGAGTTAGAGAAAGAGGCTATAAAATGCAATTGATTCCTGTATTTAAAAAGAAATAAAAGATATAAGAAGGAGCAGAAAGAAGGAACTGCGACCCAGAAATGCTGATAGTAGAAAATATTATTAAAGGAAAATGACAGATTAATTTCTATGCATGTGTATGTGTGTGAGAGAGAGACAGAATTTTTTAAAAAATAGGAATGGTATGTAGACTTGGTCATGCTTAGTGAAAGCACTGGGATTTTGTCAGCCACAACGAAATCATTTCTGTAATTTCCATGGGTCTTTCTCAAGCACAGCTCCATCATGCCTACGTAGGTCCAGAATCCGAGGAACGGCCCTCCTTCAATCCCAGCTACCACTGCCCTGGTTTCAGAAGGAGAGAAGAAGAGGTGGCATGGGTCCATTGTCCCTAGGCACAGGGGCAGATGAAAGACCCCGCTCTTTAATTATGAGTTCCTGCATGGCAAAAAAGGGTTGGGCTGGATGGCCCTTGGGGTCCCTTCGACTCTTGGATTCTAGGATTTTATGCAATTAGCAAGAAATATATTTTTGCATTTCCTCAATACCTTGCTTACCTGTCTCCTTGTCCTGGATCTGCAGGTCAGCTGTGTCTCCAGAGATTATGAAGGAGAGATTAGAGGTCACCTCTTCCTGGAAGGAAAAACAAGAGTGAGGTTGGTTTCCATCCTCCCCTTTCCTCTGCCCTCCAAAATGGCCAGAGGAATTTCTGCTTTGTCCCACTCTTATGCAAGTAAACATTCATTGTACTCCTTGTGGTCAATCTACTCTGTAGAAACAATGCAGTCTGACACCATTTTAACTGCCATAGCTTCCTCCTTTAGAATCCTGGGATTTGTAGTTTTGCCAAAGAATGCTGGTGCCTCATTGCTGTTGTGTGCCTTCAAGAGGTTTCCCTAAAGCAAATCTGGCACAGGGTTTTCTTGGCAACATTTGCTCAGAGGAGCACTGCCTTCCCCTGAGGCTGAGAGAGTGTGACTTGACCAAAGCCAACCAGTGGGTTTCATGGCCGAGCTGGGAATCGAACCCTGGTCTCCAGAGTCCTAGTCCAACACTCAAACCACTACACCAGGGCAGCTAGTGCCTCACAAAACTACAAATCCCAGCAGTCTCCAGGATGAAGCCAAGGGTAGAAGGGCCAAAAGGCATTATTTTTCCCTTTTCTGTTCTTCCCCTGCAAGATTTTTTAAAGCGTCCTTGGCCTGATGGAGCTTCCAAAGATGACAAGAAGTCTTTTTGTGCCTTTTGGGTCGGCCCAAGAAAAGCGGGCTCTTTGGTGGGTTTTTGCATCATGTGGATTGTATCGATTTGGTGGAAATCAAATAATAATAAACAATAATAAACACAGAAGACATTGTTAACGCTTAGGATGCTGAGATCCCCAGGGGATGGAAAACATTTCCTTGCAATTCCTAACACAATTGCAGCATATTCCAAGAAAGAAATTGGCAGCATGAGCTTTCCTAGATTTAGGTCTACTTCCTCAGATGCATTTATTTGGTGGAGTGGAAGCCAGGGACAGGCCTATATATGCCATTGGTATGTGTACAAAGTCAGTTCCAAAGACAAATCCTCATAGTTGCAAATTACAAAGACCTGCAACTTCATTGCCAATCACAAAGGATTTGTCTTTGGAATGGACCTGCTCACATACCAATGGCATATATAGCTCTGTCCCTGGCTTTCACTCCAACAAATAAATGCATCTGAGGAAGTAGACCTAAATCTAGGAAAGCTCATGCTGCCAACTTCTTTCTTTCAGTTAGTCTCAAAAATGCTGCAAGATCACTCTCCACAGCAGATTCCAAGTTAGAGCAGACTCAGCAAAGCCCTGGTAAAGATCAATTCCTAGGCATGCATCCTATGAATTGCTTTGCTGCATCTCCTGCATCCTCCTCCTCCTCCTCTGCACTACACTAACCCTCATCCCCAGGCTCCCTCCAGCCATGACCCCCCAAAGTCACCCCAGTTTGCCAAAAGCCCATTTGGGGCCTCTCTCTGTCGCTCACCTCCAGCCTCTTCCATGCCTTCTGGAAACAGGCAACCCTTGGATTCCTCCCCCAAATTCATCCTTTTTTCCTGCCTCTCTAGGAATCTGTCCTCTCTGGCTTGGAGGACTCAGCAGCTGCATCTCTCTTGCTCCCCCTTCCTTCCTTCCTTTCTCCTTGCAAAAGCCTCCTTCTTCTTCCATTTGCTGCTGCAGAAATAAAGCAGTCTGGCTGCCCTTCTGCAGAAATGCCCAAAGCTCACTGACCTCCTCCTAGGGCTGCCTCTGCACTTGGCACAATTAATGCAGTTTTCACCAGACTGCTTTTTTCCTGCAGCAGCAAATGGAAGAAGAAGGCTTTTGCAAGGAGAAGGAAGGAAGATGCAGCTGCTCAGTCCTCCAAGCCAGAGAGGGAGGGAGCCTGGGGATGAGGGTTAGTGTAGTGCAAAGGAGGAGGAGGAGGATGCAGGAGATGCAGCAAAGCAATTCATAGGATGCATGCCTAGGAATAGATCTTTACCAGGGCTTTGCTGAGTTCCTCAGTAGACATGGTGGCTTTGCTGCTCTAACTTGGAATCTTCTATGGAGAGAGATCTTGCAGCATTTTTGAGACCTTTGCAGACTGCCAGAAATAGTGCAAATTGAGTCCACTTTAACTGCCTTGACTCAGTGCCAGGGAATCATGGGAACTGTAGTTTATTGTGGCACCAGAGCTCTCTGACAGAGAAGGCTCAATGTCTCAAAAAAAAAAAAAAATACAATTCCCATGATTCCCTAGCACTGAGCCAGGGCAGTTAAAGTGGACTCAGTTTGCACTATTTCTAGCAGTCTGTAAAGGCCCTAACTGAAAGAAAGAAGTTGGCAGCATGAGCTTTCCTAGACTTGAGTCTCCTTCCTCAGATGTATTTATTTGGTGGAGTGTAAGCCAGGGACAGAGCTATATATGCCATTGTTTCACAACCTCATACTCCTGTATCATTTTTCGATGAACATTTTTCTAAAAACAATCACAAACATATTAATTCTTACCTGTCTTAGAAAGAAAGGTCACCCTCAAATTAAAAAGAACGGACTACATGATTTTTCCATAGAAAAATCTGTACTATTTATTTATCACATAACAAACTTGTACTGTAGTACTATAAACATTTGAACACTATACCTTTACAAAAACCAATTTTTTTCCATTTCTTATTACTTAAGATAAATCGTAGTTGCAGTTTGTCCTTGTCTTTGCAAACTTCATACAGTTCTTGCATCACTTTAATAGCTCTTTCTGCGCACTGATTACTTCTTGGTATTTCAATAACTGATGGTTCCTGTTTCCAGTAATTCGTCAATGTTTGCAGAGCTTTATTGTAAGGTGTCAGTACTGCAGACAAGTTTTCAAAATCACTTTCATTATATATTTGATTTGTGATCTGCCCACTCATACAAAATAAATTGCAGACTTTCTGCAAAGTAGGTCTTGTTGATGGTATTAAAATAAATGCCAGGATAGCGAGAATTGCTCTTGAATTCCACCTGGCATTACTGATGTTTGGGATTTTGTGAAAGCTGATGCAAGGAAAATTACCTTTTTCTTCGTAGAATCAGAAAATCCATGTTAAATGAAACAAAGCTTCATATTGTCTCTCCATCCTGATATATCTACCATTTCCTCTGTACCATTAACAATCTGTGTTTTCATTTCATCATACTACTGCAATTGTGTTAGGAATTGAAAAGAAATTAATGAAATTAAAGAATAAGAATATATTCTTATATATACTCCTAAATACCATTTAACTTGTAAGACAGGTAGGCCTCCTAGGGTTTCCACCATAAAAATAAGGATTTCGCTAGTCAAAAAGATTGGGAACCCCTGAGTCAATGGATTAGTCTGTTTTATTGTTGTTAACTGCCCTAAAGTCAACCCAACTTATGGCGACCTGTGGATGAGACATCTCCAAGACCTCCTGTCCTCCACTGCTCTTTGTGTCTTATGGATTCAGGCCCACGGCCTCCATGATTGAGTCTATCCATCAGGCATGCTGTCTTCTTCTCTTTCTATTGCATTCTATTTTTCCTAGCATTATTGTCTTTGCCAATGCTTCATTCCTTCTCATGATGTGGCTAAAGTACAACAGCCTCAGTGTAGTCATCTTGGCTTCCAGGGAGATTTCAGGTGTGATCTATTCAAGGACCCACTGGTTTGTCCTTTTGGCCGTCCATTGTATCCTCAGCGCTCTTCCCCAGCACCACATCTCTGACGAGTTGATTTTCTTCTTATTTCCTTCTTTCTCTGTCCAGCTCTCACATCTGTACATGGTAATTGGGGATCCAATGGTTTGGATGATCCTAAATTAATGTGCTCATTTGTATATAATCAGAGTTGGAAGAGACCACCATGGCCATCCAGTCCAACCCCCTGCCATGCAGGAATTCCCAATCAAAGCATCCCCATTGACAGGTGGCCATCCAGCCTCTGCTTAAAGACCTCCAAGGAAGGAGACTCCGCTACTCTCCGAGGGAGTGTGTTCCACTGTCGAACCGCCCTTACTGTCAGGAAGTTCCTCCTAATGTTGAGGTGGAATCTCTTTTCTTGCAGCTTGCATCCATTGTTTCGGGTCCTGGTCTCTGGAGCAGCAGAAAACAAGCTTGTTCCCTCCTCGATATGACATCCCTTCAAATATTTAAACACGGCTATCATATCACCTCTCAGCCTTCTCTTCTCCAGGCTAAACATCCCCAGTTCCCCAAGTCGTTCCTCATAGGGCTTGGTTTCCAGACCCTTCACCATTTTAGTTGCCCTCCTTTGGACACACTCCAGTTTCTCCACATCTTTTTTGAATTGTGGTGCCCAGAACTGGACACAGTGTTATTCCAGGTGAGGCCTGACCAAAGCAGAATAGAGTGGCACTATTACTTCTCTTGATCTAGACACTATACTTCTACTGATACAGCCTAAAATTGCATTGGCCTTTTTAGCTGCTGCATCGCACTGTTGACTCATGTTCAACTTGTGGTCCACCTGAATTCCTAGATCCCTTTCACACGTAGTCTCATTCAGCCAGGTGTCCCCCATCGTGTATCTGTATAGCTTTACTCCTGTTCTTTCATAGTTGCCATTCCCATTCCTAGTCGTCTTATTTCTTGACTGCAGTATCTGTTGTGATCAATGTTTGATCCAAGGTATGGGCATTCTTTTACTATTTTGATATCCTCATTATCTAGGTTGAACTTAGGTAGATCCTCTGCGATCATTATTTTTGTTTTCTTTATGTTTAACATTAGTCCTGCCTTTGCGCTTTCATCTTTGCCCTTCCTTAGTAATTGTTCCAAGTCCATGTTGTTTTTTGCTAGTATTATTGTGTCATCTGCATATCTTAGACTGTTGATGTTCCTTCCTCCTATCTTCTCTCCTCTTTCTTCTGAATCTAAATCTGCTCTTTGTATTTTGACCATATATTTTATTTAATTAATAAATATCTATTTGAGGTAAAATGTAAATTCTTCAACACATGGTCATGTTGTGTAATGCACAGTTTCCGTCTCAGTTTAAATACTTGAAAATATAATTTCTGTTAGGTTTCAAGATGCCTGTAGAGATATAATTCCTATGAAAGTATAAAAGCAAAGTTTTGTCCCGATTGAGATGTCAGTGTCATTATGATCCTACCCAAGGGGAGTGGATAAATGTTAAATTGATTAAATTCATAAATAGCCTAAAAGATTACAAAGCCACACAGCCTGAAAAACCCACAAAAAACTATGGATGCCAGCCATGAAAGCCTACGACTTCACAGCAAACCTTGATTTTCCATTTTATATAAGGGACACCATTTTGCTATGCCATTATATTAAATGGGACTTGAGCATCCACGGATTTTATTATCCATGGGGGATCCTGGAACCAAACCAAACCTCAGTGGATAACAAAGACTCACTGTACCACCTTCCTGCAAAAATTGGGACTCAAAGTCAGCATACAATTGAAAAACAAACAGCTAAACATTTTACCAAAAAAATGAATATTAAAACTGAATTAAACTATTCACAATATTAAACTGATTTAAAACTACACTTAAAAGGTAATGTTTTGGACAGCCTCATCCAGCCCATATATGATCTCTTTCTGTTCCTTTGTCTGTGTAATTCAAGCTTTCCTTCTTTCTGCCTGAAGGTCTTTTCCTAACTCCCCTTTCTCCCCAAAGAATGGGAGTCAGTATTAGGGACCTTTCCCCTTTAAGGGCAGAATACAGTGGCACTATTACTCCCCTTGATCTAGATCAGCTCCCAGAATCCCAGGAGCTATTGGCCAACATGGGACTATTGGCCAACATGGCTGAGGCTTCTGGGAGCTGAAGTCCCTCGGCCCTTAAAGGGGAAAGGTTGCCTACCCCTGTAACTAAAGTATAATTTTCTTTTGACTATCTACTTTCTTATTTAAGATGGATTTCTTTGCAATAAAGTGGCTTTTTAAAAAACCTTACCAGAGTACCCTGCCTTTTTAAATTCTGCTTGAAGCTCATGTTGCATTGGGGCATGCTGCATTCTGCTTAATATATACCAATATTTTCTTACAACAGCATCCCTGTAGCATAGGTCAAGGTGAGACAGCTGGCCAGCAGTGGTTCTTACTATAGCTGTTCTTAAAACAACAACTTTGTTTGCAGACTCTTATTAGGATGCCTGTACACTGTACAAATAATGCAGTTTGATACCACTTTAAGTCCTATGGCTTAACCCTATGGAATCCTTCGATTTGTACAGAATACCCTCCATAGCCATGGATTCTTTATCCACAGACTGAACTATCCATGGCTTGAAAATATTCCAAAATACATAAATTCCATAGTGGGACTTGAACATCTACAGATTTTGGTATCCACGGTGTGTGTGTGTGTGTCCTGGAACCAAACTCCAGCAGATACAAAGGGTCCACTAGAGTTTGTTGTGGCACCATAACTTTGACAGAGGTTAAGTATCACAGAAAACAGCAAATCCCAGAATTCCATACCATTGAGCCATGGCAGTTAATGCAGTGTCAAACTGCACTATTTCTACAATGTAGATGTGCCCTATAGAGTGGGAAGGGACCCCCAGCCTGTATGGAAACAGGGCAATGGTTTTCCATGTTGCAAAGTGACAGGAGGCTCATTATCCCCACAGCAGTCATGTGAGGTAGACCAGCCCAAGAGCGAGACTGGTTTCCTGATGCTACCAGTGAACTCAGTGGTGACCAGCAGTTGGGTCTGCTCCAGTCTAACCCCCCAGTGCTGATCTCTGGGCAGGGCTGGGAAGGGTGTGACATTTCCTCCCTGGAAGACAACCTGGTCTTTGCCCAAGCGACCCAATGTGGTTTCAGGCAGTTCCCTGAAGAAGAACCCAACCACAGTCACAAAAAACAGAGAATCATAGTGTTGGAAGAGAGCACAGCGGCCACCCGATCCAACTGCCCACCATGCAGGAATACACAATCAAAGAACTTTCCATGACCTGCAAACCTGACTCTTTATATCATTCGCTGCTATTGTTTTTAATATTGTATTTTAACTAGCTATTTGTTTAATTCTGTTTTAAGGGGATGGGAGGGTGGGACTATGGGATAATGGAATGTTTTTAACTCTGTTCTATTTTAAAATTGCTGTACCCCGCCCCGATTGCCGCGCAGAGGGGCGGTTATAAATAAAAAATTTATTATTATTATTATTATTATTATTATTATATAGATGGCCATCCAGACTCTGCTTAAAAAACTCCAATGAAGACTCTACCACCCTCCAAGGCAGCAGCTTCTTCCATTCTCAAACAGCTCTTACCAGCAGGCTTAGGTGGAATCTCTTTTCCTGTAGCTTGAATCCATTATTCTGTGTCCTAGTCTCTGGAGTCATTTCCTTCATCTACCTAGCTTGTGAATCTTATTTATGTTTCTCAAAAAGAAAAAGAAAAAAAGGCATCTTTGTTACCAGAAGAATATTGTATTTTATGTGTTATTTTAATCTCTGCATTAGTTTAATTCAGTTTTAAGGGGTGGGAGGGCTAGGGATTGGTTGATGGAATGTTTTAATCTGTATCAGTTTTAATTTGTTGTACGCCGCCCCGATTGTTGAAGCAGAGGGGCGGGCTAGAAATAAAAAGTACATTATTATTATTATTATTATTATTGTTATTATTATTATCCAATTTGCTTAGAAGACAAAAAAAGTGAGGTGACCCCTAGTCTCTCTTTGCACCACACTCCACTGTTTGGCTCCAGCATTCTCAATGAAATAGGGTTGGGTTTTGTTTTTTTCTTTAAGACCCAATGGGAATGAACAGCCTAAGTCTGTCTGTCCCCTGTTGCTGGATTATAAATGGCCCACTCAGTGTGGAGGGTGTGCATCCTGCATGTTGCTTATTGCATTTCTAGAGGGCAGACAACAGCAGGTCACAACCCAAGCAACTTCCTCGAGAAAAGGAACACACAGACACATATTTAGTAAAACTGGAAGAATCCAGAGCAGGCGCTGCACAAGACTCTTGTTTTATTGGGAAACTGTCCTTGCTAGCTGCCTTGAGCACAGTACTTGGAGGAAAAGCACTGTCCGAGCCACATGGCCATCCACCAGCCAAGCTAAGCCAAAGACAGCTGCTGAAGGAGGCTGGTCTTTGCCTGCAAAAGGCACAGATGCCCAGGGCTAGAAGGTGCTTGCATTTCTCTCCCGGAGCAGCAACAGCTTCCTGGACCCACAAGTTTCGAGTTTGCCAGCAGCCATCACTGTGTGCTCCAGATGCAGCCAAGCGACAGGCAGACAGGATGCTGGTTCAGGTGACTGCCAAAGGAGAAGCAGTTGCCACCGCCACCTAAGATCAGCACTTCTTCCTCCTCTGGGAAGAAGACGCTACTGTGATTGTGGAGCATCAGAGGCTGTTCAAGAGACGCCTGCAGAGGAACAGAAAGAAGGGTGGTAGAGTCAGATGTGGGAGGTGGCAGCTGAGAAGGGGCCAGTGAGAAAGACTGGGCCTCCTCAGATCAAGCCCACTCCCCCCACTCCCCAGCCCTTCTGGTCTCCTGGCCATTGACTCTCCAGCTCAACTCCCCAGGCACCCAACCATCTCCGCTGCCCCTTCCTTCTTCCCTCGTGCCTCAAAAGTGAGTACAGCCTTCCAGCCTTCCTTAAATCCCACCTTCATGCACCTGTGCCCTATGGCAACCAAGCTGCAGCCATTGTTCAACAAAAATCTTCACAGCACATGGCTTCCCTGTATACCAGGGACCCACATCCCTTTCAACTCACATTCATTTTTCATGGATAAGCTCAGTGAAGTGAAGGCTTGACCTTTCAAAGGTTGCAAAGCACCCAGGGAAAGAGCAATACAGAAATTATGGCACCTTACTGCTAGTCCTTTGGGACCCAGCCAGGCAGCCCACAGGCTGCCCGAGGCAAGGGCAGTCTTAATTTCTGAGGGGCTGGGCACTGGGTTATCTGTCCTCAGAGGGGTGGAAAGGCAAGGTGTGCCCAGAAATAGCCTCCCACCCAAATGCCACTCACTGTGTCAATGCAATACTCCACCAGCAGCCCTGTCGCTAGGTCAACCACCGCAATGCCAGGCACAAAAGGGGCATGGAACCAGACTCCACCCACGAGCAACAGCTTCCCTTGATATACATGGGCTGTGTGAGAGTACCTAGAAGGGCAAGAGGGGAAAGTGGAAACTGATGCAAAGAGGCAGTCAGCTGTACCTGCAATGAGGTTCCCCCTTTCCTTGGCCGTCCCGGGTGAATACCCCAGCTGCTCCCCAGTGGATGTGTCATCTCTCCCTGGAATTTTTCTGGCTGCCACTGAGTCAAAATAAAGCATTTCCCCTTCAGCTGAGGAGAGGCTGCAGGGGCACTCAAGGGCCAGCCAGGTTTAGTGCCAGGCCTTCTCATACCACCAGAGGATGAAGGTGGCAAGCCATGGGAAGCCACAGAATGTGAGAGAAGACAAGCCCAGAGTTGCCCACTATTTCTATATGAACTATTTCCCCCAAGCAAGCATGGCCACAAACTCCCAAGAGCCAAATGTCAGATTTAAGTGTTTTGATGAAAGATAGCATCAGGCCAGGAAAGAGACCCTCAAGCACATAAGCTTGACGGGAGGAAACTATCAAATTAACATTCTTTAGGCCACTCTGAAAGCCTTTGTGGTTAAAGAGCAGGGTATACTCAAAGTAAAACAAAACAAATAAGCACCTGCAGGAAGCAACCCATGTTCGCCAGGCGACCTCTCCTGCAGTTCAAAAGTAATGGTAACACTAATCATAGGACTGTTGCTGCCAATGTTACTGCACAGAACAATCCATCTGTGTTTTTATGAAACTTTTAAGGGTTTTTACTGCACTCAAGGAATACCATCTGGCTGTGAGCCTTCCTCCCACAACCCTGTTTAGCAACGGCCTGTTGCAACCCAAATAAGGATGAGCCAGGAAGTAGGGCTGAGGAAGGAGTAGGCTTTGGTTGCTGCCTCTGACACACAGCTGGGGAAACTGGCAAGGTGATGGAGCAGCTTTCCTGATTTTCAGCTCCGTTTCTCTGCCACTTGGCTCCCCTCGCTCAGCAGCACCATCCTCCTTGGGAGTTAGTCCATCTGAGAGGAGGAAAGAGGGACTGACCTGCCACCTTACCTGGGAGTGAGCGGTGGGCAAGTTTCCAGCAATTGCCACTGGAATCCTTTCTCAGCTGGCCTCAGAAACAGGATCGAGCCCAGCGGCTGTTCTGCAGCATCCAGTCCTCCTGCAATGAGCACTCCACCCAGCCAGCCACAGGCGCTGTGGGAGTGACGGCCAACTGGCACAGGGCCGTCTACAGGAACCTAATAGAGAGGAAACATAAAAAGGCCCCTTGAAAAGCAGGGCCTCCCAGACTCCCATACTTCCCAGCCAAAGCCGCAGCAATGAGGAGTTCCAGGCCAGTCAGGGCTATGCCCCAAAGAATCATAGAACAGCATCACAGTTAGAAGAGACCTCAATGGCCATCAAGTTCAACCCCATTCTGCCATGCATGAATACAGAAAGGGAAACTCCAAGAGAAGTGGGACATCAGTTCTGTCTCCATCAAGTCCTGCTTGTCTTAGCCAAGGCTGCACTTCCTGCTCCACCCACCCACCTACAGGTGGGATTCCTTGCTGTTGTGGTCTGATCTGTTACCAAAAAATGTGCAAGATGCCAATCTTGCTTTGATTTAAGAGGCCCTTAAGGAGGAAAATGCTGCTGTTTTTAGGTAAGACTGGAGTCAGGGCAGGAAGAGATGCAGAACGTTTAGGCAAGTGTGGGCTAATGTCAGGGTCCTGGGGTGTGCAGAGAGGGTCCACGAGATGAGGCAGAGCTGTGTAAGAAAGGGTCCCACCGTGGTTAGCAACAGAAAACCAGGCCCACTGCTCTCAGTTGTCGAGCCAACCTGAGTCAGTCTGGTGGGGCCGTTAGAAAGTTGGGCTAGGTATGGGGGGGGGCATAGGTTCAATTTCTCACCTCAATATCTTGCTGAGTTCAATTACTCCCTGCCCTACTGACCTCTTAGGATTGTGGAAGAAAAACACAAAGGGAGACAATGCACATATGCTGCCTTAAGGAAAGGGCAGGTTAAAAATTCCAACAAGAACAGCAGCAACTGAATGACCAGTTGCCTGCCCCTCCTCAGCAGCTGACAACAAGCACAATTACAGGAAGGAGGTAGACTGCAACAACCACCAGCCCTGGCATAACCCACTGTGTGTATGGAAGGGGAGATTCCTCAAGCAGGACCAAGAAAAGGCTGAGCTCAGCTCCCTACCTGGTGGCAACTCATCTCTTCTATGTGGAGGAAGCACCAGTCTGCCAGTACGCATTGCCTTGAGCTACAACCGCCGTAGACGAAGAGGTAGTTCTCACCTGGAAGGAAACCCATCTTGCATTGCCCTCTGACCTTGCCTTCTGGCAGAGCAGTCAAAATCCAGTCAAGGGCTGGGGTGGAGGTCCCCAACACACTCACTTACCTGGCTGCTCAACCCATTACCACGTTCAACTGGCAGATGATCATACTGATTTAATAATGATTTAATAATGTTTTAAGGGGGGAGGGAATATACTGTTTTATCTTTGTTGTTCTTTTAACTGTTGTAAACCGCCTAGATTGGTTCGCCATAGGGCGGTATAGAAATAAAAATTATTATTATTATTATTATTATTATTATTATTATTATTATACAGGAGGGGAAGTCCAGGAAGCCCCTCTGACCCCGCCCCTCCCAAGCTCCCCCCCTCTTATTGGGTGAGGGCCTTCCTTCTACCTTCATGCATAACTTCAGTAGCTGAATGCCTCCAGCGGGGCAAGGACAGGCCCTGGATGGGTGGCAGGTAGGTGAGCTCCATGATGGGACTGCCACCACCCTCCGACACACTCAAGCGACAGGCTGCCAGAGCGGGACTCACGGGGGACTTCCGCCCCCCCAACACAATAGCCCAGCCTGCTTGTAGGAGCGTCAGTGTGTGGAAGAGCCGACCATCTGGGGAGAGAAAGGCATCACTGACAGGAGGTTGAGTACGTCGTCCACCCATCCATTGTATCCCAGCCAACAGTCTGCTGCATACCCCAGGCTTCACCAGACTGGGCCAAGCAGAGGATACGATTCTCCCAGGCTGCCTCCCTAATGGGCTTGATCAGGAGATGAAGCTGAGTCAGGCGGCAATGACGCCCATCCTGGTCACCAAAACCTCCCACGGTCAGGATTGTGTGCGGAGAAAGCAGCACAGAGCGATGTCCATACCGCCTCAGGCCAGAAGCTCCCACTTCTGTTGCACAGACTGATGCAGGAACCATCCCAGCAAAGATGGGCTCCCGGTGAGTCAAAAAGCCTGCAAGCATGGAGACAGGACTGTGTCACTGGCGGAACAACCAGCCAGCAAAGGAACCAACCTTGCTCCCAGGGAGGAAGGGAGGAGCCATCCTTCAGAGGCACAATCTGAGCATGTGAACGTCCACAGTGACTCCAGAGAAAAAGGTGAACTATTCAGAGTAGAAGGCCCTCAAAGCCCTATCATGCTCAAGCCGCCCTCCAAAAGCCCCCTGCTGCTACCGCTACCCTTCTCCTGGCATCTGATACTATTGCCTTGGAGCAAGATGGCTACAACATTTATTTAGGACCACGGGCATCCTTTAGGTTTCCCTGACCAAGTGAAAGAATAAAGAAAATGATGTCTGGTGTTGGGTAACCAGTGCTCATATCAGCCACCGAACTCTGTGTCATGGTCCCCCAGCTCTGTACTATGGAAGTCTTGAGCCAAGACAGCCTTTGAGCATGTGGCATGTGCCAAGTAGAAATCGCTCCTCAATGAATCACCAGAACTTGGAAGAGTAGGCATCTTAAGCAGACAGCATGCTTTCCTTAAAAGGGCCTTGACCCCACAACATTTATTTATTTAAAGAACAAACACATGATTTGAAAAGAAAGAACAAGTTCTAGTATTCTGTGGTTTGGCAAGCAAGCATGGGTTTGGGAAAGGAAATCTTCCTGTTTGTAGTGATCATTAAAACATTTATATACCATTAAATAAAAACATGTTGTTGTTAGGTGATTATAAATTGACTTCAACATATGATGACCCTATGAATGAGAGACCTCCAGACTCAGGGCAGCAGCTGTGGCTTCTTCAACTGAGTCTACCATCTACAAGATGATAGAATATACAATACAAGATTCAAGTGAGTATCTACCCATTTTCTGTCTTATAATAAAAGAAGGAAAATGTTTGTTCTGTGCTTTTACCTTCCATGTTGGGAAAAACAGGAGCTGGAGATAGGGACTTCCCCTTCGAGGCAACAAGGATGAAATAATGGGAGCATTTCAGGTGCCACTCCTGCAGGTAAAGGAGGAGGGCACTATCAGGAAGAGGCCTTTGCTCCTTCAGCTTCCCAATCACCCTCTGTGTCTGAGGGGAGATTCCCACAACCATACACAAGCACAGCAACAATCAGATTTGGCAGCCTTGCAAAACAAGCAAGAAGGCTGATTAAAACATAGATTCCACTAGATAACTCCATTAAGAGCTTCTTGGTTGCACAGAACAGGAATATAGGCTATTAAATAAATAAGAAGTGACCTTCCACTGAGAGACTGTGTTGGCAGAACACAAGAGTGCTTCCTGGGTCCTTCTCTAACAAACAGGTGTGCTTCTCTGAAGCTGAACAACTCCTGGAGGCAACAGGGATGGTGAGAGGCAAAGGCACAACCCCCCTCCTCCCATCCCAGCAGACACACCTGCCCTCAAAAGACCCCTGATTCCTTCCAACTGCTGGGCCAGGAGTTAAACACAGGTTCCCTCCCTGTCTGCAGGCCCCACAACCATTTCCAGAGACAGACACACAAGGTCTTCTCTACATTTTACAAAAAACACGGACACCACGCAGGTCCCTGGGAGGTATCAAGTGCCTCTGAACCACAGAGATCAGGATTTAGGATCCAGGCAAAACAGAACTACCCAAACACCAGGGTATATCTCTGGGTCTTGGGTGGTCCTAGGCCTGAGCTATATTGGCTGAGCCCATGGTCCTGAGGGCTGGGCCACTCTCCTCTTCCTTCTCTTCCTCCTTTGGTGCAGGCAGGCCCCTACTGTTCCTTTGCAAGAGCTGTACCAGCATGTGGCCACTGTGGGGTTCTTGACCCCAAGGGTTCCACAAAGGGGCACATGGGTGGGGATCCTCTGTCTGTGACGAGGCAGGGTGGGCCTTCCCAGGCAGCTGAGACACAGCAGCCTACAGCTGATCAGGAACCTTCCCATTCTGGCCATCTCTTATCGTAAGATAGCTTCCATGACAAAGGGGTTGTGAACTCAGGCTAGCCTGGCCCCCCAACATCCTGGTGTTTGGATAGGTGACAAACGCCTGAGGACCATGAGCTCTGCTAATATAGTTCAGGCCTAGGACCCCCCCAGGACCTACAGATACACCCTGGACCCTAAGTCCAACTCCAACAGGGAAGGAGGGGAAAAAGGGAGATGCAGGCAGACTGTAAGCAGATTACCTCAAACTCGTCAAAGGGCTCCAAGGTCCGGATCCTCTGCTGCTCCTCTCCAGGGACAAAGCAACCATAGAACTGATTCATATCAATGGCACAGCATTCTGTCCAGCCCTGTGAAGACAACCAGGGCATTCAGGACAAGCCCTGGGCTCTTCTCCAAGCAGCATTGGCCACTCAACCACAAAGACAGCACCTTTCTCCCACACCCTCAACTCTTCCCCCACACCCCTGAAGTTGCTGCTACACAGTCCAAGACCCACACTCACCCTCTGGAGGAAACGCAACTGCTGGGCTTTGCAGTTTGGGTAGTGGATGAGGGAACGGAGTGGGGACAGGAGCCTGTTGAAGTGGTTCTGCATGATGCGCCCGAAGGGATCCTCAGGATGGATCTGCTCATACAGAACAAACCACGCCTGCGGGAAGAAGTCAGCCACCCAGTGGATCAAGGCATCTGACCTGGAAAACACCAAATGACGTTGTGTGGGAGAGAGGGCCATAGATGAGCAACTGTGCTTGGTTCCAGTCTTGGACCACCAGCACAGGCCACACTGAGCTGGGAGGGCCACACAGCCCTCAAGACAACCATGGAGAACCCAGCCTCTGTTCTTGTGCACCTACAAGTCACTCTGACTAACATACAGTAGGGGATTTTTGTGAGATTCATAATCCAGAGGTTAGCCAACACTGCCTTCCTCTCACGCTGAGAGAGTGATGTGCCCAAGGCTACCCAGGCTGAACGGGGATTTCAGCCCTGGTGAGAAGGGCTAAACTTTACCCATGGGGCCACTCTGTGCTCGCTCTTGCACCCTATACAACCATTTCTCCTCACAAATGCTCCTTCCAGTCATGTTAGTAGCCAAAGAATTTCTCCTTATAAGAACCCACAGCCAACATATGGCTGTCAAGCATACCAGAAGAAGACTGCCTGCCGACAAACCTCTCCGTCTCCATGTAGGTGAGCACTACCTCCGCCAGAATCAGTGTAGGGGCTTCAGGGTCCAAGCTGGCCTCGCACATTGCTTCCTGTAGCCTCAGCAGGTCTGAGAGGTCTGCTCCCAAAATCCTGTAGTCGTCTCCTGAAAACTTGACCAGTCCTGTGGGAAGTAGCACAGCCACTGTCCCCAATACTGCTGCCCACCACTCTGCACCCATGCCAATGGCTGCAGTGAGGTGGGTTGGACACCTCAGGATCCCACCTTCCTCATGAATGCAGAATACATGAAGGGACCAGGATGGAAAATGCTGACAGGTTCACATGCACCTGTGCAATGCCCCCTGTCCAGACAGGTAAATGGAGAGAAGAGTGGGAGAGGCCCCTTCACCAGAGCGCCAAAGCTCATGCCAGGAGGGTCCAACTGCCATGTGAGGAGAGCACTCCAGATAGCCAGTCAGCTCCCACTCTTTGGTGCCCATCCACTAGACTCTGTGCCTCCTTACCAGACTCCTGTGGAGACATGGCAGTCCCCATGGCCATGGCGGCCAGCTCCTCTGTCTGGGCAACCAGGGTGGCTTTCTGGGCTGCCACCTCCGGGAAATCCACCTCGAAGAACCGTGTCCTGGCCAGCAGCCCCTTGTCCTTGGCCCGGAAGTAGAGCGAGTCCATGCCTGCGCCCAGCGACACCACCTGCAGCAGGGAAGAGGCTGTGGGTGTAGCAGGGGCTAGACCCCCCACCTGCCCCTCTGCCAGCTTTGGCCGCCCACCACTACCCCATCTGCCCCCTGACCAACTTACCTGCCTGTCAGGGAGGCCTCCAGTGTGCTGCAAGAAAGCTTGGAGGCAGTGCTCCACAGCCTGGGCCCGGACATGGTAGCCCCTACAAAGTGGGAGAGGGAGAGATGGAGGCGGCAGATGAGCAGAGAGAGAGGAGGAAACCCCCCAAAGAAGGTCTGGGGAGGGAGAGAAGCGGGGCCTGAGGGGAAGAAGGGGAGAGTGAAGAGGGGCCCCTGTGGGGAGGGGAGGAAGGGAGCTTGGGGTCAGGGGAAGAGAGATGTTCCATGGTTGGGTGTGAGAGAGGAAGGAAGGAAGGAAGGAAGGAAGGAAGGAAGGAAGGGAGGGAACAAGCTTGTTTTCTGCCGCCCCAGAAACTAGGACCCGAAACAATGGATGCAAGCTGCAAGAAAAGAGATTCCACCTCAACATTAGGAGGAACTTCCTGACAGTAAGGGCGGTTCGAGAGTGGAACACATTTCTCCCTCGGAGAGTAGTGGAGTCTCCTTCCTTGGAGGTCTTTAAGCAGAGGCTGGATGGCCATCTGTCAGGGATGCTTTGATTGGGAGTTCCTGCATGGCAGGAGGTTGGACTGGATGGCCCTTGTGGTCTCTTCCAACTCTATGATTCTATGATTCTAAGGAAGGAAGGAAGGAAAAAGGGCCCCTGCGGTGAGGGAAAGAAGTGGGGCCCCAGGAAGGAAAAGAAGTGAAGCCCTTGGGGAGGGAAGGAGGCAGGGAAAGGGCCTCCAGGGGAAGAGAAAGGAGGGGCCCTGGGGGGGAAGGGGCCACTGGTGGGGGGGGAAGGGGGGGCAGAGAAGGAGGGAAAGTGGACACCCCCCATGGAGGATGGAGAGGAATGGCGCCGCAGGGGGGAAGGAGGCCCTCAAGCAAAGGAAGTGGGGCCCAGGGGGAAGGGAGGGGAGGGAAAGGCCTTCCTGAGGGAGAGAGGGAAGGAAGCGTGGAGCCCTGAGGAAAAAGGCAGGAAAGAGGGAAAGACGTGGGGCCATGGGGGGGGGGGGAGAGGGAGAGAAAGGGGTCTCCCAAGTGGGGGGGGGGGGGGAGGGATGGAAAGAAGTGGGGTCCCGGGGGGGGGGGGAAGAGAGGGGACCTGGGCGGGGGAAGGAGAGAAGGAAGTGGGGAGGAGGGAAGGGCCCTCTCAGGGGGAGGGAAGGCACAGAGGGACCCTGGGGGAGGAGGGAGGGAGGGAGGGAAGGGGGCTCCCAGGGGGAAAGGAAGGGAAGGGGAGGGAGGGAAGGGGAGGGTTCCTCGGGGGCCGCTCACCGGTGGATGGCGGGGGCGCGGCGGCGTCGTGGGCGTCGTGGTGGGGGTGTCTCGGTGGCCCGCTCCCCTCCGTCTCCGTCTCCGTCTCCGTCTCCGTCGCGGGGCAGGAGCTGCTGGGCGAAGCGGTCCGGCGTGTATCCGGCGGCGGCGGAGGACCTCTTGCTGGCGGCGCTGCTGCCTCCGGTGCCACGGACCTGACCAAGGCCCACCAAGGAAGGAAGGGAAGGAAGGGAAAGGAGGGCAGTCAGACGCGGCCGGGGCCCCGGGTGCGAAGGCGGGACGAGGAGGGAAACTCACCGAGACCGAGGACCAGGAAGAAGCCTCCGCCATCCCCTCAGCCTCAGCCGGAAGTGCTGCCGCCGCCGCCGCCCCGTTGCCCAGCAACGCCTCCGAGGAGCCCCGGCCAATCAGAGGGCTTTGTCGCTACCATAGAGGCAGGCCAGAGGGGCTTCCGGTTGTGGCGGAAGTCACCCTTACGAACGTCACTTCCGAACATGCGCCGGGCTGACGGGAGTCGTAGTCCGAAGCGGACTCCCCGGAAGAGGCGGTGGAAGAGCTCTTTGGCGGCGGCGGCGGAAGAGGCTGCTTGCTCTGTCCGCTTTGGAGGCGGCTTTGAAAGAGAGGCTGGGAGGAGGCTCCCTCTGTCCCAGGGAGAAGGAAGGGGCTGGGCTCAATGGCCCCTGGGGGCCCCTTCCGACTCTTGGCAGGTAGAAGAATCCAGAATCCTGGCTTGCATAGACTCGTAGAGTTGGAAGAGACCCCCAAGGGCCATCCAGTCCAACCCTCTTTTGCCATGCAGAAACTCACAATCAAAGGATACCCGACAGGTGGCCATCCAGTCTCTTTAAACCTCCCCAGAGTTTTCATTGTTGAATAGCTCTTACTGTCAGGAATCTCTTTTCCTCTAGTTTGAATGCATTGCAGGAAGGAGCTGCCCCTTGCTTTTTCTTCTCTGCAGCCATGGCACTTGCAGCTGGGATGGAGAGGGCCTTTCATCTGCCTCTGGGCCTAGGGACGATGGACCCATGCCACCTCTTCCTCTCTCCTTCTGAAACCAGGGCACTGGCAGCTGGGATGGACGGAGGGCCTTTCATCTGACTTTGGACTTTGGACTTTGGACTTAGGCATGATGGAGCTGTGCCTGCCTCTTCTTTCAACGCTTGAGGAAGACCCACTGAAATTACAGAAAAGATTTAGTTGTGGGTGACTGAATCCCGGTGCTTTCATCAAGTGTGACCAAGTCTACATTCAATTCCTATTTTTTTTTTTAAATCTCTCACACACACATGCACACAAGATTTCTGTGCCTGGGACTCACCTGGCACCTGTGATACAGGGCAAGATATACATTTGCTTCTGTGCCTTCTTTTGTGGAGCAGAGCAAGAGGTTTCTGTCTGGAGGACTCCTGGCCATGGAGGTGGTGCCCATTGGCCAACACAGCTGGGCTCTTTCTGAGAGACATACCTGAGATTGGGGTCACTCAGTTCCCAAATGCCTAATCCTTTCTCCCTGGCCCGTGAGCCATACCAGGCCCTCTGGGTGTCCTGTCCCAAGGGGTACCCCCCCTGCTCCGGACTGTCACTCAGTGCAGTCTGCACCCCCCCCCCCCCACACACACCCTCCGAGTGACACCACTGTCTTCTCCTTCCTCCTTCAATTTCCTTCACTTGGTTCCTTTGGGTTGGGCAAGGCTGGGGCAGAGGAAAGGCCAAGAGGCCAAAGCCCTGCAGGCAGAGGAAATGTTGAAAGGAAAAAGCAGACCGGATTTGCTCAGGAGGGATTTGCTGGATATGGAACTGCACTGGGTGATCCTGTACAAGTCACACTCTCTCAGGCTCAGAGGATGGCCATGGCAAACCCCCTCTGAAGAGACATGCCAAGAAAACCTTGTGATAGGGTCACCATATAAGTCAGAAACAGCTTGAAGGCACACAAAAACAACAACTTTGCTGATCTAAAGCTTGCTTGCTCTTTTCCACAACCAGGTGGGAGAGTGCTGAAGGGAACTTGGTCTCCATTCATTCTTCCACTGTATATTCTTGCTTTCCAGTTTTATGTTTTGCTCTTTTAAAGGTCATAACTCTGCATTCTGAATTGTGCCTGGAAATGGACTGGGAGACCTTTGAGGTTGTTGACCATTGAGGCTTTTAACCATTGCATTGGACATGAGACTTTCTCTCCTTTTGTTCTTCCGCTAGGACCTTTAAAGCCCTACATAGCTTGTATGCAAGACGATCTTGGTGGTCCCCAGACTTTGGTCCTCCAGGCACTTTGGACTTAGGCTCCCAGAACTCCCAGCCAACTTGGCTGATATTCCGGGAACTGAAGTATAAAACATCTGGAAGACCAGCGTTTTGGAACTGCTGTATGTGTATCTCCTTCTATGAGGGCACCCAACTTTTAAGATTTACAAGGAAAGGCTTTTCCCCTCTCCCATCCCCTTTGCAGGTGCATTTGGTGAGGAAGAGATAAAGAGCCTTCTATGGGGCTGCTCCCAAGTTCTTGTTGTTGCATTTCTTTGCATAGCACCCCTTTCTGTCAAAATAGGGGCTCAAGTCAGCTTACAATTCAAAAACAAACAAAAAATAGTGTTAAAAATCCAAAGATGAATATTAAAATGCAATTAAAATAGTCACAATATTAAAATGATTTAAAACAACACTTTAAAAGTTAAGGTATTGTTTGTATATAGAGTTGATAAATGTCTCTTATTATAAGGAATGTCCTTTATTTGAGGTCCAGAAAGCTTAGAATCATAGAATCATAGAGTTGGAAGAGACCACAAGGGCCATCCAGTCCAACCCCCTGCCATGCAGGAACTCCCAATCAAAGCATCCCTGACAGATGGCCATCCAGCCTCTGCTTAAAGATCTCCAAGGAAGAAGACTCCACTACTCTCCGAGGAAGGAGTGTGTTCCACTGTCGAACCGCCCTTACAGTCAGGAAGTTCCTTCTAATGTTGAGGTGGAATCTCTTTTCTTGCAGCTTGCATCCATTGTTTCGGGTCCTGGCCTCTGGAGCAGCAGCAAACAAGCTTGTTCCCTCCTCGATATGACATCCCTTCAAATATTTAAACACGGCTATCATATCACCTCTCAGCCTTCTCTTCTCCAGGCTAAACATCCCCAGCTCCCTAAGTCGTTCCTCATAGGGCTTGGTTTCCAGACCCTTCACCATTTTAGTTGCCCTCCTTTGGACACGCTCCAGTTTCTCCACATCCTTTTTGAATTGTGGTGCCCAGAACTGGACACAGGATTCCAGGTGAGGCCTGACCAAAGCAGAATAGAGTGGCACTATTACTTCTCTTGATCTAGACGCTATACTTCTACTGATGCAGCCTAAAATTGCATTGGCCTTTTTAGCTGCTGCATCGCACTGTTGACTCATGTTCAACTTGTGGTCCACCTGGATTCCTAGATCCCTTTCACAGGTAGTCTCATTCAGCCAGGTGTCCCCCATCGTATATCTGTACTTTTCGTTTTTCCGCCCTAAGTGCAGTACCTTACATTTCTCCGTGTTGAATTTCATTTTGTTAGCTTTGGCCCAACTTTCTAGTCTGTTCAAGTCATTTTGAATTTTGATCCTGTCCTCTGGGGTATTAGCTACTCCTCCTAATTTGGTGTCGTCTGCAAATTTGATAACTATGCCCCCAATACCGTCATCCAAGTCATTAATAAAGATATTGAATAGCCCTGGGCCCAGGACAGAGCCCTGTGGCACCCCACTGGTCACTTCTTTCCAGGCTGAAAAGGAGCCATTGTTGAGCACCCTTTGCGTTCGACCAGTCAACCAATTACAAATCCATGTAACAGTTACTTTGTCTAGTCCACATTTTGCCAATTTGCTTGCTTGTCCATTAAAGGGATGGCAGGTGTCTCTTTTTACAAGGGATGTCCTTCATTTGAAGGCCAGAAAGCTTTTCCAGAATTACCATGAGACTTGTTGAGGCATACACCCCTTTTTTCTTGTAAAAACATACTCTACAATTTTATTCCAAACATCTTCAAAATCATTCCTTTTCCACAATCCTTTTTTAACTTTAAATCTACCTGTTAATTTATCATTCATGGCCAGAAAGACAGGCAGCTCTTATTATAAGAGATGTCCCTTCTTTGGGGGCCAGAAAACTTTCCTCTTATTCTAAGGGATGTTCCTTATTTGATGGCCAGAAAACTGCCCTTTATTATAAGCAATGTCTTCTATTTGATGGCTAGAAAGCTTGGCCGTTATAGGGCTGCTCAGTGTCTTTTATTCAAAGGGATGTTCCTTATTTGATGGCCAGAAAATTGTGTTTTATTATAAGCGATGTCTCCTATTTGAGGCACAGAAACCTTGTCCCTTATAGGGCTGGTCAGTGTCCCCTATTCTAAGGGTTGTTCCTTATTTGATGACCAAAAATTCCCCCTTTATTCTTAGGAATTCCCCTTATTTGAAGGCCAGAAAGCTTGTCCCTTATAGGGCTGGTCAGTGTCCCCTATTTTAAGGGATGTTCCTTATTTGATGACCAAAAATTTCCCCTTTATTCTTAGGAGTGCCCCTAGAGACTCTGCACTCCTTGTAGAAAAATGGACCCAGATGTTTGTTATGGACTGAAGTTGTGTTGGGACAGCCGAGGGAGACTTGGTTAGCAATTTCAGAAAGGGAGTGAGATCCCCCGTTCCCTTCCAAAACCACCCCACAGAATACAGATTTTGGAGGTTTTGATATAGGCGAAAATAGCCTAGAACAAAGTTTGATTATTGTATATCAAACGATTCTGATTACTCCTCTTTGAAGTAGACTATTTCCAAGGAGAGGAGATGGGATGTTGATGTTACCTCATTGTTAGCCGGGTGTAAATCTCTGTGTTTCCAGAAATCAGAAGGTGTAAATGTCCTGCTCGCAGCTCCTAGGATTGGCCCTTTTGATCTGCAAATTGTTGTAGATGCAGATGTGACCTATCGGGTGCCTATGTGATGTGCTCACCTTGGGTCTATATGGTGATCAGGCTTCTCCCAGTCTAGGGCCATGGTAGGGACCCACAAAAGGGTTTTTAAATATTAATTCAGTTATTGTAACACCCTTCTGATCAAACACTAACTTCAGCCCCTTGACAGCCTAGAGATAAAGAGGGCTGAGTAGATCGGTATCTCTTGAGACTGACAGACAGTAGGAAGATCCATTCCCCTAGAAGCCCAAATTTGTGATTTTCTGTCCAACAAATTGAAAGTGGTCCTAAGGGACCAAAGTGAAGAAGCCATCCTAAAGAGCCCTGGCCCTTGGGAAATAACCTTGTAAACAAGGGAGATGAGAGGAGATACAGTTGTAGCTGAAGACAGCACTTCCCAGCATGAAATCCTGTCTCTCTTTGGATACATCTGAGCAATATGGGCTGAGCAAAGGAAAGGAAACTGAATGCTCCATTGCTGATGGTTAAAAACTAACACCAAGGAGGCACATGTCCTGAATGAAGTCAGGAGAAGGTCTGTAGTGTAGATGTGAATTTTAGTCATCTGTAAGGTCATCTTGCAAGCTTATACATTTTGGGATCCTATCAAGAAAGGGGTTCTTTCTTTGCTCCTGGGCTCTTCTATTCTGGAGTGGAGGGAACCTCCTGGATCCAGGAGAATCATCTTTCCACTCATCAGATTCAGGGTCCAAATCCACAGTCCACAGATGCTCAGAGTGCTAAGGCTGGACACTGGTATCCCAGTTCTCCCCACTGCTTATACTGGGACTTTCAGGTGGGGATTCATGCCCTCTTGGTTAGATCAAAACAGGACATTCTCTTCTAAGACAGAAGCCATTGCCAGTTCCAAGCAAGAGCTTCTGAAGAACTATCAAGCCAATATTAAGCATGCATTACTACTCTTTGAAGTAAACAATTTCCAAGGAGAGGAGATGGGATTTCAGTGTTATCTCATCTTCAGCCGGACACATCCTGGCTGGTACCCATAAATCTAGCTGTGAGTGTCCTGCTTTGCAGCTCCTAGGCTTGGCCCTTTTGATCTGCAAATTGTTTTAAGTGCAGATGTGACCTTTCAGGTCCATTTCCATTTCTTAATGCCATGCTTCATCCCTAGCCTTGAGCCATGGCAAGGAAAGCGGTGCCAAACTGCATTAATTCTGCCAAGTGCAGACATAGCCCTAGGAGGAGATCAGTGAGCTTTGGGCATTTCTGCAGAAGTGCAGCCCGACTGCTTTATTTCTGCAGCAGCAAATGGAAGAAGAAGGCTTTTGCAAGGAGAAGGAAGGAAGGAAGGAAGGAAGGAAGGAAGGGGGAGCAAGAGAGATGCAGCTGCTGAGTCCTCCAAGCCAGAGAGTCCAGATTCCTAGAGAGGCAGGAAAAAAGCAGGATGAATTTGGGGGAGGGATCCAAGGGGTTGCCTGTTTCCAGAAGGCATGGAAGAGGCTGGAGGTGAGCGACAGAGAGAGGCCCCAAATGGGATTTTGGCAAACGGGTGACTTTGGGGGGTCATGGCTGGAGGGAGCCTGGGGATGAGGGTTAGTGTAGTGCAAAGGAGGAGGATGAGGATGCAGGAGATGCAGCAAAGCAATTCATAGGATGCATGCCTAGGAATTGATCTTTACCAGGGCTTTGCTGAGTTCCTCAGTAGACATGGAGGCTTTTCTGCTCTAACTTGGAATCTTCTATGGAGAGAGATCTTGCAGCATTTTTGAGACTAAATGAAAAAAAGAAGTTGGCAGCCTGAGCTTTCCTAGGCTTGAGTCTCCTTCCTCAGATGCATTTATTTGGTGGAGTGGAAGCCAGGGACAGAGCTATATATTCCATTGGTATGTGAGCAGGTCCATTCCAATGACCAATCCTTTGGGACTGGAAATGAAGTTGCAGGTCTTTGTAATTTGCAATTACGAGGATTTGTCATTCAAAGGGATCTGCTCACATACCAATGGGATATATAGGCCTGTCCCTGGCTTCCACTCCAAGAAATGCATCTGAGGAAGGTGACCTAAGTCTAGGAAATCTCATGCTGCCAATTCTTTCTTTCTGTTGCTGCAAGATCTCTCTGCAAGTGATTCCACAGACTAACACAGCTATATGTCCCTTCAAATATCCTGCAGTTGTGTTAGGAATTGAAAGGAAATGTTTTCCATCCCCTGCGGATCTCAGCATCCTAGGCGTTAACAATAACTTTTGCGTTTGTTATTGAGAAACATCCTTTCCACCAAATCGATACAATCCACATGATGCAAAAACTCACCAAAGAGCCCGCTTTCCTTGGGCCGACCCAAAAGGCACAAAAAGACTTCATGCAATCTTTGGTACCTCCATCAGGCCAAGGATGCTTTAAAAAATCTTGCAGGGGAAGAAGAGAAAAGGGAAGGTGGGTGCATCTGCACTGGATAAATAATGCCTTTTGACCCTTCTACCCCTGGCTTCATCCTACAGACTGCTGGGATTTGTAGTTTTATGAGACACTGGCTGGCCTGGTGTACTGGTTTGAGTGTTGGACCAGGACTCTGGAGACCAGGGTTCGATGCCCAGCTCGGCCCTGAAACCCACTGGGTGACTTTGGTCAAGTCACACTCTCTCAGCCTCAGGGGAATGCAATGGCAAACCTCTTTGAGCAAATCATGCCAAGAAAACCCTTTGATAGGTTGGTCTTAGGGGAAAGCACTTGGAGGCACACAACAGCAATGAGGCACCAGCATTCTTTGGCAGAGAAGGCTAAAGACATGCCAGAACTACAAATCCCAGGGGTCCAAAGTACAGAGCTACGGCACTTAAGGTGTAAGAGCTCCCTCCTGAAGTCCGGGTAAAGAGGAGATTCTTCTGGCCATTTTGGAGGGCAGAGGAAAGGGGAGGATGGAAACCAACCTCACTCTCCTTTTTCCTTCCAGGAAGAGTTGACCTCTAATCTCTCCTTCATAATCTCTGGAGACACAGCTGACATGCAGATCCAGGACCAGGAGGCAGGTAGGCAAGGTATTGAGGAAATGCAAAAATATATTTCTTGTTAATTGCATAGAATCCTAGAGTTGGAAGGGACCCAAAGGGCCATCCAGCCCAACCCTTTTTTGCTATGCAGGAACTCACAATCAAAGCATCCGTGACTGATGACCATCCAGCCTCTGTTTAAAAACCTCCAAAGAAGGAGACACCACCGGTCTCTGAGGGAGTGTCTTCCACTGTTGAACAGCTCTTACTGTCAGGAAGTTTTTCCTAATGCTGAGGTGGAATCTCTTTTCCTCTAGTTTTAACTCCATTGCTACTGGTGCTTCTAGGCCTAGGCAGGAAGGAGCTGTGCCTCCTTTTTTCTTCTCTGCAGCCATGGGATGAAGAGGGCCTTTCATGTGCACCTATGCCTAGGCACGATGGAGCCATGCCACCTTTTCTAGGGCAGTGGCATTTGGGATGGAATCATAGAATCATAGAATCATAGAATCATAGAGTTGGAAGAGACCACAAGGGCCATCCAGTCCAACCCCCTGCCATGCAGGAACTCCCAATCAAAGCATCCCCGACAGATGGCCATCCAGAGAGGGCCTTTCATCTGCCTCTGGGCCTAGGTTTAGTCATCTTGGCTCCTAGGGAGCTTCAGTTTAGTCATCTTGGCTCCTAGGGAGAGAGCAAGCCTGATGGACCCATGCCACCTCTTCCTCTCTCCTTCTGAAACCAGAGCAGTGGCAGCTGGGATGGACGGAGGGCCTTTCATCTGACTTTGGACTTAGGCATGATGGAGCTCTGCCTGCCTCTTCTTTCAACGCTTGAGGAAGACCCACTGAAATTACAGAAAAGATTTAGTTGTGGCTGACCGAATCCCGGTGCTTTCATCAAGTGTGACCAAGTCTACATTCAATTCCTATTTTTTTTAAAACTCTCTCACACACACATGCACACAAGATTTCTGTACCTGGGACTCACCTGGCACCTGTGATACAGGGCAAGATGTACATTGACATGTTTATGTATGTATCAAAAATGTCATGGTGGCTCACAAACAGGAAAACCTAGGTAGTCATGTTATTGTTACAGGGCTGGGTGTTATTTTTAAAAAATATATAATTGTAGCAACAGCTTGGGAAAATGAGTGGTTTGCTGCTCAAAAAGGAGCATTTACAAAATTAATTCCCAGTACAAAGAATAGTTGACACTTGTGTCCAGGTAGACAGTCAAGAAGGTAAACAGAGTCAAGAACTCAATGTATTGTGGAAAACTAGAGGCTGGTGAGGAACAAGTCCTTAGCAGAATTTTCTGAGTCCGACCTGAAGTAATACACTCACTCTCCACATTCGCTGGGGTTAGGGCAGCAGTTCTCAAATAGTGGGGCGGGCCCCCCAGGGGGGGCGCGAGGCTCCATAAAGGGGGGCCCGTTACGGCTGGAGAGAGGGAGATTGTCCCAGCACAGCCCCAGTAGCTCTATCCTGATTGGCCAAACCCGCCCATGTGATCGCGCGGGGGGCGCGAAATGTTTTCTTCTTTCCTAGGGGGGGCGTGACAGAAAATAATGGAGAAACACTGGGTTAGGGACACAGGATCCCTGTGAATGTGGAAAAACCACAAATAACAAAAACACTATGTTTTTACCTGAGAGAACACCTCTCTAGGAATCTCCAGGTCCTCCAGTGCAACTCTGTGGTCAGAATCTGCCAGACATTGACCATAGAATTGCACTGGAAGAGATACAAATGCCTAATGAAGTGTTTTCACTGGGAATCTCTAGGTCATTCAGTGCAACTTTTGGTTAAAGTTGACTATAGAGTTGTGCGGGAAGATCTAGATATTCCTTTAGGGAACATATTAATAAAATCTGAATAGTCAAAACCACAAAAGTCAAAGCCACAAATGTGGAGGGACGAGTGTACACAACTTTATTCTGCTTACATCTGGACACCACAATTCAAAAAGGTTGTTGAGAAGCTGGAGCATTTCTAGAAGAGGGCCACTAAAATGGGAAAAGATCTTGTAAACAACACAATGACATTACAAACAATAAACAATACATGACTAACTAACATATAAAGATGACTAACATAACAAAAAACAAACAAACAAACAAACAAACAAAAATCATTCATACAATTAACAAAAAACATGAAACATTCTCACATTGTGACTTCCTGAGTCTTAACTAAGTCATTATCCATTGTTAAATACATTCTGCCCTGCTTTCTTCAACTAAGGTAGGAGTATAAGCTTATCACATCAATGTCTATATAAATTTATCAATAAACTAATTAAATTAGAATATTTCCTATTTCATCATCTAAATCCCCATCCTTCTATATCATACATCATTATCAATATTATCTCTACACATTTTCCCCATTTGCTTTATTCACAAAATCAAATACTGGTTTCCAATTTTCCCGTATTTCATCCCAGTCATAGCCTCTCATTACTGCGGTTAGATTATCCAACTTAATTAAATCAATCAATTTGTTAAGCCAATCTGTAACCGATGGAATTTCACACAGCGCTCCTTCTCCCCGCGGCCTCAGTCTTTCAATGGGCTGGCGCTGAGATCGCTTCGATCCCAGCACCAGCCGGTTCAAAGACTGAGGCCGCGGGGGGAAGGAGGGCTCCTTCTCCCCGTGGCCTCAGTCTTTCTATGGGCTTTGAATCGGCTCCTTCTCCCCGCGGCCTCAGTCTTTCAATGGGCTGGCGCTGGGATCGCTTCGATCCCAGCACCAGCCGATTCAAAGACTTAGGTTGCGGGGGGAAGGAGGGCTCCTTCTCCCCGCGGCCTCAGTCTTTCAATGGGCTGGCGCTGGGATCGCTTCGATCCCAGCACCAGCCGATTCAAAGACTGAGGCCGCGGGGGGAAGGAGGGCTCCTTCTCCCCGCGGCCTCAGTCTTTCTATGGGCTTTGAATCGGCTCCTTCTCCCCGCAGGCTCAGTCTTTCAATGGGCTGGCGCAGGGATCGCTTCGATCCCAGCACCAGCCCATTCAAAGACTGAGGTCGTGGGGGAAGGAGGGCTCCTTCTCCCCGCGGCCTCGGCCCTTCGCCTTATAAGGCGCACTGACTTCCCCACGCACGTTTTGGGGAAGAAAAAGTGCGTGTTATAGGGCGAAAAATATGGTAGATCCTCTGCGATCATTATTTTTGTTTTCTTTAAGTTTAACATTAGTCCTGCCTTTGAACCTTCGACTTTGCCCTTCCTTAGGAATTGTTCCAAGTCCATAATGTTTTTCACTAGTATTAGTGTGTCATCTGCATATCTTAGACTGTTGATGTTCCTATCTCCTAACTTCTGTTCTCCTTTTTCTGAGTCCAAATCTGCTCTTTGTATTTTGACCATATATTCTATTTAATTAATGAATACCTATTTGGGGTCCATGAGTTGAAAGCCCAGAGAACCAGAAGGTGAATTTTTTGTTTTTAACTGCTGTCAAACTGACTTTGACTTATGCTGGCCTTTGAACGAGAGTCCTCTAAGTCCCCCTATCCTTGACCACTCTGCTCTGGGCAATCATGGCTTCTTTGAATCTATTCATCTGGAAGGTGGTCTTCCTCTTTCCCTGATTTTTTTCCACCTTTCTAAGCATTCATGTCTTTTCTAATGAGTTATGTCTTCGCGCAATATGGCCAAAGTACAATAGCTTCAGTTTAGTCATCTTGGCTCCTAGGGAGAGTTCAAGCCTGATTCACTCTAGGACCAAATTATCTGTCTTTTCAATGACATCCACGGTATCCAAAGAACAAATAGGTACTGGTTATCCAAACAGTAAAGAACCCTTGATTCCTCTGATAAACCAGATGTGGGGTGATCACCACATCTGTTTCTCAACTTCCTCTTCCCCTGAAAGTCTTTGTTTTTATTGTTGCTGCTGAATCTCTTCAGCTTCTAGAATCTCTTTGCTTCCATTTCCAGGGTTTACCTCTTACCTGAACTTTGGAAATGGAAATAAATAGCTCTGGAAAGAAAACAAGATGGGGAGGTAAAAATCATTTCTGTGTGTTCCATTTACCACCCCCAGAAGCATGAGTAAGAAAATATTAAATAAAGCCAAGTGAGTCAAAAGGGTGTTTTCTGTATTTCTGTATCACCCTTCAATGCCTCTAGAACATCAAGACAATATACAGTGTCTTTTGTGTAGCAGTTAAGAAGTGATAAAATGGCCTCCTTGTGTGTCCCCCTTGTCTCCCTCAAAGGCAGTTCAATAGCACCAGAGGCCTAATCTTGAGCAGACCACATAAGACGATGGCATACTCTGTTCCTTGGCTCATGTGAAGTGATGAATTCTTCAAAAATTAATTTTAATCATTGAACTTAAATGAATATGGTGAGCCACTCAAATTCTTTCTGTTGGTCAGGGAATGCTTCCAGAAGAGATTACGACCCGCAAGAAGCATGAGTAAGAAAATATTAAATGAAGCCAAGTGAGTCAAAAGGGTGAAAATTTTCCTGCTGGCCATCTCTTCCCCAAGGAGATTGGGATTAACACCATTTTCCAGCTATATTGAGAAGCCTTATTTTTATTCATTTTTTATTATTTAAGGAATTTCTCTACCATCCCTCAAGTGTCTGGTATGTAGCAGTTAAGAAGCCACAAAATGGCCTCCTTGTCCCCTCATTTGTCTTCCTCAAAGGCAGTTCAGTAGCACCAGAGGCCTAATCTGGAGTAGACCACATAAGAAGATGGCAGACTCTATTTGTTTGCTTATGTGAAGTCAAGAATCCTTCAAAACATTAATTTTATCATTGAACTACAACGCATAGGGAGAGCCACCCAAATTCTTTCTTTTTGTAGCGGAATACTTCCAGAAGAGATTACTTATGATTGGTCATGTGTTGTTATTTTTCTCCCTTTCAGCTTCTGGTGTCCTTTGAGGAGGTGGCTGTGTATTTCACTAAGGAGGAGTAGAGTCTCCTGGATCAGGGCGGTAGGGCTTTCTACAAGGAAGTCAAGATGGAGGATGATGGGAACATGGCCTCTCCAGGTAAAGAGGAGTTTTGTCTTCAATCCAATGATATCCTTGGTTTCTGTGTCCAACTCCTAATGGGATCATCATCATCATCATCATCATCTTCTTCTTCTCTTCTTCCTCCTTAAGCAGGTGATGAGCAAGAGAAGGAGAATTTTGTGGAGCCCACTATGGCATCACGGGAAACAGCCAAGATTGTTGTGGAGAAAAGGGAGTTGGGAAATCAAAGGCAACTGAGGAGCCAAAAGAAAAACCGGTCAAAGAATGGGAAGAACTCCTCTGCTTCTCAGGATGATGATATCTGTGAACTCCTCACATCCCAGGAAAACTATAAAGGGAAAAGAGGGGTAAACTGTTCTATCTGTGGAAAAATATTCCAATCTAAATTTAATTGCAGAATGAACACAGACGAAAAGTCATACAAATGCAAGAAAGATGGAAAGAGCTTCAGTCACGTTGGAAATATCTATGCACATCCAAGAATTCACATGGGGGAGAAACCATATACATGCAGAGAGTGTAGAAAGAGCTCCAGTGATGGTGAACATCTACGCACACATCAAAAAATCCACACAGGGGAGAAACCATATGAATGCATGGAATGTGGAAAGTGCTTCAGGCTGAGTGGAACTCTTCGTTCACATAAAAAAACCCACACAGGGGAGAAACCATATGAATGCATGGAATGTGGAAAGTGCTTCAGTAGGCGAGAGCATCTTACTGTACATCAAAGAACCCACACAGGGGAGAAACCATTTGAATGCATGGAATGTGGAAAGCGCTTTGGTAGGAGAGATGGTCTTTCTGTACATCAAAGAACCCACACAGGGGAGAAACCATTTGAATGCATGGAATGTGGAAAGTGCTTCACTCATAACTGTACCCTTACTTTACATCAAAGAACCCACACAGGTGAGAAACCCTATGAATGCACGGAATGTGGAAAAAGCTTCACTCAGATTGGAAATCTTCAGACACATCAAAGAACCCACACGGGGGAGAAACCATATAAATGCATAGAATGTGGAATGAGCTGTAGTAGTGACAATCTACGTTCACATCAAAGAACCCACACAGGGGAGAAACCATATGAATGCATGGAATGTGGAAAGTGCTTCACTCGTAGCTATAGCCTTACTTTACATCAAAGACGTCACACGGGAGAGAAACCATATCAATGCATGAAATGTGGGAAAAGCTTCAGTCAGAGAGCAAATCTATATTCACATCAAAAAACCCATACAGGAGAGAAACCCTATAAATGCATGGAATGTGGAAAAAGCTTCACTCAGAGTGCACATCTACATACACATCAAAAATCCCACACAGGGGAGAAGCCATATAAGTGTATGGCATGTGGAAAGTGCTTTGGTAGGAGAGATGGTCTTATGGTACATCAAAGATCCCACACAGGGGAAAAGCCATACAGATGCATGGAATGTGGAAAGTGCTTCAGTCAGAGTTCAGTGCTACATAAACATCAAAAACTCCACACTGGGGAGAAACCATATGAATGCATAGAATGTGGAAAGACCTTCTGTCATAGTGCAATGTTACGTTCACATCAAAGGACCCACACGGGTGAGAAACCTCATAAATGCATGGAATGTGGAAAGAGCTTCTCTCACAGTCAAAGTTTACAGTCACATCAAAGGACCCACACTGGGGAGAAACCATTTAAATGCATGGAATGTGGAAAGAACTTCAGACAGAGGGCACATCTAGATAGACATCAAAAAACCCACACGGGTGAAACCGTACAAATCCATAGAATGTGGAAATAGCTTCTGTCATAATCAGTTTTTAAATTCACATCAAGGAACCCACACGGGAGAAACCACATAAATGCATGGCATGTGGAAAGAGCTTCTTTCATAGTCAAACTTTATGTTTACATCAAAGAATCCACATAGGGAAGAAACCATTGAAATGCATGGAATGTGGAAAGAGCTTTCATCAGAGTGGAACTCTTCATTAATATCAAAAAACTCATACGGAGGAGAAACCGTACAAATGCATGGAATGTGGAAAGAGCTTCAGGCTGAGTGGAGCTGTTCGTTCGCATCAAAAAATCCCGCACAGGAAAGAAACAGTATAAATGCATGGAATGTGGAAAGAACTTCAGTCAGATGGCACATCCACATAAGCATCAGAAAAATCACATGGGAAAGAGACCACCAAAATGCACTCCATAAAATGTAACTTTCTACCCCAAATATCTCATTATAGAAATATAGTGGCTTCATTTCAACTCATTCTACATTATTTTAGAAATGTAATGTCATCATACCACTGTGACTTGCCACATGTGAAATAAGTCGCTATGGGTAACTCATGTCACTTTTAACATTGTACCTTCAAAGCCCTGGTCTACGGATTTGGATATCACAAATCTACATGCATCCCTCCAAAAGACAAAATGTTCCACAAGGCTTTTATTGGACACATTCTCTTCTCTGGCCAAGCCCCCATCCCCATCCTCACTTTTCCTGAGCAGATACTTCTTCTTGTAACTGAGGAACTTCTGTGGCTGCTCAGTGTAGTCCTCCTCTGAGAAGGTCTTCTGGCCCCGAGTCCAGACAGGGTCAGCCGCCTGCTTCTTCTTGGTCATCTGGGCCTTGGCATTGACTGCCATCCAAGTGAGAGTCTCCTTGCCTAGGCTCAGAGAGTCCTTCCCATTGTACCCATACTGGGAGAGTCCCTCATTATACCCATCCTCCCTCAGCTCACAGCCATGCATCCACTGCCAGATGGGAAATCCTGTAAGCATCAGGCAGATGAAAAAGACTGTAAGGACCATCTGTTCAGACCCCTTCCATGCAGGAATGCATAGCTAAAACACTCCTTACATAGTTTTTTGTGGGTTTTTCGGGCTGTGTGGCCATGTTCTAGAAGAGTTAAATTCTTTGAGAACATGGCCACACAGCCCGAAAAACCCACAAAAAACTATGGATGCCAGCCATGAAAGCCTACGACTTCACACTCCTTACAGGTGGACATCCAATTCCTGTTTAAATACCTGTAAATCTAGAGTGTTCACCAAACCCCATGGCATTTTGTTTCTCAAATAGTTTTCACATCAGGATTTTCTGCCTAATTTTTTGATGGCATCGCCTTTCTTGTCATTGGAATCCACTGATTCTCAATTTAGTTTCTGGAGCAGTAGAAAACAAGCTTGCTTCAGAAATAATGTGATAGAGCTATCTTTAAATATCTGAAGGGATGTCATGTAGAAGATGGAATGAACATGCCCAACTCACTGTGTCATTCATCAAAGGGCTTGGTGGTTTCCTGTCATAACCCATCATCCTCTGGAATTGGAAGATTCAGACACAGAGGAGGCAGATGTCCAGAAATTTACAGCTTCTTCTGATAGTGGCCCCTCCGAGGCTGAGGAACTCGGGGCTGAGACAGTGGTGTGGGGAGGACTGCTTCCCAGCAGGAGGCGTCAGACACAGAGCACATAATGCCATCCTTTCAAGATTGTTGAAGGGATAAGGAGACATTGCGTCAATATCAGCGGCTGTTAAATAGGAGATGTTGACTAATTAAGGACCTTGTGTCTTGAGATAGCTGCTAATAAATCTCCCAGCAACTCCCTGGCATCTTTGTTGCTTGCAGCCATCTTATTTTGGTAACTGGCAGTACTCTTCGGAGGCTAGTGTTTGATTACTGTTTTACTCCTTCTGGTCCTGGAGATTTTCTAGGGTTTAATTTTTGGATAAACGTATTGATTTCCTGCTCTGTTATTGGGCTATTTAGCGATTTCTTATGATTTTCAGTACTTTTAGCAATAGCTTATCTAAAATTTACTCTAAATTTTTAGTTTTAGTTTTTGAACTACATGTGTGTTGGTAGAATATCTGGAATTCCTGTTTAATTTCTTTATCACTAACCTTTAATGAATCATTTTTTGACTTCTTTGCACTAATTATATGCATTTCTCAACAGCTATAGAGGGTAATCTGTTCCCAGCTTCATAATATCTCTGCTTAGGATAAATAAGTGAAGTACTAGTCATCTTACATCCAGTGCTTTCAACTCACTTGTTTGAACTTTATGTATATTTTGTTTGAACTTTATGTATATTTTGCTGTTTGTGTTTTTATGCTTTCTCTAAATCTGATGTTTGCATCAATAATGAAGTTCTCAGTTTGTCTTTTTCCTTTTTCTTTCTGGCCCCTTCTTGTATAAGTAAACCCAATAATACTGATTTTATTGTTTTCCACAATTATGTTTCTGATGTGGTGTCAGTTTTATTTTCTGTGTAGAAGTTCTTAATAGCATTTTGAATTTTCGTCTTGTATTTTTGTAATAAAAGAGTTGAGTTAAATCTGTAGATTTTAAACGACTGAGTCAAGTACTACTGTCTTCACTTACCTCAAAGACAATTTCATTGTCCAAAAAGTGGAAGAGGAAACAAGGGGATCAGCTATTTTAGATCTGATCCTAACCAACAGGGATGACCTGGTAAATGGGGTGCATGTGGTGGGATCCTTAGGTGGAAGTGATCATGTTCTCCTGGAGTTTCTTATACAGTGGAAAGGAGAAGCTAGGCATAGTCAAACACTCATTCTAGACTTTAGGAAAGCTGATTTATTTAAATTTAGGGAAACACTGGGAGTGATCCCATGGTCAGGAATACTAAAGGAGAAGGGAGTTCAGGATGGATGGGAGTTTCTCAGAAGGGAGATGCTGAAGGCACAATCTCAAACGGTTCCAATGGGAAGGAAAAATGGGAGATGTCTCAAGAAACTGGGTTGGATGACAAAAGGAACTTTCAACTGAACTAAGTTTTAAATGGGAGATGTATAAGAAATGGAAAAGGGGTGAAATCACTAAAGAGGAATTCAAACAAATAGCTAGCACATCTAGGGGGAAAGTCAGGAAAGCCAAAGAGCAGAATGAGTTCAGGCTTGCTAGAGGGGCTAAGGACAATAAAAAGGGCTTTTTTGAGTATATCCGTACCCAAAGAAAGAAGAACGAAATGGTAGGGCTACTGTGCAGAGAAGATGGAGAAATTCTAACGGGACAGAGAAAAGGCAGAACTATTCAACACCTTCCTTGCCTCAGTCTTCTCACAAAAGGAAAAGGTAGTTCAACCTGAGGAAAATGGAGCAGAGGACACAATAGGGGAAATGCAGCACAGAATAAGTAAAGAGGTAATAATAATAATAATAATAATAATAATAATAATAATAATTTATTTGTAACCCGCCCCTCTGCACGGCAATCGGGGCGGCGTACAACAAGGTAAAAAAGACAACAGTTAAAACATTCCTCCATCCCACACCCTAGCCCTCCCACCCTTTAAAACTATATTAAACTACGACAGAATTAAAACCAAGTTAAACAAAATTAAAATACAATAAAAACAATTTTTTGACAAACCTGCCGAGGCGGCAGGGGGATGAAAAGCAGATCACCTCCAATTACCTCCAATTTGCCGGGGAGTTATTCTGGGAAGGCCTGCTGGAAGAGATCCGTCTTTACTGCCTTTTTAGAGGCAGCAAGAGTGGTAATAAGACGGATCTCATCCAGCAGGCCGTTCCATAGTCTGGGAGCAGTCGCAGAAAAGGCCCTCTGGGAGGTCTGAGACAGCCTAGTTTTCATGGGCTGCAGCAGATTCCTCCCAGAGGACCGAAGTGCGTGGGGGGGGATCATACGGGGAGAGGCGGTCCCTGAGATAAGATGGCCCCAAGCCATGTAGGGCTTTAAAGGTTAAAACCAACACCTTATACTGTGCCCGGAAACTAATTGGCAGCCAGTGGAGGGATTTAAGCACAGGTGTTATATGCTCCCTCCTGGATGTTCCGGTAATTAGCCTGGCTGCCATGTTTTGTACCAGTTGGAGTTTCTGGGTTAGGCACAAGGGTAGAGTGCGTTGCAGTAATCCAGACGTGAGGCTTCCAGAGTATGTACCACAGTTTTCAGATACCTCATATCCAGATAAGGGCGCAGTTGGCGTATCAGCCGAAGCTGATAACAGGCGCTCCTGACCGCCGCATTCACCCGACTAGTCATGTGAAGCGATGAGTCTAGGAGCACTCCCAGGCTGCGAACACAGTCCTTAGAAGAGAGTGTGACTCCGTCCAGGACTGGAGACTGTATTCCTAGATCTGGTTTCGGGCCCGTGACTGTCAGTACCTCCGTTTTGTCTGGATTCAGCTTCAATCTGGTTTTCCTCATCCAATCCATTACCGCTCTAAGACATTCATTAAGAGGAGAGATGCCATCTGAGGTCTGAGTCGATGACCTGGTCATGGAGAAGTATATCTGGGTGTCATCAGTGTACTGAAGACACCGTGCTCCATGCCTCCAAATGATCTCACCCAGCGGCTTCATATAGATGTTAAATAGCATCGGGGATGGGATGGCGCCCTAAGGGACGCCACAATTAAGCTCAATTTTGGAAGAGCAACTGTCCCCGAGCCTCACCCTCTGGGATCTGCCTGAGAGGAAGGAACGGAACCACTGCAAAGCAGTGCCTCCGATTCCTAACTCAGATGATCCAAGAGGATGGAATGATCTATTGTGTCAAAAGCTGCTGAGAGATCCAAGAGCACCAGCAGGGTCACACTACCCCTGTCGATGCCCAAGCGGAGGTCATTGGTCAGAGCAACCATGGCAGTCTCCACTCCATATCCTGTCCTGAAGCCGGTTTGAAATGGATCGAGATAATCGGTTTCATCCAAGACAGCTTGGAGTTGGGAAGCAACCACCCTCTCGATCACCTTGCTTAAAAAAGGTAGCAAGGAGACTGGTCTATAATTATTTCTATCCAGGGGGTCCAGGGAGGGTTTTTTCAGAAGTGGCCTAATGGCCGCCTCCTTTAAGCACGATGGTATGATGCCCTCCCTGAAGGATGCATTGATTGCATCCCGTAGGAATATTCTCAGTGCGTTCCTCCCCCCCCGGACGACCAGCCAAGATGGACATGGATCGAGGGGGCAAGTCGTCTTTCTCATTTTTCCAAGGAGCTTGTCCATGTCATTGGTACTCACAGATTGAAACTGATCCAGTAAATTGCCATCAACGGAGTTGCTGGACACCTCGTCTGCGGATTCTGTCGGAACAATGGCATCCAAGTCGGCTCTTATCCGAGAGCTTTTATCTGCAAAGTGGGTGTTAAACACATCACAACAGGCTGTTGTTGGGTTGAGTAGGGGGTTTGGTGCCGGGGGAACCTTCGTCAATTCCCCCACCACCCTAAACAGCTCTGCTGGACAGGACTCTGCAGACGCAATACGTGCAGAACAGAAGGATTCAAGATGCTTCCTATGGCGAGTTCTGTCAGATAAGAGTCAAGTCTTCTGCCATTCACGCTCTAGTCGTTGTCCAGCTCGCTTCATCCTCCTAAGCTCCTCTGTATACTAGGGCTTACAATTAGAAGTGGGCTGGAAAGGACGCTTGGGAGCGATTGTGTCGATAGCCCAGGTAAGATCGGTGTTCCAAGTAGCCCTGGTGGCGCAGTGGTTAAATGCCTGTACTGCAGCCACTCACTCATAAACCACAAGGTTGCGAGTTCAATACCAGCCAGGGCTGAGGCTCGACTCAGGCCTGCATCCTTCCGAGGTCGCTAAAATGAGTACCCAGCTTGTTGGGGGGCAATCAGCTCACAGTTGTAAACCGCTTAGACATCCCATGCGCGATATGAAGCGGTATATAAATAAGCTGCTTTGCTTTTTGCTTTGCTTCACCAAGGATTCGACAGAATCACCGGCGTCACCAACCATTAAACCCTCTAAGGCAGTGGTATGCAACCCTTTAAGGGCCGAGGGACTTTAGCTCTCAGAAGCCTCAGCCATGTTGGCCAATAGTCCCATGTTGGCCAATAGCTCCTGGGATTCTGGGAGCTGAAGTCACTCGGCCTTAAAGGGGAAAGGTTGCCTACCCCTGCTCTAAGGCCTTCTGAAAACCAATTGGATCCATTAGCCTTCGAGGGTGGACCATTCTAATAGATCTACCACCCCCAGGGGGGCAGGTAGAGGCCTTTAGTTCCATCTTGACCAGGAAATGATCCATCCATGACAATGCGGAGGGTTTATAACCTCCGCCCACAGATATTCCTGTTTCGTACTAAAAACTCCATCAAGGGTATGACCGGCACAATGTGTGGGCCCGTCAACCAGTTGGGATAGGCCCATGTTTGTCATGGTCTCCATGAACTCCCGAGCTGCGCCAGTTAAATTAGACAAGCTGGTCTCGAGTGGAATGTTGAAGTCGCCCAGAACCAAGAGTCTGGGCGACTCCAACAGCAACTCTGAGACCAGCTGCGTCAGCTCGGTTAGGGAGTCTGTTAGGCAATGGGGTCGGCGGTATACCAACAAAATCCCTAAACTATCCCTGGTTTTCAGGCTAAGGTACATACACTCGATGTAGGTTGTTTTCCAGATAGGCTTCCTGGTCAAGATTAGGTTATTTTTATGAACCAAGGCCACACACACACACCGCCCACTTTCCCTTATCTGGTTAACCTAAATGAATTTAAGTCTCCAGGACCAGATGAACTACATCCAAGGATATTAAAAGAACTGGCAAATGTAATCTCAGAGCCACTGGCTATAAGAGTGTTTGAGAACTGGAGAACAGGAGAAGTCCCAGCAGACTGGAGGAGGGCAAACATTGTCCCCATCTTCAAAAAGGGGAAAAAAGAGGATCCCAACAACTATTGCCCAGTTAGTCTGACATCAATACCGGGAAAGATTCTAGAACAGTTCATTAAACAGAAAGTCTGTGAACATTTAGAAGGGAATGCCATAATCACTAAAAGCCACCATGGGTTTCTCAAAAACCAGTCATGTCAGACTAATCTGATCTCTTTTTTTGATAAAATTACCAGCTTGGTAGATGAAGGGAATGCGATAGACATAGCATATCTTGATTTCAGTAAGGCCTTTGACAAGGTCCCCCATGATATTCTTGCAAACAAGATAGTAAAACATGGGCTACACAATGCAACTGTTAGGTGGATTAGTAACTGGTTGACTGACCGAACCCAAAGGCTGCTCAGCAATGGCTCTTCTTTTTCCTCCTGGAGAGAAGTGACCAGTGGGGTGTCCAGTGGGGTTCTGTCCTGGGCCCAGGGCTATTCAACATCTTTATCAATGACTTGGATGAAGGAATAGGGGGCATGCTTCTCATATTTGCAGATGACACCAAATTAAGGGGAATAACTAATTCCCCAGGAGACAGGATGAAATTTCAAAATGACCTTAATAGATCAGAAAGCTGGGCCAAAGCTAACAAAATGAATTTCAACACAGAAATGTAAGGTACTGCACTTAGGGCAAAAAAATGAAATGCATAGATATAAGATGAGGGGACACCTGGCTTAACAAGACTTATACATGTGAAAGGGATCTAGGAGTCCTAATAGACCACAAGTTGAACATGAATCAACAGTGTGATGCTGCAGCTATAAAGGCCAATGCAATTTTAGGCTGCATTAGAAGAATAGTATAGTATATAGATCAAGGGAAGTAATAGTGACACTGTATTCTACTTTGGTCAGGCCTCACCTGGAATAATCCTGTGTCCAGTTCTGGGCGCCGCAATTCAAAAAGGAGGTTGAGAAACTGGAGCATGTCCAGAGGAGGGTGACTAAAAATGATGAAGGGTCTGGAAACCATGAAGCCCTATGAGGAACGAATTAGGGAACTGGGTATGTTTAGCCTGGAGAAGAGGTGGTTAAGAGGGGATATGATAGCCCTCTTTAAATATTTGAAGGGATGTCATATTGAGGAGGGAACAAGCTTGTTTTCTGCTACTCCAGAGAATAGGACTCAGAGCAATGGATGGAAGCTACAGGAAAAGAGATTCCACCTCAACATTAGGAGGCACTTCCTGATAGTGACAGCTGTTCGAAAGTGGCAGACACTCCCTCAGAGATTTTGGTGGAGTCTCCTTCTTTGGAGGCTGTTTTTAAACAGATGCTGGATGGCCATCTGTCGGGGATGCTTTGGAGTTCCTGCATGGCAGAAGGGGGTTGGACTGGATGGCCCTTGTGGTCTCTTCCAACTCTATGTTTCTATGATTCTATGAAATATTAGATCTATGCTTGAGTAGGTCTTAATTTGTGGCATAGTGGTTTGAGTTTTGGACTATGGGCCTTTACAGACTGCCAGAAATAGTGCAGCTTGAGGCCACTTTATCTGTCCTGGCTCGGTGCTAAGGAATCATGGGAAGTGTAGTTTATTGTGGCACCTGAGCTCTCTGACAGAGAAGCCTCAAGTTGCACTATTTCTGGCAGTCTGTAAAGACCCTATGACTGTGGAGACCATGGTTCAAATCCTGTCTTAGCCATGTAAACCCACTGGGTGACCTTGGACATTACTCTCTCAGCCTCAGAGGATGGCAATGGCAAACCTCCTCTGAAGAAATTTGGCAAGAAAACCCCATGATAGGTGCGTCATAAATCAGAAATGACTTGCAGTTATACAATAACAAGGTATCCATAATTTTAGTAGAATAATTCTTCAAGGAAACCTATGGAAGAGCCAGGTCATCTCACGTTGATCACAATTTTGGATGTTGACATCCTTGGTCTTCAGTGAAATCCTTTGAGTTTTGATGATAAGAAGAAGAAGAAAACATCACAAGGATTTTCACAATTGTAGGGGAGATGGCCTATTGCCACAACTTTGCAGATCCTCTGGCTCCATGAACAGGGACAAGCTTGAGAAAAACTTGTTGACAAAAAGTGAAAGGCGGTGGGGAGGAGGAGAAGAGCTTGGTTTGACTTTTCATGATAATACTAACGTTTATTTCTAACACCCTTTATAATGCTCTCTTTTCTTGAAATTTGAATCCATTGTTGTTGTTCTTATTACACTCATCTCTACACATTTGTGGCTTTTGAGGATTTGATTATTCGTGGATTTTATTAATATGTTCTCTCTAGGAATCTCTAGGTCCTTCCTTGTAACTCTGCTGGTCATCGACCATAGACTTGCACTGGAGGACCTAGGGATTCCTAGAGAGGTGTTCTCTCAGATAAAAACAGTGTTTTTGTTATTTGCAATTTTTCCACATCCATAGAATCATAGAATCATAGAGTTGGAGGAGACCCCAAGGGCCATCCAGTCCAACCCCCTGCCATGCAGGAACTCCCAATCAAAGCATCCCCAACAGATGGCCATCCAGCCTCTGCTTAAAGATCTCCAAGGAAGGAGACTCCACTACTCTCCGAGGAAGGAGTGTGTTCCACTGTTGAACCGCTCTTACTGTCAGGAAGTTCCTCCTAATGTTGAGGTGGAATCTCTTTTCTTGCAGCTTGCATCCATTGTTTCGGGTCCTAGTCTCTGGAGCAGCAGAAAACAAGCTTGTTCCCTCCTCAATATGACATCCCTTCAAATATTTAAACACGGCTATCATATCACCTCTTAGCCTTCTCTTCTCCAGGCTAAACATCCCCAGCTCCCTAAGTCGTTCCTCATAGGGCTTGGTTTCCAGACCCTTCACCATTTTAGTTGCCCTCCTTTGGACACACTCGTTTCTCCACATCCTTTTTGAATTGCGGTGCCCAGAACTGTACACAGTATTCCAGGTGAGGCTGGACCAAAGCAGAATAGAGTGGCACTATTACTTCTCTTGATCTAGACACTATACTTCTACTGATGCAGCCTAAAATCGCATTGGCCTTTTTAGCTGCTGCATCACACTGTTGGCTCATGTTCAATTTGTGGTCCACCTGGATTCCTAGATCCCTTTCACACGTAGAAATCTCATTCAGCCAGGTGTCCCCCATCGTATATCTGTACTTTTCGTTTTTCCGCCCTAAGTGCAGTACCTTACATTTCTCCGTGTTGAATTTCATTTTGTTAGCTTTGGCCCAACTTTCTAGTCTGTTCAAGTCATTTTGAATTTTGATCCTGTCCTCCGGGGTATTAGCTACTTCTCCTAATTTGATGTCGTCTGCAAATTTGATAACTATGCCCCCAATACCATCATCCAAGTCATTAATAAAGATATTGAATAGCATGAATAGGATCCATGGGGGTCCTGTGCCCAGCAAATGTAGAGGGATGAGTATATTATTATTATTATTATTATTATTATTATTATTATTATTATTATTACATTATTCTGCTTTTCCCCCAAGTTGGAACTCAAAGCAGCTTACTTTAAAAAAAAATCAATTAAAAACATACAAAAAATGAACATTAAAATAGAATTAAACTGATACAGTATTAAAACACATAATTCATTAAAAGAATAAAATGCAGTTACAAAGATTGAAATGCTTAAAAACAATACAGTTATAATAAAATAAAAATGCTCTGTGTCTCGGACTCTGAAGCAGCAGAAAACAAGCTTGCTCCAGAAAGCAAGCTGGCCCAGCTTTCTAATCTGTAAAGGTCATTTTGAATTTTGATTCTGTCCTTTGCGGGTATTAGCTACCCCTCCTAATTTGTTGCCATCTGCAAATTTGGGAAGCAGTCCCTGTATTCCATAGTACAGGTTTATCTCCATGAACAAAGCCTTCGTCAATTAACCTCTTTTTTACAAATTCTTTTTATGCCAGCCTGCCCCCTTCCTCCTTGTCCATTGTCTAGCTCAGGCACCGGCAACCTACGGCCTGGGGGCCGGTTAAGGCCCCAGACTTACCGGCCCAAGCCGAAGGTTGCCGCCATCACCGCCGCTGCGCGCCACCGTCGGAGCGCGTTTTTGGCCGCGCTCGCGGCGGCTGCCATTTTGACTTCCAAATGGCGGCTGCGACATGCGCCATGGCGGCTGCAGCCGCGCGTGCTACAGCGGCGGCTGCAGTAGCGGCCGCACTGGCAGCGTGCGCGGGGGGGTTGCGCGCGGTGGAGGAGGGTGCGCGCGACCAGCCCAGGTCTGAAAAAGGTTGCCTGTCCCTGGTCTAGCTCAAAGGGGTTGGCATTGGGAGGATGGTGAAGCAGAGCAAGTGAAACAGAAATTTTCAAGTCAGTTTGTAGTATCATGTCTGTTCTAAATTTAAGAAAGCTTGAGCTGCAAAATAATAATAATAATAATAATAATAATAATAATAATAATAATAATAAATTGAAAATAGGATTCTGTTCTAGACAATGCTAAAAGATAAACAGCACTTGCCTCCAGAATCTTTTACATGTGAACAGTGAAATAGAAAAAGGGGGGGAGAGTAAATATGTGTACTTCACCACCTACCCCAAATATATTTTTAAAAAGACATAGATTTATAAGTTTGGCATTCAAAAAGGAAATCATTGTGCCTAGAGCTGGCAGGAGGATTCCTGGCCCATTGACAAACACAGCTTGACTCTTGTCCTCCAAAATGCTCCAGGGTCACGCCAGACCCTGAAGGAAGGTTCCCACGAAAGGCTTCAGGGTCCAGTATGGACCATGAAGGCACTGCATCCATAACGGCCACCACTACTGAGGTGGGTGACGTTATGGTCTCTGGAAGGTTTGTTTAGGGTGGTGGTCCCCAATTTTTTTGCACTACTGCCCTCTTCCCTTTTGAGTGGCAACTAGCGCCCCCTCCTCGGTGCATATTTTTTTATATTAGATCTACTGTTCTCTGTGTAGTCATGCTGGCCACATGACCATGGAATTATCTCTTACAGTGCTGGCTCCCTCGGTTTAGTAATGGAGATTAGCACCACCTTCTACAATTGGACATGACTAGATGATCTTGTCAAGCAAAAACCTTTACCATTACTTTTCAAATTCAAAACAGCCAATCTTGGTTGCTGCTCCCTTTGCATCTAGTCACCCTGGGAGCAGCAACCAAGCAGCCGGCTGAGCAGTGACCAAGAAGCTTCTTGCTTGTGCTGGTCTTGCAGCAAAGGCCGGCACAGGCGAGAATCTTTTTGATTGCTGTTTGACTTGCTGCACAATCGCTTTTCCCTTTGCACCTGTCATCCTGGGAGCAGCAACTGAGCAATTGGCTGACCAGCACCAAGAAGCCTCTCACCCATGCCAGTGCGGACAAGAGGCCTCTTGGTTGCTGCTCAAGAAGCTGCTCAGTTGCTGCTCCTTGACCAGGTGCAAGGAGAAGCTTCTCCCTAGAGAGAAGGGACTCCTAATCCTTCATTGGAGAAAGGATTTCTCTTCATGCACAGAAAGGCACAGCTGGTGGGTGTGTACAGGGGTTTACAGAGGCCACATGCTCTGGACTAGAGACGTGTGTGGGCCAGAAAGGGAGAGATTTTAACTACAGGAGCCACTCCAAGACAAAGGACTCTTTCCAAGAATCAAGCACAGATACCTCACACAGCTTCAGGTGCCCACCACCCCACCAAAAATTGTTTCTTCTGCTACCTCTTCTCTCAGCCTGTCTGATGAAAGAAAGCAGGAGTAGCACTGCAACTCCATTCTGCTAGCCAAGTCCCAGAAAAACTCACAAAGCTTAAGCATGGTCCCAAATTTGAAAGCTCCCTATTGCTCCCACTTCTTCCCCACTACCTTGTGCTCTAACTTTTTGATCCCATCTATCCCAAAATGGTGCTGCTCCTCGTCACAGAAGCGATGCCCTGTGCCGAAGTCTTGCACAAGTTTCCCAATTGCCACTACTAGTGAAAGATGCCAGTAAGGGAGTGAACTCACAGTGGGCAGGCAAAGCACCACACAAAACGATCAGCGAGGCTGTGGTAGTTTTCTGGGGACCCTGAAAAGAAGTTTAATGTAATCCTCATCCCACCATGGTCCTAAAGACTGCTGGTCCCCCCTGTCTTTCCTGCACACCAATACTTTGACTGAAGGCCCCCCTGCTGCCCCACTTTTTCCTCACTAACCCCTTGAATCCTTCCACCACCCTGGGTGTGTGTGTACCCCCCCCCCCATTTTGGGAATCACTGTTTTAGGGTCTTGTGCAGGTACTGGCGAAGTAGCCAATTGCCTGAAAATTGTATTTTAAAATGACTGTCCATGATTGCCTATGATTCGGGGTCAGACTAGATAATCAACTGGGACTCTAGATAAGACTTTTGAAATTTTGCTGCCTGTCTATTTGCTTCTCTGCACAGCAGTCAAGGTTCTCATTGATAACGCTCTAGACTTCATGTACTGTAAACAATTTCTTTATCCTACGTATGTGCTAAAAACAATGTGCTTAGCAAAAAGTGCTTAATATTGTGAAACTAAACTGAACTAGAGAAGGAGGGGGGAGTGGTTTTCCTATATGCTGGACATATTTATAAGATCATGGACATATTTGTAAGATCACTATATAAGATTCTCATTTTGCTTAAATCAGGGCTCAGCATTTTTGGAAAGCTTTTTCCTGTTGAGCCCGCTAGCATAATTTTGTTGTTGCGTTTTTCAGAATAAAACTCACTTTCCTTCAGTCCGTGGAGTCTCTCTGTCCTATTTTTCTGCTACACTGGGAGAGCAGGAAAGCACCCTTTCTCACTTGCCCGGTAGCGGTGCCAATCCCTCTGGGTGTACTGCCTCAATGGGTGACACTCCACTCTGGGGTGCCACCCAGTGCGGTTTGCACTCCCTGCACCCGCCTAGTGACACCATTGCTCTTGCTTTCTGTGTATGGCTGCCTTCTTATTCCTCTTTAAACTTCCTCAGCTTAGCCCCTTTGGATTAGGCAAGGCTGGGGCAGAGGAAAAGCCAAGACACCAAAGCCCTGGTGGGTTGCTAACCTGCTGCAGGCAGAGGAAATGCTGAAAGGAAAAAGCAGACCAGATTTGCTCAGGGGGGATTTGCTGACCATGGAACTCCACTGGGTGACCCTGTACAAGTCACAATCTCTCAGCCTCATAGGCTGGCAATGGCAAGCCCACTCTGAAGAAGCATGCCAAGAAAATCCTGTGATAGTTTCACCTTAGGGTTGTCATAAGTCAGTAATGACTTCAAGGCACACTCTATACCAGGGGTAGGCAACCTTTCCCCTTTAAGGGCCGAGGGACTTCAGCTCCCAGAAGCCTCAGCCATGTTGGCTAATAGTCCCATGTTGGCCAATAGCTCCTGGGATTCTGGGAGCTGAAGTCCCTCGGCCCTTAAAGGGGAAAGGTTGCCTACCCCTGCTCTATACAGTGCCCCACTCTATTCTGCTTTGGTCAGGCCCCACCTGGAATAATCCTGTGTCCAGTTCTGGGCACCACAATTCAAAAGGGATGAAGAAAAGTTGGAGCATGTCCAGAGGAGGCTTACCAAGATGGCGAAGGGTCTGGAAACCTTGAAGCCTTATGAGGAGAGATTTAAGGAGCTGGGTATGTTTAGCCTGGAGGGGAGAAGGTTATGCAGGGGGCATGATAACCGTGCTTAAATATTTGAAAGGATGTCATATTGAGAATGGAGCAGGCTTGTTTTCTGCTGTTCCAGAGAATAGGACCCGGAACAATGGATGCAAGATTCCACTTCAACATTGGGAAGAACTTCCTGACAGCAAGAGCTTTTTAACAGTGGCAGACACTCCCAGAGAGAGTGGTGATGTCTCCTCTTTGGAGGTCTTTAAACAGAGGCTGGATGGCCATCTGTCACAATATGCTTTGATGGTGTCTTCTTGCATGGCAGGGGTGGACTTGAGGGCCCCTGGGAGTCTCTCCTAACTTTAGGATTGAATTAATCTATGATTCTAACAATGACAAATTTGCTGGGCTGATTTTGCCGTGCTTTCTCCTTTTCGCCACGAGGTGGGAGAGTTGCTTAAGGGAAGTAGTCTCCATTCATTCTTCCACTGTGAATCCATGCTTTTGACTTTTATGTTTTGTTCTTTTAAAGGTCATAACTCTGCACTCTGAATTGTGCCTGGGAATGGACCGGCAGGTCTTTGAATTTTTTGACCATTGAAGCTTTTATATTGCACATGGGACTTTCTCTCCTTTCATTCTTCCACTATGACCTTTAAAGCCCTACACAGCTTGAGTGCAAGATGATCTTGGTGGTCCCCAAACTTTGGTCCTCCAGGCACTTTGGACTTCAGCTCCCAGAACTCCCAGCCAACTTGGCTGATATTCAGGAATTCTGGGAACTGAAGTATAAAACATCTGGAAGACCAACGTTTTGGAACTGCTGTATGTGCATCTCCTTCTATGAGGGCACCCAACTTTTAAGATTTACGAGGAAAGGCATCTTCCCTGTCCCATCCCCTTTGCAGGTGCATTTGGGGAGGAAGAGATAAAGAGCCTTCTATGGGGCTGCTCCCAAGTTTTTGTTGTATTTGTTTACTACCTTTCTGACCAAAATTGGGACTCAAGTCAGCTTACAATTTAAAAACAAACAATAGAACTATTTTTTTGTTTTGCAAAAGATAAATATTAAAATGCAATTAAACTATTCACAACATTAAAATGATTTAAAACTACACTTAAAAAGATCAATTGTTGTTTGTATATATGGCTGACAGGTATTCATTATTATAAAGAATGTTCCTTATCTGAGGGTCAGAGAACTTGTCCTTTATAGAGCTGGCAGGGGTCCCTTATTTCAAGGGTTGTCCCTTATTTGAAGGCCAGAAAGCTTTTCCTTTAAGGGGACTGGCAGGGGTCCCTTATTACAAGGAATGTCCTTTATTTAAAGGCCTGAAAGCTTGCCTCTTATAGGGCTGGTCAGTGTCCCTTATTATGAGGGATATCCCTTATTTGAAAGCCAGAAAGATTGGCCCTTATATGGCTGTCAGATGGTCTTTATTATGAAGTATGCCCCTTATTTGAAGTCCAAAAAGCTTATCCTTTATAGGGCTGGCAGGTGTCCCTTATTATAAGGGATATCCTTTATTTGAATGCCAGAAAATTTGTCCATTAAAGGACTGGTCAGTTTCCCCTGTTATAAGGGATGTTCCTTATTTGAAGTTCAGAAAATTGGCCTTTATTATAAGGAATGGTCATTATTTGATGGCCAGAAAGCTGGCCCCTTATGGGACAGACGGGCTTCTCTTATTATAAGAGATGTCTCTTCTTTGGGGGTCAAAAGCTTGGTTATTATTATTATAAAGGATGTTCCTTATTGGATGGCCAGAAAATTGACCATTATTATAAGGAATGCCCTTTCTTTGAGGCCAGAATGATTATAGAATCATAGAATCATAGAATCATAGAGTTGGAAGAGACCACAAGTCCAGTCCAACCCCCTGCCATGCAGGGACTCCCAATCAAAGCATCCCTGACAGATGGCCATCCAGCCTCTGCTTAAAGACCTCCAAGGAAGGAGACTCCATTGTCTTCCGAGGGAGTGTGTTCCACTGTCGAACCGCCCTTACTGTCAGGAAGTTCCTCCTAATGTTGAGGTGGAATCTCTTTTCTTGCAGCTTGCATCCATTGTTTCGGGTCCTAGTCTCTGGAGCAGCAGAAAACAAGCTTGTTCCCTCCTCAATATGTCCTCCCTTCAAATATTTAAACATGGCTATCATATCACCTCTCAGCCTTCTCTTCTCCAGGCTAAACATCCCCAGCTCCCTAAGTCGTTCCTCATAGGGCTTGGTTTCCAGACCCTTCACCATTTTAGTTGCCCTCCTTTGGACATGCTCCAGTTTCTCCACATCCTTTTTGAATTGTGGGGCCCAGAACTGGACACAGTATTCCAGGTGAGGCCTGACCAAAGCAGAATAGAGTGGCACTATTACTTCTCTTGATCTAGACACTATACTTCTACTGATGCAGCCTAAAATTGCATTGGCCTTTTTAGCTGCTGCATCGCACTGTTGACTCATGTTCAACTTGTGGTCCACCTGGATTCCTAGATCCCTTTCACATGTAGTCTCATTCAGCCAGGTGTCCCCCATCGTATATCTGTACTTTTCGTTTTTCCGCCCTAAGTGCAGTACCTTACATTTCTCCGTGTTGAATTTCATTTTGTTAGCTTTGGCCCAACTTTCTAGTCTGTTCAAGTCATTTTGAATTTTGATCCTGTCCTCTGGGGTATTAGCTACTCCTCCTAATTTGGTGTCGTCTGCAAATTTGATAACTATGCCCCCAATACCGTCATCCAAGTCATTAATAAAGATATTGAATAGCCCTGGGCCCAGGACAGAGCCCTGTGGCACCCCACTGGTCACTTCTTTCCAAGTTGAAAAGGAGCCATTGTTGAGCACCCTTTGGGTTCGACCAGTCAACCAATTACAAATCCATGTAACAGTTACTTTGTCTAGCCCACATTTTACCAACTTGCTTGCAAGAATGTCATGGGGAACCTTGTCAAAGGCCTTACTGAAATCAAGATATACTATATCCACAGCATTCCCTTCATCTACCAAGCTGGTAATTTTATCAAAAAAAGAGATCAGATTTGTCTGGCATGACCTGTTTCTCTGAAACCCATGTTGACTTTTTGTGATTATGAAATTATCTTCCAGATGTTCACAGACTCTCTGTTTAATGATCTGCTCCAGAATCTTTCCGGGTATTGATGTCAGACTAACTGGACAAAATTGTTGGGATCCTCTTTTTTCCCCTTTTTGAAGATGGGGACAACATTTGCCCTCCTCCAGTCCGCTGGGACCTCTCCTGTTTTCCAGGAATTCTCAAAGATTATTGCCAATGGTTCCAATATTACATTTGCCAGTTCTTTTAATACCCTTGGATGTAATTCATCTGGTCCTGGAGACTTATATTCATTTAGATTAACCAGATGTTTCTGTACTATCTCTTTACTTATTCTGTGCTGAAATTCTCCTATTCTGTCCTCTGCTCCATTATCCTCAAGTTGAGCACCCTTTGCCTTTTCTGAGAGACTGAAGCAAAGAAGGTGTTGAGTCATTCTGCCTTTTCTCTGTCCCCTGTTAGGACTGTCCTTTATAGGACTGGCAAGTGTCCGTCATTATAAGAAATGTCTCTTATTTGATCTCCAGAAAACTTGTCCCTTACAGGGTTGGAAGGTGTCCCTCATTATAATGGATGTCCCTTATTTGAGGTCCAGAAAATCCGTCCCTTATAGGGCTGGTCCCCTATTATAAAGGATGTCCCTTATTTGAGGGCCAGAAAGCTTGTCCTTTATAAAACTGGCAGGCGTCCCTTATTATAAGAGATGTCTTTGATTTGAAGGCCAGAAAGCTTGTCCCTTATAGGATTGCTGCTGTCCCTTATTATAAGGAATGTCCCTTATTCGAGGGCCAGAAAGCTCACTCCTTATAGGGCTGGCAGGGCTCCCGTATTATAAAGGATGTCTCCCATTTGAATGCTGGAAAGCTTTTCCTTTCATATGAACAAGATGCAGAAAATCCTACATTTTTGGGTGGGGGCTCTTCATAATAGTCAGGAAGGTGTGTAGCACATAATTTTGGTAGTGGACCATATGTTAATGTTACAGAGGAACACATGGCTAGGTTAATTGGAATCAATACTTTAATTGGGTATTTAAGTAGAACACAGACTTCTCCTAGTTGTCAACTCTGCATGTCATGAATTTTAACTCTCCCTTGTCATTGTTTTGGAAACTCAGTAAAGATAATGACATCCTGATTGGGAAAACCATTCTGTCTGAATATGGGTTGGTTGGGAGGGTGGATGAAAGACCCCCTTGGAAATCTCCCACCCACCCACTGACTCCTCTCCTGGGGCTGCCTGGGGTCCCAGGGGAAACCAAGCACCAAGATTTCTTGCAACAATATTCCCTGAGTCTTCTGCAGAATATTGAATCATAGAATCATAGAGTTGAAAGAGTCCTCAGGGGCCATCCAGTCCAACCCCATTCTGCCGTATCCAGCTTCTGCTTAAAAACTTCCAAAGAAGGAGACTCCACCACCCTCTGAGGCAGCAGCATCTTCCACTGTCAAACAGCTTTTAATGTTAGGAAGTTCTTCCTAATGTTGAGGTGGAATCACTTTTCCTGTAGCTTGTATCCATTATTCCAGGCCCTATTCTCTGGAGCAGCAGAAAACAAGCTCAGTCCATGCTCAATATAATATCCCTTCCAATATTTAAACAGGGCTATCATGTCATTCTTAACCTTCTCTTCTCCAGGCTAAACATACCCAGTTCCTTAAGTCGTTCCTCATAGAAATTCATGGTTTCCAGACCCTTCACCATTTTAGTCGCCCTCCTCTGGACACGCTCCGGTTTCTCCACATCCGTTTTGAATTGTGATGCCCAGAACTGGACACAGGATTATTCCAGGTGAGGTCTGACTAAAGAGAGTGGCACTCTTACTTCCCTTGATCTACCAATTGTAGAAATCTTTTGGTCATCTGCAGACTTTAACATTGGTTTTAGCAAGAGATTTTCTTTGAGGAGGAAAGCCATAGTCCTTTTTAATACTTAGTATGGATACTGAAGGAACTGCTGCCGTCACCTGCAATACCTGTGGTATGTTTGTCTTCCTACCTACAGAGGTCGGGAACTACACATGCTCCAAGTGCAAGTTGGTAGCTCTCTTGGAGGAGAAAGTACAGCAGCTGGAGGCGCGGGTAGCTACACTTCAGAATATTAGGGAGCAAGAGGCTTTCCTAGACAGAACGGAACGAACGGTCTTAGACAGGGACCACACAGTGGAAGTTGCTGGGGAAGAGAACGTCACACCACATACACAGGAGGTAGACAGCTGGAGGAATGTCACACGTAGAAGTAGGGAGACCAGAGATCGTTCTGGGAGCTTGCAGCTACAGAATCGTTTTCAAGCTCTTTCCCTTACCAAGGAGGACAAGGAAGAGCAGCATGAACAGACTTCAGGGAAAGAGCTGGGAGTACCACCACAGGGAACAGTCGCTGCTAAGCCTCGTAGGAGACGTGTGGTCGTGGTGGGGGACTCCTTGCTGAGAGGGACAGAAGCAGTGATTTGTGGGCCTGACAAGATGTCTCGGGAAGTGTGTTGTCTCCCTGGGGCAAAGATCCGAGATGTGACAGAGAGGCTGAGAAGACTGGTCAGGCCTACCGACCAATACCCCTTCCTTTTGGTTCACGTGGGAACGAACGACACAGCAAGACACAGCCTTCAAAACATCAAAAGGGATTATGAGGCTCTAGGAAAGAAGCTGAAAGAAATGGAGGCACAGATTGTCATCTCGTCTCTACTGCCAGTTGAAGGGCACGGTTCAGGAAGAGAGAGGAAGATAGCAGATGTCAACAATTGGCTCCGCAGATGGTGTCGTCGAGAACGATTTGGATTCTTGGATCATGGGCTGCGGTTCCATGAGGGTGGACTCCTGGCAAGGGATGGGCTGCATCTCACACCAGTTGGAAGAAACGTTTTTGCCAACAGTCTGAAGAATTTGATCAGGAGGGCTTTAAACTGAGTTATGTGGGGAAGGGAGACAGCACCCTGGAAGACAAAAGGACTGGAAAAAATAGTCAAACTGTCATAGAGGAAACAAAGCAAACAGTAGAGGGACCCAACAGTGGGAGGCAAAAAAACGTGCTAAGGCAGCAAGTAAAGGAGACATATGGTCTTAGATGTCTCTACACTAATGCACAGAGCATGGGAAATAAGCAAGATGAACTTGAACTCCTAGCGCAACAAAGCAAATATGATATAATAGGCATCACTGAAACCTGGTGGGATGAGTCTCATGATTGGAATGTAAAAATACAGGGGTATAACCTCTTCAAGAGAAACAGGCCAAACAGGAGAGGAGGAGGAATAGCATTATATGTCAGGGATATTTACACCAGTGAAGAAATCCAGGACAACAATCCTGGAAGCCAGGTGGAGAGCATTTGGATAAAAATTAAAGGGGAAAGAAACAACAGGGATGTTATTGTGGGAGTCTACTACAGACCCCCGACTCAGGCAGAAGAACTGGATGATGCCTTTCTAGAACAGATGACCACACACTCAGAAAGGAGAAATATAGTAGTGATGGGTGACTTCAACTATCCGGATATTTGCTGGAAGTCAAACTCGGCAAAAACCTTGAGGTCTAGCAAATTCCTCACTTGCCTCGAAGACAATTTCATTGTTCAAAAGGTGGAAGAGGCAACGAGGGAGTCAGCTATTTTGGATCTGATCCTAACTAACAGGGAAGACCTAGTTAATGGGGTGCAAGTGGTTGGATCCTTAGGCGGGAGTGATCATGTCCTCCTGGAGTTTATTATACAGTGGAAAGGAGAAGCCAGGCATAGTCAGACACGCATTCTAGACTTTAGGAAAGCTGATTTTACTAAACTTAGAGAAATACTGAGGGTGATCCCATGGACAGGAATACTAAAAGAGAAGGGAGTTCAAGACGGATGGGAGTTTCTCAAAAGGGAGATACTGAAGGCACAATTTCAAACCGTGCCAATGAGGAGGAAGAATGGGAGGTGTCTCAAGAAACCAGGATGGATGACTAAGGAACTTGCAACTGAACTATGTTTTAAACGGAACATGTATAAGAAATGGAAAAATGGGGAAATCACAAAAGAGGAATTCAAACAAATAGCTAGCACGTGTAGGGTTAAAGTCAGAAAAGCTAAAGTGCAGAATGAAATCAGGCTTGCTGGAGCGGTTAAGAACAATAAAAAGGGCTTTTGGGGGTATGTCAGTAGCAAAAGGAAAAAGAAGGAAATGGTAGGGCCACTGTGTGGAGAAGATGGCAAAAAGTTAACAGGGGACAGAGAAAAGGCAGAATTACTCAACACCTTCTTTGCTTCAGTCTTCTCAGAAAAGGCAAAGGGTGCTCAACTTGAGGATAATGGAGCAGAGGACAGAATAGGAGAATTTCATCACAGAATAAGTAAAGAGATAGTACAGAAACATCTGGTTAATCTAGATGAATATAAGTCTCCAGGACCAGATGAATTACATCCAAGGGTATTAAAAGAACTGGCAAATGTAATATCAGAACCATTGGCAATAATCTTTGAGAATTTCTGGAAAACAGGAGAGGTCCCAGCGGACTGGAGGAGGGCAAATGTTGTCCCCATCTTCAAAAAGGGGAAAAAAGAGGATCCCAACAATTATCGTCCAGTTAGTCTGACATCAATACCCGGAAAGATTCTGGAGCAGATCATTAAACAGAAAGTCTGTGAACATCTGGAAGATAATTTCATAATCACAAAAAGTCAACATGGGTTTCAGAGAAACAGGTCATGCCAGACAAATCTGATCTCTTTTTTTGATAAAATTACCAGCTTGGTAGATGAAGGGAATGCTGTGGATATAGTATATCTTGATTTCAGTAAGGCCTTTGACAAGGTTCCCCATGACATTCTTTCAAGCAAGTTGGTAAAATGTGGGCTAGACAAAGTAACTGTTACATGGATTTGTAATTGGTTATCTGGTCGAACACAAAGGGTGCTCAACAATGGCTCCTTTTCAACTTGGAAAGAAGTGACCAGTGGGGTGCCACAGGGCTCTGTCCTGGGCCCAGTGCTATTCAATATCTTTATTAATGACTTGGATGACGGTATTGGGGGCATAGTTATCAAATTTGCAGATGACACCAAATTAGGAGGAGTAGCTAATACCCCAGAGGACAGGATCAAAATTCAAAATGACTTGAACAGACTAGAAAGTTGGGCCAAAGCTAACAAAATGAAATTCAACACGGAGAAATGTAAGGTACTGCACTTAGGGCGGAAAAACGAAAAGTACAGATATACGATGGGGGACACTTGGCTGAATGAGACTACGTGTGAAAGGGATCTAGGAATCCAGGTGGACCACAAGTTGAACATGAGTCAACAGTGCGATGCAGCAGCTAAAAAGGCCAATGCAATTTTAGGCTGCATCAGTAGAAGTATAGTGTCTAGATCAAGAGAAGTAATAGTGCCACTATATTCTGCTTTGGTCCGGCCTCACCTGGAATACTGTGTCCAGTTCTGGGCACCACAATTCAAAAAGGATGTGGAGAAATTGGAGAGTGTCCAAAGGAGGGCAACTAAAATGGTGAAGGGTCTGGAAACCAAGCCCTATGAGGAACGACTTAGGGAGCTGGGGATGTTTAGCCTGGAGAAGAGAAGGCTGAGAGGTGATATGATAGCCGTGTTTAAATATTTGAAGGGATGTCATATCGAGGAGGGAACAAGCTTGTTTTCTGCTGCTCCAGAGACTAGGACCCGAAACAATGGATGCAAGCTGCAAGAAAAGAGATTCCACCTCAACATTAGGAGGAACTTCCTGACAGTAAGGGCGGTTCGACAGTGGAACACACTCCCTCGGAGAGTAGTGGAGTCTCCTTCCTTGGAGGTCTTTAAGCAGAGGCTGGATGGCCATCTGTCGGGGATGCTTTGATTGGGAGTTCCTGCATGGCAGGGGGTTGGACTGGATGGCCCTTGTGGTCTCTTCCAACTCTATGATTCTATGATTCTATGATCTAGACCAGTGGTGGCAAACCTATGGCATTCAGAGCCCTCTCTGTGAGTATGCGCTCCATTGCCCCAGCACAGAGTTCGCTAGAGTTCGTTACTAGAAAGCCAGAGGGACACGGCACTTTGTAATAAATAAGTGGGTTTGGAGTAGTAGTTTGGGCACTCGCTCTCTAAAAGGTTCAACATCCCTGATCTACACTATACTTCTATTGTTGCAGCCTAAAATCGCGTTGGCCTTTTTAGCTGCTGCATCTCACTTGGCTCACGTTGGACCTATCCTCCTCTACTACTCCTAGATCTCTTGTCAAGCTAGGTGTCCCCCATCCTATATCTGGACATTTCATTTTTTTTCCTACCTAAGTGCAATACGTTAACATTTCTCCATGTTGACATTCATTTTGTTAGTTTTGGCCCAGCTTTCTCATCTATTAAGATCATTTTGAATTTTGATCCCTGAATTGGACTTTTTCTCTTTGTAAACCTGTGAAGGAGAGGTGCCTTGAGGCAAGCTGGGGCAAGGAAACACTTTGGAGAATTCTGTAGCACAAACACATACACGACGTCTCCTATGCTTTTTTTTATTTTTTATTTTATTTCCTATGACAAATATAGTAACAAAACATAACTAACATAATTACCTACACATATACACCTAAACATGTAAGCAGGACTTCACATTCACAACCGCATCAAATTAAAATGACTTCCTTCCCTCTGCTCTTTGGTTATTTTGAAACTCTATTGACTTCTAATTTTTCCTTTATATATAAGTAATATAATTTCTTATTTCTATTTTATTTACCTAAACCAAGTCCTATAATATATATAATAATACTAATATAACTCATGTTAATACAACCATAATAATAACACGTTACTTTCTAGTAATATCCATGCTACTTACTTCTTATCAATATAATATTTGCATTTCTCACTTATGCCCCCCTCTGTTATTCATATCTCCATTAATGGAAACCTCCCCCTTTTGCTGGTTCTACTACACTTAAACTTTAAAGCATAACTATATATCATTTTTATCTACACATATATGTCTATATATATTTGCTTTCTCATACAAACAATTATATTTTGAATTATATTTTGTTTAATATATCTATGTACAATTCAATAGAAGTATAGTGTCTAGATCAAGGGAAGTAATAGTGCTACTCTATTCTGCTTTGGTCAATCCTCACCTGGAATAATCCTGTGTCCAGTTCTGGGCACCAGAATTCAAAATAGATGTTGAAAAACCGGAGCGTGACCAGAGGAGGGCGACCAAAATGGTGAAGGGTCTGGAAACCATAAAGCCCTATGAGGAAAGACTTAGGGAACTGAGTATGTTTAGACTGGAGAAGAGAAGGTTAAGTGGTGATATGATAAAAGGTAAAGGTATTCCCCGTTGACAAAGTTGTCAAGTCATGTCCGACCATAGGGGCTGGTGCCCATCTCCGTTCCTAAGCCGAAGAGCTAGCATTGTCAGAGACTACTCTGCGATCCTGTGGCCAGCATGATTGCACAGGACGCTGTTTACCTTCCCACCAAAGTGGTACCTATTTATCTACTCGCATTTGCATGCTTTCGAATTGCTAGGTTGGCAGAAGCTGGGACTAGTGACAGGAGCTCACCCCTTCATGCAGCACTTGGGCCTCGAATTGCCAACCTACCAACCAAAAGAGTCAGAACCTTGTTTAAATATTTGGAGCGGTGTCATGTTGAGGATGAAGCAAGCTTGTTTTCTGCTGCTCCAGAGAATAGGACACAATAGAACAACGGATGCAAGCTCCAGGAAAAGAGATTCCACCTCAACATTAAGAGGAACTTCCTGACTGTAAGTGAAAGACTCTGCTGCCTTGGAAGGTAGTGGACTCCCCTCTTTGGAGGTTTTTAAAGAGGCTGGATGACCATCTGTTGCGGGTACTTTGATTGTGTATTCTTGCATGGCAGAATAGGGTTGGACTGGATGGCCCTTGAGGTTTCTTCCAACTTTATGATTCTATGATTCTATGATTCAATTGACCATTCTTTCTTGTATTGGTTCATTGTTTCATTTCTTATCAGACCTGTCAATTAATCTAATTCCATGAATTCATATAAGTTCATTAGCCATTCCATTGTAGTTGGTTCTTCCTCTGTCTTCCATTTAATGGCTCCTATGCTTTTGTCTTACAGGTGCGGGACCTTGGTCTTCTTTGAGAATAAGAAAGTGGAAAAACAGTAGTAGTACAGTGGTATCCATTTGGTATCCACTGGGGTTTGGTTCCAGGATCCACATGGATACTGAAATCCATGGATTCTCGTCCCATTAAATACAATGAGATAGTAAAACAGTGCCCCTTGTATAAAATGATAAAATCAAGATACCTTATTCGGATATCTATCTATCTATCTATCTATCTATCTATCTATCTATCTATCTTTTCAAGCCATGGATGGTTGATAAAAGCCGTGGATAAAAAATCCATGGATATGGAGGGCTGATTGTTTGTAGCTGAGCCAGCCAACTGCTTGAGTCTCCCTTATCTGGAATTCTGAAATCCAAAATATTCCCAAAAAATCCAAAATTGTCCACTTGTGACACCTTTGCTTTTCTGATGGTTCAGTGTATGAAATCTTTGTTTCATGTACAAAATTACTAAAAATATTATATAAATTATATATTAAAATATTACATACAGCGGGCCCTTGGTCTCTGCTGGGATTTGGTTCCAGGACTCCCCAGGGATATCAAAATCCATGGATGCTCAAGTCCCATTATATACAATGGGATATTACTACTACTACTACAACAATATTATGCATAGTGGGCCCTTGGTATCTGCTGGGGTTTGGTCCCAGGACCCTCATGAGTACATAAAACCATGGATGTTCAAATCCTATTATAAAAATGGCGTAGTAGACTGGTAAAATCAAGGTTTTTGGTATTTCTTTTGCGGGGAAGGGATATTTTCAAACTGTGGATGGTGGAATCCATGGATGCAAAATTGCTGGATCCAGAGGGCTGACTGTATAAAATTACCTTCAGGCTATGTGTATATGATGTATATGAAACACAAAAGAATTTAAGTTTAAGCTTGGGTCCCCTCTCCCTGATATCTCATTATGTATATGCAAATATTCTGAAACCTGAAAGAATCCAAAATCCAAAACACTCTTCGTCCTCTTCATCATGTCATCATCTTTGTACCTGTCTCTTTCCCCAAAAACTGGGACTCATTTCCAAGAAGCATGGTGCTGTTGTATTGTTAAAAAAATTAACCCTATAGTATCATCACATCATCATCATCAATCATCCTTTTTCTCCAGAATTGGAACTCAAGGTCCAGACAGATATAAGTCTCTTTCACACATCATGGTTTGGTACGCCTTTAACTGCCATGGCTCCATCTTGTGGAATCCTGGGATTTGTAGTTGAGGCACTAGTTGTAGGTGAGGCACTAAAGACTCTCTGGCAGAGATTTAAAAATAACCACATGAAACCACAAATCCCAGGATTCCACACGAGGGAGCCAAAGCAATTAGGGTGGTATTAATATTCTGTAACTGATCACAAATTAAAAAAAAAGAAGATAATTATATTCCCCCCCACCAATCCAAAATATTTTAGTTGTTATTCCCAACTAGAGTAGAGCCACTGAATCAGTAAGATACCTGTCGTGTCATTTTTAATTATTTGATAATCAGTTGATTTCTTTTGTTTTACTTGGTTGATTCATTTAAATTACTTATGAATTGTGTTGCCACTGAGCAATGGATGCTAATGGGTCTCCTCTAATTAAAGCTAAGCAACAGGAATCCAGCATTCATAGTTTAATTTGGTTTTAATGTTGACTTTTTGCATGCTTCATGTCCAAGACCCTACATGGATGCCAAAAAAGTGAATAATTGCATCCAGTACTATTAAATGTTGGTGGAGTGAATGCACATGCTTCAGCATGTCTTTGTTCCTATCACCACCATTTAATAATATGGGACATAATGAGCCACAACCGATCAAATTTGAGGATCTGAAGCCTGCAGATCCAAAGGGCCAACTGCATAGTGAAAACATTTTCACTTGTAAGCTGCCTTGTGTCCTAATTTGGGGGGAAAGGGGGTGGTGGTGGTGATGGTGATGGTGATGGTGATGATGGCGACATAAAAACAATACAGCAGCCCTTTCCTTATAAACAATCAGTTCCTAAAAGCCTGTCTCTATTAATGAAAAGTCAAGGAGGGAGGCACCTGGATCTCTCTAGGAACCTGTCTAGGAACAGAGATTTGACATTTCTAGGAATGGGGACTTGACCTCTCCAGGAATCGGAACATGACTTCTCTACAAATGGGGATTTGAACTTTCTAGGAACGGGAACTTGACCTTTCTAAGAATAGAGATTTGACGTTTCTAGGAACAGGGACTTGACCTTTCTAGGTATGGGGATATGATCTTTTTAGGAATGGGAATTTGACCTCTCAGGAATGGGGACTTCAACTGTTTGAAAATAGAGAGTTGACATTTGTAGGAATAGGGACTTGATCTCTCTAGGAATGGGAGCGTAGCTTCTCTAGGAACGGGGGCTTGACCTTTCTAGGAATAGGGACTTGATGTTTCTAAGAACAGGGACGACCTTTCTAGGAACAGGGATTTGACCTCTCCAGGAGCAGAGACTTGATGTTCTTAGGGACAGGGGCTTGACCTGTCAAGAAGTAAGGACTTGACCTTTCTAGGAATGGGGACTTGACTTCTCCTGTGTTCCTGAAGCTATCACAAAGTCCATGTGCCTCTCTCAGCCTGAGAGGTCAGCAAGATGCTCCCTCTTTCCCCTTTGCAATCCTCCCTTCCTTATGAAGTCTGACTTGGGCCAGGCTGCCAGTGCAATTCCCTTTGACAAGGTGGTGCCTAGTGATGTGGCACTGATTCAGAGTGAGAGAGAGAGAGCGCAAACTGAAGGATCCACCATTTCAAAACGCGGTGTCCTTTTCTGTGTTGGGCGGCCGCTCGGGGATTTCTGCTTGAGATGGCTTTCACGTTAACAGCCTCGGCCGTTTGGCAAGTAGGCAAAGTGTGAGAGAGAGAGCAGGATGGGGAAAGTCTTGTGTCTGACTGACTTTGCCTTCTCCTCCTTCCTCTTTTCACTGACACAGGTATTTCTGCTCTGACTGTGACCAACAGGTGTGACACACAGGTGTGTGACTGTGACATACTGGGGCTCTGGGCAGGTAAATCCTGAGTGCCTCTGATTCAGAGCTTGGAAAAGATGCTCTCATTTATTTTTGGACTCCGACACCCAGAATCCCCCCACCAGCCATGTGAGGTGGAGTCTCAAATGACAACTTTTTCCAACGATTACTTCATTACAAACCTCATTCTCTGCCCTGGTAAGATCTGAATTGTCCCAGTTTCCTCTTCGTTCAGTCTTTGCCCCAAGCCTGGGGACCACTTTGAACCAGGGTGGCCAGATGTCATAATCACAAAGGAGGACGAGGCACAGCAAAAAGTAGGACATTGCAAAAGAAAAGCTAAAAATGTTCATATAAGTGAAAAATGCATGCTTCTTAGTCACGCTCAAAATAGAAGACATTCTGGAATTCCTCCCGGACAGAAGGTTGAAATGTAGGACATGGCCTGGAAAAGGAAGAGGTCAGGTCACCCTGCCTTGAACCCAGAAACCCACAAATCACCGGGGTCTCTTGTTGAGAAACCAAATAGGTCTCCAAAGGAGTCTTTGTTTTGTTCCATGGCTCCCTGCCCCCCTGCAGGCAGGGATGAACAAATCAAGAATTTATTGGGTGCTTTAGGATGGTATGAAGTCCTATAACTAGGGAGAGCTCTAGCGTGTTTTCAGCTCAATTCTTTTAAAGAGCACATATATGTTCTTCTTTTTTTTAAAAAAGAAGAACAAGTAGCCATTATCCATTAACGCCAAAGCTGGGCTTGGTTGCTGCTGAGTCTTCTCTGCTAATGGAAGACTGTCTGTTCCTTTTCTCTCTCTGCGCTGAGCCCCGGATCCTATTAGTGTCACTTGGCTATTATGCTCCATTAGCAGGTGGGAGGCGAAGGAGGCAGCAGCAGCGTGGGAATAATGTGCTCCTTTCAGGAAAGGAAAGGGAAAGAAAGACTGAGTCCTGGTGTGGGTGGGATGCGGAGCTGCGGCATTGATTAGATCACCGCAGATAAGATGGAAGCAATCCTCCCCCTCCAATACCTTTTACTCCAAAAGGAAGGAGTGTATCACAAACTCACTCAGCCCTAGTACTTGCTTCCATCCTGCAACAGGCATTTTGGAGCCAAAGTGCATCTGAGCATGTACAGAGGGCATTTCAATTCTCTCTGAATAACTGCTAGTTGTGATTCTTCAGGAGAGATTTGAATAGGAGCAGACAGTTCCTTGTTCTCAACAGGGACAGAAGCTGTAAAGCCTGGGGCCTAGAACTAATTCTTTCCAGGCTCCACACCAGAATATGCCTCTTTTCCTCCTTTCCTAACCCAAAAATGGTGACAAAGTGACATTGCATCCCTTAGTTCTTCTTCTTTTCCTTCTCCTTCTCCTTCTCCTTCTCCTTCTCCTTCTCCTTCTCCTTATTTTTCTTTTTCATCTTGTGTGCCTTCAAGTCATTTCTGACTTATGGTGACCCTAAGGCCAACCTATCATGGGGTTATCTGGGGCTGAGAGTGTGTGACTCATCCAAGGTCACCCAACTGGTTTCCGTGGTCGAGCTTGGATTTGAACCCTGGTCTCTAGAGTCGTCGTCCAATGCTCAAACCTTTACACCATCCGGGTTCCCTTTCTGCTTCGTACCTCTTCATATATTTTCATTGTCATTCAAGGAATTTCCTCAGTCCATGGGGCAGGACCCCAACACAGAGGAAATAAGTAATGGGTGCAGTTAGGCCAGGAGGGGGCTGTTGTGACCTCTGGGTTGCCACCCACATAAAATGTCCTCCTACCTCTCATTTCTAAAAAACAGGTGCCAAGGGATTTGCAATTGGGTTGAGCCCAGGCCCAATTTTCCCCACTTACAAGACTAATCCATAGTCTGCATCGCACCCATTGTTGCAAAATCTCTCTTCTTTTCTTCAGTGTCCTCCTCTAAATGATGACTGCAAGGGATGTTGGGTTACTTCTTGCCATCATTTTGGGACAGAATCTAAGTAAAACAGTAGCATTGGTCATTCCAAGGGTGCTCTTGTCCCTTGCCAGGGCTTTCTCTGCAGTTTTTGGGTTCATAGACTCATACCATCTTAGATTTGGAACCAAAGGGTCATCTAGTTCAATCCTTTCCCAGGGCAGGAATGCAAAGTTAAAGCATTCTGGGAAGATGGGCATCCAATCTCTGTTTAAAGACCTCCAAAGAAGGGGAATCCAGCATTCAACAAGGCAGTCTATTCCGTGGCGGAAGAGCTCTTAAAATGAAAAAACCTTCTCCTAATGATTAGGTTGAGTCTCTTTTATTGTAATTTGAATCCCAGTTCTTGCTCTAGTCTGGAGAGCAGTAGAAAACAAACTGGCTCCATCTTCTATATGACATCCATTAGGAAGAACTTCCTGACAGAAAGAACTGTTCAACAGGGGAAGATGCTACCTCAGAGGATGATGGAGTCTCCTTTTTTGGAGGTTTTCAAAGAGAGAATGAATTACCATCTGTCACAGGGAGGGCTTGGATGGTGTATTCCTGCATGGCAGAATGGAGTTGGACTGGATGGCCCTTGGGGTCTCTTCCAACTCTAGGATTCTAGGATTCTATCCCTTCTGATATCTAAAGATGGCTATCATGATGGTTGTAAAGCCAATGTGGTGTAGTGGTCTGAGTGTTGGTCTAGGGCACTGGGAGACCAGGGTTTGCATCCCTATGGCATTGGGCAAGTCATGCACTCTCAGAGAAAAACAAAAGCAAACCCCCTCTGAATAAATTCTGTCAAGAAAAGCCTATGGGTCATAGTAAGTCAGAAATGACTTGAAGGCACACAACAACAATCATGTCACCTCTCAATCTTCTCTCTTCCAAGCTCAACCTCCTCAGATCCCTAAGCTGCCCCTCAGAAGGCTTGGTTTCCAGATCTTTGGTCAGCTTGGTGCCCTTTTTCTGGACATGTTCCAGCTGGTCAATATCCTTCTTGAATTGTGCTGCCCAGACTCAGCATACATAGGGATCTTCTAGCACCTTTGAGACTAAACTGAGCAAAAGAAGTTGTATGAAGGCAAAAGCTTCTATAGACTTATGTCTGCTTCCTCAAACAGAATAACAGAATCATAGAGTTGGAAGACCCTAAAGGCCATCAAGTCCAACCCCCTGCCATGCAGGAAAGTCCAAAGAAGGAGGCAGCAGCGTCTTCCATTGTTGAATAGCTCTTACCATCAGGATGTTCTTCCTAATGTTGAGGTGGAATCTCTTTTCCTGTAGCTTGCACCCATTGCTCCATGTTCTAGTCTCGGGAAGCAGACCTTCTCTTCTCCAGATAAAAGCACCCAGTTCCCTATGCCTCTCCTCATAGGCCTTGGTGGTTTCCAGACCTTTCAACATTTTGGTTGCCCTTCTCTGGACACGCTCTAGATGGACACAATATTCCAAGTGAGGCCTGAGCAAAGCAGAATAGAGTGATACTATTACTTCCTTCAGTTGCCCCACTACCTATATATATAGGTAGTGGGGACAGAACTTGAAAATAATGCTAATTTCCCCAACCCTTTGTGATGGGGGGTTGGCAGAGCTTTGGAGGGCTCCCGTGTCACAAACGTGGGGTATAGTGGCTGCATGGAACCATGTGGCACACTTTCCTCACCCCTGTCCTAAAACCATGCTTTTTCCTTGCCGGCAGATATTACTGCCTCAAACCCTCCTGCCTCTGAGTAGTTGCTGTTGTTGCCTTTGTCAGACTGCAAGACAATTCCCAGGCACTTTTTGCAAAGCCCAGCCTTGCCTTGACATTTGAGAAAGCGCCGTTCCTCTCCGCTTTTGCCGCAGCGATGGTATTTACACATCGCAGCAGTCATTCTCAGGTTCATGGCGAAAGGCGATGTGCCGGGGAGGGTCACCAGTTGCTGGTGGGAGCATGTGGCTCTTTGAGGGGGTGGCTGGGATGACAACTGGGAGGCAAAAGTGGTTGTGAAGGACAACTTGAATCCTTATCATAATTGCTCTTCTTGAAGAGGCTGTTTGGAGAGGGAAGGACAGAAGGAGCACAGCAATGAATGGAGGAACATGGGGGAGAACAGGTGAAGGTTGAAGAAATGGAACAATAGGATCCCTCACTGTTACAGGTTGCATGGTAACTGGTTATTGTTGTGTCTCATCGGTAGAGAAAACCTTGACAAGCTTTAGATTACACAAAACAAAGAAGGTGGTGGTGGGGAACGTGGTCAGTGTTAAATCACAGGCTTCTCAACGTTGCTCTAAGTGCTCACATGTTTTGCAGCAAAGGATTTATACAAAGGAGCGGAGAAGAACAAGAGGCGCTCCAATCTAAGGGGAAATTGAATTGCTTATCCCCATTTGCTTCTTCTGACCTGTTCTGGCTTTGTATAATTCTTCATTGAAGGATGATACAAAAGTCACAAGAGGGAGGAATGTAACTCAGTGGTGGAGGAGAAGTGTTGGTATGCAGGAAAGGAAAACTGAATTGCATGCAGAACAAGGATGTGAAAATAGTTATGCAATATATATATATATATATGTAGTGGGGACAGAACTTGCTAGCGCAGGAATTCTTTCCAACTGGTCTATAGCATGGCTCTTAAATAGAGTTTGGAAAGGTTACTTCTGAAGGACCTAAATCCTATGATTAGTCCCAATTAGAGTAGCCCTAGTGGATCAGTGAGATTTACGCATGTACAATAATAAAATCATAGAATTGGAAAAGGCTCCCAGTGCAATCCAGTCTAACCCTCTTGGGCCATGCTGGAATACATAATCCAAACACTCCCTGGACAGATGGCCATCCATCCTCTGCTTGAAAACCTCCAAAGAAGAAGATGCTATCACACTTTGAGGCTGTATCTTCCACTGTGAAACAGCTCTTACTGTTAGGAAATTCTTCCTAATGTTGAGGTGAAATCTATTTTCCTGTAGCTTGCATCCATTGCTCCATGTCTTATTCTCTGGAGCAACAGAAAACAAGCTTGCTCCATCCTCAATATGACATCCCTTCAAATTTAAACAGGGCTATCGTATCACTTCTTAACCGTCTCCCCTCCAGGCTTAACATACCCAACTCCCTAAGTCTCCCCTCATAGGGCTTGGTGGTTTCCAGACCGTACAACATTTTGGTCACCATCCTCTGGAGACGGTCCAGATGTGCCTGAGAAGGCAAGGGGACTGAGAGAAAGGCCTTCCACAAAGATCTTGGAGCCGAAGCAGATTCACAGAGAGATGGGCTTTTAGGTAGTCTGGACCTGAGGTGTACAGGGCTTCATAGGTCACAACCAGCATTTTGAACTGTGCCTGGACTAGCATTCATTGGAGCTGTTGCAACAAGGAAGTTGTAAATGGGTTGAAAGGAACTCCTGCGCTATTCAACATAGGGTTGACAGGTGTCCCTTCTTATAAGGGATGTCCACTATTTGAGAGTGAGAAGGCTTGTCCCTTAGAGGACTGGTTGGTGTCCTTTATTTGTGGACCAGGAAGCTTGTCCCCTAAAGGGCTGGCAGGTTTCCCTTCTTATAAGGAATGTCACTTATTTGAGGGCCAAAAAGCTTGTCCCTTATAGGGCTGGCAGGTATCCCTTATTATAAGAGATGTCTTTTATTTATGGGACAGAAGGCTCGTCCCTTATATGCTTGGCAGGTGTTCCTTCTTATAAGAAATGTCTCTTATTTGAGGGCCATAAAGTCTGTCCCTTATAAGAGTGGCAGGTGCCCCTTATTATAAAAGATGTCTCCTATTTGAGGACTGGAAATATATTCCTTTTATGCAACAAGAGATGCCCAAAATCCCATATTTTGAGGTGTGGGCCTTTCCTAATGACAGAAATGTGTTCATGATTCAGTTTATGAATATGAGCAATAAGTTAATTTTACAGAGGAGCACATGGTTGACTGAAATCAACACTTTCATTTGGTCTTTAGGTAAAGCCCAAACAGCTTTCTGATTGTTGACCTTGTGTGTCATTGATTTCATCTATTCCTGTTTTTCAAAACATCCCAAACTGCCTTTGGACTTCTGGCCACCTCTGTTTTGGTTTGGGGGGCATTTTGGACACTGGAGGGTCCCAGAGATGGAAAACAGGCTGCGATTGCCCACTCCACGATACACTTTTTGCAGGAGAAGCCTCTGCGCCCATTGCTCAGACGGAGGCGTGGAGGCGTTATTGATTTCAGCCCCTCGATGGTGTTATTAATGGGGCTGCTTTTTGTCATCAGTCATAAATTGCATGGGGAATAAGCTTGCTGGGGAAGGAAGGAGACAATCAATTAGTCACTTCTCTGCTTCCTGACAAATGCAAAAAGAAAAAAGAGCAGAAAGAATTAGGTTTACAATGAGGAACACAATCAAGGGAAGAAAATTGAAATGGGAACAATGAACAGAATCACTCTGAACTCCAGGGGAAAGGCAATCCACCCCCCCCCCCCATTCCTTTCTTCTCTATGGCTCCTTTCTGCGCACATATATTTGCATTGTTAATAGGTCTCCCTATCAGGTTTCCACAGACTAAGGACTGGAAAGCACAGAAGGTTGCAAGAGGGGAGAAGCTGGCTGAGATCAAAACCACCATGCGCCACCTTTAAGGCTAATGGATTTATTTTAGCAGAGGGTTTTTGAGAACTGTAACTTTTCACAGATGAAAACTGGGACATATGTCCATTTCATAGAATCATAGAATCATAGAATCATAGAGTTGGAAGAGACCACAAGGGCCATCCAGTCCAACCCCCTGCCATGCAGGAACTCCCAATCAAAGCATCCCCGACAGATGGCCATCCAGCCTCTGCTTAAAGACCTCCAAGGAAGGAGACTCCACTACTCTCCGAGGGAGTGTGTTCCACTGTCGAACCGCCCTTACTGTCAGGAAGTTCCTCCTAATGTTGAGGTGGAATCTCTTTTCTTGCAGCTTGCATCCATTGTTTCGGGTCCTAGTCTCTGGAGCAGCAGAAAACAAGCTTGTTCCCTCCTCGATATGACATCCCTTCAAATATTTAAACACGGCTATCATATCACCTCTCAGCCTTCTCTTCTCCAGGCTAAACATCCCCAGCTCCCTAAGTCGTTCCTCATAGGGCTTGGTTTCCAGACCCTTCACCATTTTAGTTGCCCTCCTTTGGACACGCTCCAATTTCTCCACATCCTTTTTGAATTGTGGTGCCCAGAACTGGACACAGTATTCCAGGTGAGGCCGGACCAAAGCAGAATATAGTGGCACTATTACTTCTCTTGATCTAGACACTATACTTCTACTGATGCAGCCTAAAATTGCATTGGCCTTTTTAGCTGCTGCATCGCACTGTTGACTCATGTTCAACTTGTGGTCCACCTGGATTCCTAGATCCCTTTCACACGTAGTCTCATTCAGCCAAGTGTCCCCCATCGTATATCTGTACTTTTCGTTTTTCCGCCCTAAGTGCAGTACCTTACATTTCTCTGTGTTGAATTTCATTTTGTTAGCTTTGGCCCAACTTTCTAGTCTGCTCAAGTCATTTTGAATTTTGATCCTGTCCTCTGGGGTATTAGCTACTCCTCCTAATTTGGTGTCATCTGCAAATTTGATAACTATGCCCCCAATACCGTCATCCAAGTCATTAATAAAGATATTGAATAGCACTGGGCCCAGGACAGAGCCCTGTGGCACCCCACTGGTCACTTCTTTCCAGGTTGAAAAGGAGCCATTGTTGAGCACCCTTTGTGTTCGACCAGATAACCAATTACAAATCCATGTAACAGTTACTTTGTCTAGCCCACATTTTACCAACTTGCTTGCAAGAATGTCATGGGGAACCTTGTCAAAGGCCTTACTGAAATCAAGATATACTATATCCACAGCATTCCCTTCATCTACCAAGCTGGTAATTTTATCAAAAAAGAGATCAGATTTGTCTGGCATGACCTGTTTCTCTGAAACCCATGTTGACTTTTTGTGATTATGAAATTATCTTCCAGATGTTCACAGACTCTCTGTTTAATGATCTGCTCCAGAATCTTTCCGGGTATTGATGTCAGACTAACTGGACGATAATTGTTGGGATCCTCTTTTTTCCCCTTTTTGAAGATGGGGACAACATTTGCCCTCCTCCAGTCCGCTGGGACCTCTCCTGTTTTCCAGGAATTCTCAAAGATTATTGCCAATGGTTCTGATATTACATTTGCCAGTTCTTTTAATACCCTTGGATGTAATTCATCTGGTCCTGGAGACTTATATTCATCTAGATTAACCAGATGTTTCTGTACTATCTCTTTACTTATTCTGTGATGAAATTCTCCTATTCTGTCCTCTGCTCCATTATCCTCAAGTTGAGCACCCTTTGCCTTTTCTGAGAAGACTGAAGCAAAGAAGGTGTTGAGTAATTCTGCCTTTTCTCTGTCCCCTGTTAACTTTTTGCCATCTTCTCCACACAGTGGCCCTACCATTTCCTTCTTTTTCCTTTTGCTACTGACATACCCCCAAAAGCCCTTTTTATTGTTCTTAACCGCTCCAGCAAGCCTGATTTCATTCTGCGCTTTAGCTTTTCTGACTTTAACCCTACACGTGCTAGCTATTTGTTTGAATTCCTCTTTGGTGATTTCCCCATTTTTCCATTTCTTATACATGTTCCGTTTAAAACATAGTTCAGTTGCAAGTTCCTTAGTCATCCATCCTGGTTTCTTGAGACACCTCCCATTCTTCCTCCTCATTGGCATGGTTTGAAATTGTGCCTTCAGTATCTCCCTTTTGAGAAATTCCCATCCGTCTTGAACTCCCTTCTCTTTTAGTATTCCTGTCCATGGGATCACCCTCAGTATTTCTCTAAGTTTAGTAAAATCAGCTTTCCTAAAGTCTAGAATGCGTGTCTGACTATGCCTGGCTTCTCCTTTCCACTGTATAATAAACTCCAGGAGGACATGATCACTCCCGCCTAAGGATCCAACCACTTGCACCCCATTAACTAGGTCTTCCCTGTTAGTTAGGATCAGATCCAAAATAGCTGACTCCCTCGTTGCCTCTTCCACCTTTTGAACAATGAAATTGTCTTCGAGGCAAGTGAGGAATTTGCTAGACCTCAAGGATTTTGCCGAGTTTGACTTCCAGCAAATATCCGGATAGTTGAAGTCACCCATCACTACTATATTTCTCCTTTCTGAGTGTGTGGTCATCTGTTCTAGAAAGGCATCATCCAGTTCTTCTGCCTGAGTCGGGGGTCTGTAGTAGACTCCCACAATAACATCCCTGTTGTTTCTTTCCCCTTTAATTTTTATCCAAATGCTCTCCACCTGGCTTCCAGGATTGTTGTCCTGGATTTCTTCACTGGTGTAAATATCCCTTTATAATTTATAATTATTTATTGCACTTATATTCTGCCCTTCTCTCCAAAATGGGAGAAACAATTTTAAAAATGTCCGACAAAAACATTAATTTGCATACATCAACGTTATGAAAATAAACATCAACGTTATGAAAAACATGCTTAGAAGCAGCTAAAGTACTAAAAAACACTTATATAAAGCACACTTTCAGTAAAAGATTCATCCACCCATCTATCTATGAATGACTTGAATGATGGAATAGAAGACCTTCTTATGAAATGGCACCAAATTAAAAAGAGGAGCTAATAACCCAGAGGAAAGGATCAAAATTGACCTTAATAGATTAGAAAGCTGGGCCAAACCTAACAAAATGAATTTCAACATGGAGAAATGTAGGATACTACATTTTGGCAGTCAAAATGAAATGCACAAATATAGGATGGGGGGACCTCTAGCTTGATAACAGTATATGTGAAAGTGATCTGGGAGTCCTAATAGACCACAAGCTGAACATGAGCCAACAGTGTGAAGTAGCAGCTTAAAAAGGCTAATGCAATTCTAGGCTGCATCTAGAGAAGTACGCATATAGTGTCTAGATCAAGGGAGGTAATAGTGCCATTCTACTCTGCTTTGGTCAAGCCTCACCTGGAATATTACTATGTCAAGTTCTGGGCACCACAATGGTGAAAGGTCTGGAAACCTCCTTCTTTGGAGTCTCTTTCTTTGAAGGTCTTTAAACAGAGGCTGGATGGCCATCAGTCAGGGATGCTTTGATTTTGAGTTTCTGCATGGCAGAAGGGGGTTGGACTGGATGGCCCTTGGGGGTCTCTTCCAACTCTAGGGTTCTATGATTCTAACTACCAAGTCCAAGGGTATGTTTAGCCTGGAGGAGAGATGGTTCAGAGGTGATATGATAGCTCAGTTTAAATATTTGAAGGGATGCCATATTGAGGAGGGAGCAAGCTTGTTTTCTGTTGCTCCATAGATTAGACTGAGCATAGAACAATGGATGCAAACTAGAGGAAAAGTGATTCCACCTCAACCTTAGGAGGAACTTCCTGACACTAAAAGCTTTTCCACAGTGGAAGACGTTCCCTTGGAGGGTGGTAGAGTCTCTTTCTTTGGAAGTTTTTAAACGGAGGTTGGATGGTCATAAGTCACAGGGAGAGCTTGTGTTGTGTATTTCTGAATGGCAGGGGGTTGGACTAGATGGCCTTTGGGGTCTATTCCAACTCTGTGATTCCCTTGCCTTCTCTCTAGATTGAGTGCCCTTTTTCTGAAATAATAATAATAATAATAATAATAATAATTTATACCCCACCCCTCTGTCAACAATCGGGCTGTCTAACAACAGTTAAAAATTCAATACAGTATGATTTTTCCTTAACCAGCTTATAGCCGGTTAACATAAGCTAATAAATATCAGGGTTTTGAAGTTTTTCATGAATTTGTTTGCTTCCTATTATTTGATCCAAATGTGTATTACCTTAGTTTATTTGTTGATGTCTTGATTAATAACCAAAATATATCTATGTATTAGTAATAAATAAATAAATATATTATTTGATGATAGATGTATGTTTTCTTAATTTCTTTATTCCATTGTATTTGACTTTTTCCCTTTTTTTGTATTTAATTTTATCTTGTCCAATTACATTTTTTCCTCTTTAAACCCTAATGTTTTTTTTAAAAAATATCAATTTATATTTATTAGTATCGATTTTATCTCTGTCCATTATTGCTATAATTCCTCATCCCTAGCAATTTTCCATAAAATATTTTGTTCTAAACGTATTTTTATCATCTATTAATTACAACATATCCTCTTTCATATTATTATTTTTTCATTTATTGTAATTCATATATTGTCTATAACTATAAGTGCTTTGGAGTTTTCTGGGTTTCAGAATATTTGCATATACATAACGAGATAGTTTGGAGATGGAGCCCAAGTCAAATTCATCAAATTCATTTATGTTTCATATACACCTTATATACATAGCCTGAAGACAAGTTTATACAATTTTTTTAATAATTTTGTGCATAATTTTGTGGAATATTTCAGATCTCAGAATTCTGGATAAGGGACACTCAAAACATACACTGTAGTCAAGTTGGCAAAAGGTACTGATGAGGAAGAACCGACAAGCTAAGAGAGGCAGCAGCAGTTTGCTTTTGACTGAGTCTACTGGGAAAGGCAAGACTCAGGCTGCAGAAATAATCCGGTTTGACACCACTTTAACTGCCATGGCTCAATGCTATGGAATTCTGGGATTTGTAGTTTTGTGAGATATTTAGTCTTCTCAGTCATAGAGCCTGGGTGCCACAAGAAGCTACAGTTTCCAGAATTCCATAGCATAGAGTCATGGCAGTTCAAAAGTGGTGTCAAACTGGATTATTTCTGCAGTGCGGATGCAGCCTATGCCCCATCCTTTCCTCTCCCCTCTGCTGAGTTGAGTACTAACTACGTTTGCATCACCTTAACGAAGTAAGCTAAGGGCAAAGGGGGAAAGTGGGAGGAGGAGAGAGAAAATGGGACATTTTAAAAGCAACTGAAATAGTGGGACGGCAGAGGATTAACTGGGATTATCCCTGCCAGATTGGGAGAATAGTGTGATGTGATCTAATTCCTCAGAGGTATGGATGGAGCACAATATTCAAACCTCTGGTACCTCTGTATAGTTGCACGATTATGGGAGCCAGAATCAGACTGGAAAGAGAAGCAGAAACTGACAGTTACATTATTCAGACTGGTCAGACGTCTAACTCAATCTGTTAACACTGGAATCCAAGCCCTGTGACAAACAGCTGAGAGAGTTGGGAAGAGAAGGCGGAGAGGCAATATGATACACTCAGATAAAGCTATCTTTAAATAACTGAAGAGCTATCAAGGGGAAGATGGAGTGAGCTTGCTTTCTGCGGCTCCAGAGACCAGAACATGAATCAATGGATTCAAAATTACAAGACAAAAAGTTCCACCTAAACCCTGCCGATAAGTCGGTGGAATGGATTGCCTGGGAAAGTGGTGCACTCTCCTGTTTTTGGAGGTCTTTAAACAGAAGTTGGATGGCCACTTTTCAGGGATTCCTGCATGGCAGGGAGGGTTGGAATAGATGGCCCTTGGGGGTCCCGCCTATGATTCTATAGTCTGTTCTGGCACTCCAAATAAAAGCGGTGAATAAGCAGAATATCAAAACCCTTATTTGAAGATAGAGAGACTGTGGGGATCAATATATATATATATATATATATATATATATATATATATATACACACTAATCCACAAAAAAGGAGACACAAAAGACTGCAGCAATTATGGGACTGTATCATTAATCTCCCTTGCAAGCAAAATTATGCTCAAAATTCTGCAGCATCAGGATAACTATCTAGGGATAGTTGAGGCTTCATTAAGTCGGGCAGCCTTGAGAACCTCATTGTAGAAGAAAGGTGGGAAATAATAATAATAATAATAATAATAATAATAATAATAATAATTCATTTACTCTTGGACCCATTTCTTTCTCTTTTTAGCAGTCTGGGGAACTGCCAGAACTCTCCCCCAGCACTACATTTCAAATGCATTGATTTTCTTCCTGTTAGCTTTCTCCACTCTCCAGCTTTTACAACCAAACATAGAAATCATGATCTGTTGTGTTTGGAAGGAGACACAAAAGACTGCAGCAACCATAGGACCAAAGCATTAATCTCCCACACAAGAAAATTATGTTGAAAACTCTGCAGCATAGACTCCAATCGTAGATGGAGAGAGAAATCTCAGAGGTGCAAGCAGGCTTCAGGAAAGGAAGAGGCACTAGGGACCACATTGCAAACATAGGATGGCTAATGGAGTGCACCAGGGAATTCCAAAATAAAATCAGCATATGCTTTATAGACTATAGCAAAGCCTTTGACTGCATAGACCATGAAAGGCTGTGGAATGCCCTTAAAGACATGATGGGAATGCCAAGACATCTGGTAGTCTTGATGAGGAATCTGTTCTCAGGACAAGAGGATACTGTCAGAACAAAAGATGGAGAAACAAAATGGTTCCCAATTGGTAAAGGGATCAGACAAGACTACATCTGATCACCCTACCTGTTCAACTTGTATGCAGAAAACATCATATGAAGCACAGGTTTAGGCTGAAAAGAAGGAGGAGTGGGATAGAAATGAATAATTCCTCCTCCTCCTCCACTACCACCACCACCACTGCCATTCCTCCTAATTCCTGAATGGCAGGAAGGAATATCAACAATCTTAGATATGTAGATGACACCGTATTACTAGTGGAAAACATCACAGGCTTGGAGCAATTACCAAGGAAGGTCAAAGACGAAAGCCCAAAAGCAGGCTTAATGCTGAAGGTAAAGAATGTTCTCCCAGAAATAATGACCATGGAAGAAATACATAGATTCAACCTAGATAATGAAGAAATCGAAATAGTTAAAGAGTTCCTGTACCTAGGATCAAAGTCCGCCGATATAACCACATATGCTCAGACCCAAAGAAAGAGATTCAAACTCTTGGATTTACAACAAACTACAATACCCACCTGAGGAGGTGAAGAAACAAATTGGCGAGGCAATCCAGGAACCATTTACTACAAGATGGATCAAAACCACAAAATGACAGTGAAGGAGGAGAAAGAATTATTCATTTCTATCCCACTTTTTCCCAACACTGGGTCCCAAGGTAGCTTACAAAAATGAAATACAGGTAAAAGCATATACAAAGAAACAGGACGTTTTCACACTACCCTCCCTAAAGCCGGGTGGAGCCATTCCGGAACGGGTCGTGCCGCCGTTTCCGGAATGGCTCCGCCGCCGGCAGGCTAATTCCTTTTGACACCCGGAATTACCTTTAAGCCGCAGAAGCTGGAGTTACAGGTCTTTTGGCCGGAGTGAGGCCGGACTTACGGCTCCGTGCATCTGAACACACGGAGCAAGAAGCCGGATGGATGCAGGGATGGCACCGGAAGGGGTGGGGTTTGCCGCCGCGCGTGTGTGAAAACGCCGGAAATGGAGCCGGAGTGGGGCCGGACGGAGGCCGGCTAGCGTCCTCCAAAGGCCCCGTGTGAAAACGTCCATAAGCAAAACACACTCACAAATATTGTTAAAATGAAACAAAACTATGCATAGAATTGAAACTGTTGAAGTGTATAAAAAAGATAAAAATATAAAAATCAGTGGAACAGTACACTACAATTGGCCCCCTGTTTTTGCAGGGGATCCGTTCTGGACCCCCCTTGTAAAAATGAAGATTAGCGAATAGTCAAGCCCCATAGGCTTGAATGGGGTGCGCCCCCATGGGGAGTGGGGTGGCCCATTGATTTAAACAGAGGCCATCCCTCCGTGAATATGTAAAACCGTGGACTTGAAGTCCGCGAGAACGAAGGGGCGGCTGTATTAAAAGCCCTTGCTTTGTTTCCTAAAAGCCAGCTGAAAGATAAGTTTTCCTCTGGAAAGAGAAGAACATCCTAACCTCCCTGGGGTTGCAAAGCCTGGGAGCAGCCACCAAGATGGTCCTCTCCTACGTTCCCACCTCATTCATCTCCAAGGGAAGGGCTGCAGGCTATTCTATGGGTTAGAAAGGCATCAGAGGTTGAGAGGTGGGAGAAGATTTCTGCTGGAGGTGGTATCCGGCCTCAGACTACATTGCATAGATCAGGGGTAGGCAACCTAAGGCTGGAGTCATGTTGGGGAGGGAGACAGTATCTTGGAAGGCAGGAGTACATCATGGGCTGAGATAATAGTAAAAGTGTTATAGAGGGAACAAGGCAAAGGCACAACAGTGGAAAAAAAAAACCCCTAACACAGGCAGCAAGTGGGAAGGACAAATACTCTTAGATGTCTCTACACCAGGGGTAGGCAACCTAAGCCCTGAGGGCCAGATGCGGCCCCCCGAGGCCTTTGGACCAGCCCCAGGCTGGTCCTGCCACCGCCGCCGCTGCCCGCCATGATGATCTTGATTATTGTTGTTATTACTTGTTCTTGGGGTTTTCTTGGCAAAATCTCCACAGGGGTTTTGCCATCATGGCTTTTCTGGGGCTGAGAGAGTGTGCATGCATATTTTTTTTAACTTTTTAATTATATATATATATATATATGTGTGTGTGTGTGTGTGTGTGCGTGCGCTTTGGCCCCACAATTGTCTGAGGGACACCAACCCGGCCCCCGGCTCAATAAGGTTGCCTACCCCTGGCATAGATTGTGAATGACAAGTCTAATAGAAATCAAACATGCCATATAAGAGAAAGAATAGTAACAACAGCAACAACCAGGGCCTTTTGACAATGACCGATGCAATACTGCACCAGGAGATGTCGCTACAAGACACAGCTATGATAGTCTCCCATCCAGCACTCTCCAAAACCCAACTTTTCAGACCTTTTTCTGCTCAGTGGAGAACAGGATCAGCAGCCGACAAGCATCCTGCAATCTGGCTGTAGGTGGAAGCACATCGACAGGCATCCTATCTTAATTCATTGGGAAAGGAGAGCATACATGTGAGAGCCAGAGTGGCATAATGGTTTCAGCGCTGGACTATCTCTGGAGACTAGGGTTCAATTCCCGCTCGGCCATGAAACCCACTGGGTGACCTTGGGCAAGTTACACTCTCTCAGGGTGACCAGATGTCCCAAGGAGGACAAGACAGTGCAAACTGTAGGACATTCAAGAAAAAAGGTAAAACATAACCCAAATAAAAGCTAAAAACACTAAAACTTCATGCTTCTTAGTGATGTTCAGACTGGGGGACATTTTGAAATTCCTCCTGGACAGAAGGTTGAAATGCAGGGTGTCTCCTGTAAAAGAAGGATGTGTCCAGTCACCCTGCACTCTCTCAGCCTCAGGGGAAGGCAATGGCAAAACTCTTCTGAACAAATCTTGCCAAGAAATCCCCGTGAAAGGGTCGCCTTTATGGTCACCACAAATCAACATTGGAACACACTTTCCTCAGACCGGGGTGGAGTCTCCTTCTTTGCAGGTTTTTAAACAGAGTTTGGATGCCAATCTGTGGGGGTGTGTGTGTCTTCCTGCATGGCAGAATGGGATTGGACAGAATAGCCCTTGGGGTCTCTCTTCATAGAATCCTAGAGTTGGAAGAGACCCCAAGGGCCATCCAGTCCAACCCCATTCTGCCATGCAGGAACTCACAATCAAAGCATCCCCAACAGATGGCCATCCAGTCTCGGTTTAAAGACCTCCAAAGAAGGAGACTCGATTGTTGAGCACCCTTTGGGTTCGGTCAGTCAACTTGTTCCTAATCCACCCAACAGTTGTATTGTCTAGCCCACATTTTACTATCTTGTTTGCAAGAATATCATGGGAGACTTTGACAAAAGCCTTACTGAAATCAAGATATGCTATGTCTACTGCATTCCCTTCATCTAGTAAGCTGGTAATTTTATCAAAAAAAGAGATCAGATTGAAACCCAATGTTGACTTTTAGTGATTATGGCATTCCCTTCTAAATGTTCACAGATTCTCTGTTTAATGAACTATTCTAGAATCTTCCCCGGTATTAATGTCAGACTAACTGGACGAAAATTGTTGGGATCCTCTTTTTTCCCCTTTTTGAAGATGGGGACAAGGTTTGCCCTCCTCCAGTCTGCTGGGACTTCTCCTGTTCTCCAGGAGTTCTCAAAGATTATTATTGCCAGTGGCTCTGAGATGACATTTGCCAGTCCTTGGATGTAGTTCATCTGGTCCTGGAGACTTAAATTCATTTAGGTTAACCAGATATTCCTATACTTCCTCTTTACTTATTCAGTGCTGCATTTCCCCTATTGTGTCCTCTGCTCCCTTTTCCTCAGGTTGAACACCTTTTTCCTTTTGTGAGAAGACTGAGGCAAAGAAGATGTTGAATAGTTCTGCCTTTTCTCTGTCCCCTGTTAGAATTTCTCCATCTTCTCTGCACAGTGGTCCTAACATTTCCTTCTTCTTTCTTTTGCTACGAATATACCCCAAAAAGCCCTTTTTGTTGTTCTTAACCCCTCTAGTAAGCCTGAGCTCATTCTGTGCTTTGGCTTTCCCGACTTTAGCCCTACATGTGCTAGCTATTTGTTTGAATTCCTCTTTAGTGATTTTGCCCTTTTTCCATTTCTTATACATCACCCGTTTAAAACCTCCAACTCTAGGATTCTATGATCCTTAGTCAGAAACAACTTGAAGGCACACAATACACAATTAACAGTCCAGAGGTCAGGAAGGCAAGGAATCAGTCAGTTTCTGGGGGGAAAAGGGTCCAGAAAGCCAGGCAGAGTTTCCAAGCTGGCTTAGATGTCTGTTCCACAGACTGGGAGATAGACATTCCTTCCAGGGGCTAATGATGTGTGTTTGCTGCCTGCTTTATCTAGACCAGTCGATTGTTCAGTGAGAATGGATGGAACATCACCAATTCAGCTGCGGATATACTGTGCTCCTCCCCAAACACTACTGTGCCATTGCTGTTGCAGAGCATGACTCTGGTGGACCACTGGAGGTCCCTGCTGATAAAGTAATTACTCTTCTATCAATGACATCATTGACATCAATAGAAGCATAGAATCCTAGAGTTGGAAGAAACCCCAAGGGCCATCCAGTCCAACCCCCTTCTGCCATGCAGGAACTCACAATCAAAGCACCCCCGGCAGATGGCCATCCAGCCTCTCTTTAAAGACCTCCAAAGAAGGCAGCGTCTATGGAATCTCATTTGGAATCTGTTTGGAATCTCATTTCAGTTGTTTGAGTCTAGTGCTCCATGCTCCTCTAGCCCCTAGAGCAGCAGAAAGCAAACTTGCTGCATCTTTAATGTGACAGCCTTTCAAATATTTAAATATGGCTATCATATCACCTCTTATCCTTCTCTTTTTCCAAAATAAACATCCCCAGCTCCCTAAGTCTCTTTTCAGAGGGCTTGGTGGTTTCCAGACCTTTTACCATTTTGGTTGCCCTCTGGACTCTGTCCAGCTTGTCAACATCCCTTTTGAATTGTTGTATCCAGAACTGGATACAGTCAATGAAATAAATGACAGAGGAGATACCTCTGGGGGTAGGGAGAGAAAGCTCTTCCACATAGAGTCCAAGCAGATTCATATAAGAAGAGAGATCTTGTAGCGCCTTAGAGACTAACGGAAAGAAAGAAGTTGGCAGCATGAGCTTTCATAGATATCAGGAAGTAGACTGAAGTCAAGGAAAGCTCATGCTACCAACTTCTTTCTTTCCGTTAGTCTCAAAGGTGCTACAAGATCTCTCTACATGCTGATTCTACAGACTAACACAGCTATATCTTTGAATATTTTGAGGTGGCTAAGATTTTGGATTCCAGGTGGCATAGGAAAAAATTTTGAGATATGCAGAGAGATCTTGTAGCACCTTTGAGACGAACCGAAAGAAAGTCTACTTCCTCAGATGACTGAAGTTAGGAAAGCTCCTGCTGCCAACCTCTTTCTTTCAGTGAGTCTCAAAGTTGCTGCAAGATCTCTCTACATACTGATTCTACAGACTAAAACGGCTAAATCTGTGAATCAGATAAGAAGAGATGGTCCTTCAAATTGCCTAATTTAAGGTTACTTAAAATTGCCAGCCCCTGTGGCTGTGTGTCTTCAAATCATTTCCAACTTTGGCAACCCTAAAGTGAACTATATTGGAGTTTTGTGGCAAGATTTGTTCAGAGCAGGATTTACCATTGCCTTCCTCTGAGGCTGAGAGATTGTGACTTGCATAACAATTCACAATCAAGCCAAGGGCAATTCACAGCCAAGCCAAGCAAGAATTCAAACCTTGGTCTCCAGCGTCCCAGCCCAGCACCCAAACCACTACACCACTCTGACTTTCTGTTTGTCTCAGTCTTCCCAAAACTGCTAGAATTTTATGGACAGCCATGCTAGCCTGTTGCAGCAAAAGCAACAAAGAGTGGCATGAAAGCTTGAAGGCTTACACATTTTAAGGATGCGCATAAGCGTCTACAAACTCTGTCCTGTTCTATCAGCGGCACGCTCTGTCTCGCAAAGTGGGCTGCGGCCCTGAAAAGTTTGCGCCAAATAAAACTCGTTTGTCTTCAACTTGTCCGAAGAGACAATATTTCCACCCATCTACCAACGCACACACACTGTGCCTTCCAGACGCTTTGGACTATGAGTCCCATCAGCCACAGTGAACATGGCTATTGGCCGTTGCTCCCTGTTGGCTGGACGTCATGTGAGTTACAGCCCCACAGATATGGAAGGCAGCAGGTCTGGGGAAGCTATTTCAAAGGGCAAAATTCTCTCTATGTAATTAATTTTTTTGCCCTGAACTCGAGAGAGAGAGAGAGAAATGTCGAAAGAGTTTGGAGGTTGCTGGAGTGAGAGAGGAAACTTTGGCACATGGCACCCAGCCTTGCAAAGGAGGCTGGTTGGGTTATTAAACACGAGCAGCGCTTGTATCTAGGACATATCTAGGACGTGAAGTCCGGTTTCATGGCCAAAGAAGATGACTCACCAAGCATCAGAAAGAAAAGATGAAGCTCGGGTCACCCATCTCGCCGAGGTCTTTGTGCCATTTCCAAGCGTTCTGCACTCTCCAGAGTCACGGCTCCTTTGTTGCCTCTTGAGCGAGAGATGATAATCGGGCAAGCTGCCATTCGGAGGAGATAATAAAAAGAAGGAGAGAATGTATACCGTATGAGGGATCTGGCATGAAAGGAATCTCACTTATTGTACATGGTGATACAAAGGTGGCATCCTCTGCATAGATGTTTGGACATAACTTGGGAGCGCATTTGAACCTTGCAGAGGAGAGGAGAGCTTCCTTTCTTTGGACTTTCATTCTCTGTGTGATGTGTTGCTTCACTTCCATCCCAAGGGTGCATTGCAATACCAAGGAGAGGGAGGGGACTCACAATTGTTTTCATGTAGGGGATAAGTCCAAATGAAACCTAACAATTGTCCAGAGTTTGATAAGGCTCTGGAAGTCAACAACTCCAAGGCCTTCTGTTCATGCAGCAGTGAATGAGATCATTATTTATATGCTGGATGAAGAAGAGGGTTCGTGCATTCATACAAGCTTTCTGTTTGAAGTATAGGAGAGAATAGGAATAGCGTTTATTCAAACCAGGCATTGTTTTATAAGCCGCTCTCATCCAAACCAGTGATCCTTAACATTTGACAGGTCAAGAGATGCTTTGAAAATCTAGTGAAAGTTATGAATTCCCCTCCTCTTCATGAAAATGCTCAGAAAAAAGTTGGCTCTGTCACTTCAGTGCTGGATAAATATCTGCCTGTTGAGTTAGGTGATGCTCCCACTTTGCAGCTCCTTTAATGTGTAGCAATGTAGCACAACAAATGCAGATTTGTTGCTGATGCCCATGACTGTCATTGTGTGGCACATGGATGGCCAAGTCTGTCCCAGGAAACTTTGGAAGGGTACATCGCTCTACTAAAAGCACACATTTTTTTTTGCACTCAAATGCCCCTCTAAGAGTTTGTGGGGGGCATTTTTGCTACGTTTTAATGTCTTTAGATGAAGACAATTAAAAAAAAACACACAGTAGAAAGTGACCCATAATACAAAGACTGAGGGCTGTCACAGAGAAGAGGTAGAATTCAGAGTCATAGCCATGTGAGTCTGGAATATCATAGAATCATAGAATCATAGAGTTGGAAGAGACTCCAGGGGCCATCCAGTCCAACCCCCCTGCCATGCAGGAACTCCCAATCAAAGCATCCCCGACAGATAGCCATCCAGCTTCTGTTTAAAGACCTCCAAAGAAGGAGACTCCACCATTCTCCGAGGGAGTGTTGTCTTCCATTGTCAAACAGTTCTAATTGTCAGGAAGTTCTTCCTAATGTTGAGGTGGAATCTCTTTTCCTGGAGCTTGCACCCATTGTTCTGAGTCCTATTCTCTGGAGCAGCAGAAAACAAGCTTGTTCCCTCCTCAATATCAGTATGCAAAGGGATCCTGTAGTACCTTTGAGACTAACTAACGAAAGAAGATGTAGCATCAGCTTTTGCATCTGAGGAAGTAGACCAAGTCTACAAAACCTCATGCTACAACTTCTTTTACACAGTCTCAGAGGTGTGACAAGATCCCTTTGCATACAGAGGTTGCAGGCTTGTTTTTCGCTGCTCTATTGTTCATTTCAATGAGTCATGTCACCTCATGATGTGTCCAAGTATAATAGCCTCATACTCATACCACAGCTTCAGGGTGGACACATAACACATAGTTGTTGTGTGCCTTCAAGTCATTTCTGACTTACGGCAACTTTAAAGCAAGCCTGTCATGGGGCTTTCTTAGCAAGATTTGTTCAGAGAGGATTTGCCACCATGACCTTCCACTGAGGCTGAGACAGTGTGACTTGGCCAAGATAACCAAGTGAATTTCCATGGCTGGGCAGAGATATGAAGCCTCATCTCCCAGAGTCCTAGTCCAAGACTTAACGCCACACTGGCTCCTACATAATACATGTATATGTGTTTTTAGGGGAGCCAACATGGTGTAGTGGGTTGTGTGTTGGACTATGACTCTGGAGTTCAGGGTTTAGAATCATAGAATCATAGAATCATAGAGTTGGAAGAGACCCCAAGGGCCATCCAGTCCAACCCCATTCTGCCATGCAGGAACTCCCAATCAAAGTATCCCCGACAGATGGCCATCCAGCCTCTGCTTAAAGACCTCCAAGGAAGGAGACTCCACCAAAATCTCCATTGAGGGAGTGTGTTCCACTGTCAAACAACTCTTACTGTCAGGAAGTTCCTCCTAATGTTGAGGTGGAATCTCTTTTCCTGGAGCTTGCACCCATTGTTCCGGGTCCTAGTTTGATTCCTGCTCAGGTATAAAAACCCACTGGGTGACCTTGGGCAAGTCATACTCTCTCAGCCTCAAAGCATGGCAATGGCAAACCCCCTCTGAAGAAACTCACCAAGAAAACCCTATGATAGGTTTGCCTTAGGGTCGCCATAGGTAAAAAATAATGTAGAGGCACAGAAATACAACATGTGTGTTGTATTTCCGTGCAAAGATGGAAGTTCCCAATTTTCATGAAAGCTTGGATGCAGTCGTGAAACTGGCTGCCAAGGAGTACATTTACACACTTAAAGCTGGTGAACAAACGAACAAATTCATTGCAATGAGAACCATGCATGCGTTTGCAGCCATACGGCATTTTAAAAAAAATGTTGCAAACTCTTTCCAGTCCTAGTTCTGGAGAAAAGACAGGATATAAATAAATTAAATAAACATCAAATGGGTGACTGAAAGCTTGTCATCCTTCAAGACAACACATCTGATATTTCCCAGTTTTCCTCCTCTGTGCTTGTTCGCTCAACTCCTTTTTCTTAAACAGCTCGAGGGAAGGAAAGCTCACAGCCGGCGCACCTTTGTCAGGTGAGGCATCTGTCCCAGTTCTTTGGGATGAACAAGGCGCCCTGAAAAGTTCAAACGCATTGCTTCTGTCTCCCATAAACACCAAGATCTGTTGTCTTCCCACTCTTCTTTCTGAGGCTCAGTGTTGAGAAATGTCAGCGTTTCTTCTCTTTGCAGATCCCGCTCTGCCCATCTCTCCTAAGCGGGGTGGGGGGAACATATCAGCATCACAACTGAGTTTTTGTTGGCACTTTTCCAGTGTTCACTCTCAGTGACTGGTCAAAGATGTCACCATCTGTTGTGTGCGAGTGATTGTCAGCTGTAGTTATGTGTGCCGACAGGAGGAAGGCTATTGGAGTGAATGGTTTATTGCTCTGGTTGCATTAAAAGTAACTGAAGTATGTGTGCACTGGGCATTGGGAGCTATCTGCATGAAAGGGAGGGAGCAGACCTTGCAAACTCATCGCTAGGCACCTTATCACATGAGGCTAAAAGGTAGAATTTCAACAGGATAAAAGCATCTTTGGCTGGTACTTATTTATTTATTGGATTTATATCCCACCTTTCTCCCCAAATGGGATAAATGTGGCAGCTAAAAAGTGAATGCAGTTCTAGGCTGCATCCATAGAAGTATAATGTTTAGATCAGGGGTAGGCAACCTTTTTGAGCCGGGGGCCGGGTTGCTGTCCCTCAGACAATTGGGGGGGCCGAAGCACCAAAAATAAATAAATAAATAAATAATTTATAAACAATTTTAAAAATATGCATGCACACTCTCTCAGCCCAGAAAAGCCATGGCAAATCCCCTGTGGAGATTTTGCCAAAAAAAACCCAAGAACAAATAATAACAACAACAATCAATATCATTATGGTGGGCGGCGGCGGCAGGACCAGCCTGGGGCCGGTCCAAAGGCCTAGGGGGGGCCACATCCGGCCCCCGGGCCTTAGGTTGCCTACCCCTGGTTTAGATCAATGGAAGTAATAGTGCCACTCTATTCTGCTTTGACTAGGCCTCATGTGGAATAATAAATATTGTGTCCAGTTCTTGGCACCACAATTCAAAAAAGATGTGGAAAAGCTGGAGCGTGTCCAGAAGAGGGTGACCAAAATGGTGGAAGGTCTGGAAACCATGCCTTATGAAGAGCGACTTAGGGAACTGGGTATATTTAGCCTGGAGAAGAGATGGTTAAGGGGTGATATGATAGCCCTGTTTAGATATTTGAAGGGAGTCATACTGAGGATGGAACAAGCTTGTTTCTGCTGCTCCAGAGAAAAGGACACAATGGAGCAATGGATGGAAGCTACAGGAAAAGAGATTCCAGCTCAACATTAGGAAGAACCTCTTGTCATTAAGAGCTGTTTGACAGTGGAAGATGCTGCTTTGGAGGGTAGTGGAGTTCCCTTCTTTGGAGGCCTTTAAACAGAGGCTGGATGGCCATCTGTCACAGGGGATGCTTTGATTCTGTGTTCCTGCATGGTAGAATCATAGAATCATAGAATCATAGAGTTGGAAGAGACCACAAGGGCCATCCAGTCCAACCCCCTGCCATGCAGGAACTCCCAATCAAAGCATCCCCGACAGATGGCCATCCAGCCTCTGCTTAAAGACCTCCAAGGAAGGAGACTCCACTACTCTCCGAGGGAGTGTGTTCCACTGTCGAACCGCCCTTACTGTCAGGAAGTTCCTCCTAATGTTGAGGTGGAATCTCTTTTCTTGCAGCTTGCATCCATTGTTTCAGGTCCTAGTCTCTGGAGCAGCAGAAAACAAGCTTGTTCCCTCCTCGATATGACATCCCTTCAGATATTTAAACACGGCTATCATATCACCTCTCAGCCTTCTCTTCTCCAGGCTAAACATCCCCAGCTCCCTAAGTCGTTCCTCATAGGGCTTGGTTTCCAGACCCTTCACCATTTTAGTTGCCCTCATTTGGACACGCTCCAGTTTCTCCACATCCTTTTTGAATTTTGGAGCCCAGAACTGGACACAGAATTATTCCAGGTGAGGCCTGACCAAAGCAGAATAGAGTGGCACTATTACTTCTCTTGATCTAGACACTATACTTCTACTGATGCAGCCTAAAATTGCATTGGCCTTTTTAGCTGCTGCATCGCACTGTTGATTCATGTTCAACTTGTGGTCCACCTGGATTCCTAGATCCCTGGTACAATGGAGTTGGACTGGATGGCCCTTGTGGTCTCTTCCAACTCCAGGATTCTGTGATTCTATGATTCACTCACTCCATTGAGTTAAATAAATGCAAACTACCTCTGCACTTTAAACTCAGTTTGCAGCAAGTGAAGCAAGCTGAGGACAAAGAAGGAAAGTGGGAGGAGGAGATAGAAACCGGGACACTTTAAAAGCAGTTGCAAAAGTGGGATGACAGAGGGCTTATAGTGAGACTGTCTCTGCCAAACTGGGACAATAGATGGCTAAGCACTCCCCCAACCAGCTGCGACTGCCACTGAAGAAGTGAGAATGTGAATTTCCACTGAAATTTCTCCTTATCGGCTCTAATAAGCCTCTCAGATTGATAGGATGTTTTCCTTTCCTCTCCCCAAATAAGCTCCTTTCCTCCTCCCGCTTAGCCTGTGCCTCTTCCAGTGACTGTTTCTGAAGCATGCTGGCATGAAAATGCCAGTCTGGCTTAGCTCTGCCCTCAGACAATGACATTGCAATGGGAGTGATGTGTCCAGGAGCTTGGGCACACCAGCCTCCAGGAGCCAGCTTTCACCTCCAATATTTGTGCAATGCAGGCCTCTGGCGCTTCTGAGAAGTTGCTCCCCTGCCAACTCATTTGCAGCTGGCACTGTGGACTGTCGCATCTTCCCTGTTACAAGAGCCGCTGCCGCTGCCTGGCACTTCAGGTTTAATGTACCAGCTGCTGCTCCCGGCTTCTCTGGATTTTGCAGAATGGAGAACACAGAAAGGCCTTAGGCTGGTTTTGTTGTGGATCTGGTTGTGTCTCTGCTGCAACCCGAAAGAGAACCCCTGCAGTTTCCTAGGGGCCCAAACAATACAGCAGATGTAGGACAGATAGATACAAAGACCCTTCAGCCTGCAACTCTAAATCATGCAATTCATCATAGAAGCATAGGGTCAGAAGGGACCTCAAAGGCCACCTAGTCCAACCCCCTGCTGTACAGGAAAGCACACCAACAGCAGCACTCCAAATAACCCTCTAGTCTAGTGTATATTCCCCTTCAGTATCCATGTCAAGTTCAGGTGACAGGGGTCTAATCTGCATTGCAGAAATAATGCAATTTCATACCGCTTTAACTGCCATGGCTTAATGGTATGGAATTCAGGGATTTGTAGTTTGTTGTCGCACCAGAGCTCTTTGACAGAGAAGGCTGGAGAAGAGAAGTTTAAGAGGTGATACTATAGCCCTTTTTTAAGTATCTGAAGGGGTGTCATAGGGGGGTTGCAGACTGCCAGAAATAGTGTGAATTCAGTCCACTTTTAGGGTTAGGGTTAGAGTTAGGGAACCATGGGAACTGTATTTTATTGTGGCATCAGAGTTGTCTGACAGAGAAGGCTCAATGTCTCAGAAAAATAACAGTTCCCATGATTCCTTAGCACTAACCCTAACCCTAAAAGTGGACTGAATTCACACTATTTCTGGCAGTCTGCAACCCCCCATAGTGAGGATGGAGAAAGCTTGAGTTTTCTGCTGCTTCACAGAATGGGACACAGAGCAATGGATGCAAACTCCAGGAAAAGAGATTCCACTTCAATATTAGGAAGAACTACCTGATGATATGAGCTGTTTGACAGTGGAATATGTTGCTTCCTCGAAGAGTGGTGGAGTCTCCTTCTTTGGAGGTTTTTAAACTAGAGGCTGGATGGCCATCTGTCAGGAGGCTTTTCATTGTGTCTTCCTTCCTGCATGGCAGAATGGGGTTTGTCTGGATGGCCCTTGGAGATCCCTTCCAACTCTATGATTCTTCGAGTCTACGAAATACTCCCCTTGGTATACAGGTTAAATGTCTACCATCTAGGTGTCATGGTCTTGCAGTTGTACCAGATACAGACAGTTAGACAGGCATTTTGCTGTTATTTTATTTGCATACTTTCTTGAGCGTCAGGTCAAAATTCAACCTGGAAGTAGATATGATTGTTTAACAGGGTGCAGTGGGTTGAAAAGTATACTCGGTGCATTTTACTTCGAGATGTAAAATTGGTGTGAAATCTTAATATCCTTCTCTGTTCATCCCCACAATAATTCATATGGTTATCAACTATCTTTGGTTGTAAATAACAGTTTTTCTCCTACCTTTGTTCCCATCGTTAAAACTGTACTTGCCACCTCATCTCCATACATACAAAATTTTGAATTTGATTTGACATTCCCGCACACAAATGGCTTATATAGGTCTGTCTCTGGATTCTCCACTCCAAAACATGCATTTGAGGAAGTAGGCTCAAATTCGCAAAAGCTCATGCTACCAACTTAGTTCTTTCAGTTAGGCTCAAAGGTGCAACAAGAACAGACTAGAAAGCTGGGCCAAAGCTAACAAAATGAAATTCAACACGGAGAAATGTAAGGTACTGCACTTAGGGCGGAAAAACGAAAAGCACAGATATGCAATGGGGGACACCTGGCTGAACGAGACTACATGTGAAAGGGATCTAGGAATCCTAGTAGACCACAAGTTGAACATGAGTCAACAGTGCGATGCAGCAGCTAAAAAGGCCAATGCAATTTTAGGCTGCATCAATAGAAATATAGTATCTAGATCAAGGGAAGTAATAGTGTCACTGTATTCTGCTTTGGTCAGACCTCACCTGGACAATTCAAAAAGGATGTTGAGAAACTGGAGCATGTCCAGAGGAGGGCAACTAAAGGGTCTAGAAACCAAGCCCTATGAGGAACCACTTAGGGAGCTGGGGATGTTTAGCCTGGAGAAGAGACGGTTAAGAGGGGATATGATAGTCCTGTTTAAATATTTGAAGGGATGTCATATTGAGGAGGGAACAAGCTTGTTTTCTGCTGCTCCAGAGACTAGGACACAATGGACCAAAAGATGGAAGCTACAGGAAAAGAGATTCCACCTGAACATTAGGAGGAACTTCCTGACAGTAAAGGATGTTTGACAGTGGAACACAATCCCTTAAATGGAGATTTTGGTGGAGTCTCCTTCCTTGGAGGTCTTTAAGCAGAGGCTGGATGGCCATCTGTTGGGGATGCTTTAATTGGGAGTTCCTGCATGGCAGGGGTTGGACTGGATGGCCCTTGTGGTCTCTTCCAACTCTATGATTCTATGATCCCTTTGCAGACAGGTGTGGAATCCTGTTTATCTCCTCCTCCATGTCACTTTCTTTGCATGTTCAGCAGAAGAGTTGTGTAGCAGAACCATCATCTATAAGTACATGTGTGTAGATTTACCCTACGCAAGCACAATGTAGAATCTCATCCAGTGCATTTTACTCATGAGTGTGTTGGGTGTTGCAAAGTGACTGCCTTCTTATCGAGGGAACAGGAGGGTGCACTAGACAGCAAGCCCTATGTGACCGAGACAGGGAATGCTGGTGCCTGTTTTTCCAATTAGTTGAGCATTAATGGGAAGGAAGCCTTCCTGTGTGACATGAAAACACCATGTCACAACTTCCAATTTGTTTCCAGCTTGCCAACCTGGCTTGTGTAATGGTAGCAAAGGTGCTCCTTTCCACATACTTTCCCTCCCTCCCTGCCTCCTTTCAGCTTGCTTTAATTTGCTCCTGGGCTGCAGGATTTCCTTCTGATGATCTTCAAAGCTTTGAGAAGGGTAGCTCCGCTGTTGAGCTGCAATGGTCGCTTCTTGCTTGCCTGTAATCATGGCAATCGCCCTCGCTTTTCCTCCCACTCCCATCGCCATGCCAGCTTGTTGCTGCTGCCACAATGATCATCCTAGCTGCCAGAGAGAGGGAAGCTGGGTGAAGGCCCCACCGGCTTACACTGCATGGCATAATGATCCAGTGCGGATGGATGTGGGTCACAATGTCTCCATGATCAAAAAGGAGCTGTGACAGATATTTCCACCTTTGCTGCTGGCATCTACATTTCTTGAAAGGACTGGACTGTTTGAAATATTGTATGAGAGAGGAGAAAAGGCAGATCATCTGGCTGATGGAGGACTAACATCTCCCTTCTCCGCAGGGAGCAAGAATCACAGAGAGCCTGCATCACCCAGCAGCACCTGGTGGCTTCCATGTCAATGGAATAGCAAATACAAGTGCTAGTGCAAATGTTAAATGACCTATTCAAGGTATATGTGTGTGTGTGCCTTCAAGTCGCCTGTTGATTTATGAATTTCATGGGGTTTTCTTAGGCAAGAAATCCTCAGAGGTGGTTTTGCCAGTTCCTTCCTCTGGAATAGAGTGGACAGCACCTGGGAGTTCTTGGCAGTCTCCCATCCAAGGACTAAACAGGAGTGACCCTGCTTAACTTCCAAGATCAGAAAGGATCTGGTCCCTTGAGGGTATTTAAGCAAGGTGTGTGTGTATATGCCTTAGCTTTAAATTTTATTGTGACTTATGGTGACCCCAAGAACTTCATAGGGTTTTTCGTAGGCAAGAAATCCTCAGAGGTGGTTTTGTCAATTGCTTCCTCTGAAATAGAGCTGGCAGCATCTGGGATTTGTTACCAATCTGCCATCCAAGTACTGGTCAGGACCAATACTGTTTAGTTTCCAAGATTAGATGGGATCTGATGATGCCTTTAGAGTATTTAGGCCAAGGTGCTGAACTTCAGGTTGCTCCATTAAAGTTCAGAAACATGGAGTTGACTCTGTGTTTCATTGACCTAGGAGTCTTTTTTTACTTCACTTAAGACTGGACCACGGAGACATAGATTATCGCACAGTGAAGTCCCACTGGGATAGACGCGGGATCTAAAACTCAAAGACAGATCCAATTGCATTGCTCCATGGCCAGGCAGTAGGCAGCCCGTATGGAACCCAGGCTTCTCCAGGCTTCTCGCACAGCTTTTCACGAACAGAAAAATCCCATTTTTGAAAAGGTGTGGGAGAAGCTGGGAGAAGCCTGGGTTGCATACAGGCTGCCTAACTGTCCAGCTATGGAGCAATGCAATAGGATCCGTCTTTGAGTTTCAGATCCCACATCTATCCTGGCAGGACTTCGCTGTGTGATAATCTCCATAGTGTTTAAAACCCTCCAGCTCCTCCTCTGCCCCCATGTGCATGTATGTAGTCTAAAACGTACAAAAATTGTGCAAAGCCTTTTCAAGGGTTCTTTTCAGCCAAAAAGAGTGGGGTGTTTCTGGCCTGCAAATTTTCTTCTTGGCTGCTGCGGCTGGTCATCAGGCTTGGGGTTCACCCAGTTCCTATCCACTAGAACCAGAGAATCCTAAAGTTGGAAGAGACCAAAAGAGCCATCTAATCCAACACCATTCTGCCAAGTAGGAACTAGACTGGGGTGAACTATAGCTTAAGAACCAGAGGACACCAGGAGTGTCTTGGGGCCCCACAAAAGTGGGATTCAAGGGCCACATGTGGTTTGTGGTCTGCATTATGCCTCCTCCTCTACTAGACCTACAACCTGGCCTAAATCTCTCCTTGTGTCCTCTCTGCCCCATTCCTCTAGAGCAGGGGTAGGCAACCTTTCCCCTTTAAGGGCCGAGGGACTTCAGCTCCCAGAATCCCAGGAGCTATTGGCCAACATGGGACTATTGGCCATCATGGCTGAGGCTTCTGGGAGCTGAAGTCCCTCGGCCCTTAAAGGGGAAAGGTTGCCTACCCCTGCTCTAGAGGCTTCCTAATGGATCCCAATGCCCCAAATGCTTCTTCTGTTCTCCAATTCCTTTCCTACAATAGCCAAGGCATTGACCTCCAAGTGGCTCTCCCTTCTTTCCCACAAATGTTGGAGATCCTGCACTGAGCAGGAGGTGGGACTCAGTGTCCCACCAGGCTCCTTCCAGCAATATAATTCTATGAAATGCAATTTCTTGTAGGGAAAAGAACTATGCAACTGCTTCTTCCCCAGAGCTGTAGACCCTGCAAAGTGTCCCCCTGCTTCCTCCTGCCTTCAGCCCACGCTGAAGTGGTAATAACTGCTACCGATTAGGAACGGCACAGATTTAATAGAACTGCCGCCGCACTCTGCCAGACTTTAAAACAGTCATTATTTCATCAGACAGCCCATTAAACTGTCAGCTCCTCACACCCCTCTCCAAGTTGCTTTCCTCCATCACTGTTCGTCCTGACAAGCTCCAAATCTGCAAAGTGTAAAAACACCAAGAGGGGTTCTCTACCCACCCCAGGCCTCAGCCTTTCCCCTTGGCTGCAACTGGATGAAGGACAACCACCGCACACCGTCCAACGTCCATGGGGAAGTACCTGGAAATAGTGCATGCCGACAACAGACCTTCTGGTTTCCTTTTTTACATCATGATGAGGCATCCTTTTTCATCCTCTTTAACTGTTCTGGCTGAATGCTAGGGCATTATGGGAATTGTAATTCTTCTAGGACATTTAGCCATATCTCTCAGAGAGCTCTGGTGCCACAATAAACTACAGTTCCCATGATTCCCTAGCACTGAGCCAGGGCAGTTAAAGTGATCTCAAGCTGAATTATTTCTGGCAGTCTGTTCAGGCCCTTAGGTTCCAGTACAAGACCCTTTTGCATACTGATATTCCAGACTAACACAACAATGTCTCTGAGTCATAAGTATGTCATTCTAGGTTATGCATTCGTAACTGCCATAGAGGAGTCTGGTTACTCTCCTTCTGGTTTGCACACTTCAGTTCTAGCAAGAGCAGAAAAGGAGAAAATGTACTGGTATTATTTTGGGCATCCGGTGTATCTAAGGCAATGGAAGTAGTGAGTCCACATTCCACTTTATTGCTGCTTCTCCTGCAGCTGCAGTGGTTTCTGTGGGAGCTCTCCAGGTGCTGAATGACTGTTGGGAATAATAGCACCCAGATGGTCCTGTACAACCATCTGTAAATATCTCAAGACTGAATAAATAAATATTTACTTATGTATATCTTAATTATAATAATAATAATGAGGAGGAGGGGGAGGAAGTGTCCCCTGTCTCCTGTCAAGTGTGTTTTCTGCCACGCTGCAGAAACAAAGCAGTTTGGCACTATAGTTTTTTGTGGGTTTTTCGGGCTGTGTGGCCATGTTCTAGAAGAGTTTCTTTCTGACATTTCGCCAGCATCTGTGGCTGGCATCTTCAGAGAATATATACCCACTCTCTTCCATTCCAGCATTCTCTGAAGATGCCAGCCACAGATGCTGGCGAAACGTCAGAAAGAAACTCTTCTAGAACATGGCCACACAGCCCGAAAAACCCACAAAAAACTATGGATGCCGTCCATGAAAGCCTACAACTTCACAGTTTGGCACTACTTTTAACTTCCATGGTTCAATGTTATAGAATTCTGGGATTTGTAGTTTGTTGTGGCACCAAAGCTCTCTGGTAGGGAAGGCTAAGTATCTCACAAAACTACAAATCCCAAAGTTCCATAGCACTGAGCCAAGACAGTTAAACACAGTGTCAAAGTGCATTATTTCTGCAGTGTGGCAGCAGCCTCAGAGCCAAAGCCATGGATTCAAAATCACAAGAAAGAAGATTTCAAGTAAAGATTAGGAAAAATATCTGGATGGTAAGAGAGGTTTGATGATAGAACACATTCCCTAGGAAGGTGGTAGACACTCTTTGCCTGGAGGTTTTTAAACAGGTGGGAAGGCTACCTCTCAGGAATGCTTTAGCAGTAGATTTCCTGTAATTCTGGCAGGGGTCAGACTATATGACCCTTGGGTTCCCTTCCCAGTCAATACCTGTAATTCTATGATTCCTATGAGGAACAGCTACAGGAGCAGCCGCTGTATACTTTATTTATTTATTTAAATAAAGCTGTGTACCTGAGCACAGATTCACTGTGCCTGCGGTAAAGGAGCCATTGGATACACTACTGCAGTAATCGATCCAAGCACTCTCTGGTTCTGTCTCAGTGTTGTTGCCATTGCTGTTTTGATGCTTTGTGCAGCATGAGACCATCAGGACTCATATGGCCCTAAACCCTCTTCCCTCCCCACTTTGGCCTCAAGTCCTCCCTGAGCCCCCAAGACTCTAGATAGCCCCATTTTCTCCCTACAAATAATCTCAGATGATAATCAGCCAAAACTTCCACTTGGAGTGGGGAAATAGATGAAAGTAATCCCCTGGCTTATTATAGGTATGGTCACAACATGGACCAGAGAATATGTAGGTGAGGGCAGGAGACCCTTCTTCAGCGGGAGCTGCAATTCCAGAAGGTGACATTCAACACAGTGTAAGGCAGGATGGGAATCATACAAACCGTAGGTGTTGTTAGACTGCAGCTCCCAGCATTCCTCTTCATTAGCTGTGTTGGCTAGACCCCATGGGACCTGGAATCCAACACTCCACCTCCTGCTGTAAAAAGAGTTAGTGTGTCTCTTTTTGCTATTCATCAAGTTGGCTCCCATGTCCATGGGGCATTGAATGTCTGTCCATGGGGCAAAACTTGGAATGAATGCTTTGCCCCACTGATCTTTGAAAGCATGTCACATGGTGGAGCCAGCTTATTCTCTGCTGCTCCAGAGGCTAGAAAATGAAGCAGTGGATTCAAATTACAAGAAAATAGATTCCACTTAAACATAAATTTCTAGACTGAAGGGAAGTTTGACAGTGGAATGGATTGCCTCGGAAGGTGGTGGACTCTGAATCTCTGGAGATCTTGAAACACAGGTTGGATGTGTTAGTATACCTTGCATACCCCATGTTATTTTGGGGTACAAATATTTGGTTCTATTTGGTTATAATGGCAGTTACAGAGAGGCCAAAAAGCATGACCCTGGAAGATCCGTGATGACCTTTATGCCAGCTTCTCATGAATAGTCACATAGATTTGAGGGCATGTGGAAAGGACCCATGCAACTTAATGGCTATGAGTATTGCTATTTCCCCACCCCCTGCCATGTGCATTTCCTTTAAAAGGTCAAAGACAAAGAGGTCTGTTAGCCTAAAACAGTAAACCAATCTCTCTGCCAACCCTCATGGCATTTTCCAACATCCCATCCTATTCCAACCTTCTTGGGGTTGCCCTGATTTTATTACTGCTTGAGCAAATCAATGTCACCACCATCAACCAAAACTATTCCTCTTGTAACTCTGAAGTTAAAGCCACCAACCAGCTGAGAATCTCATTGTTTTTGGGATTCCTGGAAAATCAACTCCAACTGCCTCAAGACACAGTTCAGCCCATAAATATGCCCACTTGGGCACTCCCATGTTGGTCCCAGTTGGGATCAGGCAGAAACTCTGCTGGATTCAAGCTTGACCCCTCAGTATTTCTGGCTGCACCACGAGGCAGAATACTGAGCCCCATCCAACTCCCAGCTTTCCCCCAGATTCGAGCCTGGCTTCTTGAACTGGTATGTATTGCTCATTGCAAATCCTTTAATTCACTGTCTGCTACCACCTTTTATATCTTAGTTCTTATGTGCGTGTGTGTGTGTGTGAGGGTGCTTTGCATGTGCATTGATTCCCCTTTTTATAAAGAAACTAAACTAGTTTGGAACCTGCCCCTTTAGTTCATTGGATTCAGAACCAATATAAATAGGCTAAAAGTCCCAGCTGGAGTTGCCCTGGCCCTCTCTATTAATAGCAGCACTTGGCAAGCCCTTTACATTTCTATACCACTTAACAGTGAACTCAGCACTCTCTAAGCAGTTTATAGTGTGTAGGCCAATTGTCCCCAACAAGCTGGGTTCCCATTTTACCGACTTTCAAAAAGGATGGAAGACTGAGTCAACCTGGAGCCTTCAGGGATCAAACTCACAACCTTGTGGTTGCAGTACTGGCATGTAACCACTGCACCACCAGTGCTCCTATTAATTAATTTCCCCATTGAATTCAATTTGTGGGTGCCCTCCGGGACCCTAGGTTTTTGGGTAACAGGCATCTCTCAGGAATGGTTTACCTGTGCATTCCTGCATCAGCAGAGGGTTGGAATAGATGACCCTTTAGGACATGGATACCACTAGACGGCTACCACTCACCCATCAGCTGTCCACTTCTCAGCCTAGCATACCCTGAAAGGTTTCTTGTGCAGACAACAAGGAAGAGGTTGAACCAAGTATACTGTTCTGAACTCCTTGAAAGAAAGGCAGGATAACAAAGTCACAAGCAATACACCACTTTTAATTGCAGGCTCATTAAAGCTAAGGGGGCGTGGGTGGAAAATTGTGTGTGTACGCCTGTGTTCAGGCACAACGGGAACACTTTCGAGAGGGAGAAAGCAAGCAAGCAAGTGAGATACCCCTTCCCCAGTTAAAAACCCTTTCAAAATCCAAAAGCATATCTCCTCCTCTCTCCCCACCCTTCCTGGCACTTTCTTTTCCATTAGCTGCCCACACATTGCTTTTCTTCTGTGGGAAAACGCAAAGAGCTGCTATGTGTGAGATGTCAGACTGACAACAGCTCACTCCGAACCGATCGTTCACTTAGTCCTTCTCCACACTCCATTGCCCATCGAGCCTTTCAATTGCTTCGTTCTCCAGCTCCCAGCATCATGGAGATGTTGGTTTGGATCTTCATGGTCAACATTAATCTCCTCATGCAGAGTAGTACGTTGATTCCATGACACACCGGTTGTGTGGACTGGCAATGTTGCTCACTCCAATGGACAATGGAGCCTGGAATCTAGGACCAATTAACAGCATTGGGTTGGAAAGAACTAGCCAGAGTTCGTTGTGGTGTGCTTCCAAGACAAGTGAACCTATCATAGGTTCTTGGCAAGTTTCTTCAGAGAAGGTTTGCCATTGCCACCTTCTGAAGTTGAGGGAGTTTGAGTTCCCCAAGATCACCCAATGGGTTTTTATGCTCAAATGGGGCATCAGACCCTGATCTCCAGAGTCACAGTGCAACACTCAAACCACTACACCATGCTAGCTCTCAGAGTAGACCCACTGAACCAATTGCTGAATGGTGCATGGTAAATTCAGCTGATTCTGGACTGTTAATTGTGCGTTGTGTGCCTTCAAGTTGTTTCTGACTTAGAATCATAGAATCAAAGAATCCTAGAGTTGGAAGGGACCCCCAAAGGCCATCCAGTCCAACCCTCTTCAGCTATGCAGGAACCCACCATCAAAAGCCCTTCTTGTGGCAGATTGCCATCTAGCCTCAGTTTTTTTGTTGTTAACTGTCCTCAAGATGATCTTGACTCATGGCGGCCCTATGGATGAGACCTCTCCAAGAGCCTCTGTCCTTCCTTGCTCTGCTTAATTCCCGCAACCCCTTAATTCCTGTGTCCTCCTTAATAGAGTCCATCTATCTGGCACGTGGCCTTCCTTTCTTCCTCCCTCCCTCCACCTTTCCCAGGATTATTATTTTCCCCAAAGAGACCTCCCTTCCCATGATGTGTCCAAAGTACGACAGCCACAGTTTTGTCATCTTTAAAAACCTTCAAAGAAGGAGACTCCACCACCCTCCGAGTAAGCATCTTCCACTGTTGAGCAGCTTTACCAGAAGTTCTTCCCAATGCTGAGGTGGAATCTCTTTCTTTGGAGGCTTTTAAACAGAGGCTGGATGGGCATCTGTCGGGGGTGCTTTAATTGAGAGTTCCTGCATGGCAGAAAGGGGGGGTTTGGACTGGATGGCCTTTGTAGTCTCTTACAACTCTAGGATTCTATGTGTGGAATCGCCAATCAACAAATCGATTCAGTTCTAGCTGGGATTAACCGACAGGCCTGAAGAGTCTGCAAGGCACAAGAACTCCTTGTGAAAATCTGAGTGTGATTCCTAAAGATGGATCATAGCTGTGGGGTAATGTCCTTTTCTAAAAATAAAAACAGCTCCGGAACAGGGATGGGAAAGAGAGGTATGAATTTCCCAGACAGTCTGTACCTCTGCAAACTGAATCAACCTGATCGTATCCTCAGGCAGTAGAGATTTTTAAATAAACGGATGGAGATGGTGGGGGGCGGTGGGGGGAAGAGGAAATATTTTGCATGCAACAGGATTACAAAAAGCCAGGATCTCTGGGGGGGAAAAAGGCAGAGGCTGCATCTACACTGTGGAAATAATGCAGTTTGACACCACTTTGAGTGTGGTAGCTCCATTCCATGGAATCCTAGGATTTGTAGTTTTGCAGTGTCTTTAGTCTTCTGTGCCAAAGAGTGCTGGTGCCTCACCAAACTATAAATTGCACTTTGAAAAGCAAGCCCTGGAAACAGCACCGAAAAAGCCCACAACTTGGTTCCGATACGTGGATGACACTTTCCCCATTTGGAGCCATGGAGAAGAAGATCTGGCTGTGTTCCTGAACCACCAGAACAACATCCACCCTACCATCCAATTCACTATGGAAAAAGAAAAGGAAGGAACACTGCCATTCCTGGATGTCCTAGTCATCTGCAAACCAAACCAATGTCTGGGACACACAGTATACAGAAAACCCACACATACAGATACCTGTACAAGAACCCTAACCATCACCCAGGACAAAAAAGAAGCACAATAAAAACACTGGTAGACCGGGCAAAATGCATCTGTGAACCCCACTTCTTGGAAGAGGAATTGAAGCACCTAGACCGGGCTCTACAGGCAAATGGTTACTCCAGCTCAGACATCAGAAGGGCTGCCAGACCCAGAAAATCCCAGAGGACTGAAGACAAGCAGCCACCCAAAGGGAAGGTATTTTTACCATATATCAAAGGAGTCACAGACAGAATAGGGAAAGTGGTGAGGAAACACAACCTCCAAATGGTTTACAAACCGACCAAGAAAATCCAACAAATGCTGCGCTCAGCGAAGGACAGGAGAGACCCTCTCACAGCCGCAGGAGTTTACCGCATACCATGCAGCCGTGGACAAGTCTACATAGGGACCACAAAATGCAGTGTTCAAATGTTCAAACAAAAGGAACATGAGAGACACTGCAGACTGGGCCAGCCAGAAAAATCAGCAGTAGCAGAACACATCATAAACCATCCTGGGCACAAAATGCTGTTTGAAAACACTGACATTCTGGACCATGCCAACAACTATCAGTTCAGAATACACAGGGAAGCCATCGAAATCCACAAACACTTGGACAGCTTCAACAGGAAAGAAGAAACCTTTAAAGTAAACAAGGTTTGGCTACCAGTCCTGCAAAATAGGAAATGAAAATGGGAAACCACCCAGGGTCAGGGGCTTTCCCAGCAAACAATGATAATCATTTAGCAGACACTAATCCTCTTTTGCATATCCTCCCACCCTGAGCCCCTGCCATCAACAACAGAACAATACCCAGTTTACACGGGAATCACTCCTCTCTACTTAGAGTTTCACAGTATATATCAGGGGTAGGCAACCTTTCCCCTTTAAGGGCCGAGGGACTTCAGCTCCCAGAATCCCAGGAGCTATTGGCCAACATGGGACTATTGGCCAACATGGCTGAGGCTTCTGAGAGCTGAAGACCCTCGGCCCTTAAAGGGGAAAGGCTGCCTACCCCTGGTATATATAGACCCACTCTCTTCCATTCCAGCATTCTCTGAAGATGCCAGCCACAGATGCTAGCAAAACGTCAGAAAGAAACTCTTCTAGAACATGGCCACACAGCCCCAAAAACCCACAAATATTATAGATGCCGGCCATGAAAGTCTTTGACTTCACATTATAAATTGCAGGATTCTGTAGGATGGAGCCAGGGCAATTAAAGTGGTGTCAAACTGCATTATTTCTACAGCGTAAATGCATCCAGAATTTGAGTGTCCATCTCTGCTTGAAACATCATCCCATAATTCCTGATGTGCCTGGGGAATTCTTTAAGGGCCCTTTCAATTGCAATGTATATTTATATTTATCAATTGCAATATATATTTATTCAGTTCATAGGGCGAAATTTCACTTTAACAGCCATGGCTGCATGTTGTGGAGTCCTGAGATTTGAAGCTTGTTGAAGCAACAGTGGACTCTGGCAATTCTAAGCATCACTCCTAAACTGCAAATCCCAGGATTCCATAGGATGATGCAGCTGTGGCAGTTAAAGTGGAACCAGCAACACCAGATTGTGGTCATGTTGGCAAAAGTTGTTCAGAAATAAAAACAGACATGGTAGGAGACCCTGCACTGTTTGCTTTTGTCTGCATCTCCTGGGAAGGGCAAGAGTTGTCTCCTTCCTCTCCTCTCCTCCCCCCAAATTGTTGTTATGCGCTTTTAAGTTGTTTCCGACTTATGGCAACCCTATCACATGGGTTTCTTGGCAAGATTTGTTCAGAGAGGGTTTGTCTTTGCCCTCCTCTGAAGCTGAGAGAGTGTGACTTGCCCCGGATCACCCAGTGGGTTTCCATTGTGGAGCAGGAATTTGAATCCTAGTTTCCAGAGTCATAGTCCAACACTTAAACCGATACACCATGCCAAGTTAATGAAGCACAAATGACTTTTCCACTTCAACTTCAGTTTGCAGCAATGGAAGTAAGCTGAGGACAAAGGAGAAGGAGGGGAGAGAAACCAGGACATTTTAAAAGCAACTGAGAAAGTCCCTACCAAATCAGTAGAGTTGGAAGGTATGGTGGAGGGGGTTTCTGAGGGGGAAAGGCTGCTGTATAAGCCCTTCTCCTCAGCCCTTCAAGAAATGCACTCTGCACTGCCTCAAGAGACACTATCGATGTTTGAACATTGCACAGAACATCCATCCTGGGTTTCAGCCTTGCTCCTGGCTCCCTCTTTTCAAAACTCGCTCCCCCTTTCCTCTTTTCTTGCCTTTATTTTAAAGAAGCTGCTTGTGCCACTTGCTGGCTTTGTCTCTCTTCATTAGCCTGGCTCTGGGACTAGCTTTTATTTTTGAACAACAAAAACACCCAGATTAGTGTGTGTCGCTCGGCCTTCTTTGCCTGCGGGCTTTCTGCGCACCGCGGAGATGTCAGACTCTTTCGTCAGCTCCAGCAAGAACATGAAATACTGCCTAAGCCATGAAAGGGTGATGCTAGTAATTCCCCCCTTTTCCCCTTTTTTAGGGGATGACAGGGAAGCCAAGTTTGAAATCCTAGCCTCAAGTAAAGTAGGACCATTGACTCAATTGCTGAATGGTGATCCCACATGGAGATGAAGTCAGTAGGTCTACTCTGCTTAGGACTAACAATAGGACTGAGGCCAAAATCTCAGACCTGGTCAGAGTTTAGAAGACACAGGCTACAAACCATAGAGTAAACATGTTAACTGCAGTGTTTTGCTTAAAAAATGTTAGAAGGTGGAAACATTATCCTCCCTCGCCCCGATTACCAGCAGGACAGACCTCAGTTTCCCAGTGCTGCTAGATGGCATCTCTTTTCCTGTAGTTGCATCTATTGCTCCATGTCCTAATCTCTGGAGCAGCAGAAAACAAGCTTGCTCTGTCTTCAACATGACACCCCTTCAAATATTTAAAGAGGGCTATCATGTCACCCCTTAACCTTGTCTTCTCCAGGCTAAATCTATCCAAATCCCTAAGCCACTCTTCAAATGGCTTGGTGGTTTCCAGACCCTTCACCATTTTGGGTTGCCCTCCTTTGTCCATATTCTTCTTGAATTGTGGTGTCCAGAATTGGACACAGGATTCTATGTGAGGTCTGACCAAACCAGAACTTTAAACAGGTTTTATGCTGTTTATGTCCTGCACAGACCCATCTGCAATGCAAGGACAGAAACGTTCAGAGCTGAAGTTGTCCCACCATTTATTGGCCGTGTGAATAAAGACTGAAATTTTCTTTTTTGAAATGTCAGCAGATGGTCCGGCGGGGGGTGGTGGGGATTGCTAAATAACATTCAAGAGCACTTCAGTATGGACCTTATCACACGCTGGCCACGAAGCGAAAAGTAACCAAAATAAGAATAAATTCAGTTCTATACCGAAATGAACTGAAAGAGCTCCCGCAATATGTAAATGCCTACCACACGCAATTACCGCCATAGTGCATTTATCGCGCTTCCCGGGACACGCATCCTGGAAACGTATTCTCCGTGCACACACAAGTTAGAAAATCCCATAAATTACAAAGATAGGACCATGTTTACCCGTCCCATTTGTTGCCCAATCCAAACAGGAAGGACACGTCATAAGATGCTTTCTCACAGATCCATGGGAAGTAGCGCGGGGAACCATGGGTCAGGGCGGGGAAATGCTTCACAATACGTATTGCGTGATCATATGTATTTCGCCTGCGCAGCCATTGTGCAATGATTCCGAAAGCTCGGTTGTACTTCCCCGAAAAACCGAATGTCAAAAGATCTCAATTCGTTACGGATTAGCTCCGGGTTCTGCCGAGTTTCGGTGCAACGTCGTGTGTAAACACGGGGAAATAATATGTATTAGCTACGGATACCCTTTGGATTAGGTCTGCTTTAGACCCCGTGTGATAAGGTCCTAAATCAGGGCTGAAGGAAAAGGGAAACTCAGAAGAAATTTAATTTAGTGGGAGAAGCTCAAGATCCTAATTCAGCAAATTTTTAGATTTGTTGGGTGGTTGGAGGCAAGGGAACAAAAACAGCCATGTTGGAGGGTTGTTTGGGAGCCCTTTCTGTGATTTCTTTTTACAAGTTGAGTATCCCTTATTGGGAATGCCAAAATATTCCAAAACCCCAAACTTCTTTCTTGGGTGGCTGAGATATTGACACTTTTGCTTTGATTCAGTATACGTGAAATTTGACTTCATGCACAAAATTATTAAAGATACTGCATAAAATTTTGTTGTTGTTGTACGCATTCAAGTCATTTCTGACTTGATGGCGACCCTAAGGCATCCCTAACATGGGGTTTTCTGGGGCTGAAAGTGTGTGCCTCACCCAAGGTCACCCAGTGGGCATCCCTGGCCAAGACAGGTATCAAACCCAGGTCTCCCAGTGTTGTAGTCCAGTGCTCAAACCACAACATCACATTGGCTCTCTGTATAAAATTACCTTCAGACTATTTGCATAAGCTGTATATAAATATATGTACTAGAAGAAGAAGAAGAAGAAGAAGAAGAAGAAGAAGAAGACTAGGACTGGGAAGAGCAGCTATGAAAGAACTAGTCAAGATCCTAAAGAGTAAAGATATACAACTGAGCACTAAGGTTAGAATCGTCCAAGCCATCGTATTCCCCATCGCCATGGATGGATGTGAGGGATAGACAGTGAAGAAAGCCAGCAGAAAGAAAACCAAAAGACAAATGGGTCCTTGAACAGATCAAGCCTGAACTCTCTTTGGAGGCCAAGATGATTAAACTTGAGGTTGCTGTACTTTGGACACATCATGAGAAGGCATGAATCACTGGAAAAGACAATAATGCTAGGAAAGTTGGAGGGATGTAGAAAGAGAAGAAGATCACATGCCAGATGGATAGACTTTATTAGAGTGGCCATGGGCCTGAATCTACAAGACTTAAGCAGAGCAGTAAAGGACGGGGGGGGGGGGGGGGGGTCTTGGAGATGTCTCATCCAAAGGGTCACCATGAGCCAGTGTTGACTCAAAGGCAGCAAACAACAACAGTATATATAGTATATAGTATATATACTAGGTCAACATGGTGTAGTGACCTTTATGAAGCTTGGCCATAAAACCCATTGGGTGACCTTGAGCAAGTCATATGCTCTCAATGGTAAACCTCCTCTGAACAAATCTTGCCAAGAAAACCTCATGATAGGATCACCTTAGAGTCTCCATAAATCTGAAATGACTTGAAGACACAACAACAACAACGACAGTACTAAACATAATTGAATTTTGTGTTTAGACTTGGGCTCCCTCTGCAAGATATCTCATTATGTACATATATGCAAACAAAAGAATTCCAAAATCCAAGCAAAAAAACAAACAAACAAAAACTCAAATCCAAAACGCTTCTGGTCCCAAACATTTTGGATAAGGGAGACTCCACTTGTGTTGTTTTTTTCCAAATGTGGTACTTTAAACATTGGGGCGAGGGTCTTCAGGAGCTTCTCGGGGACCAGGAAATGGGGTCTTACAAGCCACACATGGCTTACTGGCCACACTTTCTCCATCCCAGTCTTAACCAAAATCCATCCCAGTCTTAACAAGGAAACCCTTTTCCTCTGGACCAGTCACCCAGGCCAGCATCTTGAGAGGGCAGAAGGATACCCACAGACCGAGGTATAGGAGGCGATGGAAGACAAGACCCCAAATTCAGAACTTCCTAGCAGCTATTATTTTATTTTCTGAAGCGTGCTTTTGGCACACGACTCTCCAAACAATGTGACAATCAATGTCTTTCTTGGCTTCCTTATTTATTTCTTCCCAAAGAAGGGTTGGAAGGAGGAAGAAGAGCTATTCTTCTTGGAGATGCACCTTGGATTGGCTGCCATCGGTGCCGCATCCTGTGGGGAGGTTTCCATGGCTACCCGGGAGGCCTTGGCAACCAAACCCTATTGGGGATGTGGATGCAACGGGGCCTCCGTGCGCACACAGCACATGTTTCATAACACCGATAATAATAGTCACGCAAGGCACCTTAGAACCCGCTCTCCGGGGGCTTTTTTGTGAGCGTTAATGCTTTCTTGAGCTCCTGGGGAGAGGAAGTCTAGAGAACTGGAAAATCAGAGGTTTTTGGGGGGCAGCTTTGCCTTCTGAGCTCAGGATGTACCTGTAGCTTGTACCTCAACAGGTGGCTCTCTCGTCTTTCCCTTGTCTTTCTCAATGATGCTCCTCACCTCTCCTTGGCAATCTGTTCCAGGCAAAGGATGATTACTCTCATAGGGGCGGTTCTCCCTCCTCTTTCTTCTCTGCCTCCATTGTTTTCGTCTTACATCTTGGTGAGCTCGTCGTAGGAATCTTGTTGGTATTTAATGGGCATGGATGTTCCCTGACACCTGCATTCACCCCACCCAACTTTTGGGCCACTGAATAATGTTCATATTTCAGTGAAGAGTTTCATAAGTGGGTTTTCACACATAGAGTCATAGACTCATAGGACGTCATCACACGGGGGAAATCTGCTGGTTAATCCACACAAATCCCAAACAGAAACTGGATTTGTGCCTCACGATTTCACACGACGTTGCACAGAAACTGGACAGAAACTGGACAGAAACTGGTGTTATCCGAGATCTTTTGAAATTTGGTAGTTTTGAGGAAATGCAATTGCGAAATTAAGTTAATTTCGCATTTACCGTAATGTGAAAAGCAAATGCGCATTTGGGAGCATTTCCCTGCTTTTCCCATGGTTCCACGGCGAGCATTCCTCTATCTGCGCATGTGCAAGAAGATCATTTCTAGTACATTTACAGGCTTTTCTCACTTGTGTGTGAACGTTAAATGCGCTTACTTTAATTTTGCAATTAAGGTAATTACGTGTGAAAGTCATTTGCGGAGTCAAGGTTTATTTTCAGTTTATTTTCGGAATACCTCATTTCCACTTTATTATCGCTTTCTGGCCCACGTGTGATAACATCCATAGAGTTGGAAGAGACCACAAGGGTCATCCAGTCCAACTCCTGCCATGTAATTTTTGTAGTAGAGCCAGTATGGCATAGTGGTTTGACTGTTGGCCTATGACTCTGGGAGACCAGGGTTTGATTCCTGGCTTGGCCATGAAACCCACTGGGTGACCTTGGGTAAGTCACATGCTCTCAGCCTCAAGGGAAGGCAATGGCAAATGCCTCCTCTGAACAAGAAAACCCTATGACAGCTTTGCCTTAGGGTTGCCATAAGTCAGGAATGACTTGAAATTACACAACAACAACAAATCTTTCCAGGACAGCCAGTGTGGCATTGTGGTTTGAGCATTGGACTCAGAGTCTGGAGACCAGGGTTTGAATCCCCACTAGGCCATGGAAACTTATGCCTGACCTTGGGCATCTTCCCTCAGCCTCAGAAGGAGGAAAAGGCATACCCCCTCTGAACAAGAAAACCCTGTGATAGATTCACCTTAGGGTCGCCACAAGCTGGAAATGACTTGGAGGCACACAACAGCAACAACCTTTAATTTTAGACCAGGCCTGGTGCATAACTCTTTGAAAGTTGCACTCAATTCTCTAGTATGGAAGAAACAGCCCCTGTGTATTATTCCCCATTGCACAAGGAGACAATCAGTTGTGCAACATCATTATTTAGTGCAAGGGTCATAGAATCATAGAGTTGGAAGAGACCCCAAGGGCCATCCAGCCAAACCCCCTTCTGCCATGCAAGAAGACAACATCCAAGCACTCCCTGTGACAGATGACCATCCAGCCTCTGTTTAAAAACATTCGAAGAAGGCAACTCCACCACCTTCCAAGGCAGCGTCTTCCACCATCAAAGGATTCTTGCCCTCATGAAGTTCTTCCTAATGTTGACCTGGAATCTCTTTTCCTCTAGTTTGAATCCATTGCTCCATGTCCTGGTCTCTGGACCATCAGAAAACAAGCTCGCTCCCTCCTCAATATGACATCCCTTTAGATATTGAAACAAGGCTATCATGTCACCCCTTAACCTTCTCTTTCAAACATACCCAGCCTCCTAAGCCACTCCTCATGAGGCATGGCTTCCAGACCCTTCACACAAGACAACTGTTGTAGAAGTATGGCACTATGAAGTTACACTACTCAAGCAAGATGTGGGATCTTGGACACCATTTAAACCTCTTGGCAGTCAAGTAACTCCCCTACACCTCCCCAAATCTTGGATAATTTCATCTCGTCTGAACATTGTCAGTACCAACGTTATAAACCTTAGATCATGTGGCCCCTGAAGGATGCTTTTGTGGCCCTTGACAATTCTAGACACTTTGAACTCCCTCTTTTGCAGACATAATGGAAAGTAAATTGCCTCCTGGAGCCACAACTCACCTTTTGGCTAGGTTGAATAGGGATGTCATGTAGAAGTGGAAGCAAGCCTTTTCCTTGCAGCTCCAGAGAATAGAACACAGGCCAGTGGCTTCAAATGACAAGAAAAGGAGAATCCATCTAAATATTAGAAAGAATTTCCTAACAATTAAGAGCTTTTCAAGAGTGGAGGGGACATCTTTGAAAGTCTCTAAATCGAGGTTGGATGGGCATCTTTCAGAGGTGCTTTAGTTGTGTCTTCCAGCATGGCAGAAGGGGGTTAGACTATATGGCCCTTGGATTCCATTTCATTCTTTGATCCTGTCATTCCAGGTTGCAAGAGAGTGCTGCACTATTCAATTTCTAAAAAAGAAAAATACACTTCTGGCTCCTTTACTATTTTATTTTTGGCAGTCCATTGGCCTCTGGAGTGTATCAGTGGCAAAAAAATGGTCCTTAGATCCACCGCAGTTACCCCCCCCCTCCTTGTTCTAGATCCTGTCTGCTCTTCAAGGCATCAGTTCCACATTTGTCCTTTCCCTTCTGCTTTTGACCCCAGACAAAAACAGTTCAGAGATTTGATTATGGCTCTCTCTAATCATATCTTGCCTGGACATCAAATGGGCACAGTATTCAGATGCATGCATTCCATTTACTGGACAACCTTTGCTATGTCTCTTCCCATTTTAATTTCCCTTTCCCAGCGTCTGTACAGTTTAGACAGTGAAAATGTTCACTCCTTCATGATGACAATGACAATGACATTTATTTAAATCCTGGCTTTGCCCCCTAAAACTCAAGGCAGCTTACACATTAAAACAAATACAGAAGAGCCAAAATATTGAAAGGTTAACATTAAAGTGTAATTAAACAGTAAACATTAAGACTAACATTACTGTTAGTCCTAAGCAGAGCAGACCCATTGAATCCACTGGATTTACCCATGTGTTTGCTCACCATTCAGCAACTGATTGAATGGATCCACTCCACTTCATATTAACTAACAAGATTCCAACCTCAAAATGTAAACATTTAAAAACCTCCATAGAAGGAGAAGCATTCTCCAAGGCAGCAGCATCCACTGTTGAACAGCTCTTACTGTAAGGAAGTTCTTCTTAAAGTTAGGTGGAATCACTTTCCCTAGAGTTTGAATCCATTGCTCCATGTCTTAGGAGCTTATCACATTAACATAAAAGCCGACATCACCCAAATGGGATGCATCCAGAACGCTGGATGGAGACAGGAATTATTGCACTGTAATTCACTGCCGATTCCGCCAGGCGACTGCATCCCGGGTCCCAGCTGCACTTAGCCAGTGCGTTTTCAAAGTTGGAAGTTTTCCATTTTCAAAAAAGGGCTGGCTGAGCATGGCTGGGACCCAGGATGCAGTCGCCCGGCAGAATTGGCAGCGAATTACAGTGCGATAATTCCTGCCTCTATCCAGCATCCCAGCTGCATCCCATTAGGGTGATGTCAGGTTTTATGTTAACGCACTAAGCTCCTTAGTCTCTGGAGCAGCAGAAAACAAGCTTGCACCATCCTCAAATATCCCGATATTTAAACAGGGCTATCATGTCACCTGTTAACCTTCTCTTCCTCAGGCTAAACATACCCAACTCCTTGAGCCATTCCTCATAGGACTTTATGGTTCCCAGACCCGTCACCATTTTGGTCACCCTCCTCTGGACACGCTCCAACTTGTCCACATCCTTTTTAAATTGTGGTGCCCAGACTGGACAAAGGATTATTCCAGGGGAGATGTGAGAGCACATTTCTTTTGAACGTGCTTTCCAGACTTCTCTGCCCAACCCCTCTTTCTCTATAGATGCTGGGATTAAATTTGGATGGATTCATTTCAACTGCTGCTTATGTCCACTCTTTGTTCTGTTTACTTATTCTTCCTGTCTCTTCTCTGTTGTGGTATCCTTACTATATACGATTGAAAAGCACTGTTCTTTCCGCACTGGCACAGTTTCCTTAGATTGTTTTTCAAAGTGAATTGCTAAGCCGACTTGCAAACAGATGGAATGGGAGGTCAAGATGGCATGATTAAAATAGGTAAATGAAGGTCAACAGTGTGAGAAATCAGTTAAGAAGTCTCTGGCTCAAATCGCTGGTGGTGTCAAAGCGTTACCGCCAAAAGTGATTTGATTCCTCCGCTACATATGATCATTTCAGCAATATAGAAGTCAAGCAACAAAGGAACAACAAGGGAGCAACAAGGCTTGGAGGTGTAATGTTTGGACTACAAGTCCCAGAGCCCCCCACCTATCTAAGGTGGAGTCTGGAGCTTGTAGTTCAGCAAAATAATTTTTCAGATTTCTGTGAAGGACCTGTGTGTTATTGGTTATGCTATGACAATCCATAGTATCCCTCAGACAGCATGGGTTGCTGAGACGCTGTTACACCAATGTATGCATTTTTACATTCGTTGCACACGGAGGTATTCAGTTCCTTCTTGTGTAAATGTGCCTCCTCCACTGTAGTTGACATATGCAACAGTCCATCACATCCTCATAACAAGATAATGGCTGGAGAAGGTGGCAGATTGGTTAGAAAACATGAGGCTGTGATTCCAAAGCTGGGAGAATGGTATTTTCTCTCTTCTCTCAGTTGCTGAACTGTGGTTTAATGATGCCAAGGTGCCCCTCTTCTCCCCTGGTCACTAGTTGGACATGGTGCAATCCTCCAGCATTGACAATTGGGTTGTGCTGAGTAGAAAGGGAGGCAGAAACACACTGGCACAGTGTTATACCCCCTTGCCTGGTGCAGCATTATTATTATTATTATTATTATTTTATTATTATTATCCTAGAACCCTATAGTCCTATAGTTGGAAAGGCCCCCAAGGGCCATATATATATAGCCAACCCCATTTTGCCATGTAGGACCACACAAATGAAGCACTCTTGAAAGATGCCCATCCAGCCTCTGCTTAAAGACTTCTGAGGCAGTCCATTCCACTCTCAAACAGCTCTTACAGTCAGGAAGTTCTTCCTAATGTGTAAGCCAAATCTCTTTTCTTGTCATTTGAATCCAAAGAAGGAGAAAGACCCAGCCTCCAAAGAAGTCTATTTCACTCTCAAAGAGCTCTTACTGTCAAGAAGTTCTTCCTCACATTTTGGTGGAAAGTCTTTTCTTCTCATTCCAGTCCCTTGGTTTGTGTTCTAGTCTCTGGAACAGCAGAAAACAAGCATGCTCCAATAACAATTACTATCATCATCATCATCATCATCATCATCATCATCATCATCATCATCATCCCTATCTTTTCTCCAAAACCAGGGCTCAAGGCAGCTTACAAATGAAAATGAGTACAATGAGAGGGCCATTGGGGTGTAATGGTTTGAGTGTTGGACTAGGATGCCTGGAGACTAGGGTTTGAATCACACACTCTCAGCCTCAGAGGATGGCAATGGCAAACTCCATCTGAAGAAACTTGCCAAGAAAATTCTGTGATAGGCTCACCTTAGGGTCACCATAAGTCGGAATTGGCTTGAAGGCACACAACAACAACAACAACAACAACATAGCTAAAACAGAAGAAAGCATAATTAAAATGGAATTAAACAATTTAATTCAGAGGTTTTGTCACACTGTTAGGAATTGCTCCTAGAGCACCTCTCACTATTGGAAACCCAGTTGTTTTCTTTGCCCAGAAGTGTTGAATCCCCACTTGCAGGTCTTGATAATTTCATAATCATTCCACTCTATTTGTCTTCAGTTCTCTCTTTTGGTTTGTTCTCCATCCCTCCATATCATCCTTTTTGGTATTCTCTGAACCTGTTCCTGTGTCTCTAGATCCTTCTTAAAATGAGGCCACAGCTATAATCCAAGCTTTCTTTTTCTGCTGCTGTTGCTATTGTTAAATTTATTTATTTATCTCCTGCCTTTCCCCCCAGCCCTGGAACTCAAGAGGATTTATTTGTGAATGCAGTGGGACCTTGGTATTCATTGTGTTTGGGTTCCAGGATCCCCTGCGGATACCAAAATCCGTGGATGCTCAAATCCTATTAAATACAATGGTGTAGTAAAATGATGTCCCTTATATAAAATGGCAAAATCAAAATTTGCTTTTTTGGAATTTATATATTTCTTTTTTCTTCTTCAAATGGTGGATGGTAAAATCCATGGATAAAGAATCTGTGAATATGGAGTGCTGACTGTATCAAAATAGAAACAGCTGTTAGCACATCCTGCACAGCTAGTATTATTTTGGGGTACAAATGAGAAGAAAATAGCAGTTACAGAGAGGCCAATGGCATGATCCTGGAAAGGTCATGATGATGTCTGCAAAGCCAAGTTAACTTCTCATGCATAGTCACATAAGACCTGAGTATTGTGTTTTCCCAACCCCCTGCCATGTGCATTTCCGCTTGAAGGTCAAAAACAAAGAGGTCTCTTAGCCTAAAGCAGTAAGCCAATCTCGCCGCTAGCTTCCATCATATTTCCCAACACCTCATCCTGTCCTAACTCCCTGGAGTTGTCCTGATCGTATCACTCCTTGATTAAATCAATGTCACCGCCATCAAACAAAAATATTCCTTTTGCAATTCTGAAGTTAAAACCATCAGCCATCTGAGAATCCCAGTGTTTCTGAGATTCCTGGAAAACCCACCCCAACTGCCTCAAGACACAGTTTGGCCCATAAATATGCCCACTTTGGTCCATTTGGAATCAGGCAGAAATTCTGTATAATTCAGACTTGACCACTCAGTACTGCAGCCAAGGCAGAGTGCTAAGCCACATTCAACACAAATCCAATACCTCTGCAATTGGTAAGGCATTGCCCTACCCAAAAATCACTGTCCACTACCATCTTTTATATCTTAGTTTGTGTGTGTGTGTAAGTGCTTTCCAAGTGTGTTGATTCCCCTTTTCCTAAATAAGCTAAAATAATTTGGAATCTACCTCTGGAGCTCTTTGGGTTAAAAATCAATAGACAACCGATAGACATAGGTTGAAAATCCTGGCTAGAGTTACCTTGGCCTTCTTGCTGCTCCCTGTTGAGCTAAATTAATTTCTCCATCAAATTCAATTTGTGGGTGCCCTCTTGGGACCTTAGGGTTTTGGGTAAAACAGCTAAATAAGAATTAATGAATTAATAAAATGCTGCCTCTGAGCATAAGCAGTGTGCATGGATCTGCTTCCACATGCAAACTGTAGCAAACCTGCAAATGCACTGTGGCTCAATCAGTGCATTTGGATCAAGATCTCCTTTGCAACTGAGTTTGCTTGCTTCCTTCCAGTGCTATCTCCAGGGAAGACCTATCCAAGCAGCAGGAGACACAGTCCACATTGTTGCTACCTTATTTTCATCCTCCGAACTCTTTGCAAAAATCTGTTCTCTCCCCCCGCCCCATCTTCTTTCTTTCTCGCTTTCCTATGCGCAGCCCTCCAACCAGGCTTATAAATATGAGCAAAACAACCCAGCATGCCAGGATTGAAGACAGAGGCTCTCAGAGCTGCAGAGGCGGTGAGCACCATGCTGAGTCCTTCTCCGCAGGGGAGTCGCTCTGTGCATCTTTTCCATCAGGCAAATGAGAAAGTTCAGGCAGAGAGCAGCCAAGGTCCCGGCAAAGGCAAGACTAGATCAGCTGCCTAGCAGACCAGGGCTGTATCCGCACTGCAGAGATAATCCAGTTTCATACCACTTTAACTGCCATGGCTCAATGCTATGGAGTTCTGGGAGTTTTGTGACACTTTTAGCTTTTTCTCTCAGAGAGCTCTGGTGCCACAACAAACTATAATTCCCAGAATTCCATAGCATTGAACCATGATAGTTTACAGGCTGCATCCACACCACAGATATAATCCAGGTTGACAACACTTTAACTGTCATGGCTCAATGCTATGAAATTCTGGGAATTGTAGTTTATTGTGGCTAAATGTCTCACATCCATGGCAGTTAGAGTGGTGTCAACCTGGATTATTTTTGCACTGTGGATACAGTCCAGCAGACCCTTCCTGTTTGACTTTGGACACATCATTTCCCTCCCAGCTTAACATTTAACAGATGAAAACTGAGACACATGTAGCCCAGCAACACAACAATGTGTTCAAGATGGAAAATGTTACAAATGAGGAAGTAACTAGAGAACAGGATCAAAATTCAAATGGTCCTTAGAAAGACGGGTCAAAACTAATAACATGAATTTCAGTGGGGAAAAATGTACACTTTGGCAGAAAAAATGAAATGCACAGATATAGGATGGGAGGACACCTGGCTTAACAAGACTCCGGGCGTTTTCACACAGGCGGCTCTAAAGCCGCCTGGAAGCCCCCTGGAAGCAATCAAGAGCCGTTCCGGCGGCGAAAACAGCAGCCGCCGGAAGGGCTCCTGACTGCCTCTGGCAGCAGCCCCTCTAATTCCTTTTTAGAAAAGGAATTAGAAATATGGGGCTAAAGCCAGCTAGCGGCAGGGATGGTGCAGGGATTGCGCAAGATGGGGCGGGGCTTGCTGCAACGTCGTTTGAAAAACGACAAGCAAGACCCCGGAGTGAGGCAGGGATGGCGCAGGATGAGGAGGGGCTTGCTGCGACGTCGTCTGAACTTTTAGGTTCTGGAGCCGGAGTGGGGCCGGACGGAGGTAGGTTTGCCTCCGTGTAAAGCCCCGTGTGAAAACGTCCACAGTGTGAAAGGGATCTAGGAGTCCTAGTAAACCACAAGATGAACATGAGCCAACAGTGTGATGTGGCAACTAAAAAGGCCAATGCGATTCTAGACTGCATCAACAGAAGTATAATGTCTAGATCAAGGGAAGTAATAGTGCCACTCTGTTCTGCTTTGGTCAGGCCTCACTTGGAATAATACTGTGTCCAGTTCTGGGCACCACAATTCAAAAAGAATACTGAAAAGCTGGAACATCTCCAGAGGGCTACCAAAATGGTGAAGGGTCTGGAAATCATGCCTTATGAGGAGAGACTTAGGGAACTGGGAATGTTTAGCCTGGAGAAGAGATGGTTAAGAGGGGATATGATAGCCCTGTTTAAGTATTTGAAAAGGTGTCATATTGAGGATGGATTGAGCTTGTTTTCTGTAATTCCAGAGAATAGGACCTGGAGCAATGGATGCAAACTACAGGAGAAGAGATTCCTCCTAAACATTAAGGAGAACTTCCTGACAGTAAGAACTGTTCAACAGTGGAAGACTGTTCTTCTTTGGAGGTCTTTAAACAGAGGCTGGATGTCCATCTGTTGAGGGTGAGTTCCTGCATGGCAGAATGGGGTTGGACTGGATGGCCCTTGGGGTCTCTTACAACTCTAGGATTCTATGATTCCACGATTCTGTGATTCTAAGTACGGGGAGAGGCTGCAGCAATTCTCTTTTGGCTGAGCCTGTAGGGAAGCACATGATTCTGTTCTTGTCATGCCTCGTTCCCAGGACCCAAGTTCAGGCTATGACACAGACAGGAACAGAGAAGGACAGGATGCCATGACTTGTTCCCAAGACCCACGTTCAGACAATGACACAGACAGGGAAACAGAAGTACAGGGGGATGCGCCAGCACTTGTGACAGACAACAACACTCCCCAGCAGCCACAGCACACAGACATGGACTCGACAGTACCTCCCACAGCCAAAATGCAGCTGAGAAAGAGAGGGGCTGTGATGGTAAGAGCATTCAAACCGGAAACGCTCATGAATCTGGCAACAACTGCAGGAGGCTACTAGCCCATAAATATTCCAGCAAGCACCAAAGGAGTCAGGAGGAGTTGGAGATACTGAACTAGAAGGATGGATGTCCCGACTCAGTAGAAGGCAGCTTCCTAAGAGAAAAAAATCATCCATGAAAATAGCAGCAAGAAAGCATCTCTCTGCCCTGAGCAAAGGATCTTGGAAGCCATGAAATGGCATCATCACAGGTACTAATCAAGTAGGAGGTTAATACCACCCAAGGACCCAGAACGCATTTCGTCATCTTATTTAGGAAGCTAAGCAGGGTCAAGTCTGGCATGTACTTGGATGAGAGGCCACCAGGAGGGAAGACCAGGGATCTCCAGGTATGGCTAGGGAAAGGATCTGGCCTGGAATTGTGGAGAGAAGTAAAGGGATGGACGGGTGATGGAAGGAACCTGTGCAACCTTGAATTGAATGTGGTTGAACTGCACTGGACAAACTGTCCAACAGCTATCATAGGGGAACTCTGTACATGTTAGGTATCGGAGGCACTGCACTCCAGTGGTTCCGGTCCTTCCTCTTGGGTAGGTCCCAGAGGGTGCTGCTCGGGGACAGTAGCTCCAGTAAAAGGGAGCTCACCTGTGGCATTCCACAGGGTGCTATTCTGTCCCCGATGTTATTTAACATCTATATGAAGCCGCTGGGTGAGATTATTCGGAGTTATGGAGCTGGGTGTTATCAGTACGCTGATGACATCCAGACCTATTTCTCCATGTCTCGATTGTCGGCCTCGAATTCTGATGGTGCCTCTCCTCTCAATGAATGTCTTAAGGCAGTCATGGGCTGGATGAGGAAAAATAGATTGAAACTGAATCCGGACAAGACGGAGGTGCTCACAGTAGCGTCCCCAAAACCAAGAATTGGGCTGCAACCTCCAGTCCTGGGCGGGGTCACACTCTCCGTAAAGGACTGTGTTCGCAGTCTGGGGGTGCTCCTTGACTCGTCGCTCCTGATGACAAATCAGGTAAATGCGATGGTCAGGAGCGCCTGCTATCAGCTTCGGCTGATATGCCAGCTGCTCCCTTTTCTGGAAGTAAGGGACCTTGAGACTGTGGTGCACGCACTGGTAACCTCACGCCTGGACTTCTGTAATGCGTTCTACATGGGGCTACCCTTGTGCCTGGTTCAGAAACTACAGTTGGTTCAAAATATGGCAGCCAGGCTTGTATCCGGAACATCTAGGAGGGACCACATTACTCCAGTACTAAGGTCCCTCCACTGGCTGCCTATTAGTTTCCAGGCCCAGCACAAGGTGTTGGTTATCACCTATAAAGCCCTAAATGGCTTGGGTCCAAACTATCTCAGGGACCGCCTTGTCCCCTACAATCCTCCCCGTGCTCTCTGGTCCTCTGGGAGGAAATTGCTGCAGCCTCAAAAATCTAGGCTTTTGGCTACCTCCCAGAGGGCTTTTTCTGTTGTCGCCCCTAAATTATGGAACGGCTTGCAGGACGATTAACATCTTTAGACAGCTTTAAAAAAAGCTGTCAAGATGGATCTCTTCCGGCAAGCCTTTCCAGGATAGAATATCTCGGCCTCAGTCCCCTCCTTAGTCCCCTCCTTTCCTTTGGGGAGCCTTATCTGTCTCTCCGAAAAACATTTACCATATTGCCGCAGTCCTCTGTCGTTTTATTGTACGCTTGTGATTGTTGTTTTAACTTTGTCTATTTTTAACTTGTAATAGATTTCATGACTTTTTAAGGGGTGGGTGGGATGTAATTTGTTTTTACTGTTGTACTGCATTTTTACTGTAAGCCGCCCCAATTGATTTCAAAGGGGTGGGGTATAAATATTATTATTATTATTATTATTATTATTATTATTATTATTATTATTATTATTTGCCAGACACCAACAGGTTTGTGCCCAATATGGTTTCCAATGCCAGTCTTCCAGAAGGAAAGGGCATCACCACCTTTGGTCATGCAGGGGTCTTGCCATATGACAGCTGCCCAGCTGAATGAAATCCATGTCCAATATGCTATGCTCATCCAGACGGCATACAACCTCCTCCAGTGTTGCGTTTCCACAGCGGCAGGACCTGGGGCCAAGGGTGACCGCTTCCTCTGCAGACTCAGCGGGCAAAGATTGACCCGTCCTGCGCCCAAGGACAATGAAAGGGCACCTCCTGTCTGTCATTCAGCTCTGGCAGGCAAACACACACACAAGGGTAAAGGAAATGTATTCTGGCAGGTTAGTTCTTCAAGCAGAAAGCAGAAGCCTTGGCCTTTATACAGAGGCTGGAGAAGTTATCTTTTTTTGGCACTGCAGAATCCCAGCAGCCATGCTGAACAGGGGATTCTGGGACCTGGCATCCAAGCTTCTGCTGTTTGTTACAGGAGTGCTGATGTCTCACACGAACAGGGTGAAGGATGACTGAGCACATGTGAAGGATCCATGGTGAAGGATCACTGAAGCTTATTATTATTATTATTATTATTGTTGTTGTTATTATTATTAGTGTTTATTTACATAGTGCTGTAACTTTTGCACAGCACTTTGCAGAATCAAAACAACATAAACAACATAAAACCTGCCAAAATCACAAAATACAATAATAGTAAATAAACTGTTTATCTCATTAAAATGACTAGAGACAATAAAACAGTCTCTATAGTCTGAAGACTATTGGGACACAAGGCGACAGCACTCAGTGTCTGCTCACATTCTCCAGAAAGAGGTAATGAGAGGCACATGCCCTGTGTATTCTGCTGGAGGTAATATACATACCCATTATGACTAATAACCATTAACAGTAACCGGGTCTTCCACAAATGACTCTCATCCATCCTCTTTTAAAGCTACGCACGTTTGGTGATCCTCACTCCATATTGCAGAAGCAAATCCCACGGCTGAAATAGGTACTGGCTGAAGACGTTTGCAAACTGAGTGCCATCCTATTATTATGCCCTGGCTGAGATACAAATGATCTCTTTTGTGCAGCAGCAAACTGGAGCTTTCAAGATGTCCCTGTCACAAACATTATGACTCTGTGGCTTCATGTGCCATGGGATCCAACCCTTGCTCTGTGCAGGATTTCCCTGTTAAGGCACCCCAACCAGCAGGGAGCTTCTTTCTGAAGACGTCCAGAGAAAGAGACACCACCACCTCTCTAGGCAATTGGTTCCATTGCTGAACCACACTCCCTGTCAAAATGTTCCTTCTAATGTTGAATTTATTAAAAAAAGTGCCTGTACTGCAGCCACTCACTCACAAACCTCAAGGTTGTGAGTTCAATCCCAGCCAGGGGCTCCAGGGTCCACTCAGCCTTGGATGATGACGATAATAATAATAATAATAATAATAATAATAATAATAATTTTTATTTATACCCCACCTTTTGCCGTAGCAATCAAGGCGGCTTACAAGTAAAACCAGATACAAAATTACCCCAACAATAACAACAAACATTATGTAAGAAAGAGGTTGGTACTTATAGCCACATTTGGTGGTACTGTAAGGAGACAAAGAAATTCTGGAATAAAATACATGAAATGGTAGAAAAGATCCTACAGATTCAGTTTACTATGGACCCTAAATTATATTTACTAAACATATGTGAAAATGAGATATTGGAACGCAAACATGAGAAACTTTTATTTTATATCACAACATGTGCTAGATTGGCCTTTGCAGTAAAATGGAAAAAGGAAGCTCTCCCTTCAGTGGAAGAATGGTTGCATAAATTGATAGACATGATAGAGTTAGGGGTTGCAGACTGCCAGAAATAGTGCAAATTGAGTCCATTTTTAGGGTTAGGGTTAGGGAATCATGGGAACTGTAGTTTATTGTGGCACCAGAGCTCTCTGACAGAGAAGGCTCAATGTCTCAGGAAAAAAAAACCAATTCCCATGATTCCCTAGCACTAACCCTAACCCTAAAAGTGGACTCAATTTGTACTATTTCTGGCAGTCTGCAACCCCCCTTAGACAGAATTACCAACTCAATAAAGGGACAAGATTGGGAAAAAGGTAAAAAGATCTGGAATCCTATATTTGAATACTTGAAAACAAACTGTCTTAAGGCTAATAACAGTGGTAAAATTAAGGGATAAAGGATCTGTGGTGAAAATTAGTAAGAATCGAGAATATTGAGGTTAAGATTATTATTTCATGATAAGTGATTCAGATATTAGTATAAGCTCCCATGAATCAATTACAAATAGAGAAAGTGTTACGGTTTAGATAATAAGAATATGACTTCACAAGAATTCAGGAAGTCAGATTGGAATGAATGGCTTAGTTTGCTATTATTTGTTTAGTTATTGTTAATAATAATAATAATAATAATAATAATAATAATAATAATTTATATCCCGCCCCTCTGCAGAGCAATCGGGGCGGCTTACAATATTAAATTTTCCATATATATATATTAATACAATTTAAACAACATAAAAATCCCAAATCCCACCCGTCCTTTAAGAAGTAAGGGTTCTTCTTATTCTAGGCCGGGTGGTGCTGGGCTTAGTATCTCTCCCCCAGATGACATCGGATGGTAATGGAGGGAGGGCTCCTCTTCTTGTTCCGGGCCCGATGGTGATGGGCCTAGTGTCTCTCTCCCAGATGACATCGGATGGTAATGGAGGGAGGGCTCTTCTTCTTACTTTAGGCCCGATGGTGCTGGGCCTAGTGTCTCTCCCCCAAATGGCATCAGATGGAATGGAGGGAGGGCTCTTCTTCTTATTCCAGGCCCAATGGTGCTGGGCCTGGTGTCTCTCTCCCAGATGGCATCGGATGGAATGGAGGGAGGGCTCTTCTTCTTATTCCAGGCCCGATGGTGCTGGGCCTAGTGTCTCTCCCCCAAATGGCATCAGATGGAATGGAGGGAGGGCTCTTCTTCTTATTCCAGGCCCGATGGTGCTGGGCCTGGTGTCTCTCTCCCAGATGACATTGGATGGAATGGAGGGAGGGCTCTTCTTCTTATTCCAGGCCCGATGGTGCTGGGCCTAGTGTCTCTCCCCCAAATGGCATCGGATGGAATGGAGGGAGGGCTCTTCTTCTTATTCCAGGCCCGATGGTGCTGGGCCTAGTGTCTCTCTCCCAGATGACATTGGATGGAATGGAGGGAGGGCTCTTCTTCTTATTCCAGGCCCAATGGTGCTGGGCCTAGTGTCTCTCCCCCAAATGGCATCAGATGGAATGGAGGGAGGGCTCTTCTTCTTATTCCAGGCCCGATGGTGCTGGGCCTAGTGTCTCTCTCCCAGATGACATTGGATGGAATGGAGGGAGGGCTCTTCTTCTTATTCCAGGCCCAATGGTGCTGGGCCTAGTGTCTCTCCCCCAAATGGCATCAGATGGAATGGAGGGAGGGCTCTTCTTCTTATTCCAGGCCCTGTTATGTTTGTTTGTTATATGTTATATGTTTATGTAGATGTTTTTGTCATTGTCAGATGTTAGATGTTTTGTGTCTGATTTGTATTTTTTAATAAGAAACAAAGTTTTTTTAAAAAGATAAAAATAAAATAACAACAAACATTATAAACAAACACACTGACCCCGCTTTAAAAATACATTAAATTCAAATATAAGTTAAAACTTAGAATTAAAAAATAAACAAAGTTAAAACAATAGGCAATCTGGGGCAGGATAAAGATATAAGATCTGAGGGAATATATGACAGGAGGGGAACCAAGTTAAATGAGTGGAATATTCCGGGTAAGCCTGCCAGAAGAGATCCGTCTTGACAGCTTTTTAAAAGCCATCCAAGCTGGTAATCTGACGGATCTCTTCCGGCAAGGCGTTCCAGAGTCTGGGAGCTGTGGCAGAGAATATCCTCTGGGAAGTCGCCGGCAAACTAGTTTTTATCGGTTGAAGCAGCTCCCTCACAGAGGACCTGAGGTTGCGGGGTGGATTATATGGAAGAAGGCGATCCCTTAGATAGGTTGGACCCAAGCCATGTAGGGCTTTAAAGGTCATCACCAACACCTTATACTGTGCTCAGAAACCAATAGGCAGCCAGTGGAGAGATTTCAAAACAGGTGTAATGTGATCACTCCTTGGTGATCCGGGGATCATCCTGGCTGCCATATGTTGTACTAATTGTAGTTTCTGAGTTAAGTATAAGGGTAGCCCCATGTAGAGTGCATTGCAGAAGTCGAGTCATGAGGTTACCAGCGCATGTGCTACAGTTTCTAGGTCCCTTACTTCCAGGAAAGGGCGCAGCTGGCATATCAGCTGAAGGTGATAACAAGCGCTCCTGACTGTCGCATTCATTTGATCTGTCATGTGAAGCGATGAGTCCAGGAGCACCTCCAGACTGCGAACACAGGCCTTAGCAGAGAGTGTGACCCCACCCAGGACTGAAGGTTGCAACCTAATACCTGATTTGGGGGCTCCTACTGTAAGTACCTCCGTTTTGTCTGGATTCAGCTTGAGTCGGGTTTTCCTCATCCAGTCCATTACCGCTTCAAGACATTGATTGAGGGGAGAACTGCCATCTGCTGTCATAGCAGCTGACCGAGACATGGAGCAGAATATTTGAGTGTCATCAGCATATTGATAACACCCAGTTCCATGTCTCCTGATGATCTCTCCCAGCGGCTTCATGTAGATGTTGAACAACATCGGGGAAAGAATGGCGCCCTGTGGGACACCATGTTTTAGCTCCGCTTTTGAGGAGTAACTGTCCCCAAGTGACACCCTCTGGAACCTGCCTGAGAAGAAGGAATGAAACCACTGAAGTACCGTGCCTCCGATTCCCAACTCTCTCAGATGTTTCAGAAGGATATCATGATCTATCGTGTCAAAAGCCGCTGAGAGGTCCAGAAGCACCAACTGGGTCACGCTCCCCCCGTCGGTGCTCAGGTGCAGGTCATCTGCCAGAGCGACTGTGGCTGTCTCCACCCCATATCCAGGTCTGAAGCCAGTTTGAAATGGATCTAGAAAATCGGTTTCATCCAAGATCGCTTGGACTTGGAAGGCAACAGCTCGCTCGATCACCTTGCTCAAGAATTGTATATGCAAAACTGGTCTGTAGTTTTTCAAGTCCAGGGGGTCCAGGGAAGGTTTCTTCAGGAGTGGCCTAACAACCACCTCCTTTAGATTTGATGGAACAATTCCTTCCCTAAGGGATGCATTGATGACCTTCTTAAGAAAAGCCATCAAGGCATCACCCCCGTGGACGACCAGCCAAGATGGGCAGGGATCGAGGGAGCACGTCGTCTTTTTTCCTTTTCCTTTTATAGGTTGCTAAAATGAGTCTCCAACTTGTTGTGGGCAATTGGCTTACACAGATTGTAAAGCCCTTATGGAATGCTTAAGTGCACTGATAAGTGGTATAGAAATGTACTTGCTATTGCTATTGCTATTGCTATATGGTCTATAGTCCTATCAGAGAGGTTAATTTATAAATTAAGACTAGCCAAAGGAGAAATAAAAAGAAGAGGACTTTTTGGTATTACATAGGTATCAATAAGAAAGTGCCAAGGCGGGCTTAATGATGACCGTAAAGAAAACAAAAATAATAGAGGATTTACATAAATTTAACCTAAACAATGAGGAATTTGAAACAGTCAAAGAATTCCCATATGTAGGATCAAACATAGATCAGAATGTGGACTGCAATCAAGAAATCAGAAGAAGATTAGGAATGGGAAAGGCAGCTGAGAAAGAACTGGACAAGATCCTAAAGAGTAAAGATACACAACTAAGTACTAAAGTTAGAATTGTCCAAACCATTTTATTCCCCATCGCTATATACAGAAACAAGAGCTGGACAGTGAAGAAAGCAGGTAAAAAGAAAGCCAATTAATTTGATATGTGGTGCTGGAGATGAGTGTGGAGGATACCTTGGATGGTCAAGAAGACAAATCTCCTTGGAAGCCAAGATGTCGAAACTGAGGCTGTCGTACTTTGGCCGCATCATGAGAAGGCATGGCACATTAGAAAAGACAATAATGTTGGGAAAGGTAGAAAGAGAGGAGGAGCACACACCAAATGGACAGACTTAGGGAGGTCACAGGTCTGGATCTACAAGACTTAAGAGGACTGGAAAATAGAGAGTCTTGGAGATGTCTCATCCACAGGGTCTCCATGAGTCAGGATTGACTTGGGGGCAATTAACATCATCAACAACAAACTAATACTAAGCAGAGTGCCAAAGGTGCAAGCATTGTACTTATGGGCAGTTGTGCATACTTGGATGGTGTGTAACTATTTATCACCACTGTCACTATACTACTTTTGTCGCTGGGGTTGCAGAAACAGCTTCCTCGTTGGGCCTCCCACATTACACAACGGATCAATAAGTCTGCTGGCAGATATGCAATGGGTTGCACGATTTTCATATTCAGCAAATGCGTTGTGTAGCATAACCAGCATGGAATTAATTGAGTGTAGATTTACACTACACATGTGTGATGTAGGACCTTGGCCAATAGCCAACCCCGCATGGTTGCTAATGGGGGGGGGGGGGAGTGAAATAGTATTAATTTCGGTGCTCATTCAGAATTTCCTGCCTTGCCTTCTCAACACAAAGGCATCGTTCCACAAGGCACGCGCCTCTTCAAAAGCGTGATGCTTTATCTGCATGCTTCCGTGTAATGCCTTTGCTCATCAGCTTCTCACAAAAACCTCCTTTTTTTTTTGGCTCACTGGCATTGATTCCAGACAATCCATTACCGCCTTCTGCACATTTAATTGATGGCTCAACATTGTGTCGATTGCTCCATTCTTTTGTCGGACAGCAAGAGAGACAGAAAGGGAGAGGGAGGGAAGCCCGAGGAAAGAAAATAGCGACACAGCTAATTTGGAAATCTTCAAGTCTACCTAAAATTGGTGTGCGTATGAGTGTGCACGTGTGCATTTCAAATTGGCTTCTTTGCATTGGTCTCATTTTCCTCATTTTCATGGGCACAGGAACTGAACAATAACTGTTCTATAATCTCAAGACTGATTCCTAATATATCAGAATTATCCAGACTGACCATTATGTGAGTGGCTATTATGGGTGGCTTGCTAGGAGAAAGGCATGAAATCAACTAACCAATCAATCAGTTATTTAATGCAGTTATAAGAATCATGCTTATTAGCTGATAATGAAAGCACAGACCGCAGCACTTAAAGGGCAGAAAACATTTTCAATCCCAGTAGCAATAAGTGAGTGACCTGTTTGCTGACTTGATCTTTGCATTTTGGTATACTCTTGTGTTTCAAAGGGTTCTCACGTGTCAGGGCCCAGACCCTTTTAGCTGGTCCTTGGGGGCAAAAGGGAGGAATTTCAAGGCAAGAGCACTACTTTGAACATTACTCTTTCTCTATCCCTTCCACTCTTTCTCACATGTAAACACACTTTAAATATTTGAAGGAATGTACTATTGAGGATGGAGCAAACTTGTTTCCTGCTGCTCCAAAGACTAGGACATGGAGCAATGGATTCAAGCATTCTACCTAAGTACAGTCCCTCCTATTTCTTGGACTTCCTAATAATAATAATAATAATAATAATAATAATAATCCCACCCCTCTGCATAACACAACTGGGGCGGCTTACAACATTAAAATATACATCTCATATCCCACAATCCCATCCCCCTTAAAATGCTATGAAACAATGATAATTTAAAACAAACATAAAATGCTAATACAAATAAACAAATAAACAGTAACTGCAGCAGAATCAGGGGAGCAAATCTGTCTTTTGATAGTTGGGATATCTATTCAGGAAAGGCCTGCTGGAAGAGATCCGTCTTAACAGCCTTTTTAAAGCGGTCTAAGGTGGTAATACGACGGATCTCATCAGGCAGGCCATTCCATAATCTGGGAGCGGTTGCCAAAAAGGTCCTCTGGGCGGTTGCAGACAGCCTTGTTTTTATAGGTTGCCATTAATTTTTCACAGAGGACCAGAGTGCACGGGGTGGATTATATGGAAGGAGGTGGTCCCGAACATAGGTTGGACCCAAGCCATTTAGGGCTTTAGTGGTGATAACCAACACCTTGTACTGGGCTCGGAAACTAATGGGCAGCCAGGGAAGAGATTTTAAGACTGGTATTATATGGTCTCTTCTCGATGTTCCCAAGACCAGCCTGGCTGCCATATTCTGTACTAATTGAAGTTTCCGGACTAAGCACGAGGGTAGCCCCATGTACAGTGCATTACAGAAACCAATACAGGAGGTTACCAGCACATGCACCACAGTTTCAGGATCCTTATATCTGGGTGCCATCAGCAGACTGATAACACCCCACCCCATGTCTCCGGATGATCTATCCCAGCGGCTTCATATAGATATTGAATAGTATCCTGTTCTCCTGTTCTCATCCCTCCTATTTCATGGAGGAGAAGCCAGGAGGGATAAAATGGTGTGTGCACAGGGCCGTGTGCAGGACTGCGCAGCCATTAAAAACAAAGGGGCTTGGATATTTGTGATATTTCCGATTCACGGGGGTGGGGGTGGTCCAGAACGGATCCCCCACGAATGAGAAGGGACGCCTATATTAGGAAGAATTTCTTGACAGTAAGGGCTGTTCGGCAGTGGAAGATGCTGCCCTGGAGGGTGGTGGTCTCCTTCTTTGGCAGTTTTTAAACAGAGGCTGGATGGCCATCTGTTACAAGGAGTGCTTTAAGTGTCTTCCTACATGGCCAAAGAGAGTTGGACTGGATGCCCCTTGGGGGTCCCTTCCTGCTCTATGATTCTATGAATCTATGTTTCTATGATTCTATATGACTGTCTTCATGTACAATGGCATCACAAGAACAATGTCCCTTACACAGTCTTGAACTGCATGTGGACATTCTGCATCGGACCAAAATGTCTGACTGCTTGCACACTCAGACTTTTGAAAGACACCAACAGGATTCCAGCCACAGCCTTATTCCCTGGGTTCACTTTCCTTCTCTCTGCAATGTGGAATAAGAGATTGCAATTCTAAACATGTTTTTGTGTTGGTTTCCTACTTTTATGTACACCCGTGATTTTAGCCCTGTGATTCGCTTTCCTCCCATGGATGCAGAGCTGGGGCAATGTATCTGTGAAGTTGTGTTCTTGTGCATCCTGTGTAAATTATCACCACCGCCATCCTTACTGTTGCAGCTACAGGCAAAGGAGTGGATGTTGGATGTTCTCAGAATTTGCTGCCCATAAACCAGTCCATTTTCATTATGAGTAGTGTGGTGTAACGATTAGAGTGTTGGACTATTCTTTTGGCCATGGAAACCCATGGGGTGACCTTGGACAAGTCATGCTCTCTCAGCCTCAAAGGAAGGAAATGGAAACCTCATCTGAATAAATCTTGCCAAGAAAGACCCATTATAGGTTCACCCTAGGGTCACCATAAGTCAAAATTGACTTGAAGGCACATAACTACAACTAAATTGGATTTTCCTACCATGCTTTATGGTTTCTTATGAGTATGGTAGAGATGTCAAGAGAGTGTTTTGGGTGTACTGTGTTGACATGCCTCTTTTGCACAATTATTTACTTTTGACTGAGAGGTGAAAGTGATTCAGCCATTGAATATCTTTGAATCTCTGAAAGGAGGCCATGTGGAAGGTGCAGTGAGCTTAGAATAATAGGATCATGGAATCATAAAGTTGGAAGAGACTGCAAGGGCCATCCAGTCCAATCTCCTTCAGTCATGCAGGAATACACAATCAAAGTACCCCTGACAGATGGCCACTTAGCCTCTGTTTAAAAACATCCAGAGATGGAGTGTGTTCCACTGTCAAACCGCCCTTACTGTCAGGAAGTTCCTCCGAATGTTGACATCTTTTCCTGGAGCTTGCACCCATTGTCCCTTTTCCTATTCTCTGGAGCAGGAGAAAACAAGCTTGTTCCCTACTCCATATGCCATCCCTTCAAATATTTAAACAAGGCTATCATATCGCCTCTTAACCGTCTCTTCTCCAGGCTAAACATCCCCAGCTCCCTAAGTCTCTCCTCATAAAGCATGGTTTCCAGACCCTTCATTTTCTGTCACTTTCTGTTTAAAAGAAGGCATTTGCTAGGCATAAATTGCCTCCGAAAATGTGATGGAAAGGTCCCTGCCCACCCTGCAGAGAGGATTTAGGAGCACATTAAAAATATTTTTTGCAAAATATATTTTTGACCCATAGGGCTTCCGAAGTTGTAGAAATATCCTCCAAGCCCCTTTGATGTTGCTTTGGGACATTTGGAACTTATGTTGAGTCCTGGGAAACCTCAGGGGCTACATGCAGCTCATGGGATGCACCTCATCCTGCCTTGGCCTCAATCCAATGGTTACTCCCAACTATATTAAAGGCAAGGAATCAACTGGATTCATAGGTATTATGAACTGATTCACCATTCAACCATTGATTTAATGGGTTTACTCTAATTGGGAGTAACCATTAGGATCCCAACCACATTGCACACTTGGATGGTGTGTTTTGATGGTGTGCTTTCAATGTATCATCCCCCATACAATCAAAAACCCTAATTATGTACAATCTCAGCAAGTGTTTACAACGGCATGTATGATTATTACTGTTCATTTTTCATCATTTCACCCCCACTTTCTTGACAGCTGGAAATTCAAGCAGAGATATTTTCTGGTCCTCCCCCAAAATTAACCCTCCATAAAAGAAGACATCCTTAAAGAACCAACTCATAAAAAACCCCAATCCTACTCAGTTGCATTTCTTCTGTCAGCCTGACGATGGCAGAGTGACTCATTTCAGTAAGGGCTAGAGATGTATTTTTAAAACTAAACTGTTTACTTAAGAAAAGCTTTCAAGATATGCAAAATAGTGCTTTGAGTCCAGATGATGCTAAATGTGTTGGTGTGTGGATGATGAGTATTGTAGTGATGCCTTTTGGCACCCAGCAGAGTCTGCAGGACAAGCTGGCTGCTGTGATCCACAGCCACTGTGTAGACTTGCCATCAACTGGCTCAGCTTCTCTTCTCCAGGCAATCCTGTCTTCCTCAGTCAAGAAGACACATTGTAAAGTCCAAAAGCATAGCTTTATTAATGCATATAAAAAGTAAAAATAAGATAACTAAGTAAAATCCATTGTGATGAACTTGTCCTGTTCAGCCATACAAGATTACATCTTTAACAATCCCAAAAGCATTAGGATCCAACTTGTTGCAGCATCCAGCCACACACCCTCACATCTTGAACAATAAACAATTCTTTTAGACAAAGGACTCTCTAGGCCCATCCCATACTCCACCTTCTAGGTGTTAACTTTATGTTAATTGGATAATATCTGTATGATGTATGTCAACCCAGCCTCTTGTTGTCCATCATCCACCATGTGAGTAACTTTTCCAAGCCTAACGATGTTTAATATTTGATATCTCTTTGTTATCCATAACAAAGTCTGGTTCCATTAGTTCTACCTCTGGGAAAGTACATTGTTGATGTCTCTATTACCACCTGGCGTTGATTCACCCTGTTTTTCTAAATATTGTTTGTGCCTTGTCCAGAAACTGTTCTCAAGTGGAAAATTACAGACACACACACATCTTTACATTTCACCTTTGACTATATATCCCATTCATATCCTAACAAAATGCAACTTTTAAATAATGGCAGTAAAGCTACTCTTCAAGGACTCATCTCTCTCCCACACACACAGTAAAGCACTTCACAACTAGAGACAAAAATGTGTATGAGAAAGGTATTGACTCTTGAATTTTTTAAGCAGCAGAAAAATAGATATGGGACTTTCCAGTGGCGCAGGGTATCACAGAATAATAGAATCCCAGAGCAGGAAGATGATGCTTGCTTCTTCCTTGGGGATTTAGGGAAGGCAGAGATGGCTGGTCACCCTCTTCCTTCCCCCACTCGCCTGCCAAGTAATTATACCAAAACATAATCTAAATAATATCTCAACAGAATGTATTGACAACATAAGAAACGGACTTGCACTACTAAATATAACAGACCAAGAACCAGAGATCCCAGAGGTCCAAGCAGGGTTCAGGAAAGGAAGAGGCACTAGGGACACATTGCAAACATACGATGGCTAATGGAGCGCACCAGAGAATTCCAAAAGAAAACAAGCATGTGCTTTATAGACGATAGCAAAGCCTTTGACTGCATAGACCATGAAAGGCTATGGAATGCCCTTAAAGACATGATGGGAGTGCCAACATATCTGATAGTCCTGATGAGGAATCTGTACTCAAGACAAGAGGCTACTCTCAGTACAGAAGATGGAGAAACAGAATGGTTCCCAATGGCAAATGGGTCAGACAAGGTTGCATCCTTTCACCCGATCTGTTCAACCTATATGCAGAACATATTATAAGAAAAACAGGCTTGGACAAAGAAGAAGAAGGAATGAAAATAGGAGGAAGGATCTAAGATATGCAGATGACACCATAATACCAGCAGAACACCTCACAGACCTGGAACACCTCCTAAGGAAGATCCAAGAAGAAAGTGCAAAGGCAGGCTTAATGCTGAACATCAAGAAAACAAATATAATGACCACTGAGGACCTTCACAAGTTCAACCTAGACAATGAAGAAATGGAAATAGTAAAGTATTCCCATACCTGGGATCAAACCTGGATAGAAATGGGGACTGTAGTCAGGAAACCAGAAGAAGACTAAGAATGGGGAGATGGCTATGAAAGAACTAGAAAAGATCCTAAAATGCAAAGATATACAACTCAGCACAAAAGTCAGGATCATACAAGCCATTGTATTCCCTATTATTCCCATGGATGGATGTAAGAGCTGGACAGTTAAGAAAGAAGATAGGAGGAAAACCAATTCATTTGAGAGAATGTGGTGCTGGAGAAGAGTGCTGAGGATCCCATGAAGAGCCAAAAGGACCAACAAATGGTTCCTAGAACAGATCAAGCCGGAAACCTCCCTGGAAGGAGCCAAGATGACTAAACTGAGGCTGTCGTACTTCGGACACATCATGAGAAGGGAGGACCCTTTGGAAAAGACATTAGTGCTGGGGAATGTGGAGGGAAGGAGGAAGAGAGGAAGGCCACATGCTGCCAGGTGGAGGGACTCTATTGTGAAGGAGGTCCCTATGAGGATTAATGAAGGGGTTGCAGGAATTAAGCAGAGCAGGGGAGGACTGAGGGTCTTGGAGATGTCTCATCCAGAGGGTCGCCATGGGTTGAGATCAACTTGAGGCCAGTTAACAACAAGAGCAGGAAGACACCATCACCATCAAAGCTCTCTCTGTGACAGATGTCCATCCAGCCTCTGTTTAAAACCTTCAAAGAAGGAGACTCTAACACTCCAAGGCAGCTGTGTCTTCCACTGTGGGACAGCTCTTACTGTCAGGAAGGTCCTCCTAATCCTGAGGTGGAATCTCTTTTTCTGTAGCTTGCATCCATTGCTCCATTGTGTCCTATTCTCTGGAGCAGCAGAAAACAAGCTTGCTCTATTATGACACCCCTTCAAATATTGAAACATGGCTATCATATCACTTCTTACCTTCTCTTCTCCAGGCTAAACATATGCAGCTCCCTATGCCACTTCTCATAGAGCTTGCTGGTTTCTAGACCTTTTACCATTTTATTTACAGTGGTCCCTTGGTATCTGCTGGGGTTTGGTTCCAGGACCCCCGATGGATACCAAAATCTGGGGATGCTCAAGTCTCATTAAACACAATGGTATAATGAAATGGTGTCCCTTATATACATTGGCAAAATCAAGGTTTGCTTATTGGAATTTATATACTGTATTATCAAAATATTTTCAAGCTGTGGTTAACTCTTATGCCATCTCCCAATACTGAAGTAACTTATCAACCTGTTCATATACAGCAAGATCACACCCTCCAGTTTCTCAACCTTCTTTTTGAATTGTGGTGCCCTGAACTGAACACAGGATTCCAGATGAGGCCTGACCAAGCAGAAGAGAATGGAATGATGGAATGGCAGCAGCATATTCCATCATCAACCATCAACAAGCTGGGCAGTCAATGCAAGAAAGCCAATGTGATCCTGAGCTGCATCAATAGAAGTATAGCATCTAGATCAGGGGTTGAAGTCCCTCGGCCCTTAAAGGGGAGGGTCTGATCTAGATCAAGGGAAGTCATAGTGCCACTCTCTTCTGCTTTGGTCATGCCCCACCTGGAATAATCCTGTGTCCAGTTCTGGGCACCACAATTCAAAAAGGAGGTTGACAAGGTGGAGCATGTCCAGAGGAGGGTGACGAAAATGAAGGATCTGGAAACTACAAAGCCCTATGAAGAGAGACTTAGGGAGCTGGGTATGTTTAGCCTGGAGAAGAGAAAGTTAAGAGGTGATATGATAGCCATGTTTAAATATTTGAAGGGGTGCCATATTGAGGAGGGAGCAAGCTTGTTTTCTGCTGCTCCAGATAATAGGACCCAGGGCAATGAATGTAAACTAGAAGAAAAGAGATCCTACCTCAACATTAGAAAGAACTTCCTGACAGTAAGAGCTGTTTGACAGTGGAACACATTTCCTCAGTGTAGTCTCCTTCTTTGGAGGCTGTTTTTAAACGAAGTCTGGATGGTCATCTGTTGGGGGTGATTTGATGGTGAGTTCCTGCATGGCGGCGGGGGGGTTGGATTGGATGGCCCTTGAGGTCTCTTCCAACTCTAGGATGCTATGATTCTGTGTGAGAATTGGACATGACATCATGTTGGAACATGCCCACCGAAAATACTAAAATAAATAATAGCGGTTGCTCTTCTTGGTTTTTTTAAACTCTAGTGTGAGATCTCAAGCACAGAAGAAGGATTTCTAAAGCTTCAGCTGGAGACATCCTCTCTGTTGGGACAACTGGGACAGTAACATTGATTGGCTTCTGTTTGGAGAGACATAGATGTGACCACTGCCCTGCTGGATTCCAATTTTCTTTTCCCTTAGGTTGTCAAACTAAATAAACTGCTTACCCCAGCGAGAATGTCCATCCCCTTCCATTGATCCTCTGACAAGTCAATTCGCAGCAGAGCATCTTTCCCGCACTAATTGCAGCAGCGCTTTCCAATTGGAGCAACGTGACAAATTGGATTGGTGAGAAGTGGATGCTCTTTGAGCCCCCTTGTCCTCAAGAGAGGTCAAGGAGCAAGGAAAGAGCTTGCTGTTAAAAGCTGGCTCCAGTAAATGAATTAAGCAAAACTACTAAAGGGATTAAGGAAAGACTTGAGAGGGCCTGTTAGGAGGCGAAAGACAGATCAAGTAAGTAGTTCTTGATTTTTGAAACGATGGCTGGTGGCTCCCGGATTAGTGGGGCAGTGAAGGAGTTTTCCAAGGGGCCAAGTTTACTTTGGGGGACTGGGTTCAGCACCTTTAAGGGTTGGGCGAAATTGAAATGGTTCCCAAACTTTGGTTTTCCAGATGTTTTGGACTTCATCTCCCAGCATTCCCGACAGCTGTCCAAGGAGCCTACGGCTTCTGGGAGCAGAAGTCCAAAACACCTGGAGGACCAAAATTTTGGAATCACTGGGCTAAAGGGAAGGCAATGGCATGCCTCTTCCAAGAACAAATCTTGCCAAGAAAACCCCATGATAGGTTTGCCTTAGCGTTATCATAAGTCAGAAATGGCTTGAAGCCACACAACAACAACAACAACAACAACAACAACAACACATAGGGGGGATTCATTGCCTCCCTGACAGAATCAGAGTTCCTCAGATTTCTGCCATGCTTGCTAGTTAAATTTTTTGCATGCTTGTAGTATTTTACAATACTGGATGATGGGATGTGCTGTTCTACTGATAATGCTGGTTGTTTAGCATTTGTGGGGTGGTTAACAAGCAGATGTGTGAGGAATAGAGATTGTGCTTGGAGCTTCAAGACCAGTCTGACAAAAATGGCTGGTACAGCAAGGTAAGGAGGGATGACCCTGGTAAACTGGAGGTTTACGAATGCTTTGATTGATGGGTGAATGGGGTGAAAGCTCACTCAAACGTCTGAACTGCTATGTGCTTTCATTATACTGTGTCTCCAAAATGGCTTCAATCCTGACAATACATGTCTGCCATGAACATCTTTAATTTCTAAATAAAGCTTTCTGTTTTACTGCTGAAGCTTGGATTCAAGTGACCCTGCACATGACACTCCCTGGCTACCAAAGCATGAGGTCAAGTATCAGGTGCACCCCGGTGATATATATTGAAGATGGAACAAACTTGTTTTCTGCTGGTCCAGAAACTAGGATGTGGAGCAATGGATTCAAGCTACAAGAAAAGAGATTCCACCTTAACGTTACAAGGAACTTCCTGACAGTAAGAGCTGTTTTACAGTGGAAGATGCTACTTCTGAATGTGGTGGAGTCTCCTTCTTTGGAGGAGGCCATCTGTTGAGGGTGCTTTGATTGTGAGTTCCTGCATGGCAAAAGGGGGGTTGGATTGGATGGCCCTTGAGGTCTCTTCCAACTCTAGATTTGCACAATTCTATGAAAAACAAATGCACCGTTGGATATATGCAGAGCTGTGTTCCTTTCTCATTGAGTAACTCAGTAGAGAGCTGGGGATGTTTAGCCTGGAGAAGAGAAGGTTGAGAGGTGATATGATAGCCATGTTTAAATATTTGAAGGGATGTCATATTGAGGAGGGAACAAGCTTGTTTTCTGCTGCTCTAGAGACTAGGACCCAAAACAATGGATGCAAGATGCATGAAAAGAGATTCCACCTCAACATTAGGAGGAACTTCCTGACAGTAAGGGCGGTTCGACAGTGGAACACACTCCCTCGAAGATTTTGGTGGAGTCTCCTTCCTTGGAGGTCTTTAAGCAGAGGCTGGATGGCCATCTGTCAGGGATGCTTTGATTGGGAGTTCCTGCATGGCAGAATGGGGTTGGACTGGATGGCCCTTGTGGTCTCTTCCAACTCTATGATTCTATGACATTTACCCAATGGGAAAATCTTTAGAGACCCAGTGTGCTTTGTGGTCTTGAGTGTGGTGACTTAGGGAGACCATGGTTTTGAATCTCTACTCAGCCACGAGTCCCATTCAGCCTCAGAGGAAGGCAAGGATGATGAATCTCCTCTAAAGAAATTGTGCCAAGAAAATTAGAGGCAGCATAGTATAGTCACTTGAGCATCCAGCTAGGACTTTGGAAGGCCAGGGTTCAAAACCTGGCCCAGCCCTGGTAACCCACTGGGTGACCTTGGACAAGTCACACTCTCCCAGCCTTAGAGTAAGGATATGGCAAATCTCTTTTGAATAAATCTGGCTAAGAAAACTGAGCCAGTGTGGTGTAATGGTTTGGGGGTTGGAAGAGGGCTGTGTGAGATCAGGGTTCAAATTTCATTCAGCTATAGAAACCCAGAGGGTGTTCTTGGGCAAGTCGTACTCTCCCAGCCTCATAGGAAGGCAGTGGCAAACCATTTCTGGATGCAGTTTGGCAAGAAAACCCTAGGATAGGATCGCCATGGGTTGGTGTTGCCTTGAAGGCTCACAAACACAGTAACGTAACATTGTCAATATTCAGCAGACTACTGTGAGCATTACTATGTGACCCAATTACTGTGAACACTACTGCGTGAGCATGGACTGACACTATGTAAGCATGATCTCAGCCGATGATTGTTGTTGTGTGCCTTCAAGTACCTTCTGACTCATGTCGACTCTAAGGTGAACCTGTGAGACAGTGTGGCGTAGAGTTTGAGCATTGGACTACGACTCTGGGGTCCAGGGTTCAATTATCAGCTTGGCCATGAAACCTTTTAAACAGAGGCTGGATAGCTATCTGTCAGGGATACTTTGATTTTGAGTTCCTGCATGGCAGAAAGGGGGTTGGACTGGATGGCCCTTGGGGTCTCTTCCAACTCTATGATTCTATGACCTTGGGCAAATCACACTCAGCCTCAGAGGATGGCCATGGCGAACCTCCTCTGAACAACTCTTGCCAAGAAAAACCCAAGCCTTAGGGTTGCCATAAGTCAGAAGTGATGTGAAGACACACCACAATAACAACAACAACAACAACAACAACAAAGATGGACCTATCATAGGGTGTTCCCGGCAAATTTCTTCAGAGGGTGTTTGCCATTGCAGAGAGAATTTGACTTGCCCAAGGTCACCCCGGGGGTTTCCATGTGCAAATCAGGATTTGAACCCTGGTCTCCCAGTGTCCTAGTCCAATGCCAAAACCATGAGACCATGCTGGCCCTCAGCTGATGATGGCATTGCCATTCCCCTTCCCTGGCAATGACACTTGGTGCTTTGACCAGTGGAAAGCAGTTGAGCCACCCAGTCCAAACACGGCAAAAGAGCCACATCGGTGAACATCATTGAATGCACCCCTCTGGGCCGGGAGCTGGGGGAAGACTAGGAACATTTGACACCGTACGCCTCCTGATGTCTCTCGCTCTCTCTGCATCTCTTCTCTCCGAGGAGTTTGGGAAACAGTGTCTAACACGAATCCAATTAGCCTGTGCAGAATTTTCAGAGTGAGCTTATATAATCTTATTTTTTACACAGCAATGTCACACAACAAGGTGACATCCCTCCTCTGTAAGACAACTTGTTCTTCTAAATACGGATCCATCTGTGCAGCGGAACAAATGGAAGGGGCAAACCAATGAGCTTTGCATCCATCCGGCACAAATGCCTCGCTTGTTCCTGCGACGTCCTCCTGTTGATGCGCATCCCCACAGTCTTCATCTCCTCTCCCTGAGTGGAATTCAACCTTATGTTTTCTCTTTGTACTCCTTGGGTTTATTCCCACTTACATTCAAACCGGTTTGCGATTCACCTTCGCTCCGTGTCGGTGAATCAATTCCAAAAGGTCCGCCGTTCCCACTATGAAAGCGGTTATATTTGGAAGCTCCTCCTGTTTATGGTTACGATACATTAGCAAGAATATTAATCGCCAGTATGTGGAAATCTAAAGAAATGCCTACCATTGATAGCTGGTTACACAGATTACTTGACATAGCAGAATTAGACAAAAGAGAAGATTTAGCAGAAGGTAAACTGAATAGCGAGGCAAATACAAAATGGTTGCCCATATATATATATATATATATATATATATAACGAAAAAAGGTGGGGAATACGATAATAATCTACTTTAAAAACATTAAAATATACACAAGGAAAATCATCATATACTTAAAATAATAAAATAAATAAGTGTTCGAGACATGTAAGAAATAATCAATTACTTAGAAGTTGTAAATCACTGAATTCTAATTGTAACAGTTTATAAACTAGATATGTCTGGTGCAATGAAAAGGATAAACCATTAAGGCAATAGCTACATATTTAGAAGCGGATTATTAGAACACAACAGTATAGTTAAGTCCTAATCTGTTTTAAATATGCCGGGGCACGAGGTTGCCAATGTTTGTATTTGTGTTAAAAGTGATGATTAGCTTTGTAAGTCATTTTTGTTATAATAAATAAATAAATAAATAAATAATAATAATAATAAAGCGGTTATATAGACAGGATATGTGATCCATTGCTTTTGCAACTACTTGCCTCGCTGAGCTGCAGTCCACCCATAATTGCAAGTAGTTGCAAATAGAATGGATCACATATTCTGTCAATATTTTATATATGATATATATGATATACATTTTATATATGATATATATGATATATGCCATTAGTCCCTTGCTCCAGAACGATGCGATTCAGACCTGTCATTCCCACTTGTAGAACATGCTTCGGAATCGATTCTTTTCAAAAGAATGTCTGAAAAACTAGTGTCAGGAAACAGCGGGGTTTTTGGGTTTGCCTTGCTTCATCGTGATTGAAATTGAGCTCAATAGGATCGGAAATGGTTCCAAGTCGGAACAACGGTCATATAACCTGATCAGCAATTCGCTTTAAATCAATGTGGGAATGAGGCCCTTGTTTCCCTCTCTCTTCCCCTCATTCGTCTCCTCCTTCTGCTGGTTTCTTCCCTTGAAGAAGGACCACATGGAGCACAAACAATTTTGTCAGATTTTGGCCTGGCTGCTACTTGGATGGCAGTGAATGCCAAGAATCTCCAAGAAGAACGAGAACAGAATCCTGTCTGTAACACTGGAGAGACACAGATGTCACTCAGCATTGATAATATCAGGGTTCATGAACCTTCTCCCAAGTGCCTGACTTTTCATAGAATCCTTGAGTTGCAAGAGAACCCAAGGGCCATCCAGTCCAACCCCATTCTGCCATGCAGGAAGAAACAAAGCACCTCCAAAGAAAGAGACTCTGAGGCAGCGTCTTCCACTTCAGAAGAGCTTTTACCATTAGAAAGTTCTTCCAAATGTTTGGATGGAATCTTTTTTCATAGGATCATAGGAAAAGACCACAAGTGTCATCCAGTTCAACCCCCTTCTTCTGCCATGCAGGAGTACATAGGACCCTAGAGTTGGAAGGGACCCCCAAGGGCCATCCAACCCTCTCCTGTTGTGCAGGAATACAAAGGATCCTAAAGTTATAAGGAATCCCCAAGGACCATCCAGTCCACCCCCTTCTTCTGCCATGCAGGAAGACACCATCCAAGCTCTCTCTGTGACAGATGGCCATCCGGACTCTGTTTAAAAATCTCCAAAGAAGACTCCACCACACTCCGACGGAGCATCTTCTAATAAGGAATTGCTTTACCATTAGGAATCTATTTTCCTATAGTTTGAATCCATTGCTCGGTGTCCTAGTCTCTGGAGCAGCAGAAAACAAGCTTGCTCTTTCCTCAATATGACATCCCTTCAAATATTTCAACATGGCTATCATATCACCTCTTAACCTTCTCTTCTCCAGGCTAAACAGAGCCAGTTCCCTAAGTCGCTCCTCATGAGGCATGCTTTCCAGAGCTTCCATCATTCTGGTCACCCTCTTCTGGACACGCTCCTGCTTGTCCACATCTTTTTTGAATTGTGGTGCCCAGACCTGGACACAGGTTTCTTCCAGGTGAGGCCTGACCAAAGCAGAAGAGAGTGGCGCTATCACTTCCCTCGATCTAGACCAGGGGTTCCCAACCTGGGGTGCCTACACTCCAAGGGGTGTGTGAGATGGAATTTCAGGGGTACACAAAGAGTAACTTTTGGCGTTCAGTGATGAGTCACAAGTCATCACTCATCTTTTTCTGAATACATTAGAATCTAATTGCTCAATTTAGATTTGCATTTTATGCACTGCGTTAAAAGCTTTTTTAAAAAAAGTTCAATTTGTTCACCCACAGTATTGTATGTGGTTCAATTTGTGGTTCAAAAATTAGAAATTAGACTGCTTCATCTTCAAATGTGATATTACTTTTGTAGGTGGGTGCGAACACAAACCAAACATTTCCTAAGGGTGCAGGGCATAGAAAAGAACCACGGATCTAGACACTACATTTCCATCGATGTAGCCTAGAATTGCACTGGCTTTCTTAGCTGCAGCATCACACTGCTGGCTCATGGTCAGCTTGTTAAGGGCCTTTACAGTCTGCCAGAAATAATGCCGCTTGAGTCCACTTGCCCTGGCTCAGTGCTAGGGAATCATGGGAACTGTAGTTTATTGTGGCACCAGAAGTCTCTGACAGAGAAGACTCAATGTCTCAGAAAAAAACTACAGTTCCCATGATTCCCTAGCACTGAGCCAGGGCAGTTAAAGTGGACTCAAGCTGCATTATTTCTGGCAAGTCCTAGATCCCTTTCACATGTAATGTTGTCAAGCTAGGTGTACCCCATTCTGTATCTGTGCATTTCATTTTTCTGCTCAAGTATAATATCCTACGTTTTTCCCTGTTGAAATTCATTATGATAGTTTTGGCCCAGCTTTCTAATTTGATGATGATGATGATGATGATGATGATGATAGTAATACTCCTCCTCCGCGTCCAACCCATTCTGGAGAATAATACTACCTTCTCAAGCTCTGGGATGCTAACCTTCATAAACCTACAACAGCCTCCAAATCTTAAACAACTGCTCTCTTACAACAGGATATATAACATGGATTGTCATACAGGGACAAGGCCCTGCTACCAATCCAGATGTCAACTCTTTCCCCCCGTCTATTCCGGGGGCATTATTACTGGGGCCAAGAACATCACCCACAACATCAGAGCTGTATTTATTTGCTTTTCCTCCAATGTGATATATGCCATCCTATGCCAGCAATTTTCCTCTGCACTCTCCGTTGTACAAACCAGAGAGTCTCTATGCAAGAGGATAAAGCTGGCTGTAGAAATGGCAACACCCAAAAAGCAGTTGCAGAACATTTTGACTTTCCTGGACACACAGTAAGGGATTTGCAGGCTGCTGTCCTCGAACAAGGAAATTACAAAGAAAGACCAGGACGAGAAATAGCTGGATTGAATTATATTCGGAAATTCCAACCCATTAGCAGAGGTACGAGCGAAGACAATGTCTTCCTGGCAAACTACATATATTAATACAAGAGTCCTTGCTTCTGCAAATATAACAAAATGAATGTTCTCAGAGGGAGTTTTGAACCCTGGGAAACTGACTTTGGTAAGCAGGTTTATTGCATTCACACATCAACACTAACTGACCACTGTAAAGATATGAAATACCTTTATACATCCCTTTGAAAATTTAGGGTGAGAGGCATGACCTGCATCTCTCTGGATCCTATTACATTCCATCCCACATCTATATAAATATGCTTTATGCCTGAGGTCTTAATACCACTCACTACTTCTAAAGAAATGGGTTTATATCCATGAAACTTCATACGAAAATAAAAAAAATCAGTTAGTCTTAAAGGTATTGCTACATTTCTTATTCTTTTTTCCTCCTCCCTCCTCCCTTGTATTGGAAACTATGCTTCTATTAATGCAGGCTAAAATACCATTTGCCTTCTTTGCTGCAGCACCACACTGCTGGCTCATGTCCATCTGATGATCAACAATAATCCCAAGGTCTTTTTTCACACATAGTATTGCTGTACCAAGTATCCTCCATCCTATACTTGTGCATTTGGTTTTTGTGGCCTAAATGTAGAATTTTGCATTTGTCTCTGTTAAATTTAGTTAATTTCAGCCAGTGTTCTAGTTTAGCTAGGTCCTTTAGAATTCTCTTCCTATTGAGCATTGGACTACAGCTCTGGGGAGCAAGGTTCAAATCCCTGCTCAGCCATGAAAACCCACTGGGTGACCTTGGGTAAGTCACAGTCTCTCAGCCTTAAAGGATGGCAGTGGCCAACCCTCTCTGAAGAAACTTGCCAAAAAAACAAAAACAAAAACAAAAAACTTTAGGGTTGCCAAAAGTCATAAACAACTTGAAGGCACACAACACACACACACACTTCCAATGTGGTAGCTGCCCTTCTCAGTTTTATATAATCTGCAAATTTGATAAGGATTCCTTCAGCCCCATCATCGATTCTAAATCATTATTAAAAATATTTAAGCATATCAGCCCCTGCAACACTCTGCTTGAGACCTCCTTTCAATCTGAAGCACAGCCACTGATGACGTCTCTTTGAGAAGACAGTTTTCCAGCCATTTGCAGAGCCAGCTGCCAGTGTTACCGTCGATTCTGCAATCAATCAATCAATCACTTTGCTAATCAATATAGTATGGGGGAACCTTATCAAATGCTTTGCTGAAATCCAGATCAACGCCATCCACAGCATTCCCGCCATCTGCTAAACTAGGGACCTGACCCAAAAAAGATAGAAGAGTAGTCTGTGTTCTTGACAAACCCATGCTGGCTCCTACAGATCACTGCATTGTTGTCAAGACAGTTTCAGGCAGACTCCTGTATAATCCGTTCTAATATTTTTCCTGGTATTGAGGTCAGGCTGACTGGTCTGTTTAATATGAATAGGTTTTATGTGGTGCTTGCTTGGTAATTTTCCATTAGTGATTCACTGTTTTTGTTATTTTCTCTCAAGTCGACTTGGACCCTATCAATGAGAGATCTCCAAGAAGGTGGTTATCAACTGTTCTGTTCAGTTCTTGCAAACTCAGGGCAGCTGGGTCTTCTTTGATGGAGTCTCTCATCTTGCAATGCACTCTCCCTCTTTTCTTACTGCCTTCCACTTTCCCCAGCATTATCACCTTTTCCAGTGAGATGTGTCTCCCCATGATGTGTCCAAATGATGACAGTCTCAGTATATGTGTGTGTGTATGTATTTTATTCATGGCTACCCCTGGCTATCTCTCTCTCTCCCCAGGGGTAGCCATGTATGTATATAAGATGAATACGTAGGGTGATAGGATGCAGCCTTGTCTGTCTCCTTTGCCAATTGGGAACCATTCGGTTTCTCCACATTCTGTTCTAACAATAGCCTCTTGTCACTCCTCTTTCTTCTGTGTCCAAGCCTGCTTTCCTTACAATATGTTCTGCATATAAGTTGAATAGTTAGGGTGATAGGCTGCAGCCTTGTCAGACCCCTTTTCCAATTGGGAACCATTCGGTTTCTCCGTCTTTTGTTCGGACAGTAGCCTCTTGTCCTGAGTACAGATTCCTCATCAGGACTATCAGATGGGTTGGCACTCCCATCATGTCTTTAAGGGCCTTCCATAGCCTTTCATGGTCTATATGCAGTCAATGGTTTATGCTATAATCTATAAAGCACATGCTGATTTTCTTATGGAGGAGGGAAGAGTGAAAATACGAGGAAGGAATATCAGCAATCTAAGATATGTAGATGACACCATAATACCAGCAGAAAACCTCCCAGGCCTGGAATACCTCCTAAGGAAGATCCAAGAAGAAAGTGCAAAGGCAGGCTTAATGCTGAACATCAAGAAAACAAATATAATGACCACCAAGGAGGACCTTCACAAGTTCAACCTAGACAATGAAGAAATGGAAATAGTAAAGTATTCCCATACCTGGGATCAAACCTGGATAGAAATGGGGACTGCAGTCAGGAAATCAGAAGAAGACTGTGAATCGGGAGAGCATCTATGAAAGAACTAGAAAAGATCCTAAAGTGCAAAGATATACAACTCAAAACAAAAGTCAGAATCATAGAAGCCATCGTATTCCCTATTACCATCCCTAGGGTCGCCATAGGTTGAGACTGACACAAAGGCAGTTAACAACAACAACAACAAGCCATGTATAATAACATCCCAAATCCACAAAACAGTGATAACTTTATTGGCCAACCAAAATGCACAAAATACATGATGCAAGCTTTTGTCACTCAACTGGCTTCTTCATCAGGAAAAGGTGTTAAACATCAAACAGGAGGAAAGAAAGAAAAAGAACAGTGTTGGAGATTACTACTATGCCTACATTTTTTCAAGATGTTGTTATAGTTGTTCTCAGTTAAGATGGTATGGAAGGATATCCATATAGGCAGAGGCCTTCCTCCCTTTTGGATCTCAAAGGGAGTATCTTGTTGTGTTGCTAATGGAGTTTAAATTTTATTTCCTGGAAGCCCACATGGCTGAGGAAGAGAAATGGCCTCTGCCTACATAGAGATCCCTCTCTACTATTGTAACTGAGAACAACTGTAACAATATCCTGACAAAATGCAGGCCTATGATTCCCACATCATCATATTTTTTTCCTTTCTTCTGTTTGATTTTTAATAATAATAATAATAATAATAATAATAATAATAATAATAATAATAATAATATATAATTTATTTATATACCGCCCCAGTGGAAAACCAATCTAGGCGGTGAACAGCAGATAAAAAATACAATAGTTAAGACAATATCCTTCCCTCCTCCCCCCCTTAAAAAGTTATTAAATCAAACACAATTAAAACAACTGCGATTAAGCAGTAATTAATAGATAAAACTAACCTCAATTAAAACAACAACAAACAACAAAACAGCAGTACAACAACAGTAATATCTCTGCCTGATGAAGAATCTAGTGGAGCTTTGAAAGCTTGCATTATGTATTTTGTGCATTTTGGTTGGCCAATAAAGGTATTGCTGTTTTTTGGAGTCTTGCTACAGTAATCTTGGTTTCTAGGGGTAGTTGAGGCTTCATTTACTCTTGGGCCCATTTATTTCTCTTTTTGGCCATCCACAGAATCTGCAGAACTCTCCTCCAGCCCCTCATTTCAAATGCAACGATTTTCTTCCTGACAGCTTTTTTCACTGTCCAGGTTTTACAAACATAGAAATCATGCTGTGTCGTGTTTGGCTAATATGTCTCCTGTATCCTCCTCAAAGCAACTGGGAAGAATAAATCACCAGGGTTTACCAGATGACATACCAAGAGAACTGCTAACATCCACAGCTACAGAATCAAGTTCAGGTCAAACTAAAATATGCCAATAATAATAATAATAATAATAATAACAACAACAATAATAAATTTTATTTTTAACCCGCCCCTCTGCAAAGCAATCGAGGCGGCGTACAAGTTAAAACAAGACAACAGTTAAAACAATTCTGTCCCCCTCAATCCCTAGCCCACCCCCCTCAAATAAAAATTGAATTAAACTAGTAGAATAATTAAAATATCAAACTAAATCAACACAATAACTTAAACCTTAAAACGAACAGTGGTGGCTGGGAGCAGCAGCCACCCAACTCTGTTAGGGCGGGAGAATTATTCTGGGAAGGCCTGTTTTAAAGTAGTCAAGAGTGCTAATGAGACGGATCTCCTCCGGCAGGCCATTCCATAATCTTGGAGCGGTGACGGAGAAGGCCCTCTGGGAAGTCTGCGAGAGCCTAGTTTTCATAGGCTGCAGCAGATTCCTCCCAGAGGACCAGACTGTATGGGAAGAGGCGGTCCCTGAGATAAGTTGGACCCAAGCTATGTAGGGCTTTAAAGGTCAAAACCAACACCTTGTACTGTGCCCGGAAACTAATCGGCAGCCAGTGGAGGGATTTAAGCACAGGTGTTATGTGCTCTTCCTAGATGTTCCCATCACCAACCTGGCTGCTGAAGCTGATAACAGGCATTCCTGACCGTCGCATTCACCTGATTAGTCATGTGAAGCGACGAATCTAGGAGTACCCCCAGACTGCGAACACAGTCCTTAGAGGAGAGTGTGACTCCATTCAGGACTGGGAGTTGTATTCCCAAGCCTGGTTTCAGGCCCATGACTGTTAGTACCTCCATTTTGTCTGGATTCAGTCTCAATCTGTTTTTCCTCATCCAATCCATTACTGCCTTAAGACAATCATTGAGAGGAGAGACGCTATCTGAAGTCTGAGTCGATGATCTGGTCATGGAGAAATATATCTGGGTGTCATCAGCGTACTGAAGACACCGTGCTCCATGCCTCCGAATGATCTCTCCCAGCGGCTTCATATAGATGTTGAATAGCATCGGGGACAGGATGGCGCCCTGAGGGACGCCACAATTAAGCTCAATTTTGGAAGAGCAACTGTCCCCGAGCCTCACCCTCTGGGATCTGCCTGAGAGGAAGGAATGGAACCACTGCAAAGCAGTGCCTCCAATTCCTAACTCTCTCAGGCGATCCAAGAGAATGGAGTGGTCTATAGTGTCAAAGGCTGCTGAGAGGTCCAAGAGCACCAGCAGGGTCACACTACCCCTGTCGATACCCAAGCGGAGGTTGTCAGCCAGCGCAACCAGGCGGTCTCAACTCCATATGCTGTCCTAAAGCTGGTTTAAAATGGATCGAGATAATCGGTTTCATCCAAGATGGCTTGGAGTTGGGAAGCAACCGCCCTCTTGATCACCTTGCTTAAGAAGGGAAGCAAGGAGACCGGTCTATAGTTATTCCTGTCCAGGGGATCCAGGGAATGCTTTTTCAGGAGTGGCCTAACCGCCGCCTCCTTTAAACAAGATGGAACAATGCCTTCCCTGAATGACGCGTTGCTTGTATCCCAAAGGAATACCCCCCGGACGACCAGCCATGATGGACAAGGATCTAGAGGGCAGGTCGTCTTCCTCACTTTACTAAGGAGCTTGTCCACGTCATCGGTACTCACAGATTGAAGCTGATCCAATAAAATGCCATCAACGGAGTTGCTGGACACCTCACCTACGGATTCTGTCGAAACACTGGCATCCAGGTCGGCTCTTATTTGAGAGATTTTATCTGCAAAGTAGATATTAAAAGCATCACAGCAGGCCGTTGTAGGGTTAAGTAGAGGGTTCTGCACAGGAGGTACCTGCGTCAGTTCCCCCACCACCCTATACAGCTCTGCTGGCCGAGACTCCGCAGATGCAATGCATGAAGAGGAGAAAAGTCTCTGCACTGCATGCAGTACCTCCCAATAGGAATCAAGATGCTTCCTATGGCGAGTTCTGTCAGATAAGAGCTGAGTCTTTCGCCATTCACGCTCTAGTCGTTGTCCAGCTCGCTTCATTCTCCTAAGCTCCTCTGTGTACCAGGGCTTGCGATTAGGAGCGGGCTGGAAAGGACGCTTGGGAGCAATTGTGTCGATGGCCTTGGTGAGCTCGGTGTTCCAGGTATTAACCAAGGCTTCGACAGAATCACCGGCGTTACCAACCATTAAATCCTCTAAGGCTTTCTGGAAGCCAATTGGTTCCATTAGCCTTCGAGGGTGGACCATCCTAATAGGTCCACCACCTCCGGTGGGGCAGACAGGGGCTCTTAGTTCTATCTTGACCAGGAAATGATCCGTCCATGACAAAGCGGAGGTTTTGATAACTTCCGCCCGCGGATATTCCTGTTCCGTACTAAAGACTGCGTCAAGGGTATGACCTGCACAATGTGTGGGCCCGCTGACCAATTGGGATAGGCCCATGCTTGCCATGGTTTCCATGAACTCCTGAGCCGCGCCAGTTAGATTTGGCAAACTGGTCTCGAGTGGGATGTTGAAGTCGCCCAGAACCAAAAGTCTGGGTGACTCCAACAGCAGCTTTGAGACCAGCTGCGTCATCTCACTTAGGGAGTCTGTTAGACAACGGGGTGGCTGGTATACCAACAGAATCCCCAAACTATGAAAAAAACCAACAACAGTTGCCCACACATTGGAAGCGTACATTCCTATCCAAAAGAAAGGAGACATGAAAGTCTGGCATAACTACAGGACCATTGCACTAATTTCTCATGCAAGCAAAATAATGCTCAAAATTCTGCATCATAGAGTCATACCATATAATGGAGGGAAAGATCCCAGAGGTGCAAGCATACAGGAAAGGAAGAGGCACTAGGGATCACATTGCAAACATACAATGGATAATGGAGAGCACCAGGGAATTCCAAAAGAAAATCAGCATTCATTTTATCGACTACAGCAAAGCATTCAGCTGCGTAGATCATGAAAAGCTATGGCTTGCTCTTAGAGGAATGGGTGTGCCACTTCACCTGATTGTCTTGATGCGTAACCTCAAGACAAGAGGCTGCCATCAGAAATGAATATGAAGAAACAGAATGGTTCCCAATTGGCAAAGAAGTCAGGCAAGGATGCATTCCATCATCCTATTTGTTAAACATGTATTGAGAAAATAGACACAGAGCAGGCTTAGACTCAGATGTAGGAGGAATGAAAATTGGAGGAAGAAACATTAACAACCTAAGGACGTTATCACAAGGGGGAAATCTGTTGGTTAATCCACACAAATCCCAAACAAAAACTGAATTTGCACCTCACAATTTCACACGACGTCGCACAGAAACTGGTCAGAAACTGGACAGAAACTGGTATTATCCGAGATCTTTTTAATTTCAGGAGTTTAGAGGAAATGCATTTGCGAAATTACAGTAATTTCGCATTTACTGTAATGTGAAAAGCAAATATGCATGGACAATTCTCTTTTAAAACCTGGAGGAGGGCCAAGAGGAGGAGGAGGAGGGGCCTCCAGGGAGGGAGAGTCCCGGGCTCCTGCCATGCAGGGAAGGCAAGGCAAGGCAAGGCAAAGCAAGGCAAGGCAAGGAGAGGGACGTTTGGGACGGAGGAGAAGTTTGGCATTTGGGATGGAGGGAAAAGGAGGGGAAAGAAGGCTTCCCTCGCAGCAGCTGTGGGTGGATGTGGGTGCAAGTGTGGGGTGTGCTTGTGGAGCAACTTGGAAATCCATCTCACCATGAAGTTCTGCCCTGCAGGTCCTACAAAGTGAAAAGAAGGCTTATGGGGGGGGGCATGGGAGCTACCTCCACTTCCCCCCTCTCAATCCCTCCCTTGCCTCGGCTTGCCTTGCCTTGCCTTTCCAGCCTCCTCCTCCTCTGCTCTCATGAAAGGTCCTAACCCCAACGGAAGGGGGTTAGGACCTGTGCAGGAGGACATGACCCCAAATGTAGGACAGTCTGACATTTCCTCCTGGGAAATGCAGGACCCGCCCTGGAAAAAGGAGGAGTCTGGTCAGGAAACACACCCATTTCCAGTACATGTACGGGTTCTTTTCACTTGTGTATGAAAGTTAAAAACGTCTTTTTTCGCTTTTAACTTAATTCCGTTATTACTGTAATTACATGTGAAAAGCTTTTGCGTAATTAAGCTCTATTTTCACTTTCTTTTCGGGATGCTTCATTTCCACTTTATTATTTCTTTAACAACGAAACTGGCCCACGTGTGATAACGTCCTAAGATATGCAGAAAACACCATATTGCTGGTAGAAAGCAACCAATACCTGGAACAATTATTCAAGAAAGTCAAAGTACTACGGCAGGCTTGATGCTGAATATTAACAAAACAAAAATAATGACCATGGAAGAACTACATGATTTCATCCTAGGTAACAATAAAACAGAAATAAAAGAATTCCCATACCTGGGATCAAACATTGATCAGGCTGAAGACTGCAGTCAAGAAATCCGAAGAAGACTAAGAATGGGGAGGGCAGCCATGAAAGAACTAGAAAAGATCCTAAAGATATACAAATGAACACTAAAGTTAGAATAGTCCAAGCCATTGTATTCCCCATCACCATGTATGGATGAAACGGTGAAGAAAGTGGATAAGAAGAAAATAAATTCATTTGAGCTGCAGTGTTGGAGAAGTGCTGAGGATACCGTGGACAGGCAAAAATCAAACAAATGGCTTCCTAGAAGAGATCAAGCCTGAAGTCTCCCTGGGAGCCAAGATGATGAAATTGAGGCTGTCATATACTTTGGCCACATCATGAGAAGGCAGGTCTCATTGGAAAAGACAATAATGCTAGGAAAGGTGGAGGGCAGGAGAAAGAGAGGAAGGCCAAGGGACAGATTGCTGGATTCAATCATGGAGGTCATGGGCATGAACCAACAAGACCTAAGCAGATCAGTAGAGGACAGGGGACAGGGTCACCATGAGTCGAAGTTGACCTATGCAAAAGGATCTTGTAGCACCATTGAGACTAAACTTGTAGTAAATTACCTTTACTACTTCCAAGTATCCTCCATCTTCATATGATTGGCTATATGCTGTAGATTTCCCAAAATGGTTACAAATGGCTGAGGTGTATGTTTGTTCAGGGCTTGATTGCTCAGGTGCAGTGCTGGCATCTGGACTGGCATTGTGTCTTTAAGTCTACTGCTTTCTTCAGTTCGCAATGTTCCAGTCTTAAACCCCAAACTGGGTACGTTTCCCCTTCACTAACCAAAAGGAGAAAATACATGGGGCCAATTTCCCCTATACCTGCTGTAAAGAGTCTGCATTTTAAGAGATATGTGTTATAGAAAATAATTTGGCAGAGGAAAATACAACTCACCTCTCCATCCCCAGCTACAATGATGATACATCTCTCAGTCTCAGGGAGAGACTGTTCTTAAAAACTGATCTAATTTCCCCTTATTTATACGTGGAAAAGAAACAATAGGATAAGCACTTTTTTTTGGAAGGCAATTTCCCCCTCCTTAAAAAACCAAACCAAATCCAGAGTCTTTAAATCTGCTCATATTGTCTAAACTGAACAGTTTTATATTTGTCTGGTGCTTAATCTTCCCCATCCTCTACGGATGTGGTATTTTTAAGAACACAGAAACATCGGCAGGCAGGCGGCTTGAAATAAAACAAGATTGTGATGCTGCCATTAAAGAGACAATGGGAACTTTAAAGGTGGATTAAATAAGAGTCTTTTAATAGACTTAACTTGGGACTCTGCCCTATCATCCTTCCAGAGGACACACATTTTCTCCAAACCTTTGGCTGATAGGAAATAATTGCATTTGGGGTTTTGGGAAGAAGTGTGGAGGAGTCTCTTTTGGGGTGATATATATATTGTAGAGTGCTGTTTAGCCTCTTGGATTAGGAACATCCATCCGCCATGTGGGTTGTGAGCTGATTAATGGATAAGCAGTTGTCAGACACAATCCAAATCCAGGACTGCAATCTCCAAAATGAATGGGTTTCAGATAACACAGTTGCAGAGATTTGGTGAGGATCATTGCAGACCGAATGGGTGTAGCCAAAGAGTCTGTAAAGGAGGGGAAAACACCCCAAATAAGTATTCAGTGGCCCCTTGGTATCTGCTGGGGTTTGGTTCCAGGACCCCCATGCATACCAAAATCCATAGATGCTCAAGTCCTATTATATATACAACAGCTTAATAAAATGGCATTCCTTACATAAAATTGCAAAGTCAAGGTTTGCTTTTTGGTTTTGGGTTTGTTTGTTTTTTTAAAGAAATATTTTCAAGCAATATAAATAACTAAGGAAAGAAACTAAACAGACAAAGAGAAATGTAAAGGTATTGTAGAGACAGTAATAAAAAATAAAGGGAGGGGAAGACTTTGATTTGATTTACAGGGAAAAGTAGTGAAAGGAGAAATACAGAGAAATTAAGGCACACAGAATTGTTGGGCAAAGAAAGTTATATAACTTCCATAATCAGATAATCTCAAACTCATAAAAGTTGGTAACTATAGCCAACAATTGAAGAATAGGAAGTAATTGTCTTAAGAAACCGTTTATTCTTTTTACCATATATGTGTGTATTCCTGTGTATGCTTTTTAAGAATTTGTTATCTATTTGTCTTGGTCATGCTAGATTTATGTTATATGTATTAAAACTTTCAAGCCGTGGATGGTTAAATCCGTGAATGTAGAATCTAGGGATACAGATGGCCGACTGTTTATTCAGTTTTCTGACCGTTTCAGCTAAAAAGAACTTTCAAAAGCAATACAAGATGGGTATAAAATCACCAGTGGGAGCCAGTGTGGTGTAGTGGTTTGAGTACTGCAGACTAGGATTTTGCAAAACTAGGATTCAAATCTTTCCTTAGCCATGCAAATGCACTAGGTGATCTTGGGGAAGTCACACTCTCTTGACCTCAGAAGAGCGTGATGGTGACAAACCTGCTCTGAAGGAATCTTGCCAAGAAACCTCTGTGTTGTTTTTTTTTAGGACCAGTGTTGTGAAGTGGTTTGGATGTTGGACTGGGAGTCCAGGGTTCAAATCCCCCCCCCCCCAGTCATAGAAACCCATTGGATGACTTTGGACAAGTCATCCTCTCCTTGTCTCAGAGGAAGACAATGATGGCAAATCTCCTCTGAATAAATCTGGTCAAGAAAATGCACATGTGAGCACTACTATAAGTTAGAGTCAACCTCCTCCTTTGGAGGTTTTTAAACAGAGGCTGGATGCCCTTCTGTTGTGGATGCGTTGATAGTTCCTGCATGGCAGGGGGCTGGGCTGGATGACCCTTGGGGTCTCTTCCACCTCTAAGATTCTATGATTCTATGAAGGCATATAACAACTTCTTACAAATTCTACAGAATTTCCTAAGAGATTCAACTTGTTATAGCAGACTGAGTGTTGGACTAGGATCCCAAGTCCCTAGTCAGCTATAATGTTATTTATTTATTTTATTTTAAAAATGATAAAATATGTGAAGTCGAAGCCTTTCATGGCTGGCATCCATTGGTTTTTGTGAGCTTTCCAGGCTGTGAGGCCATGTTCTAGAAGAATGCATTTGTTTCACCTGCATCTGTGGCCGGCATCTTCAGAGAATGGTGGCATGGAAGTGTATGGGGTATATATACTGTGTGATATATAATCTTCACACATCCTCCCACCCTGAGGCCTTGCCTCAACAGAACAATACACAGATTTACATGCTAATTTACATGCTAATTCCCAGCAGACAATGGACCATTAATTAAATAGATACTAATCTCCCTCTCATATCCTCCCACCCTGAGGCCTTGACTCAACAGAACAATACACAGATTTACATCCTAATTTATATGCTAATTCCCAACAGACAATGGACCATTAATTCAATAGATACTAATCTTCCTCTCATATCCTCCCACCCTGAGCCTAGCCTCAACAGAACAATACACAGATTTACAGGCTAATTTACATGCTAATTCCCAGCAGACAATGGACCATTAATTAAATAGATACTAATCCTCCTCTCATATCCTCCCACCCTGAGGCCTTTCCTCAACAGAACAATACACAGATTTACAGGCTAATTTACATGCTAATTCCCAGCAGACAATGGACCATTAATTAAATAGATACTAATCCACCTCTCATATCCTCCCACCCTGAGACCTTTCCTTAACAGAACAATACACAGATTTACATGCTAATTTACATGCTAATTCCCAGCAGACAATGGACCATTAATTAAATAGATATTAATCTTCCTCTCATATCCTCCCACCTTGAGGCCTTGCCTCAATAGAACAATACACAGATTTACATGCTAATCCTCTCAACCAAGGGTCACACAGTATATACCGTATTTTTCGCCATATAAGGCGCTCCGGCATATTAGGCGCACCCAATTTTAAAGGAAGAAAATCCAAGAAAAAAGGATTCCTCCCTTTAGCCGGAGGCCGGTTGTTCAATGGGCTGGTGCTGGGATCGGAGAACTTCTCCGATCCCAGCACCAGCCCATTGAACTGAGGTCGCGGGGGGAAGGAGGGCTCCTTCCCCCCGCGACCTCAGTCTTTGAATGGGCTGGTGCTGGGATCGAAGCGATCCCGGCGCCAGCCCATTGAAAGACTGAGGTTGCGGGGAGAAGGAGCCCTCCTTCCCCCCCGGCCTCAGTCTTGGAATGGGCTGGTGCCGGGATCGAAGTGATCCCGGCACCAGCCCATTGAAAGACTGAGGGCGGGGGGAGAAGGAGCCCTCCTTCCCCCCCCCCCGGCCTCAGTCTTGGAATAGGCTGGTGCAGGGATCGAAGCGATCCCGGCACCAGACTGAGGCCGGGGGGAGAAGGAGCCCTCCTTCCCCCCCCCGGCCTCAGTCTTGGAATGGGCTGGTGCCGGGATCGAAGCGATCCCGGCACCAGCCCATTGAAAGACTGAGGCCGGGGGGAGAAGGAGCCCTCCTTCCCCCCCCCGGCCTCAGTCTTGGAATGGGCTGGTGCCGGGATCGAAGCGATCCCGGCACCAGCCCATTGAAAGACTGAGGCCGGGGGGAGAAGGAGCCCTCCTTCCCCCCCGGCCTCAGTCTTGGAATGGGCTGGTGCCGAGATCGAAGCGATCCCGGCACCAGCCCATTGAAAGACTGAGGCCGGGGGGAGAAGGAGCCCTCCTTCCCCCCCGGCCTCAGTCTTGGAATGGGCTGGTGCTGGGATCGAAGCGATCCCGGCACCAGCCCATTGAAAGACTGAGGCCGGGGGGAGAAGGAGCCCTCCTTCCCCCCCCCCCCCCCGGCCTCAGTCTTGGAATGGGCTGGTGCCGGGATCGAAGCCAGGGGGAGAAGGAGCCCTCCTTCCCCCCCGGCCTCAGTCTTGGAATGGGCTGGTGCTGGGATCGAAGCGATCCCGGCACCAGCCCATTGAAAGACTGAGGCCGGGGGGAGAAGGAGCCCTCCTTCTCCCCCCCAGCCTCAGTCTTTCAATCGGCTGGTGCCGGGATCGCTTCGATCCTGGCACCAGCCGATTCCAAGACTGAGGCCGGGGGGGGGGGGGGGAAGGAGGGCTCCTTCTCCCCCCGGCCTCAGTCTTTCAATCGGCTGGTGCCGGGATCGCTTCGATCCCGGCACCAGCCGATTCCAAGACTGAGGCCGGGGGGGGGGGGGAAGGAGGGCTCCTTCTCCCCCCGGCCTCAGTCTTTCAATCGGCTGGTGCCGGGATTGCTTCGATCCCGGCACCAGCCGATTCCAAGACTGAGGCCGGGGGGGAAGGAGGGCTCCTTCTCCCCCCGGCCTCAGTCTTTCAATCGGCTGGTGCCGGGATCGCTTCGATCCCGGCACCAGCCGATTCCAAGACTGAGGCCGGGGGGGGGGGGGGGGGGGGGAAGGAGGGCTCCTTCTCCCCCCGGCCTCAGTCTTTCAATCGGCTGGTGCCGGGATCGCTTCGATCCCGGCACCAACCGATTCCAAGACTGAGGCCGGGGGGGGGGGGGAAGGAGGGCTCCTTCTCCCCCCCCCCCGCCTCAGTCTTTCAATTGGCTGGTGCCGGGATCGCTTCGATCCCGGCACCAGCCAATTCCAAGACTGAGGCCGCGGTGGAGAAGGAGCCCTCCTTCTCCCCGTGGCCTCAGTCTTTCAATGGGCTGGCGCCGGGATCGCTTCGATCCCAGCACCAGTCCATTCCAAGACTGAGGTCGCGGGGGGAAGGAGGGCTCCTTCTCCCCGCGGCCTCGGCCCTTCGCCCTATAGGGCGCACTCACTTCCCCATGCACATTTAGGGGAAGAAAAAGTGCGTGTTATAGGGCGAAAAATACGGTATACCCCCCCCCCCCCCACTTCCATGCCCATATTCTCTGAAGCTGCCAGCTACAGATGCAGGCGAAATGTCAGAAAGAAATTCTTCTAGAACACGGTCTCAAAGCCCGAAAAACTCATAAAAACCTAATAATAAATTAATTTAAATAGGATATGACTGCATTACATAGATCACCAGGTTTAAACAGCGGAAAAGGATAAAGCAGCTAAAAACATGTCCATGGGGGCTTGCAAACTGATCAGTGGTTATAAGATCGTAAGCTGGACTTTTGATTTCCCAACTGCTGGGGATTCACATTTAGAATCATAGAATCCTAGAGTCCTGGAGTTGGAAGAGATCCCAAGGGGCCATCCCATTCAATCCCATTCTGCCATGCAGGACGACACAATCCAAGCATTCCCTGTGACAGGTGGCTAGCCATCCTGCTTAAAACCCCCGAAAGAAGGAGACTCCACCACCAACTGAAGGAGCATCTTCATACCAGGGGTTGGCTACCTTTAAAAAAAATCTAGCCAAGGTGTCTATTTAGGAACCATGTTCCACTCTTTGGAGAGCTCTTTTACAGCCCAATTGATACCTGGAGTGGATTTATTGCTCCCCTGACATTGGGACCATCAGCCACCACAGTTTTAAGATCTGGGATTTGCCACATTTGCCCTTGAAACAATCCCTGGTTTTGCTCTGCTGTATAGAAGATGCTCCAGGCAGATCTAATTCTGAGACCTGGAGAAATACATCTCCTTTATTAGAAGGGAGTGATGTTTCTTCCCTGGTTTAGAATTGAAACATCCAATAAAATGTCCAGACATAAATCAATCCAGGGCATTTAAATAATGCCATTAAAATGGAGAATGGCCTACTCTGAAAGGCAAAGAGCTAATGCACAGACCTCAGGAGGACAAAAAATATTCCCCTTGTTCATTGCAGGCTGGGAATTTAATCAGGTTTTGATGAGCTGAAGCATCTCTTAATGACGCGATCTACCTTTGTGGGTGCTGCACACTTCAAGGGAAGCAGATGGGTATTAGCTCTGCTCTCGAAGAATTGCAAAAGACAACCCGACTGAATTTTGTGGCACCTCACTGCATAATCCACAAAGCTTTACTTTAGGCTAGGCGTGTAACAGATTAGAGCAGGGGTAGGCAACCTTTCCCCTTTAAGGGCCGAGGGACTTCAGCTCCCAGAAGCCTCAGCCATGTTGGCCAATAGTCCCATGTTGGCCAATAGCTCCTGGGATTCTGGGAGCTGAAGTCCCTCGGCCCTTAAAGGGGAAAGGTTGCCTACCCCTGGATTAGAGAGTTGTGCTAAAACTAACAAAATGAATTTCAACATGGAGAAATGTAAGGTACTACACTTAGGGAGAAAAAAAAATGAAATGCATAGATATAGGATGGGAAACACCTGGCTTGGTGGCAGTAAATGCGAACGGGATCTAGGAGTCTTAAAAAGTAAAGGTAAAGGTAGTCCCTTGTCATGAATGTTTAGTTGTAACCAACTGTTGGGGTGGTGCGCATCTCCGTTACAAAGCTGAAGAGCCAGCGTTGTCCAAAGACTATTCTGGTGGCCACATGGCCAGCATGACTGCACCAAACACTGTTACCTTCCCACTGAAGTGGTACCTATTTATCTAGTTGCATTTGCATGCTTTTGAACTGCTAAGCTGGTAGAAGCTGGGACTAGTGACAGGAACTCACCCAATCATGCAGCACCTGGGCCTTAGTGGATCACAAGTTGAGCATGAGTCAACATGAGGGTGATGCGGCAGCTAAAAAGGCCAATGCAATTCTAGGCTGTGTCAATAGAAGTATAGTGTCTAGATCAAGGGAAGTCATAGTGCCACTCTATTCTGCTTTGGTCAAGCCTCACCTGGAACAATCCTAAACAATTCAAAAAGGATGTTGACAAGCTGGAGTGTGTCAAGAGGAGGGCAACCAAAATGGTGAAGGGTCTGGAGACCATAAAGCCCTATGAGGGGACTCTTAGGGGGAAATCACTTTCACATGTACTGTTTTCAAGCCAGGTGTCCCTCATCCTATATCTATGCATGTCATTTTTTCCCTCCCTTACATTTCTCCATGTTGAAATTCATGCTCCAGCTTCTCCCCATCCTTCTTGAATTGTGGTACCCAGAATTAGACATTATACTCCAGGTGCGATCTGACCAAAGCAGAATAGTGTCACTATTACGTCCCTCAATCTAGACACTACACTACACACCTATTGATGCAGCCTAGGACTCTGACTCTAGGATTGTATGATTCTATGATTCTATGTATAATACAGCAGAATAAAAGAACAGGAAGCAGCAAAACTGGCAAAAATGAAAATCTCACCAAGAGAACTGTTTAAATCAGAACATGACAAATATTCCAAATTTGACGAGAATGGATTTCCAACCCATGACACAGAAGGCAAAGAACTCAGCAAAGGTCAAATGAAGAAATTAAAGAAACTCTATGAAGCTCAAGCAAAACTGTACAAAGAATATCTTCAAATGGTTCAGAATGGTGTTGCAAATTAAGAAGAAAATTTGGACACAATGCACTTTTTAAATAAATGGCACATCTGGATAAAAAAAAAGTTACAGGAGAGACGAAGTGTGTAGAAGGAACAAAAGAAGTCAACATCTCAGTATAAAGAGTTCTGAACTGGATTCTGATCCATCTCAGCTTTTCAGTGCTGAGCTTTTGCTGTAATATCTGCAGTTTTGGCTAAACAGAGCCTTCCTGTCATTCTCTGTTAGGTGCAAACTGGGTTAAAGCTGGCCCAAACTGAATGAAAGCAAATGCTCATGGCAATGACTGAAAGCGGAATCATCAAGAGAAAAGACAGAAAAGATGGCTTGGCCTGATCTGTTCTAAATCTTACGGAAAAACAACATTGTTCTGAACTAGTGGGGAAATCAACAGAAATATTTGCAAAATTTTGTTAGGATGATGGCTTTCATAGACAAGAGACAGGAGAGATGTGCTTCTCTCTAGAACAAGGAACCAGTTAGCTGATAAAATCTGATCTGAGGGCACTTGGCTGCAGCAAGAGCATTTTTGTTCTGATATATTTTATAAAGATTTGATGTGCCTCGAAGTGTTAAGAAGCAAGTGTCTGTGTTACTGTGATGCAGCAACCTATTGCAAATGGATTTATTTATTTTTTATCCCAGAGTACTGTATTTCATTCAGGTTGATCAGCAGTCCTCCTTTTCTGGGACATGTCCTACATTTCAACCTTCTGCCCAAGGCTAATTCCAAAATGTAATTCCATTTTGAGCCAGACGAAAGAAGCATGAATTTACATCTATATTGGTGTCTAAAGCTTTTATTTGGTCATGCCCTACATTTTTCTTGAACGTCCGACATTTGGCGGTGCCTTGTCCTCCTTTAGAGTTAGGACATCTGGTCACCCTGGTTTCATAATATAGGAAATATTTGGAGGCTGCTTTTCAGGGTAAAATGTTCTTGAAATGGCTTTGCCCATTTCTACCCATATACAAGAAGTGATTACAGTATCTATGGATTCATCATCCACTGATTCCAACAACCACAGTTTGAAAATATTCAACAATATTTTGTTGTTGTTGCAAAAAGCAAACCTTTATTTCACCATTTTATATATGGGGTATTATTTTACTACCCCATTGTATTTAATGGGACTTGAGCATCCATGGATTTCTGGAACTAAGCCCCAATGGATACCAAGGGTCCACTGTATTGTGTAGGCCTCCAAATGTGGATGGAACTGCATGGCCCAACATTCCTCAGCCTTGTCTGTGCTGACTCAGGCTGCTGGGAATTGCAGTCCAACAACAACTCAAAGATTTTATGATTCTATATATGTTGAAAGAAAAAGTCTTCTTGTTGTTGTTGCTGTTGTGTGTCTTGAAGTCATTTCCAACTTATGGGGACTCTAAAGTGAACCTATCATGGGGTTTTCTTGGCAAGATTTGTCCAGAGGAGGTTTGCCATTGCCTTCCCCTGAGGCTGAGAGAGTGTGACTTGCCCAAGGTCACCCAGTGGGTTTCCATGGCTGAGTGGGGATTCATACCTTGGTCTCCAGAGTCACCCACTACAACACATTTACCCTGGAAGACAAAGGTTCAAATCCCCACTCAATCTTGGGAACCCATTGGGTGACAATCTCTCAGCCTCAGAGGAAGGCAAAGGCAAACCCCTTCGGAACAAATCTTTGCAAGGAAACCATGCAATAGGTTCATCTTAAGTGTGCCATAGGTGGAAAACAACTTGAAAGCACACAACAACAGCAGCAGCAACAACGACAACAACCTTCAGTGCTACAGGGGAGAAGTATTTCATAGTGGCAGATTGTGAGCCAAGCCAGAAATGAATGATCAACTGACAGCAGTGAGAAAAAACTTTGGTCCCAATCCAGCTGGCCATCCTCCGAGGCCTTCCAGAATGAATAGGAGCGCTACAAGAACATAGTAACTCTCCCTTTGCTTATTTACGGCTGTTTTTGGGAGCCATCTGTGAATGTGGAATCAAATTTGCAGCCTTTCCATCATGTTAGCACAAGGAGCTGAATGACTGCATCCACAAATCTGCAAAATGCATCATACAAGTTGGCCCAATAAAGGTGTCCCTGTTTTGTGGATTTTGGAAGTTGTTGTATTTTGCTTTATGATCAACATGGGTTACCCCTGATATGTTTCCTGCAGCCACAAAATGATAGCTTGGCAAAACCAGGCTTTTTTTAAAGGGTTGGTCAGGAAGGTATTCCATTTCAATTGTGTTGAACACAACACAATTAACCATGCTGCCAAGGGCTGATGGGAGTTGCATTCCAACAACCACAGGAGGAGCAGACATTATCGTTGTTGTTGTTGTTGTTGTTGCATGCCTTCAAGTAATTTCTGACTTATGGAGATACTAAGGCGACCCTATCATGAGGGTTTTTTTTGGGGGGGGGGGCAAGACTTTGTTCAGAGGAGGTTTGTCATTGCCATCATCTGAGGTTGAGAGAGTGTGCCTTGCCCAAGATCACCCAGTGGGTTTCATGGCCAAATTGGGAATCTTGGCTTCTAGGGACCCTGGTCTCCAGAGTCATAATCCAACACTCAACTACTACACAACACTGGCTTCACAACCCTTGTTTTATTTTCTGGTTATAAAAGGTGAAAAACAATAACAACAAAATAGTATTGATGTCTGATCCTTAATATATAAAAAGACCTGAGGAAACTTCTGTAGCTTCACCCCAGCTGCTGACTGACATTCCTTATTTTTTTGCAATTTGCCTTGAGTCCCAAATTTGGGGAAAGAATGGGGTACATATGAAATACAACAACAACAGCAGCAATGAGAACTAATTGACATCCCAGCCTTTCCCCAAAAGTGATGATTGAAATAATAATATAGGTTGAGTCTCCCTTGTCCAAAATGCTTGGGAGCAGAAATGTTTGGGATTTTGGATTTTTTCAGAATTTTGAATGTTTGCATATGCATAACGAAATATCTTGGAGATGGGACCCAAGCCTAACTATGAAATTCATTTGTGCTTTGTTTATGATGAACGTAGTACATAATATTTTAAATAATTTTCTGCATTCAACAAAGTTTGTGTGCATGAAACCATCAGAAAGCAAAAGTGTCACTATCTCAGCCACCCATGAAAAAAAGTTTTGGATTTTGGAGTATTTTGGATTTTGGGATTATGGATAGAGGAGACTCAACCAATAATAATAATAATAATAATAATAATAATAATACCTGAGATCCTACATTACAGTCTTCATTTTATAACTTTTGGCAGCGTATTCGTAGCTACGTTGCAGAAACGCCAGTGAGTCCTAGAGGAAATCAAGCCTGAACTCTCCCTAGAAGCCAAGATGACTAAACTGAGGCTGTCATACTTTGGACACATCATGAGAAGACAGGAATGACTAGAAAATAAAATAATGCTTGCTAAGTTTAAAGGCAGTAGGACAAAAGGATACACTCCTTCAAAAAAGCCACAGTGGCTGCCTTGAATTTGCAAGACTTGAGTAGGTCTGTTGAGGACAAGGCGACGTGGAGGTCTCTCATTCATAGAGTTGCCATGAGTTAAAGTCAACTTAACAGTAGTTAACAATAATAAGCTGGAGGAGAGTTAAAAGTAGTTTGTGGTATCCATAGAACTCTCCTCTAGCCTTTTGTTAACTGCCATCAAATAAAGTGTCAGGAGGTACGGCCGTAGTGTATTTGTCAACCTATTGATAAGTGTTAACTGGGGACTCAGTCATAGTATAGGCGTGGTTAACGTCGTTAGCCTAATTAAAAGTATCCACCCAAATGAGTAGTACCCCATAGATATTATTGTTCTGCCACACTACGTTGTTGGTAGAATAACCCTCCTGTTTTATAATTTTTATAATTTTTATTCAATTATATTTTATAAATACCATTATTTGATATGATAAAAGCATTTTAAAATGTTTTCTGTATACAATGCTGTGAAGTGTGTGCTAACTAACTAGTAATACTGTTTAGTTTTTGTCTTTCTCCCAGTTAAAAGGAATGACTGTAGCTACTGAACCAAAGTGTCCTAGGAATAGTACCATACGCTTAGAGTAATGGACGAGGCCATACCATTTCATCTTATTGAAGTTATTCGGATTTCCAGCTATCATGGGGTTTTGATAATTATACTATCCTATTTTTGTCTTTGTACAAATTACAAATTAGGATTTGTCTGTAGTTATCGGTATGTTCTCACAAGAAGCTACTGTATACAATTAAGAAGTATTGTATTGTAACTTGTGCTGGCCGAATGGCCGTAATAAAGAAATTGAAATTCTTCCATCAAGTAGGCTTCAACTTATGGTGACCCGATGCATACATGGGTCGGAGAGACAAATAAATGGGATCCTGCTGCAAATCAAGGTTGAACTCCCCCTGGAAGCCAAAATAACTAAACTGAGACAGTCATACTTTGGTCGTGTAATGCAAATACAGGACTCACTGGGGGGAAAAGAGCAGAGGACGACAGTGGGTCTTGGAGATGTCTCATCCATAGGGTTGCCATGAGTCGAGATCGACTCAAGGGCAGTTAACAACAAAAGGCGGAAGGCAACAAGAAGAGAGGAAGATTGCATTACAGGTGGATGGACTCCGTCAAGGAAGCCACAATGGCTGCCCTGAGTCTGCAAGACCTGAGCAGGGCTATTGCTAGGAAGACTTGGAGGTCACTCATTCACAGGGTTGCCATAAGTCAATGTGTACATCGGCAGCACTTTAGAAATAAACTTTAATAATTAATAATAATGTTGAGTTGATGGCAGTGAACAACAACAACAAAGCACACCAAGCCTGAACTCTCCCTAGAAGCCAGGATGACCAAACTGAGGCTGTCATACTTTGGCCATATCATGAGAAGACATGAATCAGTAGATAAGACAACAATGCTTGGTAAGGTAGAAAGCAGCAGGAAAAGAAGAGGACCCCATTCCAGGTGGATAGACTCAATAAAGGAAGCCACAATGGCTGCCCTGAGTCTGCAAGACCTGAGCAGGGCAGTTGAGGACCTTGTTAGAGGTCTCTCATTCATGCAGTCACCATAAGTTGAAGCTGACTTAGAATCATAGACTCATGGAGTTGGAAGAGACCACAAGGGCCTATGAATGAGGGACCTCCACATTCCCTGTCATCAACAGCCCTGCTCATGTCTTGCAAACTTAAGACTTCCCTGATGGAGTCCACCCACCTGTAATGCAGTCTTCCTCTTTTCCCGCTGCTTTCCACCTTGCCAAGCATTATTCCCTTTTTCTGTAAGCCCTGTCTTCTCATGATGTGGCCAAAGTATGTCAGTCTCACTTTAGACATCTTGGCTTCTAGGGAGAATTTAGGATTGATTTGTGGCACGATCCCATTCATTTGTCTCTCTGACCCATTCATTCATAGCGTTGCCATAAGTCGAAGCTGACTTGACAGCAGTTAACAGCAACAAGCTGGAGGAAAATTATAAGTAGTGCCTGGTATCCACAGAGCTCTCCTCCAGCCCATTGCTGTTAACTGGGGTCAAGTCAGCTTCGACGTATGGCAACGCTATGAATGAATGGGTCAGAGAGACAAATAAATGGGATCATGCCACAGGGCTGTTGATGATGGAGACGTGGAGGTCCCTCACTCATAGGGTTGCCATAAGTTGATGTCGACTTGATGGTGGTTAACAATAACCACAGAGGAGACCAAGACCAAGCCCAAACCCCTCCTGGAAGCCAAGTTGACTCAATGAGGCTGTCGTACTTTGGACATAACATGAGAAGGCATGATTCACTAGAAAAGACAATAATACTCAGTAATGAAGAAGGCAGCAGGAAAAGAGGAAGACCCCATTGCAGGTAGATAGACTCAATAACGGAAGCCCTGCATTTGCAAGACCTGAGCAGGGCAACTGAGGAGAGGATGGCTTGGAGGTCTCTCATTCATAGGGTCACCATGAGTCGAAGTCAACTTGCTGGCAGTTAACAAGTTGCCTTTGATATGATCCTCTCCATAGCTGCCTCCACCTTCTGCCGGAAAGCTTCCTGACCTTTTGTGTCAAAATACATCCCTTCTTGCGTTAAAAAAGGCAAAAGAAATGCAAAGCCCACTTCTTTTTGTTCTGTTTTATTCTGCCCTTTGGGCTTATTAATGACACTTTTGCTGTATCCTTACACTGCTGCTCGATTGAACAGGGTTGTTCTGCTCATTGGGTTGGAAGCAGTTTAAGCTAAGCTGTCCTCCCATTGAAATAATGGGGCAAAGGGAGTCACATTTCCCTTAAAGCCCAGTGAAATTAAGGTCTCTATCATACTTCACAATTACTGCACTTTGAAATCACTTTAACTACCTCAACTGCAGCTGACCGAACCCAGAGATTTATAGTTTCATGATGCATTTAGACTTCTCTGCCAGAGAGCTTTGGTGTCTCACAAAACTATAAATCCTAGGATACTGTGGGATGATGGAGCCATGGAAACAAAGCGCTGAGATTGTATAGTGTGAAAGAGACCTTACTGAAGCCTGGGGCAACCCTATTCTTGTGTTTTAACTGATGCTACATTTTACCAATGAGTTTGGCAAGAGACTTGACAGATGTGGGATGAAATATTTAAATGAATGAAAAGAAACCAGGGAAAATTGGAGCAAGTACAAAAGAAGAGCTGTACTACACCAGATCAAAAGCCTATTTAACACTGTCTCTCTCTCACTTTTATTTTTAAACAGGATCCATGGCTTCTCTAATGGGAAGGCCACAAGAAGAGCATGAATGGAGTTGCAGCCTCCATCTTCCCAGGGACTGGTATGTCTGGAGAGTTGCCCTGCGTGCAAATATGGAAGCCACATATCAGCATCATAACTGGTAGTCATGGATGACCCCATCCTTTATCAGTTTCCCTAATCTCTTTTAAAAGCCATTGAAGCTGGTTGTCATTGCTTGACCTTGTGGCAGTGAGTTCCACAGTCTAAATGTGTTAAAAACATCTCACCAGGATTTTAAATTCTTTTAAATAAGGGTCACATAGCTGTCCATGCATCTGTCTCTATCTCATTCTCTCTCACTCCCTCTGTTTATGAATGTGTGTATTAAAATCAAGCCAAACATAAATCAACAGTGTGATGTGGCAGCTAAAAAGGCCAATATGATCCTAGGCTGCATCAATAGAAGTATAGTGTCTAGATCAAGGGAAGTCATAGGATGTTATCACACAGGGGAAATCTGTTGGTTAATCCACACAAATCCCAAACAAAAAGCGAATTTGCGCCTCACGATTTCACAAGACATTGCACAGAAACTGGTCAGAAACTGGACAGAAACTGGTATTATCCGAGATCTTTTTAATTTCGGGAGTTTAGAGGAAATGCATTTGCGAAATTACAGTAATTGCACATTTACTTTAATCTGAAAAGCAAATACGCATGGACAATTCTCTTTTAAAACCTGGAGGAGGGCCAAGAGGAGGAGGAGGAGGGCCCTCCAGGGAGGGAGAGTCCCGGGCTCTTGCCATGCACGGAAGGCAAGGCAAGGCAAGGCAAGGCAAGGCAAGGAGAGGGAAGTTTGGGACGGAGGAGAAGTTTGGCATTTGGGATGGAGGGAAAAGGAGGAGAAAGAAGGCTTCCCTCGCAGCAGCTGTGGGTGGATGTGGGTGCAAGTGTGGGGTGTGCTTGTGGAGCAGCTTGGAGATCCATCTCACCATGACGTTCTGCCCTGCAGGTCCTACAAAGGGGAAAGGCTTGGGGGGGGGCATGGGAGCTACCTCCAGTTTCCCCCTCTCCTGGGCATCATCCAAGGCTCTGGCTCTCCCCAGGGAACACCCAGCCCTTCCTTCCTTCCTTCCTTCCTTCCTTCCTTCCTTCCTTCCTTCCCTTTCCTTCTCCTCCTCCTTCCCTGCCAGCTCTGCCTGTGATCCTGCCCTCTTTGCCCATCTCCCCAGCAGCTGACAGCCTCCAATGCCAGGAAAGGAGAGAGAGAAAAGGGAGGGTGAGCCATCCCAATCCCTCCCTTGCCTCGGCTTGCCTTGCCTTGCCTTTCCAGCCTCCTCCTCCTCCTCCTCTGCTCTCTTGAGAGGTCCTAACCCCAACGGAAGGGGGTTAGGACCTGTGCAGGAGGACATGACCCCAAATGTAGGACAGTCTGACATTTCCTCCTGGGAAATGCAGGACCCGCCCTGGAAAAAGGAGGAGTCTGGTCACAAAACACACCCATTTCCAGTACATGTATGGGTTCTTTTCACTTGTGTATGAAAGTTAAAAATGTCTTTTTTCCGCTTTTAACTTAATTCCGTTATTACTGTAATTACGTGTGAAAAGCTTTTGCACAATTAAGCTCTTTTTTCGCTTTCTTTTTGGGATGCTTCATTTCCACTTTATTATCTCTTTAACAATGAAACTGGCCCATGTGTGATAACGTCCATAGTGCCACTGTATTCTGCTTTGGTCCGGCCTCACCTGGAATACTGTGTCCAGTTCTGGGCACCACAATTCAAAAAGGATGTTGAGAAACTGGAGCGTGTCCAAAGGAGGGCAACCAAAATGGTGAAAGGTGTGGAGTTTGTATGAGCATATGTCACTAACAGGATCCCATGCAAAGTCTTGGGGCAGCGTACAGATAAAACCAATGTTTGGAACGATTTAAATTGCAAACAATATGGAATTATTTAACATGTCTAGTCTCTTCTCCAAGCCAAACATAGCCAGCTCCTTAACCTGTTTCTCAGAGGGCTTGATGGTTTCCAGACCTTTCACCATTGTGGTCCCCTTTGGAGATGCTCCAGCTTGTCCACATCCTTGAATGGTGGCGCCCATAACTGGACACAATATTCCAGGTGAAATTAGAAATAAGTGGACTTACTTAATTTCATTTAAGAGTCGTGGTGTCATCCCTTTGGAGCACATCATGAGGGCCAGATCCCAGTCTGAGATGAGAAGGAACGCCTGGATGGCGTGCCAACATTTTCCTCGCCAGAAGAAGTGTCAGTTTAATGCTTTGTGTTTGTGTGTGCCTTCAAGTGCCTCCATGTCACTAGTTAATGTCTGGCGACCCCATGAATCTCAGGGTTTTCTTAGGCCAAGAATCTTCAGAAGTGGTTTTGCAGTTCCATCTTCTGAAATATAGCCTCTGGCACCCCTGGTATTCATTGGCGATCTCCCATTCGAGGACTAACCAGGGCTGACCCTGCTTAGTATCCAAGATCAGATGGGATCTGGTGCTTTTGCAGTTCCTAAGGTAGTGGAGCTCTGCCTTCTATCTAAAGATTTGTTATGTTTTTAAACTTTTATATATTTTAATGTTAATTTTATACTGTTTTAACTAGATTATTTTAATTTTTTAAAAAAGAATTATTGTAAAGTTTTAAAACGGCTTTTATCTCGTGGGCTGCCTTGGGTCACTTTCTGGGAGAAAGGCGGCATAAAAATGAAATAAATAATAGTAATGAAATAAGATTTCTCAGGACATGGATTCGAGGGAGGAGAAGGCACTTTGCACACTTTTTAGCCAGCCAGCCAGCCTATGAACACAGAGAAGATCAGTTCGGATTTCATGTCTTGATGTGCCCTTATTTATTATCTCTAGCAAATGGATGCTTATTTTAAAAGCTAGCTTTGCTGGTATCCATTCCTCCATCACCTCTCCATGAATCTTGACTTTTCCCTCTGTGCCTCATCAGAGTTTCTTTCTTTCTAGGGCTTCTTTGTGGGAGGGAATCCCTCTGACCCAATTCCCAGCTCCCCCAGTTCCTTACTGGTTGATGGCAGTGGGGACGGGAAGAGAAGAAAGAAACCTGGATTAAGATACCCAAGGGCTCCTACTTTCCCGTCTCCATCGTAAAGACACAAAGAACAAGAGGAAACATTCCTGCACCAATTAAATCACCAACATGCACCCAGCTAATAATAGCAGGAGCGATTTCAAATGGTGGCATAGCAGCCCCCGGATCGACCAACTTGCTTGTTAGCGTGATTTGCAAGAGAGAAAGAGCAAGAGAGCGAAAGAGAGAAAGTAGGCCTCAGCCGGGGCAGGCAGGTTGGATGTCGACAGGAGAACAGCTCAGGGTGGGAAATGAGCATTTGTGTGTGTGTGTGTGTTTGTGTAGGTGTGTGCCTGAGTGTGCGAGAAGAGCACATGGGTACATTCTGTGTGGGAATGGTGAGATTATTGTAGAAATCAGGATACACACAAAAAGAGACACCCCTTTAAAATGGGCGATAGAGGAAAAGCTTAAAGGAAAGATTGTCTCGGAGGGTGTTGGACTCTCCATCTTTGGAGGTCATAGAATCATTGAATCATAGAGTTGAAAGAGACCTCAAGGGCCATCCAGTCCACCCCCATTGTGCCATTCAAAGACATAATCAAAGCATCCCCGACAGATGGCCATCCAGCCTCTGTTTAAAGACCTCCAAAGAAGGAGACTCCATCACTCCCCAAGGAAGCATCTTCCTCTGTCCAACAGCTCTTACTGTCAGGAGGTTCCTCCTAATGTTGAGGTGGAATCTCTTTTCCTACAGTTTGCATCCATTGTGCTGGGTCCTATTCTCTAGAGCAGCAGAAAACAAGCTTGCTCCCTCCTCAATATGACACCCCTTCAAATACTTATACAGGGTTATCATATCATCTTTTAACTGTCTCTTCTCCAGGCTAAACATACCCAGGTCCCTGAGTCTCTCCTCATAGGGCATGATTTCTAGACCCTTCATCATTTTAGTTGCCCTCTTCTGGACATGCTCCAGCTTGTCAACATCCTTTTTGAATTGTGGTGCCCAGAACTGAACACAGGCAAGGCTTGACCAAAGCAGAATAGCGTGGCACCATTACTTTCCTCTGTCTAGACACTATACCTCTTTTGATGCACTCAAGAATCACATTGGCTTTTTTTAGCTGCCACATCACACTGTTGACTCATGTTCAACTTGTGGTCTACTTGGACTCCTAGATCCCTTTTACATGTAGTCTTGTTAAGCCAGGTGTCCCCCATCCTATATCTATGCATTTCATTTTTTTTTATCATTAAGTGTAGTACCCTTCATTTCTCCATGTTGAAATTAAAGGTCTTTAAACAGGGACTGGGTGGTCATCTTGGAGGAGGGTTTTAGATGTGGATTCCAGTATGGCAGGGAGATGGACTAGATGACTTGAGGACCCTTCCAGCTCTAAGATTCTATGATTCTAAATCTGCTTGTCTGATATCTACAATCCTGGAGAAGGCCTTGGTGCATGTCTCACCAACCCTGGGGTTAGGGTAGTGGGTACATGTGATAGGGCCTTTGTTACCCAAAATGTTTGGAAGGACACCTACAATTAATATTCAATGGGGAATTATACTTGCTCATTTAAATCAGCTGAGAGGTCTTCGGCAACTCAAAGCAGGGATCAAGCCTGTGCATACTGGTTCCAAGAAATAGAACTCCAGAGTGCATGTTCAAAAATGGGTTTATTTATGAGTCAAAGGTAATTACCATTCATGCAAAGACATTCGCTCACGCACACAATCAAGGACTAACAAAATGAAAGGAAGTAGCAGATAGTGACTTAAAGAGTTGCAGAGGGAGATCCTGTACAGATTCTAGATGCAGAGCTCCAACTTGGGGGGATACCAGGGAGAGAAATGGCTCAGCAAGCTTCCTTGAGATTCTGGCATGGCCAGCAATGCTGAGGAGTCAAGTGAAATACAGACAGAGTGTCTGTCTGACCACTAGTGAGACCGAATTGTGAGTGCCTGAACAGGCATACTTATAAGGCAAGACCTGTCCCAGGGTAGAATTTGGGATTCTGCTTCCAGGAGAGGAGAATGAGAAGGGAAGTTGTGAATGGCTGGACAATCAGTGCAAATGTCCTTGGACAAAGGAGTATCTCTCCTAGAGGGAATTATACTTGGATTTCTGTCCATGTGTAAACACAAGGTGTATCACCCACCATCACTCCTGTCAGTGAAGGGATTATGCAGATCTTGATCTTGATCAATCTATCCTGTCTATGTGCTCTTGACACCCCCCCCCCCATGCTGAGTCTCCCGGATCTCCTGGATAAGGTCATCTTGGATAAAGTCATCTTCCTGGATCTCCTGGATCTCCTGGATAAGGTCATCTTCCTACATTTGGGTGCCCTCACTGCTACGTGCTCTAAACATCCCTTTTGATATCACCTTTAAATCAAAAAGAGAGAGGTGCAAGGAGGATAGACCTTGGGGTAACATCTTCTCTGTAGCAGCATCCAGCCCCTGGAACTCCCTCCCAAGGAAAGTCAGGCAAACACCTTCCCTTCTGAGTTTCCACTGGACAGTGTGGATTGTCCTGTTTTACTTTCCTCTGACTGTTTTTAGCTGTATTTAATTATTTGAGGTTCTAGAACTATTTTTAAGAAAGAGTCTTAATTTTTTTTGTTGGTGTTAGTCACGCATTTAATGTCTTAAATGTTTTTATTCATTGAAAGTTGCCTTGGCACAGCTGGTGGGTTGAGAGGTAACAAAAGCTCTCTGAGCTCTGGGAGTCTTAGGGGGGTTGCAGACTGTCAAAAATAGTGTGAATTCAGTCCACTTTTAGGGTTAGGGTTAGTGCTAGGGAATCATGGGAATTGTTATTTTTCTGAGACATTGAACCTTCTTTGTCAGAGAACTCTAGTGCCACAATAAAATACAGTCCCCATGATTCCCTAACCTTAACCCTAACCCTAAAAGTGGACTGAATTCACACTATTTCTGACAGTCTGCAACCCCCCTTAGTAGACCATAAGCTGAACATGAGTCAACAGTGTGATATAGCAGCTAAAAAAGCCAATGTGATTCTAGGCTGCATTCATAGGAATGTAGTGTCTAGATTGTGGGAAGTCATAGTGCCACTCTATTCTGCTTTGATCAGGTCTCATCTGGAATAATCCTGTGTCCAGTTCTGGGCAACACAATCCAGAAAAGTTGTTGAGAAGCTACAGCATGTCCAAAGGAGGGAGACCAAAACAGTGGCAGGTTTGGAAACTACCATGCCCTGTGAGGAGCGACTTAGGGAACTGCGTATGTTTAGCCTGGAGAAGAGAAGGTTAAGGGGTGATATGATAGCCCTGTTTAAATATTTGAAATGGTGTCATATTGAAGAAGGAGCAAGATTGTTTTCTGCTGCTCCAGAGAGTCACTCAGAGCAATGGATACAAACTCCAGGAAAAGAGATTCCACCTAAACCTTTTTGATGGTGGAAGATGTTGCTGCTTCAGAGAGTGATGGAGTCTCCTTCTTTGAAGGTTTTTAAAGAGAGACTAGGGGGGTTGCAGACTGCCAGAAATAGTGTGAATTCAGTCCACTTTTAGGGTTAGGGTTAGTGCTAGGGAATCATGGGAACTGTTATTTTTCTGAGACATTGAGCCTTCTCTGTCAGACAACTCTGATGCCACAATAAAATACAGTTCCCATGGTTCCCTAACTCTAACCCTAACCCTAAAAGTGGACTGAATTCACACTATTTCTGGCAGTCTGCAACCCCCCTAGATGGCCATCTGTCACAGGGAGTGCTTTGGTTGGGTATTCCTGCATGGCAGACTGGGGTTAGACTGGATGGTCTTTGGGGTCCCTTCCAACTCTATGATTCGATGATTCTAAGAAAACTCCACAAGAGATATACCTTAGGGTGGGAATACATCGGAAACAACTTGAAGGCACACAACAATGTCAACAACAACAAGGGCCCCCAGTTGAGGGAGAGGATTCAGTGCACACACAATATTGCTCCTACATCAGTGCTCCCAACATTTACACTTCAGAGGTGTGAACATTTTCCAGTTAAGCAAGGCTGACCTTTCCCCCTTAGCAGCTCCAGGGATTCCTGTCCAAATTCTGAAGCCCTTTGACATCTCACTAAAACATCCCTGCATCTTCTTCTTTTCTCCAGTGGGCAATGAAACTGCTGTTTCTCTTGGCCTTTGGTTCTTAAAAATTAGAGGTGTCTGCTTTGGCAGTTTGGTTAAACTGTTTGTCTGGTTTTAGAATTAATTTTAAAGAGGAATTTGGACTGATTTTAATTGGATTTCAGGGTTTGTTTGTTTTTTAAAAGGGCTTTAAAATGTTTTTATTGATTGTGCATCATCTGTAGGGGACTGTTTGGGTTGAGAAGTGATAAGTTTAGAATCGTAGGATCAGAGAGTTGGAAGAGACCATGAAGGGCCATCCAGTCCAACTCCTTTCTGCCATGCAGGAAGACACGATCCAAGCCCTCCCTGGGACCGATGGCCATCCAGCCTCCATTCCAAGGCAGCAGTGTCTTCCACTGTAGAACAGCTGTTACTGTCAGGAATTTCTTCCTAATGTTAAGGTAGGATCTCTTTTCCTGTAGTTTGCATCCATTGCTTCATGTCCTAGTCTCTCGAGCAGCAGAAAACAAGCTTGTTCTATCCTCAATTGAGTCAATCTTGACCCATGGGGACCCTATGGATGAGACACCTCCAAGAAGACCCTCTGTCCTCCCCTGCTCTGCTTCAATCCTGCAAACCCTTAATAAATCCCCATAGGGACCTCCTTCATAACAGAGTCCCTCCATCTGGCAGCATCTGGCCTTCCTCTCTTCCTCCTTCTCTCCACCTTCCCCAGCGTTATTGTCTTTTCCAAAGAGTCCTCTCTTCTCTTCTCATGATGTGTCCAAAGTACGACAGCCTCAGTTTGGTCATCTTGGCTTCTTCTAGGGAGGTTTCCAGCTTGATCTGCTCCAGGACCCCTTTGTTTGACCTTTTGGCTGTCCATGGGATCCTCAGCACTCTTCTCCAGCACCACATTCTCTCAAATGCATTGATTTTCTTCCTATCATCTTTCTTAACTGTCCATCTCTCACATCCATCCATGGGAATAGAGAATACAATGACTTGTATGATTCTACCTTTTGTGCCGAGTTGTCTATCTTTGCATTTCAGGATCTTTTCTAGTTCCTTCATAGCCGCCCTCCCCATTCTTAGTCTTCTTCTGATTTGCTGACTGCAATCCCCGTTTCTATCAATATTTGATCCCAGGTTGTTGTTGAATAGGTTGGTGTTTGCAATGAATAGGTTGTTGTATGAAACCCCTTCAAATGTTTAAACATGGCTATCATGTCACCTCTTAACCTTCTCTTCCCCAGGCTAAACATACCCAGCTCCCTAAGTTGCTCCTCAAAACAAGCCCTGAAAAGCTGCCTTTTCCCCACCCCTGTTCTGCACCATTGTCTGTGTGTGTATGTGTGTTTCTGCTATTCGACATCTTTATCAATGACTTGGATGAAAGAATAGAGAGTCTGCTTATCAAATTTGCAGATGACACCAAATTAGGAGGAGTAGCCAATACTTCAGAAGAGTGGATAAAAATTCAAAATGACCTTAATAGATTAGAAAGCTGAGCCAAGACTAACCAAATGAGTTTCAACAGGGAGAAATGTAAAGTACTGCACTTAGGCAGAAAAAATGAAATGCATACATATAGGATGGGGGACACCAGGCTTAACAAGAGGATATGTGAAAGGGATCTAGGAGTCCCAGTCGGCCACAAGTTGAACATGAGTCAACAGTGTGATGTGGCAGCTAAAAAGGCCAATGTGATTCTAGACTGCATCAATAGAAGTATAGTGGTCAGACTTCACCTGGAATAATTCTGGGCCCCACAATTCAAAAAGGATGTTGAGAAGCTGGAACTGTGTCCAGAGGAGAGCGACCAGAATGGTGAAAGGTCTGAAAACCATCAATTTTCAAACAGGGTCAGGATGGCTTTAATTGTGTATTCCTGGGGGTTGGACTGGATGGCCCTTGAGGTCTCTTCCAACTCTATGATTCTATGATCTCATCAAATTGGCATGTGCCAATCAATGAGTGGCATTTCCCCTCCCTGCTTCCCCAGGATGAGTAAACTCTTCAGCCCCAGTCTGTGGGTTCTGGAACTTGTAGTCCAAAAGAAGAGTTTCTTCCTTTGGATAAGAGTTTAAAGGGGGCGGCTGATGTTTTATGAGAAGATGTTGGCATGGATGCTCATTGTTTGGGCTTGCAAACTATGCAAGTGTTTAGGCCACAAAACCCAAATGCACACTTATGGCCTATACGTGTGAAAAAGGACCTTGGGATTACTATTCGATTGTAAACTGAATATGGTCAAGTGGAGTGATGCTGCAGCAAAAAAGGCAAATAATATTTTAGCATGCGTTAACGGCGCTGTAGTTTCCAAAATAAGGGAAGTAATGTTGTTGTGGGCCTTCAAGTCATTTTGGACCTATGGTGGTGACTCTAAGGTGAACCTATCATGGAGTTTTCTTGGCAAGATTTGTTCAGAGGAGGTTTGCCATTGCCTTCCCCTGAGGCTGAGAGTGTGTGACATGCCCAAGGTCACCCAGTGGGTTTCAGGGCCAAGCAAGGAATCAAATCCAGGTCTCCAGAGTGGTAATTCAGCACTCAACCCATGACACCATGCTGGCTCCTAGAATGGCTCTCAATATATATATATATATATATATATATATAGGGTCACCAGAAGTCAGAAATGACTTTGTATCTCCCTGGACAAGCCGGCCCAGGTTTTAATGTGTATAGTTTTTATGTGTTTTTAATCTCTCTCTCTTTTTTCATTGTATTCCATTTTAAATCAATTGATCTGTTTTAATTTTGCAACAGTTTAATTCCATTCTATTAATTCTATTCCAATTGTCACCTTTTGCAAGTTTTGAATTGTATTTTTGTAAGCTTTTAATTGTAAGTTTTTAGACTGGAAGCCACTTTGGGTCCTAGTTTTGGGAGAAAGGTGGGATACAAATTAATATAATAAAAAATAAATATATATGCGTGCATGTGTGTGCAAACACACAACACACAGAGATACACACACACACACACACACACACACACATATGTTTGTGTGTGTGTATGGTGAAGGGTCTTAGGGACTGGGGTTTCCAGACCCTTCATCATACACACACACTTGCTCTATGTGAGTGTGTCTGTCTGTCTGTCTGTATATCTGTTTGTGTATGTGTATATGTGGGTGTGTGTATCTATCTATCTATCTATCTATGGTGAAGGGTCTTAGAGCTTGGTGTTTTTTAGGCCCTTCACAATACATCACACACACGTGTGTGTGTGTGTGTGTGTATATATATAGTGAAGTGTTTTAGGGCTTGGGGTTTTCCAGTCCCTTCACACATACCCCCCATATATGTGTGTGTGTGTATCTATATATATGATGAAGGGTCTTAGGGATTTCCATGCCCTTCATCATACACACACACAGGTATATATGTGTGTGTGTATGTGTGTATATATATATATATATACACACACACACACACACACATACGCACACACACACCCCCCCTATCTATCTATCTATCTATCTATCTATCTTTCTTAGATCTTGGGGTTTTCCCGACCCTTCCCCCCACACACACACAGAGCCCCCCCTCCCCCCCCACTGGGCACATTGCCTTGTGTTTTTGTCAAAGTCCTGTGTCCCTCCCTGAGCCCCCCTTTTGGGGGAAGGGCTGGGTCCTCCGGGTCCTCCTCCTCCTCCTCCTCCTCCTCCTCCGAAGGATGCTGCTGCTCCTCCTCTTAGCAATGCCTGCCCCCCCCTCCGCCCTCCCCCCTTCGCTTGGCTTGAAGCCCTGGCAACTCCCTCCCTCCCTCCCTCCTCCCAGAGAGAGAGAGAGAGAGAGAGAGAGAGAGAGAGAAGGCAGCAGCAGCATCAGCTCCTCCGGAGCTCCCTCAGCCTCTGCATCTGCATCTGGGGAAGAGGCAAGGCAAGAAAGAGAGAGAGGGGGTGGGGTGAGGCTGAGAGAGCGCTGCCTTGGCCAGGCGGGGGCTGCTGGGGCAAGCTCTCCTCCTCCTCCTCCTTTTGCTCCTGGCCTCGGTCGGGAAAAGGATGCGGAGCCATGGGCCAGGCATGCGGCCACTCCATCCTCTGCCGGAGCCAGCAGTACCAGCCGGCCAGCGCCTCTGAGCCCCGGTGAGTCCTTCCTCTTCCTCTTCCTCTTCCTCTTCCTCCTCTTTGGGAGACTTCGGCAGGGGCCAGAGAGCAGAGCCAGCATCCCTCCATCCCCAAATGGAGCAGGGAAGGAAGGGAAGGAGGACAAAAGAGAGAGAGAGAGAGAGAGAACAAAAGCATCACCCGCCGATTGCGATCCCTTTCATCTGATGGCAAGGCAAGAGAAGGGATGGATGGAAGGGGAGAGAGAGAGAGAAGGAGGGAGTGGGGAAGGAGCCCGAGGAAGAAGAGAAAGCCGGGAAGGGAGAGAAAGTTCAGGAGGAGAGCAAGAGCCCAGGAGCCAGAGACCTGGACCAGGGAGGAAGGAGGGAGGGAGGAAGGAGGGGTCCCTGGGGTTGCCAAGGCGACGCCAGGGATGCTGCTGCTGGGGGAGGAGGAGGAGGAGGGGGGGGGGCACCCTGGGAGCCTCCTTCCTTCCTTCCTTCCTTCCTTCCTTCCTTCCTTCCTTCTTTCCTTCTTCCTGCGGAGAGCTCCCGCGGACTCAAAGGCAGCCCCGGCCCTCCTCTCCAGGGTCCTGAAAGGGGATGGAAGGGGGCTGCGGAAAGGAGAAAAAGAGGGAGGCAGGAAAGGAAGAAAGAAAGGAAGAAAGGAAGAAAGAAAGGAGGGAGAAAAGGAGGGGGAAGGGAGGGGAGGAAGGGAAAGAGGAAGGGAAGAAGGAAGGGAGGAGGGAGGGAGGAACAGAAGAAAGAAAGAAAGAAAGAAAGGGTGAGAGAAAAGAAGGTAGAGAAGAAGGAGGGAGGGAGGGAGGGAAGAGGGAAGGAAAGGAAAGTAGAGAAGAAGGAAGGAGGGGAAAGAAAAAGGAAAGGAGGAAGGAGGGAGGAAGCAAAGAAGAAAAGAAAGAAAGAAAGAAAGAAAGGAGGGAGAGAGGAAAGGAGGGGGAAGGGAGGTGAGGAAGGAGGGAAGGAGGAACAGAAGAAAGAAAGAAAGAAAGAAAGAAAGGGTGAGAGAAAGGAAGGTAGAGAAGAAGGAGGGAGGGAGGGAGGGAGGGAAGAGGGAAGGAAAGGAAAGTAGAGAAGAAGGAAGGAGGGGAAAGAAAAAGGAAGGAAGAAAGGAGGGAGGAAGCAAAGAAGGAAAGATAGAAAGAAAGAAAGGAGGGAAGAGGAAGGAAAGCAGAGAAGGGAGGGAGAGAAGAAGGCAGGCAGGCAGGTAAGGCTCTCCACTTGCTTTGCTGGAGCCACTTTGCCAGGAAGGCAGCTCTCCGAGAGGCCATCTGGCCAAGCAGCTGTCATTCCCTTCGGTCCTCCATTCCTCCCTGGTTGGTTTGGGGCTCATGGCCCTCTCTCTTCCTTTTGCCCCTAACTCTTGCCTAGATGGGTGCAGGAGGTCAGGGAGAGGAAAGAAATCCAGCTGAATGGCTTGGTTGGCTTCTGGCCCTTGTTTCCACCTGGGTCTATCCTAAGGATAACCTGGGAGTGAATGGGACCCTGAAAAAGAGGACGCTGGAAATGCCTTCTGCCCTTGTCCCTTTGACATAGGAAACTGCAATTCCAAAAGTCTGGAAAGTCTGGTGTAGGCTGTGGAAAGGATAGTGTGTATTTCATTGGGGGGAGTGGGGTAGAGTTGTCCTCTCCTAGACAATGCCCACAGATGCTTACAAGAAAAATGGTAGCATTCAAAGACATCGCAGTGTGAGTCTGGAAGATCAGTCTGCAAAGGGACCTTGTAGCACCTTTGAGACTAGCTGAGTGAAAGAAGTTGTAGCACCAGCTTTTGTAGACTTAGGTCTCCTTCTTCAGATGCTTGGAGTGAACTGGTTCTCCAGACCTTTATCATCAGACTGTACGAAAAGCCACGGAAATGCAAAACTTGTGGGTTTGATGAAGAGGTGACAAGTTCAGTTTGAACTATTGTTCTCCAGGGACCAAGGCAGGAGGAAAGATGTTGCCTAAGGCCAGGGTGGTTGAGTGACCCTATGAATGGTGGAGGGAATTTTGGGCTGGGGTCAGGGCAGGCTGGGAATCAGAAAGGAGATGGGATAAACTGGCCAAGAGCATCCTTATGAGGCTCAGGTATTAGCGAGTGTTATAATATGTCTAGTGTGCCATGATGTCCAGATGGATCCGGCAGCTGAATGCATTGGAAAGGTAGTGACCAGCATTTTGTGGCGTGAGGTGTACTGTTGCCTTATTAATTTTGTCCTGTTTTCCTTTTTGTGTGTGTGTGTGTGTCTGAACACAGAATGAGACCAAGCCATTTAGTTTCTACTGAGACCATGCGGTGTGCCGAAGCACATGGTTTTTCAGATATTAAGGAGTGACATCACTTTGACAGTGCAAGCTAGTGTTTAATAAAGCAGCTGAAAGAAAACTGAAAATGGTAACACTGTCCAGCTCTCTGTACCAAGAAATTGCCTTCCATGTAGCAATGTCTGCAGGTTCAGGGAATGGATGCTTTTGTGGTTGTCTGTGGTCTAATTTTGCGATCTGAAGCGCAATGTGAAAAGAACAAAGATATTTGCTTGTTGTAGGTTTATGCCAGAGTAGCAACAAACAAACAAACCCAGACTGTATACTGTCTCACCATGATGCAAATGCATTGATGCCACAGTCCAGGAGTAGACAGTCCCCACCCATCCAAAAATCACAAAACATGGAGGGGATAGATCAGAAGGGTAGCAGGACCATGTCCAGGCCTAAATAGTAAGAAAGACAATTTTTTTCAGTGCTGGAACCATGAGATTATAGAATCATAGAATCATAGAATTATAGAGTTGGAAGAGACCCCAAGGGCCATCCAACCCAACCCCCCCTGCCATGCAGGAACTCCCAATCAAAGCATCCCTGACAGATGGCCATGTAGCCTCTGTTTAAAGACCTCCAAAGAAGGAGACTCCACCACTCTCCATTGAAGAAGTGTGTTCCACTGTCAAACAGCCCTTACTGTCAGGAAGTTCCTCCTAATGTTGAGGTGGAATCTCTTTTCTTGCAGCTTGCATCCATTGTTTCGGGTCCTAGTCTCTGGAGCAGCAGAAAACAAGCTTGTTCCCTCCTCGATATGACATCCCTTCAAATACTTAAACATGGCTATCATATCACCTCTCAGCCTTCTCTTCTCCAGGCTAAACATCCCCAGCTCCCTAAGTCGTTCCTCATAGGGCTTGGTTTCCAGACCTTTCACCATTTTGGTTGCCCTCCTCTGAACATGCTCCAGTTTCTCCACATCCTTTTTGAATTGTGGTGTCCAGACCTGGACACAGGATTATTCCAGGTGAGGCCTGACCAAAGCAGAATACAGTGTCACTGTTACTTCCCTTGATCTAGATACTATACTTCTATTAATGCAGCCTAAAATTGCATTGGTCTTTTTAGCTGCTGCATCGCACTGTTGACTCATGTTCAACCTGTGGTCCACCTGGATTCCTAGATCCCTTTCACACGTAGAAATCTCGTTCAGCCAGGTGTCCCCCATCGTATATCTGTGCTTTTCGTTTTTCCGCCCTAAGTGCAGTACCTTACATTTCTCCGTGTTGAATTTCATTTTGTTAGCTTTGGCCCAACTTTCTAGTCTGTTCAAGTCATTTTGAATTTTGATCCTGTCCTCTGGGGTATTAGCTACTCCTCCTAATTTGGTGTTGTCTGAAAATTTGATAACTATGCCCCCAATACCGTCATCCAAGTCATTAATAAAGATGGGATTGAAAAAATGGACTCTTGTGACTTTTCCCCCTGCCCTATGAAGATTTCAGGACTGGGGAGGATTATATAGGAGACTATGGACCTTTGGTTTGCCAGGATCCAAATGTCAGGAAAAGTTTTGTGGGTCGTAACCAGGTCTGTTTCAGGGCACTTTAAATTACACCTAGAAACTGATCAACGGCCAATGAACATCTTATAACGGGAGTTGTACGCTTTCAATAACTCTAGTTCATACTATTGTATTAGACGGTTCTTCTGATGTTTTGTCAAAGAAGATTTCAGAGCCATTGATAAAATGATTCCAATTTAATTTACATCAGGGATGGGGAAAGTGTGGCCCATGGGCCAGATGAGCCCCCAATGACAACAGCCACCACTCTTCTCCAGCTCCCTTTAACTGTCCAACCTCCCCAGTTTTTTTCCAGGTGAAAAGACACCCTCCGACTATCCCAAAACATCTCAAAAATACATCAAAATGCAGCAGTTTTCCTATGATCACATCCAGCTACTGCAACATTCACCCCGAACTGCAAAATCTGGGTAAAAATGTAGGAAGTCCAAAGCAGAAGAAGACTTTCATGGACTTGTGGGTGGTTTTTTAAAGCCATTTCTGGCTGAAAATGCACCCTTTCTACCAGTCGAGGATAATGCTAAGGCCTAACTCTATCTTATAGGTTGCCTACATTAAGAATTGTTGAGGTCTCCTGTCCTGTCCAAGTTCCCACATTGACCTAGCTCTTTAACATTGACCCAGGTCTTCCCCTTGCTCCAACTCTATCTTCCTCTATTGACCTTCCAGCAGTCCTTCCAAATATGTAACAAAATCTAGCTAACCATCCTGAACACACCAATTGTGGGTGAAAACCTGTTGATTGTCCCAAATTGCTAAGTTACTGAGATGGCACCCACAAATTAATATATAAAAGGCAAATTTTAATAGCTCAAATTAATGGCAGCAAGGACTCTGGGTAACTTCAAAGAGTTGGGATCTCACCTATGTTTAACAGGTCCAAGAACTAGAACTCTCAGAGTGTAAAGTACAACTTAGTTTTATTGATTAACAGCAAAGGGGAAAATGACAATTCATGCAACAACACACACACACACACAAATGAAATAAAAGGTAATAGCTTGTAGCAAGGTTGAGGTAAGGCAACTTTACCACTCCAAAATTGGAGCTCCAATCAGAGGATAATGGGAGTGTCAGTGACTCAACAAGGCTGCCTGAAAAGTTTGGGGCAACCAGCCTATATTGAGAGGTCAGTATGAAATCCAGCAGCATTCCTGCTTGATTTCAGACTGATCCAATGTGAGAGTGCCAAGGCAGGCATTTTGCAATAGTCTTGAGGCAGTGGGGTGGATTTCCTAGGAATTCCAGAAACAATGTGATTCCCACCTGGTTGATAGTTTTAACTCCAGTATTACAGTATTACAAATCAGGTGTGGGAAACTACCATGAGGGCTAGCAGAAAGATTGGCTTAATGCTTTAGGCTGACAACTGTTCCTTCAAGAGGAAATGCACATAACAGGGGGTTGGGAAGCAGCAATATTCACAGCCATAAAGTCCTTTCTTTTGGTCCTTTCCACATGACCTCAGGTCTGTGACTAGCCAGATGTTCGCTTAAAGGTCATTTGACTTTTCCAGGTTCATGCTTATGGCCTGTCTGAAACTGCTATTATAATAAAATATAATAAAATATTCATACCCCAAAATAATGCAGGGTATGGTAACACTACTTATTCTTCTGTTGAATGGTGAATCAACAGTTGTGTGAAATTAAATGGTGCTGCTCTAGGAAGGACTAAGAATAGGATTTAGGCCTGTGTCTAAGAAAATCCGGCTCTTTTATTGGTTTCCAGGCCTTTGATCATCTTGGTGGCCCTTCTTTGGATACGTTCCAACTTGTTCCTGTCCTTTTTGAATCCTGTGCCCAGAAATGGACACAGGATTCCAGGTGTAGAAGTATGAACAAAGCAAAATACAATGGGACTATGACTTCTCTGAATCTGAATACTAGAGTGGGACTCCTCCTTCTCTTGTCTGGACCTCTTCCCTGGATTGCCAGGAAGTCTTTGGTGATTGCAAAAATGAGGTACATGGACCACATGCAACACAGTGTCCAAACTTTTCCCCATGCCTAAAATAGAAGATGTCAGAGTACGGACACCTGTGAAAGTGTGATGCTGGCATATCAGTTCACACAACATCATAAAAGGAATGTAATATCAAGGCAGTTAATCCTCCTTTTATATGGCACAGAGGTACACAGATCCCAAGCAATTACACTCAGTAAATGAGCTGCAGGGCTGACAAAACCCCCAAAACTAAACGGCTGCCTTTTCAGGGCAGAACAAAGGCAGTTTAGGCTTGACTGGGCACCTGAAATTATGAATAAACCACAAGGTAAATGTAGCACTACTAATGGAGAAACACTCCCCGGACTTTTACAAATCCACCTTCCAAGATCACTACACAGTTATTGTTCAGGGTCTGAATTGGAGAGAAGTGTGCATTGAAAAACAGAGTCTGCAACAATGCAACCCCAGAGTCATAAAATCCTAGGGGTGGAAGGGATCCTGAAGGATAATCTAGTCCAGCCCCATCTGACCCAGAAACAAATAGTTAAAGCACCCCTGAGAGGTGCACCATCCAACTTCTGCTTAACATTCAGTGAAGGAGAGTCTATCATCTTCAGAGGAAATCCATTCCACTGTCTTCCTAATATTTAGCCAGAATCTCCTTTCTTATAATATGAATCCATTCATGTCCTAAGTTGTGGCCCCATTGCAGAATTAATGCAGTTTGACATGGCTCTATGATATGGAATCCTGGGGCTTGTAGTTTGTTGTGGCACCACTGTCAGAGAAGGCTAAATGTTTCACAAAACTGTAATTCCCAGAATTCTGTAGCATTGAGCCATGGCAGTTAAAGCTGTGTCAAACAGCATTGATTCTGCAGTGTAGCTGCAACCCCTACAATGTAGAAAGTGCTGTAAACTCCGTTGAAAGTGGAATCCTGGGATTTGTAGTTTTACAAGGTCTTTTGTTTTCTCTGCCAAAGAGTGCTGGTGCCTCACAAAACTACAAATCTGAGGATTCTGTAGGATGGAGCCATAGGAGTTAAAGTGGTGTCAAACTGCTTTATTTCTACAGTACAGATACACCCGAAGTCTCTGGGACAGGAGAATACAAGCTTCTGTTATCTTCTACCTCGTACCCCTTCAGATATTTAAAGATAGCTATCCCAAAATGTGGCATAGTGGTTTGAGCATTGGACAATGACTCTGGAAACTAGAGCTTGATTCCCAGCTTGGCCATGAAGCCTACTGGGTGATCTTGGACAAGTCACACTCTTTCAGCCTCAGGGGAAGACCATGGCAAACCGCCTCTGAACAAATCTTGCCAGGAAAACCCCATGACCTTAGGATCGTCACAAGTTGGAAATAACTTGAAGTCACACAACAACAGCAATACGATTGGAAACTAATCCTTGGAGAACTCTGTGTGAGCAACACATCCCACCTTTGTCAAGAGACCATTAAGACTATTAGGAAGACCTTCCTGATGGTAAGAGCTGTTCAATGGTGGAAAACGCTGCCTCGGAGAGTGGTGGAGTCTCCATCTTTGAAGGTTTTTAAACAGAATCTGGACGGCCATCTGTCAAAGGAAGTGCTTGGGTTGTGCATTCCTGCATGGCGGAAGGGGAGTTGGACTGGATAGCCTTTGGGGTCCCTTCCAACTCTAGGATTTTATTAAATTATTTTAACCAGGTTTGCCTTAGGGCAAGGGTAGGCAACTTTTGCTTACCTGGGGCTGGTCCACTGGTCCCGAGGTCTTCCGCGGGCCGAGGGGGGGGGAAATACACTGGAAGTACTGTGCATGCATGTGCACGCTTGCTCACGCATGCGCAGTACTTCCAGCGTACTGCGCATGTGCAAGTGAGTTGCGACGGGCATTTTGTTTTCCAAGATGGCGGCTGTGTCTCGTTCGTGCATGCGCAGTACTCCGGTGCATGCGCAAATGAGTCGCAGCGCCATTTTGGAAAACAAAATGGCGGCCGCAACTCGCACGGGGGTGGTTGGCGGCGCACAGCAGTGCGCGGCAGGACCGGGCTGGGGCCGGTCCAAAGGCCTCAGGGGGGTGGATCCGGGCCCCAGGCCGTAGGTTGCCAACCCCTGCCTTAGGGTCTCCCTAAACTGAAATGACTTGAAGGCACATAAAAACAACTACAAACTCAACCTTACCTTCTCTTCCCTAAGCTCAACACACCCAGCTTCCTCAACTGTTCTTCTCAGTGAAAGCAAAATAATAATAATAATAAGTAGATCATGTTGCGTGTGCGCCTGTATTGTTGCAAAGTCTTCTAGAGAAGGAGTAGGAGCAAATGTCTTCAATCGTTGGCTGGGATCCAGTTGATTAGTCTTAAAGCAGAATCGGTTGAATGAGTCACTCAAGCAGTTCCCCAGGGATTCTGCTGACATGTGCAAGGAATAGTGTCTCTGCCCAGATGCCTGCTCTTCCTTGCCCCCTTTCACAATGGGAAATCATGCAGAAGAGCTGTTTCTTCCCCATGGTTGCTTCCAGGCTGTGGAACTCCCTGCCACAAGAAGCCCCATTGGCCCCTTCCCTGCTCTCTTTCCTTCTGCAGGAGATCATTTTCAGGCAGGGCTTTGAGATTTAAGCTATGGAGCAGTCATGTGTGTGTAGAGCAGGGGTAGGCGACCTTTTTGAGCTGGGGGCCAGGATGCTGTCCCTCAGACAATTGGGGGGCTGAAGCACCAAAAATAAATAAATAAATAAATAAATATAAAAATTAAAAATTAAAAATTAAAAATTAAAAAAAATTATTTTTTTTTAAAATATGCATGCACACTCTCTCAGCCCCAGAAAAGCCATGGCAAAACCCCTGTGGAGATTTTGCCAAGAAAACCCCCAAGAACAAGTAATAACAACAATAATCAATATCATCATGGCAGGCGGCGGTAGCGGTGGGGGGGGGGCGGCGGTGGCGTCAGGAGTGGCCTGGGGCCAGTCCAAAGGCCTCGGGGGGGGGTGCATCCGGCCCCCGGGCCTTAGGTTGCCTACCCCTGGTGTAGAGTGTCATGGTCCAACGCCACCTTGACTGCAGTTGGGGGGGAAAAGCAATTTTTTTTTAAATTTTTTTAATAATTTATTGTTGCTTCTTTAAAACATACATCAAAAACAAAAATCAAAAATAAAGTTCCACAGCAAGTACACAAATCAAATATCTTACAAAACTCAATAGACTAACAACACAAAATAAAGAAACACTATCTAAACACACATTTCTAAAACTTAAAACTATATCAATCTCATTTCTAACAAACTTAAAACTATATCATTTCTAACAAACTTAAAACTATATCAATCACTCCTCTTTTACTTCTACATCTCTACTATACATTCCTGACTTATCTTCCCTCTTTCCTTCCTTTTATTATACTTCTACCCTTTCTTTTTCCTTTGTTCTACCATCTTAACCCTCTAGCCTCTCTATTATCCTTCCCTTTACCTTCCTTTCTATCTTTCAGCTACTCTTTCTTTCCTTCTCTTCATCTCTGAGTACCTCCTTTACTTAATTCCTTTCCCTACCTACTCACACCTTCCTTCACTTCCTTGTACCTTCTTACTATAACACTTTCCTTAACCAATTCCTTTCATATCTTCTTTCCTCTTATATTCGTAAGTTTCCTAATTCAAACATCTTTTATCACATCAAGCCTACCGACTTCTCACTCACTTTGTTGGATTATATTTTGTACTTTAATGTCCTCCTTGTAAACATATCCTGTCTTAGCATTCATGTCAAGCTCTTTGATTTTTATGTCGTTGATCTGCTTGTGTTTGTCTTAATTTATTATGCTGATCTTTTATCACTTATTTGAAATATTATATTAATAAACTATATAAGTGAATTAAACTATTATGTGGCTATTTGTTGTCATTTATTCGCAATACATCCTATTTTACACCTCTCTTTTCAACCATTTATGTTGTTTATAATCGCTCTGTTATTATTACTCTATAATTTATTATCATTATCCTTTCAATCTATTAATTCCTTTCTATAATTCAGTTTAATTGTTTTTCTTTTTCCCAATATTAGATTTCTGAGCTGAATTATGCTCTATTAAAAACTGATAGTTGCTAGCCTTCCCCATTTTCTTCTAAAATAATCTAGAATTGGAGCCCATTCTCCTAATCCTTCCTCTATATATTTGTCTCTCAAATAATAAGTTAATATGTCCATTTCTAATGCGTCGTATAATTTCAACAACCATTCGTTTAAACTTGGGACCATTTTTGTTTTCCATTTTTGCATTAATGTTATTCGAGCTGTGGAGACCAAGTAAAACACTATTTTTCCAACTTTACTGTCAATATTTTTGTCCCACATATTTAGGAGATAAATTTCTGGTCGCAATTTAATATCTGATCCTAAAGTTTCATTAATTGTTTCATTTATTTTCTTCCAATAATTTTTAACTACTTTACAGGTCCAGACGCAGTGGTATAAAGTACCAATTTCCTCTCCACATTTCCAGCATTTATTATTACTTCCTTTATAAATTTTAGCCATTTTCTCTGGGGTCATATACCAGCGAAAGTATATTTTGTAAAAATTTTCTTTGAGTTTTTGAGACATTGTATACTTCAATCTTGATGTCCATACCTGTTCCCAATTTTCCAGGTCTATAGTATATCCTAAATTTTTAGCCCAACTTATCATATTCTCTTTTATTGTTTCTTCCTCTAAATCGCATTTAAGTAATATTTTATATAATTTACCTATCCTTTTTGTATCTTCACCTAACCAGATTTCATCAAATTCATTACTATTTAAGTCGATTCCTTGGTTTTTCATATCTGATTTATAACAGCTAATTATTTGATTATATTTAAACCAATCTATCTTAAAGCTTTCCGAATTTAATTCACCTAATGATTTTACAGTATATGTACCTTTTGAATCTATTTTTAATAATTTACTATATGTTATCCAATTATAATTATGCCACATTTCCCTTCTATGTAATGCCTCCTGGGGGGAGAACCAAGAGGTACATTTTGGCATTATTCTTGGTTTGTATTTTCCCCATATCTTTAACAGGGATCTTCTAATACAATTGTTATTAAAGTCCTTATTAACTTTAATCTTGTTGTAACCAAGATAAGCATGCCATCCATAGCATAATCCCTTACCCTTTAATTCCAACAAATCTTCAGTTTCTAATCTAATCCACTCTCTAATCCAGTCAAGATAACAAGCCTCGAAATATAAATTAAAATTTGGTAGGCCTAATCCCCCTCTCTCTTTTGAATTTTGTAGCAATTTTAATCTAATTCTAGGCCTTTTATTTTGCCATATAAATTTGGCAAATCTCTGTTCCAATTTTTAAATATATTGTCTTTAATTATTATCGGAATTGTTTGAAATAAAAATAAAACTTTAGGTAGTATCACCATTTTGACTGCTGAAATTCTACCTAGAAAAGATAATTGTTTTTTTTTTTATTCCATTGGATTAAATCTTTCTTAATTTCTTTCCATTTCTTTGTATAATTTTCCTTAAATAAATCAGCTGTTTTTTTTGTTATTAATATACCAAGATATTTTGTTTTACCTTTAACTTGAATGCCCGTTTTCATTTCTAAGTCTTCTTCTTTCTCTCTCGTCATATTCTTCGTAATAATTGAGGACTTCTCTTTATTAAGTTTACAACCCGTAATTTCCCCAAAATTATCTAAGACTTCATTTAAATGGTTTGCCGAATTAAGAGGATTTTCCAAGAATACTACTAGGTCGTCAGCGAATGCTCTTATTTTATATGTGTGGTTTTTAATTTTCATCCCTTGAATTTTTTCGTGATTATTAATTTCTTTTATTAATTTTTCTATTACCACCAGAAACAACAGCGGAGAGAGAGGGCAACCTTGCAATGTTTTAAATGGGTTTTTAACTGTTTTTAACCATGGTTTTAAAAATAATGCTGTTATTTAATTCATTTTTAAACTTTTGTAAAAGAAGATTTTAACTTAATCTTGTTTCAAATAACTTTTAAGCCCGCTTGGATCCCCCTCTCAGGAGAAAGGCAGGGTATAAATTTATGAGTCCCAGTTTGGGAAAAGGGTGGGATATAAATAAATATACTGCTAAGAATAACAAGTTTAATGAACCAACCTGCAATTCCAGAGAGTCAAGAAGGACACTGAAGGCCCTAAGAAATAATTATGCAGCATCCTAGAATCATGTGCAACTGTATTGCGGGAATATTTTTGCTTGATCCCAAGTAGAATAGATTCATTGAATCAGTTCTTGGATGGTCAGTCAACACATTGGTAAATCCAGGGGACCGAATAGCTCTACTCTGGTTGGGGATTGAAGCCAATATCTTGGGGTATCTCCTTTTTGCCAGAAATGTTAGGAATATCACAAGCAAATGTCGCTGTGTATTTAAAGACTGTGCATGTGAACTGTGAAGAAATGCACAGAACAATATCAGGCACATCCTTTCCAAAAACCACTTAGTACACATCTACTGGAGAGATGAGGGAGAACACAGAGGTGAGATTATCCTGTCCCAAATTTAATTCAAAGATATAACCATCTTATAGTCTGTAGAATCACTATGCAGAGAGATATTGCAGCACCTTTGAGACTCACTGAAAGAAAGAAGTTGGCAGCAGGAGCTTTGTTGGAGTTAAGTCTAGGAAAGCTCATGCAGCCAACTTCTATCCTCCAAGAAGAAGTCTCAAAGGTGCTACAAGATCTCTCTACATCCCAAATTTAAGGCATGGATTTCTGAGCTGTATTGGAACTTAGACAAGTTGCCTAGGAGAGACTGGGGCAGAGTCCATAGAATCATAGAATTGGAAGAGACCCCAAGGGCCATCCAGTCCCACCCCCTGCCATGCAGGAACTCCCAACTAAAGCATCCCCGACAGATGGCCATCCAGCCTCTGCTTAAAGACCTCCAAGGAAGGAGACTCCACCACTCTCCGAATTTCCTGGGAGTTGGAAATTATTGAAGACGGCAATCTACCTCCCTGCTTTATACCCTCTTCCTCCTGCAAGCGATGCTTTCAAATCACCTGCAATTACTCCCCAGGTAGAGGATTCTGGGAGTTGGAGTGTCAATATCATATTTTTTTTTAAAAAAATTATTTATCAATTTATTTTAAACATAAAATTTGAACACCTCCACAGTATGAACTCTGTGTTATTTCATGAAGATGATTGGGGAAAAGGTAGCCAATCTATGGGAGATGGGTGAGTCTCACAATGTCTTGGCAATGGTTGTTTAATTTCCTGGTATGGTGCTGATTCACTATGTGTGGTTCAGTTTGGGGTCAATGACTCTGGACAAATGCTGGAAGGCACATGGATGCTTGGATCATTAGTTGATGTCACCCAAAGTGATGTGTTCAGCATGCAACCTCCTTGCCATTTGCCTGCTCACTTCCCCACTGACTTCTGTACTCCTCTGTTTCAGATGTAAAAGGCGAGGATGGAAATGTCCCCCTTTGAGGCTACAATTGCCAGAATGCCCCAGTAAGCGTGGCCACTGATGATATTGGCTCGAGGATTCTGGAATTTGTAGTTAAAAAGTAGAGTGCCTTCTTTTGGATAGGAGTTCAAAAGGGATGGCTGATGTTTTATGAGAAGACGTTGGCATGGGTGCTCATTGTTTCAGCTTGCAAACTGTCCAAGCATTTGGGCCACAAAACAAAAATGGACACTTATGGGTTGGATTCAAAGTTATAGCCTTGTTAGTCTGTAGAATCAGTCTGTAGAGAGAGCTTGTGTCACCTTGGAGACTCACTGAAAGAAAGAAATTGAGAGCATGAGCTTTCATAGACTTCAGTCTACTTCCTCTTATACATAGGAAGAAGGACCTTGGATTACTGTCCATCATAAGCTGAATATGGTCCAGCAGAGTGATGCTGCAGCAAAAAAGGCAAATAAGATTTTAGCATGCATTAATACAGCTGCAGTTTCCAAGACAAGGGAAGTAATGTTTGTTGTTGTTGTTGTTGTTGTTGTTGTTGTTGTTGTTGTATGTCTTCAATCTGTTTTCAAATTTTGGCAATCCTAAAGTGAACCAATCATGGAATTTTCTTGGCAATAATTGTTCAGAGGAGGTTTGCCATTGCCTTCCCCTGAGGCTGAGAATGTGTGACTTGCCCAAGGTCAACAGTCCCACCATATTATGTGCTAGTCAAGTCTCTGGGCACCTCATTTTGGGAAGGATTTAGACAAGTTGGAGCAGGTTCAGAGATGGGCAACAAAGATAATAAGAGGCCTGGAGAACCAAAGCTATGAGGAAAGGTTGGGGAAGTTGGACATGTTCAGCCTGGGGAAGGGAAGATTGAGGGGTGACATGATCCCCCTCTTTAAATACCTCAAGGGTTGTCCCAGAGAGGACTGGGCAAGTTTGTTCTCTGCAGCCCCAAAGGGTAGAACCAGGTCTAATAGTTTGAAGTTACAGTAGAATAGATATTGAACATAAAACCAGGACCTCCTGGGTGAAGGAAGATCACCACCACCCATGGCAGAGACTTGTATTTGTAATTTTGTAATTTTTTTATTGTAATTTAAAAATTCAACTGTATCAATTTTCACTGCAGGTTTTTTTTTATACTGTTTTTATCACTTTTAATTTTGCTGTGGTTTTATTGTTATGTTTTTAGCCTTGCTGTATTTTTCTTTTTCTTTTATTATCTTTGTGCTCCTGCCTCAATCCGCAGGGAGAGGCGGGAAATATAAATATAAATTTATTATTATTATTATTATTATATTGATTGAACATTCAAAGGAACATCTTGATTGTGACAGGGGTTTGGCAATGGAACCAACTACCTAGAGAAGTGGTGGGTCTTCTTCTCTAGATGTCTTCCTAGAGAGGCTGGACAGCTCCCAGGTGAGGATAGTTTGGCTTAGTCTTTCCCAAACTTTGGTCCTCCACATGTTTCAGACTTCAGCTCCCAGAATCCCTGAGCGTTGGCGAAACTGGCTACGCTTTCTGGGAGCTGAAGTCCAAAACACTTGGAGGACCAACGTTTGAGAGACACTGCCTGGAGATCCTGCATTGAGCAAGGAGTTGGACTCCATGGCCCACGAGGCCCTTTCCAGCCCTGGGATTCTATGAATCTGTGAACTGATATGAACATGTGAACACAAAGTATTCAAGTATGAAGGCGGGAGAAGTTGTATAATCACATTGGAAGCTGTCCTACACTGAGTCAAACCCTTGTTCCATGTAGCCTAGTATTGCCAGCTCTGACTGGCAGCAATAGGGTTCTCCAGGGTTTCAGACTGGATTCTTCCCTCAGGACCCACAGCGTTCCCTGGTGGTCTCCCATTCAAGTCATAGAAAGCTGCTTGGATACTGAGTCAGACCCTTAATGGTTGCCCAATCTCATCTGAATTGGGAAATTAAGCTGAGGCCTGGTTAGCACTTGGATGGAAGACCTGTCTGTTGGGGATGCTTTGATTGGGAGTTCCTGCATGGCAGAAGGGGGTTGGACTGGATGGCCCTTGTGGTCTCTTCCAACTCTATGATTCTATGATTCTACGACCTTCAGGAGGAAAGAGCAAGAATCTGCAGAGACAGCAAGGAAAGATCTGGCCCAAATCATAGGAAGCCTTATGGCTGCCAGTCAGAGTTAGTAGTATTGGGTTAAATGGGCCATTAAGACCAAGGCAGCCGGTTCTTTCTCTCTCTTTCTCCAGCTCCTTCCGAAAGAGAACCCCAGAGAACCTTATTGCTGCCAGTCAGAGCTGGCAATACTAGGTTACCTCCTCCATTACAGAATACTAGGCTACATCCTACCTAGAGAGAATTCCTTACAGAAATCTTCATTCTATCCCACAATGATGGGGAAAAAAATGTGGAAATTATTCATCTTTGCAGCCACGGACAATATAGATGACAACTGACATCTCTATATTATGGCATAGATTTCAAAAGTGGGAAAGAAATCCGAATTCAGAAACCAAAGAAAAGAATGTGAATGTTGTTGCTGTGTAAATAATAATAAAAAAGTATATATTTCTTTTTGAAAATATTTTTAAATTTCTATTTCATATATATATATATATATATATATATGAAATAGAATTTAAAAATATTTTCAAAAAGAAAAGCTATATATATATATATATATATATATATATAATACTTTTATTATTGTTATTTAAAAATATTTTAAAAAAGAAAAGCAATTTTTAAAAACAGTACATTAAAGAAAACACATTTCTTTTCATACTGTCTGTAAGATATGTCTAAGAAGAGAGAGGAGTTCACACTTTGAGCTGTAAGCCCCCCCTTTTTAAAAAAAATCTGATTAAATTTTCATTTTCAACATTCAAGATGGGAGCTAAATAAATGTGTAACAGGAGCAACAATTTTACAGAACACTGGCATGTATGAGAAATCCTTATTTTGGCTAGATAGGAAGAGGATCAATTCATTTGAGATATGATGCTGGAAAAGAGTTCTGTGGGTGCCGTGGTCTGCCAAAAAGACAAATAAATGGGTCCTATAGGAAATCAAATCTGAACTCCCCCTGGAAGCCAGGATGACTAAATTGAGACTATCGTACTTTGGTCAGATCATGAGAAGACGTGACTCTCTAGAAAAGAAAACAGTGCTAGAGAGGCCAAACTCCTGTATCAGTTAAGTACAGGTAGCCCTTGGGGTTTGGTTCCAGGACTGCCTGTGGATACCAAAATCCATGGATGCTCAAGTTCCATTATATACAATAAGATATTATTATTATTATTATTATTATTATTATTATTATTATTATTATTATTATTATTATTATTATGTGGGCCCTTGGCATCTGCTGGGCTTTGGTTCCAGGGCCCCCCGCGGGAACCAAACTCCGCGGATGCCCAAGTCCTGTTCATGTAATGGGTAGTAAAAAGCTGTCCCATATATAAAATGGCAAAATCAAGGCTTGCTTTTTGAAATTTATATCTTTAAAAAAATATTTTCAAACTGTCAATGCTTGAATCCATGGATAAAGGATCCATGAATTTGGAGAACCAACTGTAGCGTGAATATGAAACAGTGAAAAATTCTAGGCTGCATCAATAGACGTCTAGTGTCTAAATCGAGGGAAGTCATAGTCCCACTCTGTTCTGCTTTGGTCAGGTCTCACCTGGAATAATCCTGTGTCTAGTTCAAATTCAAAAAGGATGTTGTGAAACTGGAACTGTGTCCAGAGGAGGGGGACCAAAATGGTGAAAGGTCTGGAAACCATAAAGCCCTATGAGGAGAGACTTAGGGAGCTGGGGATGTTTAGCCTGGAGAAGAGATGGTAAAGGAGGGTACATGATAGTCATATTTGAAGAGATGTCATGTTGAGGATGGAACAAGCTTCTTCTCTGCTGCTCCAGAGATTAGGACTCAAAGCAATGGATCCAAGCTACAGGAAAACAATGGATCCAAACTACAAGAAAGATTAGGAAGACCTTCCTGAGGGCAGGAACTGTTCCACAGTGGAAGGTGCTACTGCTTTGGAGTGTGGTGAGTCTCCTTCTTTGGAGGTTTATAAACAGAGGTTGGATGGTCACCTGTTAGGAGTGCTTTGAATGTGTCTTCCTGCATGGCGAAAGAGAGTTGGACTGGATAGCCGTTGGGACTCTTCCAATTCTAGGATTCTAGGATTCTATGAATAGAGCATTGCTCTTGCTTGGCTTCTGCTACCGCCACCACTCCATCTATCATTCATTGTGACATCCACTCTGAAAACAATGCCACAAAGGGAACAATTTAGGAAACGGCCAACAAACAAGCCAAACACCCTCCCACCCCAAGGAGGCAAGCTTCCATGCGCATGAGTGGTGAGAAAGACGGCAATTGTGCTCCAGATTTGGAAAAAACAACAACACAGAGCTTCCTTCATGCTCTGTCTTCTCTTGCCAAGCCAGGTGGCTGCAGCCAATCTCTCTCCTCCTTTCACTTAATCTGGGTGTTTAAATACAGTGGGTCTTCCTCACCCGCTTGGAACGCTTTCTCCCTGCAAGGGGAAACGTAGAATGGGAAAGACCCTTAGAGTTGTCCCAGCCCGGGTGGTTATTGAAATATAGTATCACAGAAATGGAGAGATGGAAGGGACCACAGTCTTCCAGTGCAGGAAACTATTGGTGAAGGATCTCTGAGAGGTGAACATCTGACTTGGGTTTCATAGAATCATAGAATCATAGAGTTGGAAGAGACCACAAGGGCCATCCAGTCCAACCCCATTCTGCCATGCAGGAACTCCCAATCAAAGCATCCCTGACAGATGGCCATCCAGCCTCTGCTTAAAGACCTCCAAGGAAGGAGACTCCACTACTCTCCGAGGAAGGAGTGTGTTCCACTGTCGAACCGCCCTTACTGTCAGGAAGTTCCTCCTAATGTTGAGGTGGAAACTCTTTTCCTGGAGCTTGCATCCATTGTTTCGGGTCCTAGTCTCTGGAGCAGCAGAAAACAAGCTTGTTCCCTCCTCGATATGACATCCCTTCAAATATTTAAACACGGCTATCATATCACCTCTCAGCCTTCTCTTCTCCAGGCTAAACATCCCCAGCTCCCTAAGTCGTTCCTCATAGGGTTTCATGGTTTCCAGACCCTTCACCATTTTAGTTGCCCTCCTTTGGACACGCTCCAGTTTCTCCACATCCTTTTTGAATTGTGGAGCCCAGAACTGGACACAGGATTATTCCAGGTGAGGCCTGACCAAAGCAGAATAGAGTGGCACTATTACTTCTGTTGATCTAGACCAGGGGTAGGCAACCTTTCCCCTTTAAGGGCCGAGGGACTTCAGCTCCCAGAATCCCAGGAGCTATTGGCCAACATGGGACTATTGGCCAACATGACTGAGACTTCTGGGAGCTGAAGTCCTTCGGCCCTTAAAGGGGAAAGGTTGCCTACCCCTGATCTAGACACTATACTTCTACTGATGCAGCCTAAAATTGCATTGGCCTTTTTAGCTGCTGCATCACACTGTTGGCTCATGTTCAACTTGTGGTCCACCTGGATTCCTAGATCCCTTTCACAGGTAGTCTCATTCAGCCAGGTGTCCCCCATCGTATATCTGTACTTTTCGTTTTTCCGCCCTAAGTGCAGTACCTTACATTTCTTCGTGTTGAATTTCATTTTGTTAGCTTTGGCCCAACTTTCTAGTCTGTTCAAGTCATTTTGAATTTTGATCCTGTCCTCTGGGGTATTAGCTACTCCTCCTAAGTTGGTGTCATCTGCAAATTTGATAACTATGCCCCCAATACCGTCATCCAAGTCATTAATAAAGATATTGAATAGCACTGGGCCCAGGACAGAGCCCTGTGGCACCCCACTGGTCACTTCTTTCCAAGTTGAAAAGGAGCCATTGTTGAGCACCCTTTGCGTTTGACCAGTCAACCAATTACAATTTCATAGAATCATAGAGTTGGAAGAGACCACAAGGGCCATCCAGTCCAACCCCCTGCCATGCAGGAAGACCTGATCCATGCAGGAAGACCTCCCTGTGACAGATGGCCATCCACCCTCTGCTTAAAGACCTCCAAAGAAGGAGACTCCACCAAAATCTCCGAGGGAGTGTCTTCCACTGTCGAATAGCCCTTACTATCAGGAAGTTCCTCCTAATACTGAGGTGGAATATCTTTTTCTGTAGCTTGCATCCATTGCTCCATTGTGTCCTATTCTAAGGAGCAGCAGAAAACAAGCTTGTTCCCTCCTCAATATGACATCCCTTCAAATATTTAAACAAGGCTATCATATCACTTCTCAGCCTTCTCTTCTCCAGGCTAAACATCCCCAGCTCCCTAAGACGTTCCTCTTAGGGCTTGGTTTCCAGACCCTTCACCATTTTAGTTGCCCTCCTTTGGACACTCTCCAGTTTCTCCAATCCTTTTTGAATTATGGTGCCCAGAACTGGACACAGGATTCTTCCAGGTGAGGCCTGACCAAAGCAGAAGAGAGTGGCACTATTACTTCTCTTGAGCTAGACACTATACTTCTATTGATGCAGCTTAAAATTGCATTGGCCTTTTTAGCTGCAGCATCACACTGTTGACTCATGTTCTGGAGGAGACTCTATCACTTACCAAGGGAGTCCCATTGCACTGACAGCTTTTATCCTCAAGAAGTTCTTCCAAATGTTAAATCAGAATCTCCTTTGTTGTAGTTAGGATCCACTGAGCAGGGTGACCAGATGTCATAAATGCAAGGGAGGTCAAGGCACGGCAAAATGGAGAAAAAAGGTAGGGCATTACCAGATAAAAGCTGAAAACACTCATATAAATGTGAATTCATGCTTCTTAGCCATGCTCAAAATGGAGGACATTTTGAAATTCCTCCTGGACAGAAGGCTGACATGTACAACATGTCCTGGAAAAGGAGGACATCTGGTCACCCTGCCACTGAGGTTTGGGCCCTGTAGGTATGGAAAACATATACACTGTGTTTGTGTCTTCAAGTTACCTGTTAACTTATGGTGAATTTCACAGGGTTTTCTTAGGCAAGCAATTTTCACAGGAGGTTTTGCCAGTTCCTTCCACCAAAATACAACCTACAGGACCTGATCTTGGATGGTGGTCTTCCACCCAAGGACTAACCAGGGCTGATCCTGCTTAGCTTCCTAGAGCAGGTGAGATCTGGTGCCTGTTTAGGGTATTTAGGCCCTGTGCCACATTGCGTGTGTCTGTGCCTTCAAGTTGCCTGCTGACTTATGGTGACCGCATGAATTTCGTAGGGGATTTATTGATTTATTTATGGGATCTAGATCCCTCCTTCCTCCCAAAATGGGACTCACTTTGTCCTCTTAAGCAAGGAATCATAAGAGGTGGTTTCCTCCATTCCTTTCTCTCAAATAGACCTTACAGCACCTGGTCTTCAGTGACGGTCTCCCATCCATGAGCTAACCAAGGATGACCCTGCTTAGCTTCCAAAATCAGACAAGATCTGGTGCATTGAGGGTATTTAGGCCCTATGCCATATTGTGTGTATCTATGCCTTCAGGTTCCCTGTTGACTTATGTCAACTCTATGAATTTTGTAAGGTTTTCTTAGGCAAGGAATGCACAGAGGTGGTTTTGCCAGTTCCTTCCTGTGAAATATTGTCTGCAGATACTGGGACTTGTTTTTTGGTGGTCTCCCATCCACATCCTAATCAGGGCTGTTCCTAGTTTTGTGAGGCACCAGCATTCTTTGGCAGAGGAGGCTAAAGACCTTGTCAAACTACATATCCCAGGATTCCATAGGATGGCACTACAGCCCTTAAAGAGGTGTCAAACTGCATTATTTCTACACTGTAAATGCATCTCTTAGTTTCTCACATGGTGGGAGGGAAAATTCAACAGATACAGTTCTCTTCAGTCAGTAAAACCCAGGTTCATGTTCTTGACTTATCATTGTGGGGTTGGACAAGATCCACATGAAAGCCTGGAGTGCTGCTGCTGGTGGGCACAGAACAGGGGTAAGCATTTTTAATGAATGTATTATTTAATTCATCCATCCACAAAAAGGGAGATACAAGAGACTGCAGCAGCTATAGGACCATAGCACAAATCTCCCACATAAGCAAAATCACGCTCAAAATTCTGCAACATAGACTCCAACCATCCATGGAGAGAGAAATCCCAGAGGTCCAACAGGGTTCAGGAAAGGAAGAGGCACTAGGGATCACATTGCAAACATATGATGGCTAATGGAGCACACCAGGAATTTCCAAAAGAAAATCAGCATGTGCTTTATAGACTACAGCAAAGCATTTGACTGCATAGACCACGAAAGGCCCTTAAAGACATGAAATTGCCAAGACATCTGATAGTCCTGATGAGGAATCTGTACTCAGGACAAGAGGCTACTGTCAGAACAGAAGATGGAGAAACCGAATGGTTCCCAATTGGCGAAGGGGTCAGACAAGGCTGCATCCTTTCACCCGATCTGTTCAACTTGTATACAGAACATATTATAAGAAAAACAAGCTTGGACACAGAAGAAAGAGGAGTGAAAATAGGAGGAAGGAATATCAACAATCTAAGATATGCAGATGACACCATAATACCAGCAGAACACCTCACAGACCTGGAACACCTACTAAGGAAGATCCAAGAAGAAAGTGCAAAGGCAGGCTTAATGCTGAACATCAAGAAAACAAAAATAATGACCACTGAGGACCTTCACAAGTTGAACCTAGACAATGAAGAAATAGAAATAGAAATAGTAAAAGAGTTCTCATATCTGGGATCAAACATTGATAGAAATGGGGACTGCAGTCAGGAAATCAGAAGAAGACTAAGAATGGGGAGGGTGGCAAACCTAAAATGCAAAGATGTACAACTCAGCACAAAAGTCAGAATCATACAAGGCATCGTATTCCCTATTCCCATGAATGGATGTGAGAGCTGGACAGTCAAGAAAGAAGATAGGAAGAAAACCAATGCCTTTGAGAGAATGTGGGGCTGGAGAAGAGTGCTGAGGATCCCATGGAGAGCCAAAAGGACAAACAAAGGGATCCTAGAGCAGATCAAGCCAGAAACCTCCCTGGAAGAAGAAGCCAAGATGGCCAAACTGAGGCTGTTGCACTTCGGACACATCATGGGAAGGGAGAACTCTTTGGAAAAACCAATAATGCTGGGGAAGGTGGAGGGAAGGAAGGAGGAAGAGAGGAAGGCCAGATGCTGCCAGATGGAGGGACTCTATTATGAAGGAGGTCCCTATGGGGATTTATTAAGGGTTTGCAGGATTGAAGCAGAGCAGCGGAGGACAGAGGATCTTCTTGGAGATCCATAGGGTCACCATGGCTCAAGATTGATTCGAGGGCAGTTAACAACAACAAATTATTTAATTAACAAATTCAGCGCCATTCTCCTGGTAAGTGAGCCAGTTAAAAACACAAAAACGGTAAAGCAATGGATAATGTAATAGTTAAAACACAATTAAATAAGCAACCATTTTTTAAAAGCATGTTAATTTAAAACAGTTTAAAAAGCAGTTAAAACATAATGATAAAAATACAGCAAAGTCTAATTATAAGATCTTCTGCAAAAGCCAGTTAACAATCAATGGTTTGGGTATATAGGGAGGTCTTTGCTTGCCAGTGGAAGGAGAGCAAAAAGGGGGCCATCCTAGGCTGGATCTGCACTGCAGAATTATTGCAGTTTGACCCTTCTTTAACTGCCATGGCTCCATGTTGTGGAATTCTAGGGTTTGTATTTTTGTGTGATATTTAGCCTTCTGTGCCAGAGAACTCTGATCCCACAACAAACTACAAATCTCAGGATTCCATATCATGGAGCCATGGCAGCTAAAGCAGTGTCAAACTGCATTAATTCTGCAATGTGGCTGCAGTCTATGACATGAATGGATTCATATTATAAGAAAGGAGATTCTGGCTAAATATTAGGATGATAGTGGAACGGATTTCTTTGGAAGATAATAGACTCTCCTTCACTGAATGTTAAGCAGAGGTTGGATGGTGCACCTCTCAGGGGTGCTTTAACTATTTGTTTCTGGGTCGGATGGGGCTGGACTAGATTATCCTTCAGGATCTCTTCCACTCCTAGGATTTTATGACACTGGGGTTGCATTGTTGCAGACTCTGTTTTTCAATGCACACCTCTCTCCAATCCAGACCCTGAACAATAACTGTGTAGTGATACTGGAAGGTGAATTTGTAAAAGTCCGGGGAGTGTTTCTCCATTAGTAGTGCTACATTTACCTTGTGGTTTATTCATAATTTCAGGTGCCCAGTCAAGCCTAAACTGGCTTTGTTCTGCCCCGAAAAGGCAGCCGTTTAGTTTTGGTTTTTTTGTCAGCCCTGCAGCTCATTTACTAAGTGTAATTGCTTGGGATCTGTGTACGCCTGTGCCATATAAAGAGAGGATTAACTTCCTTGATAGTACATTCCTTTTATGATGTTGTGTGAAACAATATGCCAGCATCCCACTCCTGTTGATGCCCTTACCTTGGTGTCTTCTACTCCAGGTGTGGGAAAAACCTGGACCATCGGTTACATGCAGTTCCTGAACCCCACTTTTGCAATCTCCAAAGATTCCCTGGAGATCAAGAAAAGTGTGCAGATCAAGAGGAGAAGTAGTCCCAGTTGAGTGTCCGGATCCAAGGGAGTGATAGTCCCCCTGTATTGTCATTTAGTCATGTCTCTTCATTTCTGGCCACAGGATTCAAGAAGGATATGGACAAGCTGTAACATATCCAAAGAAGGGTCACCAAGATGTCCAAAGGCCTGGAAAGCAATACAAGAGCCAACTTTTCTTAGACACAGGCCTAAATCCTATTTTTAGTCCCACTCAGAGCAGAGCCATTGAATTTTATACAACTGTTGATTCACCATTCAACAGAAGAATAATTAGGTCTGCTCAAGTTGGGACTAACCAACAGGATTTCACCTACAATTGCAGGTATTCAATTAGCTAGATCTTGCTAGGAATGTGGAAGGACTGCAGGAAGGTCAATAGAGGAAGATAGAGCTGGAGCAAAAGGGAGACCTGAGTCAATGGCACGGAGCTGGGTCAATGTGGAAACTTGGACAGGAAAGCAGACCTCAGCAATTCATGGTGCAGGCAACCTGTAAGACAGAGTCAGGCCACAGCACGACCCTCAGCTGGTGGAACCAGTGCATGTTCAGCCACAATAGGCCAAAAAACATTACCCACAAGTCTACAAAAGTCCACAGCAAACTATAAGCCCCGGGATTCCATAGCACTGAGACATAGCAGTTAAAGTGGTGTCAGACTGCATTATGTCTGCAGTGCAGATGCAGCCTCAGATCTGGAAAGAACTCTGAAGGTCTTCTAGCCCAATCCCAAGTGATTCAGGAATTTGGCGGCTACAGCATCTTTGATAGGGAGCCATCCAACCTTTACTTAAAAGCTACCAACAAAGGACAGCCTGCCACTTTCCAGGACAGGTGGCTCTGTGGTCCATCAGCTTATCGAGTTATGAGGTTCATCCAAACATTATGTTAGTTACGTACTTATCAATGCTGAGACACCACAGCCAACCTCATGTGTCCAGGACTAGCCATGTTCTCTGGCTGGTTAGTTTAATGGCTAGAATCTCCATCTGTCGGGGATGCTTTGACTGGGAGTTCCTGCATGGCAGGGGGTTGGACCGGATGGCCCTTGTGGTCTCTTCCAACTCTATGATTCTATGATTCTATGATATCCCAAGATTTCATTCAGGAGGGATTTTCAAGTGTTCGAAATAATTGAGGCAATCACAGCTGTGGAAATAGCAGTCGATAAAAATTAACAAGTCCAGCAAAACTGGGCCTTGATATTGCAATTCTGGTTGCCTTGGCACTTGAGAGGCTGGCAAAGATGGGGGGCCATTCAAGAAGGGCCCTGATGAAAGCAACAGACTCAAGCCTCCCCCCAAACCTCTGGAACTGGCATATGGCAGCCAAGACAGTGCCATATGTTCTTAAAGCACATGCTCCAATCAGCACCTTATGGGTCATTCTTCAGGGCTCACAATAAGTTGCCTTCCTAGAAGTTTGATAGTGGAACACATTCTCTCAAATTGTGGTGGAGTCTCCTTCTTTGGAGGTTTTTAAACAGAGGCTGGATGGCCATCTATCACAGGGAGGGCTTGGATGGTGTTTTCCTGCATGGCAGGATGCGGTTGGACTGTATGGCCCCTCTCCCCGAATAGATTCAGCTCCTTCTTTGCACCTTGATACTCTGCACTAAACCTGAGAGTGCTTTCTCTGTACAACTGAACTGGAAGACTCCATCCTCCAGTGAGGACCTGCCAAACCTCTTGTCTTCGGTCTCATGGTAGGGCTGGAGTTTCACAGAGGGCATCCATTCAGCAACCAAAATGAGATATCACATCCATTCCAATTGTTTTTTTTAAAAATAATTCTTTTCTAATTAAGCTTAAGAGGTGATATGATGGCCCTGTTTAAATATTTGAAGGGATGTCATGTTGAAGATGGAGCAAGTTTGTTTTCTCCTGCTCTAGAGACTAGGACACAATGGAGCAATGGATGGAAGCTACAGGAAAAGAGATTCCACCTCAACATTAGGAGGAACTCCCTGACAGTAAGGGCTGTTCGACAGTGGAACACACTCCCTCAGAGATTTTGGTGGAGTTTCCTTCTTTGGAGGTTTTTAAACAGAGGCTGGATGGCCATCTATCATAGTAAGTGCTTGGATGGTGTCTTCCTGCATGGCAGAAAGGGGTTGGACTGGATGGCCCTTGGGGGGTCTCTTCCAGGTCTATGATTCCAATTTCCTAGAATTATAGAATTACAGAGTTGGAAGATACCCCCAAGGGCCATATAATCCAACCCCCTTCTGCCATGCAGGAAGACACAATCCAAGCACCAGGGCGGTGGAGAAGGAGGGGCGATAGCTGGGCACAGCAGCACTGGTACAAACACACACGCACACACACACTGCAGTGGGAGAAGGGCCCAACCGGTGTCACCCCTTTTGTGAGGTGTCACCCAGTGCCATCTGCACCTCTTGCACTCCCTAATGATGCCAATTAACCAAGCCAATGATGTGAAGCTGAAGGCTTTCATGGCCGGCATCCATAGGTTTTTGTGAGTTTTTCAGGCTGTGAGGCCATGTTCTAGAAGAATGTATTCCTGACGTTTCGCTTGCATTTGTGGCTGGCATCTTCAGAGAATGGTGGCATGGAGGTGTGTGGGGTATACCAAGGGTCTCACAGTGTATATACCCCACACACCTCCATGCCAGCATTCTCTGAAGATGCCAGCCACAGATGTAGGTGAAATGTCAGGAATACATTCTCCTACAACATGGCTTCACAGCCCCCAAACCCCACAAAAACCAAACCAATGATGACAATGAACCAATGATGCAAATGAACCAAATCAAGTTCACCCTCTTCCTTAATCCGTACTTTCAATCTCTAAACTATGGTCTTAACTTTTGCAAGAGATTTTCTTTCTTTCTTTCTTTCTTTCTTTCTTTCTTTCTTTCTTTCGAAAAGAGAAACATTCTTGGCTGTTATTCAACCTGCTTTTATTAAAACTCCTTATAACGGAGGCTCCATTCTCTCTCCTTTGGGGGCTCTCGGGAGCCAGAACATAACTTAAGTCTGCCGTGTTGCAATTTAAACTGATTCTTCTTGGCTTTCCCTCAGTTGCCATGGAGAGTGTTAGCGGCACATGTTCATAAATACACACATACACAACACCCCCCACATGCAGCATTGTCCAAAGATCTATAGAGCTGCATTCTCTTCTTGCTGTTTTTGAAAGAACTCCAGAGGCTGTTAAATCTCAACAGGGCAATTGTTCTCTGTTCTGATGCTCTCTAGATGTGTTGGACTACAAACCCCATGATTCACACGTGGCAGAGCCACCAGTCAATATTGGTGTGGATAATGGGAATTATTATCCAATTTATCTGGAGGGTAGCAGACTAGAGGGAAGGTGTTACAGCAAAGGAGTAGGTAGAATTGGGGGAAGTTATTAGTATTTTCTTGCACTACATCTCCCCAAATCCCCCAGCCAGCATGGTCACAGGTCTTCCCAGCTTGGAGATTAGTGGACAATTTAGTTAAAAAAAAAAAGAGAGAGAGAGAGAGAGAGAGAGAGAGAGAGAAAAGGGGAATAAATAATTTTTTTTCCTAGCTGCAAAGGTGAGGATGTTGATCCTTCAGGAGTTTTGGGATTGCAGCTCCCATAAGTCTCAGACATTAGGGCCAATATTGAGGGAAGCTGGGTATCACAGTCCATCTGCATCTGGAGAGGTGCATTTTGTCCATGCAAATATATGGCTTTTGCATGTGTGTGTGGAAGTCAGAGTGCTGTTAAAAGTATGAGAACAAAGTCAGTCCCCAAAGAAGTAAAACAAAGGAATTCCACTACCATCCAGAAGACATGTTTTACCACTAATGGTCTCTTGGAGCAGAGTTGTGATCTCTTGTCCTTTAGTTAAGTAATTCATTAATTGGGTAATTAAAATTATTTATATCAATTAGGCTTGCCACCTGTTCCTGGATTCCAAGGCTGGCTCTTTCTTTTGTCCTACAGATTTTAGCATGACTAAACAGAGGAAACAAAGCCCAGTGAAGAATGACTTAGGATGCTGGGTATGTTTAGCTTGGAGAAGAGTAGATGGAGATGGGATATGACAGAGCCATCTTTAAATATTTGAAGGGATCTCATGTACAGAAGATGGAGCCAGCTTGATTCCTGCTGTTCCAGAGGCTAGGACATGAATCAATGGATTCAAATCATAAAGAAAAGAGATTCCATCTAAAGACATTAGGAAGAACTTCCTGGCAGTAAGAATTGTTCCATAGTTGGTGTGGATTCTACTTTGAAAATCTTTAAACAGAGGCTGAATGGGCATCTTTCCAGAGGGCTTTAATTGTGCATTCTTGCATAGTACTGGATGACCTTTATAGTCCCTTCCAGCTTTTAAGATTCTGTGATTCTGGGCTTTGGCTTTTAAGCAGAGGTTGGATGGAGTATTTCAGGAGTGCTTTGGCTGTGTCTTCCTGCATGGCAGGAGGTTGGATCAGAGAGTCCTTGTGGTCCCTTTCAACTCTGAATTTCTATGATCCCTTGAAAGAAAGTAGCTCTTTTTCCAAGGAGCATGGGGGCTGTTGCATTTAGGAGTTGCCAATGCCCCTGTGAAGTATTTAAGGGGAGAACAAACTTTGCAGACAAGGGTGGATTTGAACCTCAGGTTTCTGCAGCTACTGTTCTGCCTAGAAATGGACCAGTAGCCAGTGAATTTGATCTGAAAATGGACCAGTAGGCAATGAATTTGGGCTGGAAATGGACCAGTAGGCAATGAATTTGGGCTGGAAATGGACCAGTAGCCAGTGAAGTTGACCTGGAAATGGACCAGTAGGCCGTGAATTTGGTCTGGAAATGGATCAGTAGCCAGTGAATTTGGGATGATGATGGACCAGTAGGCCATGAATTTGGCCTGGAAATGGACCAGTAGCCAGTGAAGTTGACCTGGAAATGGACCAGTAGGCCATGAATTTGGCCTGGAAATGGACCAGTAGCCAGTTCAGTTGTTGCAACATGGGAGTTATGTGCTTCTGTTACCAGCCCCCATTAGCAACCTGGCTGCATTTTAGGCCTGTTGCAATTTCCAAAAGCAGCTTCATATAGGTTGTATTGTTATTATCATTATTGTTGTTGTTGTTGTTGCTGCTGCTATTATTGTTGGGTGCCTTGGAGTCATTTCCAATTTATAGTGACCCTAAGGTGAACCTATCATAGGATTTTTGAGGCAAATTTCTTCAGAATGGGATTGCCATTGCCTTCCCCTGAGGCTGAGAGAGTGTCACTTACCCAAGGTCACTCAGTGGTTTTCATGACTGAGCTGGGAATCGAACCTGGGTCTTCAGAGCCATAGTCCAACACTCAAACCACTGCACCTTGCTGGCTCTCAGGGTGTGTTACAGTAATCCAAATGGGATGCAATGAAGGCATGTGTCACTATAGCCATATCTGACTTCACTAGGAATGGGTGCAGGTGGTGCACTAGTTTTAACTCTGCAAATGCACTCCTCAGTCCTGCTGAAACCTGGGCATCCAGACTCAGATCCGAGTCCAAGAGTATTCCCAAGTATACTTTGGGGGAAAAATCTTTCAGATCAGAATTCAAAATGACCTAAACAGATTAGAAAGCTGCACCAAACCTAACAAAATGAATTTCAGTAGGGGCAAATGTAAGATACTACACTTGGGCAGTAAAAATGAAATGCACAGATATATGATGGGGGACCAGGGTGCGGTGGCTCAAGTGGTTAAGATGCTCACTCTGTTGACTGCAAGATCGGCAGGTTGGCAGTTCAAGGCCCAGGTGCTCTATGATGGGTTGAGCTCCTGTCACTAGTCCCAGCTTCTGCCAACCTAGCAGTTCAAAAGCATGCAAATGCAAGTAGATAAATAGGTACCACTTTGGTGGGAAGGTAAACAGCATTCTGTGCAATCATGCTGGCTACATGATCACAGAGTAGTCTCTGACAATGCTGGCTCTTTGGCTTAGAAACCACCCCCTATGGTCGGACACAACTTGACAACCTTGTCAACGGGGAATACCTTTACCTTACCTTTACCTATGATGGGGGAACACCTGGCTTGACAAGACTACATGTGAAAGGGATCTAGGAGGCTTAGCTGAACACAAGCTGAACATAAGCCAACAATGTGAGGCAGCAGTTACAAAAGCCAATGCAATTCTAGGCTGCATCAATAGAAGTATAATGCCTAGATCAGGTGTCAGGTGTCACCTGGAATATTGTGTCCAGTTTTAGGCATCACAATTCAAAAAGGATGTTGAAAGCTGGAGTGTGTCCAGAGGAGGGAGACCAAAATGGTGAAGGGTCTGGAAACCATGAAGCCCTATAAGGAGTGAGTTAGGGAACTGGGTATGTTTAGCCTGGAAAAGAGACAGTTAAGAGGTGATATGATAGCCCTCTTTAAATATTTGAAGGGATGTCATATTGAGTATGGAGCAAGCTTATTTTCTGCAGCTCCAGAAATTGGGACAAAGAGCAATGGATGCAAACTACGGGAAAGGAGGTTCTACCTCAACATTAGGATGAACTTCCTGATGGCAAGATCTGTTTGACAGTGAAAATGCTGCCTCGGAGTATGGTAGAGTCTCCTTCTATGGAGGATTTTAAGCAGAGGTTGGATGACCATCAGTTACAGGGAGGGCTTTGATGGTGTCTTTCTGCATGACAGAATGCATTTGGACTGGATGGCCCTTGGGAGCCTCTTCCAACTCTAGGATTCTTTGATTCTATGATTTCCTTTTGCCCTGACTGTTGTCCTGCCTCTTTTAAAAAAGTTTTCTGTCTAGCCCTTCCACTTAATCTTTGCCTCTCAATGGTTCCTTCCAGAATCTGCTTGTAAAAGGAATCCCACAGGAATAACAGGAGCACAGAGATTCACAGAGATCCAAAGACAACACAAAAAGCCAAGCGTTTCAATAGCAGGGAGAAGTCGATTGATCTATCCACCAGCCTCTTGTCGGATTTCATCTCCCTGTCTCAGACCTCATCTTTGTAGATCTTGAACTAGTTGGGTTCTTTTAGCAGAGAGAGCTAGCTGGTGTGAAGGCCAAAGGGTTTTATTGGGAGTTCCAGGGAAAACCGAGGCAGCCTTGGGTTCTGCTTTCCATAGCCTCTCTGTTTCTCTGTCAGATCTTTTGCACATCTCATACATTCTCAAAGACAGGGAGCGGTAGCTATGATGCTCTCCCACAAGGCATCCCCCAGTCTTGCTCTCATTAGCCATTCTGAGAAGCCAAGGGTGTAGTGAATTGCCCAAGGCCCCGATCTTTGCCAGTTGCAGAAAGGGAGCCAACAACAAGTCCCTTGCAAGACTTCAGCCTCTCTGCCTGCAAAACACAGGGTTTTTCATGTTGCAAGCTCTGCTTTCCAGTGCCTGGGGAACATCTGTCCATCAGCGCCATGGCATGCACACAGCATACCCAAACTGGCAGACTGGCACAGTCAGACACAAGGGGACTTGTTTAGGAAAACTCAGAGAGAACAAAGGAATGCAAGAGGGAGAAGAGGAAGGGGAGGAAAAGGAAGAGGAGAGGGGAAGGAGAAGTCAGATTTTTGGAGGAGGAAATCTGTCCTATCTATCTTTCCTGGCAGTGAGAGCTGTTCAACAGTGGAATACACTCCCTTGGAAGATGGTGGAGTCTCCTCCTTTGGAGACTTTTAAACAGAGGCTGGATGAGCATCTGTCACTGGGGGTGCTTGGATGGTGTCTTCCTGCATGGCCGAAGAAGTCTGGACTGGATGCTCTTTGAGGTCTCTGCCAACTCTGTGATTCTATTATTCTATCCAGCTCGCTAGCTATCATCTATCTCTCTGCTTGTTATTTCTGTTATTTGCTGTCCACTATGTCTGCTTTCCAAAGGGATCTAGCCTCCTTGAGTTCATGGACTGGGAGAAAGGCAGGATCATCATCATCATCATCATCATCATCATCATCATCATCATCTTGCAGCCCATTTATTTATTTATTTATTTAATATGCTGCCGTTCTCCCTGGAGGGACCCAAGGCGGCTCACAGATAAAATCATAGAATCATAGAGTTGGAAGAGACCACAAGGGCCATCCTGTCCAACCCCCTGCCATGCAGGAACTCCCAATCAAAGCATCCCTGACAGATGGCCATCCAGCCTCTGCTTCAAGACCTCCAAGGAAGGAGACTCCACCAAAATCTCTGAGGAAGGAGTGTGTTCCACTGTCAAACAGCTCTTACTGTCAGGAAGTTCCTCCTAATGTTGAGGTGGAATCTCTTTTCCTGGAACTTGCACCCATTGTTCCAGGTCCTAGTCTCTGGAGCAGCAGAAAACAAACATTTAAATTGGCAATAAAATTCAAAATGATTAAAACATATCCAATATAAAATCACATAAAATATACAAAAGTTAAAAACATAATCTAAAACAAACTTTGAGACTAACTGAAAGAAAAAAAACTGCTAGCATGAGCTTTCGCAGATTTGACTCTATTTCCTCAGATTCCTCAAGTCTACAAAAGCTTATGTGAACGTCAAGTTTTTTTCTTTCAGTTAGTCCCAAAGGTTCTACAAGATTCCTTTGCATACTGGTTTTCCAGACTACCATTGCTAAGTCTTTGAATTAGGGCAGCTATGGTTTCCTGACTGAGTCCATCCACCTGTTGTGCAGTTTTCCTCCTTTTTTACTGCCTTCTACCGAGCATTTCTATCTTTTCCAATACTTCATGTCATCTCCTGACTAAAATGGTGAAGGGTCTGGAAACCACGAAGCCCTATGAGGAACGACCTAGGGAGCTGGGTATGTTTAGCCTGGAGAAGAGATGGTTAAGAGGGGATATGATAGCCCCGTTTAAGTATTTGAAGGAATGTCATATTGAGGAGGGAGCAAGCTTGTTTTCTGCTGCTCCAGAGAATAGGACACGGAGCAATGGATGCAAACTACAGGAAAAGAGATTCCACTTCAACATTAGGAGGAACTTCCTGACAGTGAGAGCTGTTCGAAAGTGGAACACACTCCTTTGGAGTGTAATGGAGTCTCCATCTCTGGATGTTTTTAAGCAGAGGCTGGATGGCCATCTGTCTGGGGTGCTTTGATTGTGAGTTCCTGCATGGCATGGGGTCGGACTGGATGGCCGTTGGGGTCTTTTCCAACTCCATGATTCTATCTCGTGATGTATCCAAAGTACTACAGCCTCAGTTTAGTCATCCACATGTCTTGTAAGAGACATGGCTTGATTTGCTTTTGGATCTCCTGATTTGTTCTTCTTTGCAGTCCATAGAACTTTCTTCCACCAGCATCACATCTCAAATGAGTTGAATTTATTTCCTATGCACTTTCTCCACTGTCCAACTTTCACAATCACGCATAGAAGTGGGAAACAAAATGGCATGGACGATTCTAAATTTAGTACTGAGGGTTATGTCTTTACACTTGGGGACCTTCTCTAGTTTCTTCATGGCTGCCTTTCCAAGCCTTGGGAGTTTATCGCACTCGCTTTTGTTAACAATCTGGGCACTGCCTGAGGACGTGTGTGAATGAAGAAAAAGGGATTTTATCACACTCAAAACAGTTGGCAAACCATCCCCATGCCATCGCTTGACCACAACCCACCCCAAACCATGCTGAGCCGCACTGAGCTGGCCAATTTTGAAGGACAGAAGCTTTCCGGCTGAGCAAAATCATCCGGCTCAGCGCAGCTCGGGGATGGGTTGTGGTCACGCGATGGCATGGGGATGGTTTGCCAACTGTTTTGAGTGTGATTTAAATCTGTTTTCCTTTGGCTGCGCGCATTTACGTGCGTCCCCAGCCAGTTCCTGGATTGTTAAGAAAATTGGGTGCAATAAACTCCTTGGTCTTCTTTGGATTTCTTGGCTTACTTTGATTGAACCAAGGAAAGGAGATCTTTAACTACCTGTACTGCGGACACTCACTCACAAACCACAAGGTTGTGAGTTCAATCCCAGCCAGGGGCTCAGGCTCAACTCAGCCTTGCATCCTTCTGAGGTCACTAAAATGAGTCCCCAGCTTCTTGGGGGCAGTTAGCTTACAGTTGTAAACCGTTTAGAGCAGGGGTAGGCAACCTAAGGCCTGGGGGCCGGATGCGCCCCCCCGAGGCCTTTGGACCGGCCCTAGGCCGGTCCTGCCGCTGCCGCCGCCGCCCGCCATGATGATATTGATTATTGTTGTTATTACTTGTTCTTGGGGTTTTCTTAGCAAAATCTCCACAGGGGGTTTGCCATGGCTTTTCTGGGGCTGAGAGAGTGTGCATGCATATTTTTAAAAAATATTTATTTATTTATTTATTTATTTATTATTTTTGTTGCTTCAGCCCCCCAGTTGTCTGAGGGACAGCAACCCGGCCCCCGGCTCAAAAAGGTTGCCTACCCCTGGCTTAGAGACTGCTTAGTGCGGTATGAAGCGATATATAAATGAAGCTGCTAGCTGCTATTTTAACTACCTTTCCTCCAAATCTGTACCTCAAAGCACCTTACAAGTTAAGTTTAAAAACACGTGTACATTTTTAAAAAAAGCCAAAATGTATGATTAAAGGAGTATTAAAACGGTCTGTAGAACTAAAATCGGTCTGTAGAAAACATGGATTTAAAAGGATAAGAGCAATAGAACACACGAATGAAAAAACTTTTCTTGTGAAACAGTCACTTCCCATTGGCCTTCTTGAATAGAAAGGTCTTCACCTGCTGATGAAATGTCAGAAAGGAGGGTGCCATTCTGGCCTTCCTAAGAAGGACGTTCCTGAGTTTGGGAGCAGCCACCAATAAGGTCCTGTCTCCCTTCTTCCCAGGAATCATGTCTGTAATAGGACTGGATCAAGGGAAGGACTTCCCTGAAGGTCATTGCTCAGGAAAGCTCATTTGGGAAAATTCCTTCAGTTAAACTAGATCTGAGGCTTAAAGGGCTTTATAGGTTGTGATAATGCTCTTTGAATTGGGTTTGGAGACAGACTGGCAGTGGAGTTGTTGCAAGAAGGGAATCATATGGAAGCTGAAATGTGGACCAACAGGTTATGATTCCAGATCAAGGGAAGCATCCAGTCACATCCACAATGAGGATGGAGCAAGCTTGTTTTCTGCTGCCCCAGAGACTAGAACACAGAACAACGGATGCAAGCTATTGGAAAAGAGATTTCAACTCTACATTAGGAGGAACTTCCTGACAGTGAGAGCTGTTCGATAGTGGAAGATGCTCCCTCGGAGATTTTGGTGGAGTCTCCTTCCTTGGAGGTCTTTAAATAGAGGCTGGATGGCCATCTGTCAGGGCTGCTTTGATTTGGAGTTCCTGCATGGCAGAATGGGGTTGGACTGGATGGCCCCTGAGGACTCTTCCAACTCTATGATTCTATGATATGGGTATGGTAAGCTCTGAGGGAGCTCAGTGGACCACAAAGCACATGTCCTGATCTGGCCACAAGCCAGTCTCCTTTATCTAAAATGTTCAGGGACAGATGTGTGATTTTGGATTTCCCCCAAAATTTTGGAATATTTGCATATATATGAGATATCTTGGAGCTGGGATGTAAGTCTAAACATGTCTAAACAAATCTAAACACTCTCATCTGTCAGGTGTGCTTGGATAGTGTCTTCCTGCATGGCCAAATAGGGTTCGACTGCATGGTTCTTGGGAGTCTCTTCCAACACTAAGGGTTTATGACTCTATGAAATTCATGTATGTTTCATATACACTTTATGCATATAGCCTGAATGTAATTTTATACACAATGTTTTACATAATTTTGTGCATGAAACAAAGTTTGCATAGACTGAATCATCAGAAAGCAAAGGGGTTCACTATCTCAGCCACCCATGTGGACAATTTTGGATTTTGGAATATTTTAGATTTCAGGATTCTAGATGAGGGAGAGTCAACCTATATCATTTTTTGTGTGAAGTCCATTAAAAAAAAGTAGTCTGTCTAGTGTCATGGTAAGCCTGAATTTTTAATGCATGGTATATGGCAGATAAGAAGTGTGTGTGATTGTGTGTGCATATATAGCACCTAGATAGGTAAGGTGTTATTCGTAGATAAAAATAAAAGGAACATGTTTGCCCTGAGGTGTGCACTCTGAAAAATACCTAGAATAAGGAATACTTTAAGTCAAGTGATCTGGGGAATTAATCTTTCCTTGTTCTTTCCAACAGGCATGGTCTTAAAGATGTAGATCATTTGTTGCAGACTGTCGCCTTTGAAAAGCCCACAGCACTCAGGATTTGGGGTGTGTGTGTGTTTGTCAAGTCTTTGCATTCTCCATCATTTTATACAAAAGAATGAATAGTTTCTATAGTATTCTCCTCATTGTGGGAGAAGATTTCTGCTCACTTTGAAGACTGAAGGTGCATCCACACTGCAGAAATAATGCAGTTTGACGCCACTTTAAGTGCTTGTAGCTGCATCTTATGAAATCCTGGGATCTGTAGTTTAACAAGGTCTTTAGCCTTCTTTGCCAAAGGGTGCTGGTGCCTCACAAAACTGCAAATCTGGGATTCTGTAGTATAGAGCCATGGCAGTTAAAGTGGTGTCAAACTGCATTGTTTCTACACTCAGCTTCATAAATCTTGTGCAACAATACCTCTGGCACAGCAATCTTGAAGAACAAAACCACGGGACTATTTTTTAATTTTTTGGTTAAATATTACTAGCTTTTGCAGAAGATTTTTATTGTGCAAATTTGCTTTTGTTGATGTTGTTAGCTGCCCTCGAATCGATCTCAGCCCATGGTGACCCTGTGGATGAGACTGCTCCAAAAAGACCCCTTGTCCTCCCCTGCTCTGCTTCATTCCTGGAAGCCCTTAATAAATACATCCCCATAGGGACCTCCTTCATAACAGAGTCCCTCCATCTGTCCTGTGGCCTTCCTCTCTTCCTCTCTTCCTCCTCCTATTGTCTTTTCCAGAGTCCTCTCTTCTCATGATGTGTCCGAAGTACGACAGCCTGTGCTACTCTTTGTATATAAATAGCAGTCTTGCCCCAAAATGGCCATGGCCATCTGGAAACGATTGCCAGAATCCTGGATTGGTTCCTTAGTTACATCTACATAACTAAATAAAGCCTACTGGCCCAAATTCCCCTTGCCTACTGTAAGAGCCAGCAAAAGATTCAGCTCCAGATTCAGCTCCTATTCAGGGTGCAAGGAGGATTATGTTGCCACTCCAACCAGTGAGTAAGCCTGCAAGAAGAATTGTGAGAGGGATCTTGTTTCTGATTCTCCCAGCCTCACTTTCTGGCAGGAGAGAGGTAGAAACATCATCAGAAGCTGAGGTTATCTCCTTTGCCCAATGTGGCTCTTGGCACTAAAGGAATCTGGGACCTGGGCACCACAATCCAAGAGGGGTATTGACACACTGGAGCGTGGCCAGAGGAGGGGGACCAAAATGGTGAAAGGTCTGGATACCATCAAGCCCTATGAGGAAAGACTTAAGGAGCTGGGGATGTTTAGCCTGGAGAAGAGATGGTTAAGAGGTGACACAATGGCATGTTTCAACATTTGAAGGGGTGTCCTGTTGAGGATGGAGCAAGCTTGTTTTCTGCTGCTCCAGAGAATAGGACTCAGAGCAGGGGTCTGTAAACTACGCCCGTGGGCCAAACCCAGCCCACCGAGGCCTTCCTACCGGCCCCTGACTGGTCCTGCCGCCGCCGCTGCCTTTCTCGGGCGTGTGTGACTCTGGGGCGCCATTTTGTGTTCCAAAATGGCACCCGAAGTCTCACACAACCTTTCCCATCCTGCCCCATGATGGGAAAGGTCGCGCAAGAGTCTGGGCGCCATTGTGTTCCACAATGGTGCCTCCTGGGGGTTCCCCGTGGCCGCGCCAGGCCTCTCTGAGGCCCATTGTGGTTGTCGGAGCCCTCCTGGGGGACCCCCGCGGCTGCGCCGGGCAAACTTCAGGGTTCCCCGGGACATTATTTCCCCTCCTCCAGCCCTCCGATGTTCCGAGGAACCCCGAACCGGCCCCTGGCTCAAAAAGTAGAGATTCCACCTAAACATTAGCAGGAGCTTCCTGAGCTGTTTAACAGTGCCTTGGAAGGTGGTATAATCTCCTTCTATGGAGGTTTTTAAGTAGAGGCTGGATGGACATCTGTCACAGGGAGTGCTTGGATTGTGTATTCCTGCATGGCAGTAGTGGGTTCGACTGGATGGCCCTTGGGGGTCTCTTCCAACTCTAGGATTCTATGATGGAGCAAGCTTGTTTTCTGCTGCTTCAGAGACCAGGACACTGAGCAATGGATTCAAATGATAGTAGGAAAAGAGATTCCACGTAAACATTAGGACAAGCTTCTAAGACCTCAACATTAGGAGGAACTTCCTGACAGTAAGGGCAGTTCGACAGTGGAGCACACTCCCTTGTAGAGTGGTGGAGTCTCCTTCCTTGGAGGTCTTTAACCAGAGGCCGGATGGCCATCTGTCGGGGATGCTTTGATTGGGAGTTCCTGCATGGCAGAAGGGGGGGGGTTGGACTGGAAGGCCCTTGGGGTCTCTTCCAACTCTATGATTCTATGGAATGGTAAGAGCTGTTTGACAGTGGAATATGCTGCTTTCTTTGAGTGTGTGGCACAGTCTCCTTCTTTGGAGGTTTTTAAACAGAGGCTGGATACCCATTTGTTACAGGGAGGACTTTGATGGTGTTGTCTTGCTTGGCAGAAGGGGTTTGGACTGGATGGCCCTTGAGGTCTCTTCCAACTCAATAATTCTATGATTTTAGGTGAACTGCGGTGGCATTTACATAGGTTAACAGTAAGACTATTAAGTAGTCTTACCTAATACAGATTGTGGATCTGTAATTCTAAGTGATGTAATTTTAAGTAATTTTAAGTGATGTAATTTTAAGTGATGTAATTTTAAGAGATGAATGTTTTGTTTTTTGTGCACAATTCTTAGGCAAAATGCCACTTTTTTTTATGCAGAAAAAATTCCTGAAACACTTCAGGTTGTGTAAACAGTGGACAAAAATTGCACAAAATTCTCACCATTGTATTATTTCCCCCGCAAATAGGTTTCCTGAGAGTTGGGAAAGCAACCTTTCAGCCAGGAAATGAATAAGAGTGAATATTCCTTCCACTCCTATTTCATACTTCCTTGGAAGAACAAATAATTTCCATAATTCTCCCTGCTGCAGAAGAGAACAAAGATTTTTGCACTGCGTGTTCTCCCCGTATTGACACCTTGCAAAGTGTTCCAAGGAATTATTCTGCAGTGACGGATTATGTCACTTTTATTGTTCAAAGAGCATGGTGTTTTTTTCCCTGTTAAAAAACAACAACCCCAAAACAGGTTTCTGCCTGGAGAAGACTATATTTTGTGCTGCCAATACTGCTTCCTATGCAGAAATAGTATTTTCTTTGCAAGAAAAGAAAATAGCAGTGGCGGTGATGGTGAAGTGAAAAATTCCCCAGAACACTTTGCAAAGCACGGACGTTGGAAGAAACTGCACTGAAATGTCATTTCTCCGTTATTAGGATTTCCTAAGTAAGGGGAAATCCTTTTCTCCATAAGGAAATGAACAAAAGTGAATACTCTTTCGCTCTCTCCGGCTTTGTATCTTCAGGAAGGGAAAAAAAGGACAAAGGGACACCAAGCCAGAGGAGGAGCTGGGGCTGTGGAGATCTTCTAACTCATCTCGGTTCCAGCCAGCAAATGGCTTTTTAGCCTTTCGGAAGCAGGAGGTGAAGAGGGAGGGATGGAGGGAGCTGGAAAGATGAATGATCTCAGGCCCATTTCCAGGAATAGATTTATTTCTTCCCCCACCCGAGGCATCTTTCAGCCTCTTAGCTTTTGCTCTGCATTTTCGTCTGTCTCTTTGCGTGGCTCCCTCGTGGCTCCCTGATGGGTGTGTTGGGCCTTTGCCAGGACTGGAAGGCGACTGGTTGGAGTCTCTCCAGCCCAGTCCAGCCACAAGGAGGGCCAGTGGGGCTACTTTCCCTTGCAACCCCCCATCCCTTCCCAGAATCCATGCTTCTCCTCTTCCCCTTCCCTTTCCTCCTACCAATCTGGAGCAGGGATCTGGCTTTATCAATTGCATTGCAGAGCTCAGTCAGGCCTGTAGGGGGAGCTGTTTACTTGTCAGAAGCCCTTTTAGAAGCTGAGGCTAAAACCTGGAGTGGATGTTCTGCCCCAGTGGCATGGGAGCCACAAGCCACGGCAGCATCCCATTTCCACAGGTGTTTTTACTCTGCCAGCTTGTAATTCTGGAGTGGGAAAAGTTCAGATCAAGGAACACATGTGGCCTCGCAGCCCAACTTTTTGGCCTTCTAGAGACCACTTAAGGCCCTTGAACACTACCACTCCGGAGGAAAAATAAAAATCAGGTCCACTGGCTGCCAGTCTGTTTCTGGGCACAATAAAAATCAGGGAGATTTTCAGCCCCAAACACTCCAGTCTTTGCCCCCAAGGTTCCCATCCCAGTGAAACAGTGAATCTATTTAGGGTTTCAGTCTGACAATTGAAAGAGCTATGTAAGAAGTCTGATTCAGCCCAATTGACAGCAAACACACCACCATCTCCCTTACCTTGCACTGAGCAGCCTCTCTTTAAAAACCTCCAAAGGAGGAGACTTCAGAACCCTTCAAGGCAGCAGCTTTGCATAGAATCATAGAATCATAGAATCATAGAGTTGGAAGAGACCACAAGGGCCATCCAGTCCAACCCCCTGCCATGCAGGAACTCCCAATCAAAGCATCCCCGACAGATGGCCATCCAGCCTCTGCTTAAAGACCTCCAAGGAAGGAGACTCCACTACTCTCCGAGGGAGTGTGTTCCACTGTTGAACCGCCCTTACTGTCAGGAAGGTCCTCCTAATCCTGAGGTGGAATCTCTTTTCCTGGAGCTTGCACCCATTGTTCTGGGTCCTAGTCTCTGGAGCAGCAGAAAACAAACTTGTTCCCTCCTCAATATGACACCCCTTCAAGTATTTAAAGAGGGCTGTCATATCACCTCTCAGCCTTCTCTTCTCCAGGCTAAACATCCCCAGCTCCCTAAGTCGTTCCTCATAGGGCTTGGTTTCCAGACCCTTCACCATTTTAGTTGCCCTCCTTTGGACACACTCCAGTTTCTCCACATCCTTTTTGAATTGTGGTGCCCAGAACTGGACTCAGGATTATTCCAGGTGAGGCCTGACCAAAGCAGAATAGAGTGGCACTATTACTTCTCTTGATCTAGACACTATACTTCTACTGATGCAGCCTAAAATTGCATTGGCCTTTTTCGCTGCTGCATTGCACTGTTGACTCATGTTCAACTTGTGGTCCACCTGGATTCCTAGATCCCTTTCACAGGTAGTCTCATTCAGCCAAGTGTCCCCCATTGTATATCTGTACTTTTCATTTTTCCGCCCTAAGTGCAGTACCTTACATTTCTCCGTGTTGAATTTCATTTTGTTAGCTTTGGCCCAACTTTCTAGTCTGCTCAAGTCATTTTGAATTTTGATCCTGTCCTCTGGGGTATTAGCTACTCCTCCTAATTTGGTGTCATCTGCAAATTTGATAACTATGCCCCCAATACCGTCATCCAAGTCATGAATAAAGATGTTGAATAGCCCTGGGCCCAGGACAGAGCCCTGTGGCACCCCACTGGTCACTTCTTTCCAAGTTGAAAAGGAGCCATTGTTGAGCACCCTTTGCGTTCGACCAGTCAACCAATTACAAATCCATGTAACAGTTAGTTTGTCTAGCCCACATGTTTAGGTGGAATCTTTTTTTCTGTTGTTTGCATCCCTTGCTCTGTGTCCCAGTCTCTGCAGCAGCAGAAAACAAGCATGCATCATCTTCAGTATGATATCCTTTCAAATATTTAAAAAGAGCAATCATATCACCTCTTAACCTGCTCTTCCCCATGTTAAACATACTCAGCTCCCTAAGACATTTATCATAGGGTTTTGGTGGTTGCCAGACCTTTTGCCATTTTGGTCACTTTCCTCTGGACAATCTCCTGGTAGTGCTGTGGTTCAAATGCCAATACTGCAGCTACAATGTTGTGAGTTCAATCCCAGGGCTCCAACGTTGACTCAGCCTTCCATCCTTTTGTAGGTCAGCAATTGGCTTACAGATTATAAACTGCTTAGAGAATGCCGAGTTCATTATGAAATGATATAGAAATGCAAATGCTATTACTATTGCTGTTAATCCACATTCTTTTTGAATTGTAGTGCCCAGAACTGGAACCAAAGCAGAATAGAGTGGCACTATGACTTCCCTCGATCTAGATACTCCTGTAGAATTGAATTGGCTTTTTTAGCTGCCGCATCACACTGTTGACTCATGTTCAACTTGTGGTCTACTGGGAGTCCTAGATCCCTTTCGCTTGACCAAGGTAGAATAGAGAAGTACTATTACTTCCCTAGATCTAGACACTGTCCTTCTATTGAGGCATATCAATATCACAGGGCAGGGCACCCTATTCTGACCTCAGCAGAGATGACGGCAATGGCCCGGCTCTTGCAGGGAGCTGCTTTGCTGGTGAGTTTGCAGCAGTGTTGGCAGCACTGAGAGGTAGAGGCCAGTGAGGCCAATGTGGTTTCAGCCTTGCGCAAAAGTTCACAATAATGCAGCATCACACTGGACTTGGCCCAATGTGAGTGGTCATCATTGTGGTTGGCCCATGGCTAGTCTGGGGCATAATGCTATGGACTGCCTCTGGATTAAGCAGAGGGTATAGAAAACCCTGTGAAAAATCCATGAGGTCAACATAAGTGACTTAAAGGCATGGGCACACACAGAAGACTGCATAACCTAAAGGCATTAGATCCTATCTGGTCTTGGAAGCTAGTAGGATCAGCCCTGGTTAGTCCTTGGATGGGAGACCACCAAGGAATCCCAGGAGCTGCCAGCTCTATTTCAGAGGAAGGAATTGGCAAAATCCACCTCTGAAGATTCCTTGCCTAAGAAAACCCTGTGAATTTCATGAAGTTACCATAAGTCAACAGGCAAGTTGAAGGCGCCTACACACACAATGCGACACAGGGCCTAAATACCCTAAACAGGTGCCAGATCTCACCTGGTCTTGAAAGTTAAGCAGGGTGAGCCCTGGTTAGTACTTGGATGGGAGGCGCTGTAGGCTATATTTGCGAGGAAGGAACTGGCAAAGGCACCTCTGAGGAACGCCAATGCAATTTTGGGCTGCATCAATAGAAGTATAGTGTCTAGATCAGGGGTAGGCAACCTAAGGCCCAGGGGCTGGATGCGGCCTCCCGAGGCCTTTGGACCAGCCCCAGTCCGGTCCTGCCGCCCCCCACCACCGCCGCCCCCCCCCGCTATGATGATATTGATTATTGTTGTTATTACTTGTTCTTGGGGTTTTCTTGGCAAAATCTCCACTGGGGTTTTGCCATGGCTTTTCTGGGGCTGAGAGAGTGTGCATGCATATTTTTTTAATTTTTATTTTTTTTAAAAAAATATTTATTTATTTATTTATTTATTTATTTTTGGTGCTTCGGTCCCCCAATTGTCTGAGGGACAGCAACCCGGCCCCCGGCTCAAAATGGTTGCCTACCCCTGGTCTAGATCAAGGGAAGTAATAGTGCCACTGTATTCTGCTTTGGTCAGGCTTCACCTGGAATAATCCTGAGTCCAGTCCTGGGCACCACAATTCAAAAAGGATGTTGACAAGCTGGAGCATGTCTAAAGGAGAGTGACTAAAATGGTGAAGGGTCTGGAAACCATAAAGCTCCATGAGGAGAGACTTAGGGAGCTGGGGATGTTTAGCCTGGAGACGGGAAGGTTAAGAGGGGATATGATAGCCCTGTTTAAATATTTGAAGGGATGTCATATCGAGGAGGGAGCAAGCTTGTTTTCTGCTGCTCCAGAGAATAGGACCCAATGGAGCAATGGATGCAAACTCCAGGAAAAGAGACTCTTCTTAAACATTATGAGAGCTGTTCGAAAGTGGAAGACACTCCCTCGGAGATTTTGGTGGAGTCTCCTTCTTTGGAGGTCTTTAAACAGAGGCTGGATGGCCATCTGTCAGGATGCTTTGATTGGGAGTTCCTGCATGGCAGAATGGGGTTGGACTGGATGGCCCTTGAGATTTCTTCCACCTCTATAATTCTATGATCTTTACTTGATGAATAAGCCAGTGGAGCTTCAAAAGCTTTTTTGGTTTGACCAAGAAAGGTATGACTGTTTTGTGGATTTGGGATTTGGGCCAACCTCTTGCCATGCAGGAATACATCATCAAAGCACCCTGGACAGATGGTCATCCAGCCTCTATTTTAAAAAGGCTTGTAACAATGTACTCTGTATGCACAGATTCATTGTCCACAGATTCAGCCATCCAAGGCTTGATATTCAAGACTATTCAAGAAATACATCCAATTCAAAAAGCAAACTGTGTTTTTTTTCTATTTGATACGAGGGACATAATTTCAGCATGCCATTGCATTTATTGAGCAATCACAGATTTTGGGATCCATGGAGGGTCCTGGAATTAAACCCCAACAGATACCAAGAGCCCATTGTATTGTGTGCATTTTGGTTGGCCAATAAAGGCATCCCTGTTTTGTGGATTTGGGATGTTATTGTACTTTGCTACATGGCCAACACAGCAAACCCTGTTCTGTTTTATTGTTGACTTTTTGTGTGTCTTTAGTTATATTGTAATCATTTTAATTCATAAGCTACTTTGAATCTCAGTCTTTGGGGGAAAAGGTATGACATGAATGAAAAAGATGGTCTTTTATGATTGAGTACAATACAACTTTCTAGGTTCCTGAGATTCCTACCCCAGCTCTAGAAAGCTGTTTGTTTTGGTGGTTTTATTTTTCTGGGTATGGTTTTGGCTTCTTTAATTGGCAGAAGTTGATCTGGTTCAGCTGTCCCTATATCTGCCAGCAAAGGGTCACCTGCTGATGGTTTGAATGACTGACACCTGTTCAAGGCACAAGAGCTTGCAAAATTAACAAATCAAAATAACGGTGCAAAACTGAATTCTTTGTGAAGTTTAAGGCTGTGTGTAAAGGCAGACACCTGGCCCAAATAACACAGGAAGGTTATGTGTCTGAAAGGAGGAACTTATTGCATTGCAATACACATTGCAATGGAATGAGATGAACCTGGAGGCAGAGCCAAGATAGGAAGTCGAGAACCTCCTTGGGACTAGAAACTTGCAACTTCAAATTAGGCAATGCAAGCTTTCTGCTTTGAGATTGGGAGAGATCTGCAGGAAATTCAGTGACCAAGGAAACGGAGTAACTGAACATGGACATGTTCAGGTTGGTATGCTTTTGCTTATTTCTTTATTTTATTTGTTAAATTGTTTGTTTATTTATTTAATATGCTTCTGGTGCAAAACAATTTTTGCCAGTATTTTTTTTAAACCTCAGTTCTAAAATTGTGTTCCGAAGGGTTGTTGTTTTTTTTTGCTATTTTAAAATTTGAATTTTTATTAAAAAGTACTTTTCTTTCACACACACATTACAATGAAATATTAATATCATTTTCAATTTATATTTACATATATACAATTGACTTCCACTGAACCTCCAGTTTGTCCTCAACTATTTTTCAACTTACTCTTATTGTCTTCGCAATCAATGTATTATATCATTTATATCCTCTCTGTGTTATAACTTCAACATTAACATTTTCGATCATTTATATTTATATTTCATTGATATCACAGCACATTTATATTAATATTTCAATACATTCATTTATATAAATTCTTAACGCAATTAAGTTTTCTTTACATTGTTGTTTTTTTTTAGTTGCCATTGGCTAGTATAAAATAGCTTTCTCTGTTCCTATGAGCCCTAGCTCTTCTCTTGAGAGAGAAAGAGAGGATTGCCATAGTGGTTTTATTTCTTTAGCAATAGTTTGTTCCTTTAACTAGGGTAAAAGAGTGTCATAGGAGTACAAACCAAGGACTTGGGCTGTGTTCTTGCTTTTCAAAGTTTAAGTTCAAGCCTGACTTGAGCTCCACTTTGGCAAAATCCACTTCTTTGCGTGTGGAAAGCTATTGTCTCTGGCGTCATCTATGCTGCAGAATTACTGCAGTTTGATACTGCTTTAACTGTCCTGGCTTCATCCTATGGAATCCTGGGATTTATAGTTTGTTGTGACACCAGAGCTCTCTGACAAAGAAGGCTAAAGATCTCCCAAAATACAAATCCCAGAATTCCATAGCATTGAGCCTTGGCAGTTAAAGTGGTGTCAAACTGCATTAATTCTGCATTGTGGATGCAACCCATGGGAAGTTGTCGCGATGTGGAATGCCCCTTCTGGGGCTAGATCTTGAAGGAAATGACAGTCTGTGGGTGCAGAGGTTGTGTGAGTTATTTTTTGGGCCACAGCTTCCAGAATCCCCAGTTAACATGGAATGGAGCTAACATCCCGATGAACATGCTGTTCAGTTTGTTTTGATCTTTGCCTTTGCTGCTGTTATAAAATTCAGAAGAAAATGTGTGGCAAAATTAATGTCCATTGAACGTTTTGCAATGGTTATGACAGCTGATCTCCACTTTGCTGCTATGTGGCCAGAATGTCTGTCCTTCCTTCCTTCCTTCCTTCCTTCCTTCCTTCCTTCCTTCCTTCCTTCCGTGCTTTGCTTCCTTTTCATTATGAAATGTCTCCCACTATTGTTGAGCAATGTGAAGATGCAATCTCTTCTTTGTTTCTGGGTGGGAATATTTCTTTTTGGATATTTGTATAAGGAAGCAGGTAGTTGATTGCACAACCATAGAATTGGAAGGGGCTGCAAGGGCCATTCAGTCCAATCCCCTGCCATGCGGGAATACACGACTAAAGCACTGCACTTCCAAACTTTGCTTAAAGATCTCAGAAGATAGGGAATCCACCACTCCCTTAGGCAGTCCATTCCACTGATGAGCAGCACTTATAGTAAAGAAGTCATTCCTAACATTTAGGTGTAATCCCTTTCCTTGATATTTGAATCGACTGGTTTGTGTTGCAGGACCTTATCACACAAGGTTGATTCAGAGTAGCAGTGGATTGGAGTATGGTGGATTCTCCTTATTTGGAGGTTTTGATAACAGAGGCTGGATGGCCATCTGTCCCAGGGAGGGTCTAGAAATGGTGTCATCCTGCATGGCGGAAGAGGGTTGGACTGGATGGCCCTTGGGGGTCTCTTCAACTCTAAGATTCTATGTATCCCTGCATGGCAGAAGAGGGTTGGACTGGATGGTCCTTGGGGTCTCTTCCAGCTCTAGGATCCTATGTATTTCTGCATGGCAGAAGGGGGTAGGACTGGATAGCCCTTGAGGCCTCTTCCAACTCTAGGATTCTATGAATTCCTGCATGGCAGAAGGAGGTTGGACTGGATGGCCCTTAGGATCCCATCCAACTCTGATTCTAAGGGTAGAAAGGTAGAATTTTAACAGGATAAAAGTGCTTTTTGCCAGTCCTTATCACACAAAGTCGCCTCTGTCCTGCCGCCGCCGCCGCCACATCTTTTTATTAACTGGCAAACCTGTCAATAGGCTCCCAACCTTGCTGCTATTCCCTGACTGCCTTTGTGCGATAGGTCCCTTCTGCTGCAGTTCCACTTCCCAGGTAGAGATGTGGTGTGAGTGGCCATGATTCTGCTCCTCTTCTCCTTGCAGCAGTCATTCATTCACACAGCAGCCACATTGAGGAGGCAGTTGGCAACTGCAATCGCTTGCGTGGGTTGTGGTATGAATGTGCACACAGCAGTCCTTCACTTCAGGAGGTGGAGGAACAGGAGATGCGGCCACCAATACCTTCCCAAAGCTGGCTGCTGTGGATTAATGAGTATTCAAGAAAGGAAACCTTGCAGCTGTATCCTTAGACTCACCTACGGTACTGTCTCCTGAAGAATTTCTAAGATTAATTCCTGACAGTGGACTAATTGGATGTCCAAACAATTTCACCCTTTCCAGCATATTAGGCACGGACTGTCCAGCAGGTAGAAAACATGCACATTGCAGATAATAACACTTGTCCCTTCTGCATCCATTCTCCCAACTAAACTCAAATTGGGAGCTTAGCTGAAAGATGAAGGAATAACAAGGTTTTTTTTTAATAAACCTGAGCAAATTAATATTACCTGTGGCATCAGGCAAAGGGCTTAAAAATAAAGTATAATATCATATCCAACATTTTGCAGATGAAAACTGGGGCGTGTGTAGCCAAGCATCCTCAAAGTGTGGTCAAAATGGCAAAATTTATTAATGAGGAAGAACATTAGGCGATGTTGCAGCAGTCTGCTTTTGCCTGAGCCAACTGGGAAGGACAAGATTCTGCCCCCCTCCTACCAGTTGATTTAATGTTGTGCAAATAATTTTTGCACTTTGAACTCAGGCTGTAACTACACTGCAGAATGAACGCAGTTTCATACTGCATTTACATCCATGCCTCAATGCGTTGGAATTCTGGGATTTGTAGTTTTGTGAGATATTTAGCCTTCTCTGTCAGCTCTGCTACCAGGATTCCATAGGATTTGTAGTTCATTTGGCATGAGAGCTGTAAGAGAGGTAGTTTAAAATCTTTTTTTTTTTTAAATATATGTTTCCAGTATGGTTAACAGTTCAATTTGTTTCTGGAGCTGATTTTTATTTTTATTTTTTGGGGGGGAGGGGGAAATGCATTTTTAATTGTAATCTTTTAAATGCTTAAGCTACCTTGCATCTCAGTCTTGGGGGAAAGGCAGGATTTAAGAAAGTATTCTTTATTGAATAAGTCTCTAGACTGTTTCAAAACAGCAAAAACACCCAAGCAAACAGCAAAAATAGTAAAACATCAGAAGTTATATACAATTAAAACAAATTAAAAAAAATGATTTTTGAAAGGTTGCTCAAGCCTTCTGTGCAAGAAATGACTAGGCTAGTCCTACTTTCTACTGCCTGCGTAGCTGCTTCAACAGCAAAAAGGGTGACCCTACAAGTCACAAAGGGATTGACCCCTTGCAACAAGAAAATCACTTGGCTCTCATCATCCGACTCACTCCAACTTTGCAAGAACAGAGCTAAATAATGCTCTCAGATCCTAGCATAAAGTTCACAATACAATAAATAATGGGCTTCAGCGATTGCCATACTCTGATCCTCCAGGTGTTTTGGACTTCGATTCCCAGAAGCCTCAGCCATCTCGACCAGTGGTCTGGGGTTCTGGGAGTTGAAGTCCAAAACACCTGGAAAGTCAGAGTTTGTGAATCACTGGCTAGATCTTCAACTTTAGAAGCCCCACAAAGAGGATTTAAATAAAGATGATGATAATAATTTAAAAATTAATAAAATAAAATAATAAAAAATAATAATAAAAAAGTTGCCATAAGTCAACAGGCAAGTTGAAGGCACCTACACACACAATGCGACACAGGGCCTAAATATCCTAAAACAGGCGCCAGATCTCACCTGGTCTTGGAAGTTAAGCAGGGTCAGCCCTGGTTAGTACTTGGATGGGAGGCCAGCCAAAAATACCAGGTGCTGTAGGCTATATTTGCAAGGAAGGAACTGGCAAAATCACCTCTGAGGATTTCTTGCCTAAGAAAGCCCTATGAAATTCATGGGGTCACCATAAGTCAACAGGTGACTTGAAAGCACACATTTTAAATAGTTTTGATATGGCTAATACCCATATATTTTCCGGCGCATAAGACGACTGGGCATATAAGACGACTCCCAACTTTTCCAGTTAAAATATAGAGTTTGGGATATACTCGCTCTTCCTACGGGGGAAAATGAGAAAGTGTTGGGGGGAAGGACTGCCAATATACTAGGTGATGCATTCTGGGATATGTACAATTTGCGGCCAAGTAAGTGACTCTGGGCATGTCACACACTCTCAGCCTCAGAGGGTGGTAATGCCAAGAAAATCCCATGATAAGGTTGCCTTAGGGTCGCCATAAGACGGAAAGGACTTGAAGACACACAAGAACAATAAAAAAGTTTGCAATTGTTTCATTGGTAGTACATGGGAATAGGAGCCAGCATGGTGTAGTGGTTTGAGTGTTGGACTACCACTCTGGAGACCTGGGTTTGATTCCCCACTCTGCCATGAAACCCACTGGGTGAACTTGGACAAGTCACACACTCTCAGCCTCAGGGGAAGGCAATGGCAAACCTCCTCTGAACCAGTCTTGCCAAGAAAACCCCAGGATAGGGGTTCACCTCTTATCCGCTGTTGCCTCCTTCACCTCTTGGAATGATTAAAAAATTAATAAAATAATAATCTTGCTCCGTTTCCCACCCATCAACCTCGTATTGCAGATGGCGGTGGCACTTTTCTCTATTGAAATGCTCTCCTCTCCCTCCAGACATATACAGACATCCGAGCGATGAAAGCATCCCAGAGAGAGCCAGGCGAAACATCGCTGCGCATCAGCTCACAGAAGGGTTTGCTCACATCTTTTGGGCAGACAGTTGGGCTTAATGTGGCACAGGCTCCCCTGGAAATCTTTTACATTTCACGGGCTTTGCACGGATCACCTCCGGCAGAGGGTTCTTGTAGGTGAACGGTTGGTTCTCACCACTTGCCAGCTCCATTTTATTTTGAGCTGACGGAAGAAAAGTCCCAGGAGGCATTCCTCATCCAGAGAGATCTTTCACCCTTGGAATGGAAGTAGACTGAAGTCTAGGAAAGCTCCTGCTGCCAATTTCTTTCTTTCAGTTAGTCTCAAAGGTGCTCCAAGATCTCTCTATGGACAGTCTTTTTGCCTCTTGACCTCGCTGATTTATGGGTGGGCGATTTTGGAGGCTACGGAGCCACACTGGCCCCCAGGAGACCTCATACAGGGTGACCTGATGTCCCCCTTTCCCAGGACATGTCCTCCATTTCAACCTATTTCCAGCAATAGCAATAGCACTTTACATTTTTATACTCCTTCGGCACTCTCTAAGCCAGGGGTAGGCAACCTAAGACCCGGGGGCCGGATGCGCCCCCCCGAGGCCTTTGGACCGGCCTTAGACCGGTCCTGCCACCGCCGCCCCCTGCCATGATGATATTGATTATTGTTGTTATTACTTGTTCTTGGGGTTTTCTTGGCAAAATCTCTACAGGGGTTTTGCCATGGCTTTTCTGGGGCTGAGAGAGTGTGCATGCATATTTTTAAATTTATTTTTTAAAATTAATTAATTTATTTATGGTGCTTCGGCTCCCCAATTGTCTGAGGGACAGCAACCCGGCCCCCAGCTCAAAAAGGTTGCCTACCCCTGCTCTAAGCCGTTTACAGTCTGTAAGCCAGTTGCCCCCAACAATCTGGGGACTCATTTTACCGACCTACGAAAGGATGGAAGGCTGAGTCAACCTTGGAGCCGTGTCCAGGAGGAATTTCAAAATGGCCTCCATTTGGAGCATGATTCAAGAAGCACGAGTTGATATCTGTGTTAGTCGTTTTAGCTTTTATTGGGTCATGTCCAACATTTTTCTCGAATGGCCTACGTTTTGCGGTGCCTTGTCCTCCATTGATGTTAGGACATCTGGTCGCCCTGACCTCATAGCACTGCACTGCTACTGCATTTGGGGTGCCAGATCTCAGGCTCCATTTTTCATGGGTCAACTCTCAGCTGGGAGGCGAGGGTGCAAATTCTCCAGTTTTGGGGGGTCTGAGCTCTTGGAAGAGGAAAAGGATGGGTGCAGATCGCCAGCTCAGCCACAAGAGCCATATTTTCCTGCAATTTGCAAGGCTTCATTTTGCAAAGACTCTCCCAGAGGTCCATATATTTACTTAGTTAGCTTCTTCCTTTCTTTCCAGGAGTTAGGTTGCCAGAGCTCACCCTTCTGCTCCGCACCCATCTTCATTCAGCTAGATGTGGTTCCCAAACTTTGGCCCTCCAGATGTTTTGGACTTCATCCTCCAGAATTCCTGACTCTTGGCCAGGCTGGCTGGGGCTTCTGGGCCCTGGAACCCACACAACAACCGATCATCTTGCGATGTAGGGTTCTTTTAAATAAACTTTTCAGCAGTTGGCGATTGCTTTTGGTAGTTCTTTGTTACCTCCATTGCAACATGGAGGCCCTTCTTTCAATCCCATTACAGGCTCGCTTGGTGAGAAGTTGGGAGAGGACCTTCTTGGTGGCTGCTCCCTGGCTCTGTGGGTGCATCTACAATGTAGAAATAATGCACTTTGATACCACTTGAACTGCCCCGGCTCCATATCACAGAATCCTGGGATTTATAATTAGGTGAGGCACCAGCAGTCTTCGGCAGAGAAGGCTAAAGACCTTGTAAAACTTCAAATCCCAGGATTCCTTAGGATGGAGCTACAGCCCTTACAGTGGCGTCAAACTGCATTATTTCTTCAATGTAGATACATCCCGTAATTCCCTTTCTAGAGAGGTTAGACTCCTTGCCCTCCTTTCATCATCAAGTGAAGACTCTTCTATTCCTGCAGGCCTTTCAAAGCTAATTCAAAGTGACTTTTCTGTTTTAATATTTTTTAAACTTACGCATTTGAACAAATGTTTTTATATGGTGTTCATTCTATGAACGGTTTAATATTATTTTAATCTTAACTTTTTGGATCATAGAATCATAGAGTTGGAAGAGACCACAAGGGCCATCCAGTCCAACCCCCCTGCCATGCAGGAACTCCCAATCAAAGCATCCCCCAACAGATGGCCATCCAGCCTCTGCTTAAAGACCTCCAAGGAAGGAGACGCCACTACTCTCCAATATTTTTAGCTATATCTGCTTTTTGGGTTCATTTATTTTTTAAAGTTGTATCTCTTTTTATTCAGTAAAGCCTCCTTGAGTCCTCTTGGGGAAAAGATGGGATACAAGGAAAGTGGTTGATTAATTGATTAATTGGTTGATCAGCCCCAGCATATTTAAAATATTGGAAATTTTAAAAACGATGCAAAGAGTAGATCCTGCCTTTTACCAGTTACAGCATTTTTGTGTGCCTTCAAGTTGTTTCTGACTTACTTCTGACCTTAAGGCGACACGATTGCAGAGTTTTCTTGGCAAGATTGGTTCAGAGGAGGTTTGCCTTTGCTTTCCTCTGAGGCTGCGTCTACACTGTAGAAATAATGCACTTTCATCATGCAATTTTACACCGCTTTAATCGCCATGGCTCCATGCTACAGAATCCTGGGATTTGTAGTTTTGTGACTCTGGTGGAGGCAGGCATAGACCTTGTAAAGCTACAAATCCCGGGGTTCCATAGACTGGAGCTACGGCACTTACAGTGATGTTAAACTGCATTGTTTCTCTACCCTGAGAGAGTGTGACTTGCCCAAGTTTAGCCAATGGATTTCCATGGCCAAGCAGGGCGTTGAACCCAGGTCTCCAGTGTGGGGCACTGGTTTGAGCATTGGACTATGACTCTGGAGAACAGGGTTCAAATCCTCGCTCGGCCCTGTAAACCCATTGGGTGACCTTGGGCAAGTCACACACTCTCAGCCTCATAAGAAGGCAATGACAAACCCTCTCTGGAGCAACGTGCCAAGGAAATCTGATAGGTTTGCCTTAGGGCTGCCACAAATGAGGAATGGCTTGAAGGCACACGGCGACAACTCCAAATTCTTGGAGAAGCAGAGTAGCTTTGCAAATGCAGGCACAGCCTGCATTTGCAAAGCTACTCCGCTTCTCCAAGAATTTGGAGTTGTCGCCGTGTGCCTTCAAGTCATTTCTCATTTATGGCAATCCTAAAGCTATCCTCGCTTCGCTCTAAATGAGAGAGAGAGATTGAGAGCGACTCCAGTGGGATCTGGGGGAAGACTGTGTCTGTGTGTGTATATCCCCACGCTCTTCCTCTGCTCTCATTACCCAGTGGCCTACAAAGAAATAAAATGCATGCATAAATAAAGAGGAAGAGAGGCTGGTTTAGTTTCAAGAGGAAGGATTTGGTTGCTCAGTTGTGGGGTTTATTGTAGTGGAGGATATTCCACCAGGACAAGCCAGAGGTTATAGCGGGTCGCTCCCATGTCAGTGGAGCAGTGAAGCCACTCCAGGTTTTGGGATCAGCCTCTAATGGAGTTGTCCTTGGTGCTGAACCCTATACTCCCCAAATAGTTCCAGCACCATGGAGAGAAGTTGTACATTTTTGCAAATCTTTATCCTGGATGGGTTTATTTTTTAAAAAAACTTTTTGTCCCACCTTTTTATCACGAGATCTCATGGCAGCAAATGGACCCAACAATATATGATTCAGAGACACAGCTGTGTTAGCATGGAATATCATTATGCAAAAGGATCTTGGAGCTCCTTTGAGATGAAATGTGTGAATGTTGTTGCTGTTGTGGGCCTTTGAGTCCTTTCTGACTTATGGCGACCCTATCATGGGGTTTTCTTGGCAAGATTTGTTCAGAGGAAGGTTGCCATTGCCTTCCTCTGTGGCTGAGAGTATGTGAATTGCCCAAGGTGAGCCGAGCAGGGATTCGAACCCAGGTCTCTAGAGCCATAGCATAAAGCACAAACTGCTGCACCGCATGGGCTCTTTTAGTTCTGTTTTAAATGCTTTTGCACTGTTTTAAATTAGTGCTGGTTTCAACAGGAGAGTTTGTTTAATTGCTTTTCATAGAATCATAGGATCCTAGAGTTGGAAGAGACCCCCAAGGGCCATCCATTCAACCCCATTCTGCCATGCAGGAACTCAAAATCAAAACACCCCCGACAGATGGCCATCCAGCCTCTGTTTAAAGACCTCTCCCCCCCCCAAAAAAAACTTTTTTAAAAAAGTAACCATTGCATTTTAGCTTTTTTAATTTTAAACTGTACTGTGAGTGGCTTTGGGCCCTAGATTGGGAGAGAGGTGGAATGCAAAATAAAATAAAATAAAATAAAATAAAATAAAATAAAATAAGAAAAGCCTCTATCTTGGGTCTGGGGAGGGTAAAATGCCCACTCCATCCTTTAGGGGACATGTGTCTATGCCTCATGTTTTCCATTTAAAAATGAGGGGGGAAAAAATCAAAATCCCAAGGCATAGGAGGCATGACGGGGATGCTGGGTGTGTGAGTGAGGGTGCAGAATGGATGGGGGGGAAGGTGTAAAAGGGGTGCATGCCTCTCAAGTCCTGTGGGAGTGAATACAGCCCCTCAACCTCTGGCAGTTGCCCATTCTGGCATGAGATGTGAAACATTAAGGACTTTGCTGCAGCATTTTTGCAAGTGAAGAGGACAATGCCAGGGGTGGCTTGGCACCCCTTAGGGTTGATTTTGGCTTCCTTTGGCTCCAGAAGATGTGTGGCAACCTCTCAGGGGTGCATTAGCTGGGTTTTTTGCATGGCAGTGTGCTGGACCAGATGATGCGGAAGCTAAAAAGGCCAATGTGATTCTAGGCTGCATCAATAGAAGTATAGTATCTAGATCAAGAGAAGTCATAGTGCCACTCTATTCTGCTTTGGTCAGGCCCCAACTGGAATACTGTGTCCAGTTCTGGGCACCACAATTCAAAAAGGATATTGCAAAGCTGGAACGTGTCCAGAGGTGGGAGACCAAAAATGGTGAAGTGTTGGAAACCATGAATCCCTATGAGGAACGACTTAGGGAACTGGGATATGTTTAGCCTGGAGAAGAGACAGTTAAAAGGGGATATGATAGCCCTCTTTAAATATTTGAAGAGATGTCATGTTGAAGATGGAGCAAACTTGTTTTCTGCTGCTCCAGAGAATAGGACACAGAGCAAGGGACGCAAGCTACGAGAAAAGAGATTCCACTTGAACATTAGGAGGAACGTCTTGATGGCAAGAGCTGGACACTGCTGCCTCAATGGAGAGTGGTGGAGTCTCCTCCTTTGGAAGTTTTTTAACAGAGTCTGGATGGCCATCTGTCAGGGATGCTTTGATTGGGAGTTCCTGCATGGCAGAAAGGGGTTAGAGTGGATGGCCCTTGGGGTCTCTTCCAACTCTTATGATTCTATGATTCTATGAAGGGGCATCACTAGGGAGGGGCTGGGGGTGCGAGGCACACCAGGTGACCCCTAAGGGGGGGGTGACACACTGCTCCCCAATGTGGTGTTTGCCCATGTCCCTTTAAAACACTGGAGAGATGAGTGAGTGGAATGAGGCTCAGTGGCACAAGAAAGGAGAGGGTGCCGGATTTTTAAAATTAAAATTAATTTTTATAAAATTATAATTTATTTATTTTTTTAAAAAAATTAAAATCTTTTTTGTGAACATCACATCTTACCAAATGTTCACTTCAGCCACATGAAACTATGTACACGTAAATACTTTTAGGCTGTGGATATGATATTTTAATTTAAAGTTCTAATTTTAATTTTGTTGTTGTTTTTAGTGTGCCTTTCAGTCATTTCTGACTTTAGGGGACCCTAAGGCAACCTGATCTTGGAGTTTTCATGGCGAGTTTCTTCAGAAGGGGTTTGCCAGTGCTATTGTCTGAGCCTGAGAGAGTGTGACTCACCCAATGAGTTTCCATGGCTGGCAGGGATTCATACCCTGGTCTCCAGAGTCATAGTCCAACACTCAAAGCATGACACCACACTTGCTAGTTGTTTATGTCTCAACTATTGCCATTACCTTATTGATAATATGGGAATTTTGATTTATAAGTAACTTTAGTACAAAAGAAAAAGTTACTGAGGATTCTGTATGGTATGGTATAGATATAGAAGGAGGCCAATGGAAGGGGAGACATCACGGGTTACTGCACTCTGGGAGTGCCTTAACTGTATGTTTCTGCATGGCAGAGGGTTGGAATAGATGGCCTTTGGGATCCCTTCCGACTCTACCACTCTGTCTTCCTTTGACCAGTCTACCCTACCAATTCTGATGGGTACCAGCTCCCACAGTTTCCCTGGTGTCTCTAAGAATACAAGAAATATAATTGGTACCTTCAGCTTCATAATCTGTCACAGTAGGTTAAAATATCTGACTGCCATGCTGAGCTAATTTTAGGTTCAGCTACTTGGTGAACATTTCCAGCATATAAAGAAATATGATAACATAGAGGTTAATATAGAGTCCTGGTCCCTAGAATGCATTGACTCACACACTCAGAAAGTTTACTTTAGACCATGCTTTTCACGTTTGGGATTTAGAACACTTTGGAGCTGTTTAACTGGACCGGGGGAAGGTAAGTACGGGGAGACATAGTAGAGGGGTCTAAAATTGTCCCTAATGCTGAAGAAGTAGAATCCACCAAGACCATGGTCACTAAAGTGCAAGAGCGGAAGACTTTGGGTGACAACATGGGAAAAATGTCTTCACACACTATATAGTTAAACTGTGGAACTCACTGCCACAAGATACAGTGATGCCTGCAAACCTTTAAAATGGGAGGCTGGACAAAGTTATGGAGTTACTAGCCAGGATGGCTACTAGCCAGGAGGAAGATATATTACCTCTCCTGTTAGGAGGCAATTTTCCTCTCTGTATATCTATTGCTGGGAAGGGTAAAGAGGTCAGGAGAAGCATCCAGCATGGCTGCTCTTGTGTTGTAGTTGCGATGATGATGATGATGATGATGATGATGTTTTTAGTCCTTGTAATGGCTCCTGGTTCATTAATTCTCATTAAAGTGAGTGGTAGAACCTGAAACCCAAACTGGAGGCTTTTATTCTTCTGCCAGTGCCTTCAGAAGGCATAAAAGTTAGAAACTCACAGCTGCCAGTCTATTAAATGCCATTCTCTCCAGGTTACGACTCTTTAAGGTCCTTAGAATCAGAAGGGACCACAATCATCTGTGGTTCCCAACCTTTGGTCCTCCAGGTGTTTTGGACTTCAGCTCCCAGAAGCCCCCACCAGCTTGGCCAACCATCTGGAATTTTGGGAACTGAAGTTCAAAACATCTGGAGGACCAACGGTTGGGAACCACTGATTTCTAGTCCAATTCTCTAGTGGTCCGAGTGTTGGACTACGACTCTGGAGACCAGGGTTCAGTTCCCACCTCAGCGATGAATCCCATCTGGTGGCCTTGGGTATGTCACACACTCTCAGCCTCAGGGGAAGGCAATGGCAAACCTTTGAACAAATTTGCCAAGAAAAACCCCATGATAGGTTCGCGTTGCTATAAGTCAGAAATGACTTGAAGGACACAACAACAACAACCACAATAATAGAAGCAGCAGCAACAACCCTGGCCATGAAGTTATTCACAGCTAAAGCTCCCTCCCCTCGGTAGCCCTAGAGAAGACCATGCAACTTCTCTTTAAAAATGTTGAGTACAAGAGAGTCTACTATCTTAGAGATGGAAGGGACCACAAAGGCCATCTATTCCATCCTTGTGCCATGCAAGAAGACACAACTAAAGCACTCCTGAACGATGCCCATCCAACCTTTGTTTAAAGGCTTCCAAAGATGGAGACTCCACCACGCTCCAAGGCAGTCTATTTCCACCGGTGAACAGCTCTTACCATCAGGAAGTTCTTCCTAAAGTTGGGGTGGAATCTCTTTTTCTGTAATTTGAATCCATTGCTTTATATTCTAGACTCTGGAGCAGCAAAGAACAAGCTGGCTCCATCTTCTCCATGACATCCCTTCAGATATTTAAAGATGGTTATCATGTCATCTCTAGGTCTTCTCTCTTCCAAGCTAAATGTATCCAGCTCCACCATTTGTTCCTCCTAAGGCTTAGTTTCCAGAACTTCGATAATCTTGGTCGCCCTTCTCTGGGCACATTTCAGCTTGTCAATATCCTTAATTTGGGTCTGTCTTACCTATGGGATCTCCTCCCCCCATATAATCCACTCCGTTCTGCCATGCAGGAACTCAAAATCAAAGTTAGATCTTCTGGGAGACATTGCCTTCAATTGGCCAGACCTAGACTGGCAACTGTCACTCAGTTTCACTGGCCGCCCTCAGATTGTGGAACGACCTGCCAGGTGAAATTAGACAGCTAACCATGCTGTCTGAATTTAAAACAATATTAAAGACCTATCCTTCCTAGCAGGCCTAGCCAGTTGTTTTTAAACTATGAATTTTAAATTGGTACATTTTAATTGGGATGATTTGTAATGTATAATGATCATTTTAATCCTATGTGTATGTGTTTTAACTTAACATGTTTAAAGGTCAGTTATATATTGCATTTTAATCTATGTTGGGGAGAATCATAGAATCCTAGAATCCCAGAGCTGGAAGAGACCACAAGGGCCATCCAGTCCAACCCCATTCTGCCATGCAGGAACTTAAAATCAAAGCATAGAAGTGGAGAAGATAATAGTAGTAGTAATAATAACTATTATTATTATTATCATCTGTGGTGCCCAGGACCAGACACCAGACTCCAGGTGAGATCTGGCTAAAGCATTACCCAGGATGGTGGATGCCAGGAGACCTTGTTGACTTTTCCTACAGTACCATCCAGGCTGTTGTTATCTCTTAGGCTGCATCTGCACTGCAGAAACAATCCAGTTTGACACCACTGTAGCTGCCATGGCTCCATCCTACAGAATCTTGAGATTTGTACTTTCTTTTAGCACCTGACATAGAAGACTAAATCTCTCTGACATAGAAGACTAAATATTGAGCTATGGCAGCTCAAGCGGTGTCAAACTGCATTATTCCTGCAGTGCAGATGCAGCCTTAGAGCAGCAAACTCTGGGTACCACTCTGTTGGTGGGGCTTCCTTTTGCATTTACAAAAGTGCAACCCCAGGCTGCTGCCACACTGCAGAATTAATGCAGATTGACACCACATTAACTGTCATGGCTCCATCCTATGGAATCCTAGGATTTGTCGTTTGTGGTGGCACCAGAGCTCTTTGACAAAGAAGACTAAATATCTTGCAAAACTACACATCCCGGGATTCCATAGCATTGAGCCATGGCTGGTAAAGCGGTGTCAGGCACCATTAATCCTGCAGTGTAGACGCAACCCCAGCCATGCTGCCCATAGCAAACACCGATCTGGGCATACCATGCGATGCCCGCTTCTAGGTCCAGCCTTACCAAGGATTCTCAGATGAGCCACTGCTCTGTTTCTTCGATGACGCGGCTCATCCGACACCATTATCAATTCACAAGAGTGCAAATGAGTTTGCTTAATCAAAACTTTATTTGGTGGTTTCTCCTGCCCTCATTCCCCCCTCGCCTTTTCCCCTTTTGTTCTTGCACTGGATCTCAAAGGCAGTCGCTTTTTTTTTCTTGCAAATGGAATTTAATGTTTGTTTCCTGGACTGAATCTCCCAGTATCCACATGGCCAGAAGGAGGAGTGCATGAATACCTCTCCATACCATCTCAGCTGAGGACAGCAACCACAAAATCTGGACCAAATGCAAGGCTATGAGTAGCATCCTCATTTTTCTTTCTTTCTCCTGTATCATTTTCAACACCTCTGCGTGATGGAGAAGCCAGTGGAGCTTGGAAAGCTTGCAACATGCATATTGTGCATTTTGGTTGGTCCAATAAAGATATCACTGTTTTCAGAATTTTGGATGATACTGAATTTCCATATCATTTATAACCTTCTTTGCAGTTAAATTCCATTTGCAAGGCAAAAAGTGACTGCCTTTGAGATCCAGTGTGTGTCTGTATTATTATTTTTGTCCCGTGTAATTTTTAACACCTTTGCCTGATGAAGAAGCCGGTGGAGCATCAAAAACGTGCCACATATGTAATGTGCATTTTGCAGCCTAGGATCACATTTGCTTTTTTAGCTGCAGCATCACACTGTTGATTCATGTTCAGCTTGTGTTCTAAGAAGTCCTCTACAGCTCAGGTCCATAGAATCATACAATCATAGAGTTGGAAGAGACCACAAGGGCCATCCAGTCCAACCCCCTGCCATGCAGGAACTCCCAATCAAAGCATCCCCGACAGATGGCCATCCAGCCTCTGCTTGAAGACCTCCAAGGAAGGAGACTCCACCAAAATCTCCGAGGGAGTGTGTTCCACTGTCGAACAGCCCTTTCTGTCAGGAAGTTCCTCCTAATGTTGAGCTGGAATCTCTTTTCCTGGAGCTTGCATCCCTTGCGTCCTATTCTCTGGAGCAGCACAAAACAAGCTTGCTCCCTCCTCAATATGACATCCTTTCAAATATTTAAAAAAGGCTATTATATCACCCCTTAACTGTCTCTTCTCCAGGCTAAACATACCCAGCTCCCTAAGTCTCTCCTCATAAAGCATGGTTTCCAGACCCTTCACCATTTTGAATCCCCTCCTTTGGATAAGCTCCAGCTTGTCAACATCCTTTTTGAATTGTGGTGCCCAGAACTGGACATAGTCTTATTCCAGGTGAGGCCTGACCAAAGCAGAATACAGTGGCACTATCCCTTCCCTTGATCTAGGCACTACACACCTATTGATGCAGCCTAGAATCGCATTGGCCTTTTTAGCTGCGGCATCACACTGTTGGCTCATGTTCAACATGTGATCTACTAGGACTCCTAGATCCCTTTCACACATAGGAGTTTATCACATGGGGGAAATCCCATGTGGAATCGGGGCTTTAAATTAAACAAAACCTGCAAAAGCAGGTGTTTTTAAGACGACATCGCTGTTAAAAGGAGATTCTAGAAACATGGAATCATAGAACCATAGAACAGGGGTAGGAAACCTAAGGCCCGGGGGGCTGGATGCGGCCCCCTGAAGCCTTTGGACCGGCCCCAGGCCGGTCCTGTCGCTACCGCCGCCCCCCACCGCCGCTGCTGCTCACCATGATGATATTGATTATTGTTGTTATTAGTTGTTCTTGGGGTTTTCTTGGCAAAATCTCCACAGGGGGTTTGCCATGGCTTTTCTGGGGCTGAGACAGTGTGCATACATATTTAAAAAAAAATTAAAAATATATATATTTATTTATTTATTTATGGTGCTTCGCGCCCCCCCCCCCCCATTGTCTGAGGGACAGCAACTTGGCCCCCGGCTCAAAAAGGTTGCCTACCCCTGCCATAGAATCATAGAGTTGGAAGAGACTACAAGGGCCATCCAGTCCAACCCCATTCTGCCATGCAGGAACTCAAAATCAAAGCATCCCCAACAGATGGCCATCCAGCCTCTGTTTAAAGACCTCCAAAGAAGGAGACCTACTACATCTCTCCTTTCTGAGTGTATGGTCATCTGTTCTAGAAAGGCATCATCTAATTCCTTAGTCTGACTTGGGGGTCTGTAGTAGACTCCCACAATAACATCCCTGTTGTTTCCTTCCCCTTTAATTTTTTATCCAGGTGCTCTGGACTTCTTCACTGGTGTAAATATCCCTGTCATATAATGCTATTCCTCCTCCTTTGCTATTTGGCGTATTTCTCTTAAAAAGTTTATACCACTTTATTCCTACATTCCAACCATGAGACTCATCCCACCAGGTTTCAGTGATGCCTATTATTTTGTATTTGCTTTGTTGTGCTAGGAGTTCAAGTTCATCTTGTTTATTTCCTATGCTCTGTGCATTAGTGTAGAGACATCTAAGACCATGGGTGCTCCCTCCTAGCTGCCTGTGTAAAGCTTTCTCCCTCCCACTGTTGGGTCCCTGCACTATTTCTCTCGTTCCCTCTATGACTATTATCTTCAGCCCTTGATGAACTCCTGCCTTCCAAAGTACTGTCTTTCTATCCATCCCACCATCATCACAGGCATGGTGAGGATGCAAGAGACAAAGCCTTCTTGGTGGCTGCTCCCAACCTCTGGAACTCCTTGCTACTGGAGGTCAGGCTGGCCACCTCCCTGGCTTTCATTTCACCAGAAGGCAAAGGCCATTTTGTTTGAGCAGGATTTTTATTAGCTTACAGTTGTAAAATGCTTAGACGAGACTGCATAGTGCAGTATGAAGCGGTATATAAATGAAGCTGCTATTGCTGTTGCTATAATGTTTAAGCAAAGGAGCCTCTAACTGGGATGTTTCATTTACCTTTTCCCATTTCTGTATGGCTTTTAAATTATTTTATACTGTGACGTGGTGATTTTGGTTGTTTTTAAATTTTTATTTAATTTTATTAAAAATTATTTTTCAAGTTTTAATTAATTAAATTTAATTTTAGAGCCAGCATGGTGTAGTGGTTTGAGTGTTGGACTATGGCCCTGGAGACCAAGGTTCAATTTCTGACTTGGCATAAAACCCACTGGGTGACATTGGGCAAGTCACACTCTCTCAGCCCCAGGGGAGGCTGATGGCAAACCTCTTCTGAACAATCTTCCAAGAAGACCCCATGATAGGTTCGCCTTAGGATTGCCATGAGTCAGAAATGACTTGAAGGCACACAACCACAGCAATTTAATTTTAATTCATTTTAAGTCAGGGTATAAATACAGATGGTGATGATGATGAGTCCCTGAGACCTTTCTCACATATCCTGCTGTCAAACCAGGTGTTGCTCATTCTATATATGTGCATCTGATTTTTCCTGTCTAAATGTAGTCCCTTATATCCATCCCTGCTGCAACTCATTTTATTAGTTATGGCCCAGTGTTTGGTATTAACTATCCCTCTTAGGCAGCATCTACAAATTTGATGAGCATTAACTGCTAGAAATTTGCTTCAAAAATGCAGATAGCTAAATCTTTCATGATGTTGAAGTCTGCACTTAACCCTAATTTGGATGCAGAGCGCAGTGACGGACTCCATAGGGCCTGGGTTTTAAATTCAGCAAGCCCCGACTATGATCCTTTTCATGCTGATTAATGCAGGCTCACAGAAGGTAATTTGCTGCTCGGAGAAAGACAGGCACTCGGGCCAAAGGTCTGGAAAGGTTGCTCCAAAAAGTCTGCCTGGCCTTTCAGCGCTCTAGCTGGGGTCCTTTGAATCGTGAAAGTCTGGAAGAGTTTCCCATGTTCTTGCCCAGGGCTATAGATAGGAACTTTGATTGAGACATCCCTGCCGGGTGAAAACATGGGCTGCTTATGTGACGCGGAGGCTCCCTCTGAGGCAGCAGATCATGGGATGCAGGAATGGATGGAGGCAACTTTGGATGCTCCATCCACACGCTCATGCATTTCTTCTTTGTAAAATTGTAGTGTTGGAAGAGACCCCCCCCCCCAAAGGCAATCCAGTCCAGCCCCATTCTGCCATTCAGAAAGACAGCATCAAAGCCCTCCTTGAGGCAGATGGCCATCCAGCCTCTATTTGAAAATCTCCAAAGAAGGAGACTTCACCACACTCCCAGGCAGCAGCATCTTCCAATGCTGAACAGCTCTTACCATCGGTTTGTTTTCTGCTGCTCCAGAGACTTGGACACAGATCAATGGATGCAAGCTACAGGAAAAGATTCTCCTCCTAAATATTAGAAAGAACCTCCTGAGGGTAAGAGCTGTTCGACAGTGGAACACGCTCCCTTTGAGAGTGGTGGAGTCTCCTTCTTTGGAAGTCTTTAACTAGAGGCTGGATGACCATCTGTCGGGGGTGGTTTGACAGTGAGTTCCTGCATGGCAGAAGAAGGTTGGACTGGATGGCCTTTGGGGTCTCTTCCAACTCAGTGATTCTATAGCTAGCACCTATCCAAGTATTGCCAACTCTGCCTAGCAGTGACGGCTTTCCAGGGTTTCAGGCAGGATTCTCTCTTAGCCCTCCCTAGAGATCTCTTGCCTTGCTTCCTATCTCCCATGTCCTCACCAAATGAACCTATGAATGGTGGGACTGAGAGAAAGCCTTCCAATGATGATCTTAAAGCTCTGACAGGTTTGGATGGGGAGATCTGGCCTTCCAGAGAGTCTGGACCTAAGCCTGAAGTTGAATTTGGGGAGCCGTGTTGCATTCTCTTCCTTTCCTTGAGCTGTGTCAGAAAAACAACAGCATCCCACCTGTTTGCTTCCTTTCCTCCTAATTGCCGGCTCAGAAAATGCCAGATTTATTCAGTGGCAAAGCCAGGGACAAACACAGAGGTTGCTGATAATTGCAAAACAGTTTCTTTGCTCCGTTGCTTTGCAGCGGCGCGGGGGCTGCTTTTAAACACCTTGGAAGCACATCAAGGGACCAATGTGAATGAAAATAGGCACACAAAATAAATACAATATTTTTATTCATATACTATGCTGAGTGGTGATGGTGGGATGTCTGCATGTAGGTGTAAAGGGGAGTCCCAAGGGTCAAAGGTTTTGAGTACCGCTGATGAAAGGCGTGCTGTATTACTCAAACTGAACTGGTTTTGTCTTTTTTAAATTGCATTTTATACTTTTAACTAGAACACTGGTTTGCTTTAATACAGTGAATAGTTTAATATGATTTTTAATGTTCACTTTTAATATGTTTTTAATTAATTGTACAGTGGGCCCCTGTATCTGCTGGGGTTTGGTTCCAGGGCCAAAATCCATGGATGCTCATGTCCCATTCAGTATCGTAGCAAAATGGCATCCCTTATATAAAATGGCAAAACCAAGGTCTTTTTGGAATTTTTATATTTTATTTTAAAAATATTTTAAAGCTGTGGATGGTTGAATCCTTGGATAAAGAATCCGTGCATAAGGAGGTTTGACTGTATTGTTCTTATAACGTGTAAGTTGATTTGGACCTCGAGTTTTTTGGGAAAAGTGGGATACAAATAAATACAATACAAAATAGAATACCGTACAAAAGCTGCAAGTTACTCCCCTCAAAAGTTGTTTCTGTCGAGGTTTTGTTAGCCAGACTGAGGATGGCTAAGATCTTCAAGGATTTCACAGGTGTGCAGAATAAAGAGAGCAAAACCTCTCTTTGTAGACGAATCCAGATGTTGTCATTTTGAAGCTAATGAGCAGAAGAAGGTATTGAGAACTATGAAAAGAGCATTCTTTTATGCCAGGTTCGGTGCTTGGAAAAATTCCTTTTTGGGAGCTAAATTACTGGTTTTAAGTTTTGTAAAATGAACTGAGTTGGCTTATATCGTAGAAGCCTTGTGTGTTATGAATTAAAGGAAGTGTAGTAATAGGGGGATATATCCATACGTTGGCAAATGAAGAGTTTTTGTTAGTTTGTGTTAGTTTTTTGTGGGTTATGTTAGGATTTGGGGGTGGTTCTTGTCTTGTAGATTTTGTATGGTAGTTTTTAGTCATACACATATGCATGAATACACAAACACACAGATACATATGTGAAGTCGTAGGCTTTCATGGCCGGCATCCATAGTTTTTTGTGGGTTTTTTGGGCTGTGTGGCCATGTTCTAGAAGAGTTTTTTCTGACGTTTTGCCAGCATCTGTGGCTGGCATCTTCAGAGAATGCTGGAATGGAAGAGAGTGGGTATATATTCTCTGAAGATGGCAGCCACAGATGCTGGCAAAACGTCAGAAAGAAACTCTTCTAGAACATGGCCACACAGCCCGAAAAACCCACAAAAAACACAGATACATAAATTGTATTTGTGTTTGTTATTGTGTTGTTTGTGTTTAATAAAAATGATTTTTATAATAAAAAAAGTGGAGAGGTTCATTTTTTTGGCTGACAACTTCCAGAATCCCTTACCATGCTGGCTGGAACTTTATGGGCATTGTAGTCCAAATATATATATTAAATATTATATATTATATATTGTATGTTATATATTATATATAATCCAGCCTCTATTCCAGATAAAATTCTCACAGGTGAATGATGTCTCTGCAAGTTTTATGCTATGTAGAATTCTGATAGTTGAATACCTAAGTAATGGGGGTTGCAGACTGCCAGAAATAGTGCAAATTGAGTCCACTTTTAGGGTTAGGGTTAGGATTAGGGTTAGGGAATCATGGGGACTGTAGTTTATTGTGGCACCAGAGCTCTCTGACAGAGAAGGCTCAATGTCTCAGAAAATACAATTCCCATGATTCCCTAGCACTAACCCTAACCCTTAAAGTGGACTCAATTTGCACTATTTCTGGCAGTCTGCAACCCCCCTAAGTTTTATACTCCAGTCTCATTCTGAGAGGCAGATGTCTAAGGCTTTTGTGGTGCAGCTCTTGGCACAGATTGCTTTCGATGCCGAAGTTTTTAAGCTGCGCCACAGAATAAGAGTGCGCCACAGAAAGTTCTATCTATGGGAGCCTCAAAGCCTTCTTCATGCCAACTAATTGCAAAGGCAGGCTATGCTGCCCTTGGGCGGTTTCCTTTTCTTCTGCCTCCATCTGGCCATCCTGGAGATATGGATGCAGAGAGTCACCAAATTAGAAATGGGGGTCACTCCCTCCTCTCTGCCTGTCCCTTTGCAGGTTAAGGTTAAAGGAGATGTAAAGTCAGAAAAAAACATAGAAGGAAGGAACTGAGGAGGGAGATGGAGGATCACAGAACTGGAAGGGACCCCCAAAGGGCATCTAGTCCTACTCCCTTCTGCCATGCAGGAAGACACCATCAAAGCATCCAGCCTCTGTTTCAAAACACCGAGGGTGCATCTTCCTCTGTTGAACAGTTAAGACGTTCTTCCTAATGTTGAGGTGGAATCTCTTTTCCTGTAGCTTGCATCCATTGCTCCGAGTCCTATTCTCTGGAGCAGCAGAAAACAAGCTTGCTCCCTCCTCAATATGACACCCCTTCAAATACTCAAACAGGGCTATTATCTCAACTCTTAACCTTCTCTTCTCCAAGCTAAACATACCCCGCTCCCTAAATCATTCCTCATAGAGATTTATGGTTTCCAGACCCTTTGCCATTTTGGTCGCTCTTCTCTGGACATGCAGCGAGCAGCTATGTAGCTCTGTGTGCCACTGTGGTGGCAAGGAGAACCATCTTGTGATGCAGGAGGATGGAGAATCTCTGAGTAGTGACCCTATCCATCTATCTATCTATCTATCTATCTTCTATCATCTATCTATCTATCTATCTAATCTATCTATCCCTACCTACCTACCTACCTAAATATCATCATTGCCCACATAATAATAATAATAATAATAATAATAATAATAATAAATTATTTATATCCTGCCCCTTTGAGATCAATCGGGGCGGCTAACAACAATAAAATATTACATAATGCAAACAAGTCAGATACCCTCCCCCCCTTAAAACATTATTAAATCAGTCCAAGTTAAAACTACAACATACAACACAACAATAATTTAAAAACCATTCCCAGCGAGCGACGGCAGTACTTAATGAACAGATGAGGCCCCAGAACCATCTTAAGGGAGGGATTCCTGAGGCCGGGGTTATCTATCCCGGAAAGGCCTGCCGGAAGAGGTCCATCTAGACAGCCTTCTTAAAGCTGTCCAAAGATGTCAATTGACAGATCTCATCCGGCAGGTCGTTCCATAGTTTGGGGGCGACAACCAAAAAAGCCCTCTGGGGCTCCGTGAGTCAGGTGGCTTGCACAAGATAAACAGTTGTTGTTGTTGTTGTTGTTGTTGTTGTTGTGTGCCTTCCAGTCATTTCTGACTTATGGTGAACCTGTCATGGGGTTTTCTTGGCAAGATTTGTTCCGAGGGCAGAAGATTGCCTTTGCTTTCCTCTGAGTGGAGTGCTTTGATTCTGTGTTCCTGCATGGCAGGGGATTGGACTGGATGGCCACTGGGGTCTTTTCCAACTCTATGATTCTATGAGGCTGAGAGAGTGGGACTTGTTTCCGACTTTCGGTGACCCCTAAGGCGACCCTGTCATGGGTTTTTCTTGGCTAGTTTTGTCCAGAGGAAGTTTGCCATTGACATCCTGTTGAGACTGAGAGAGTGTGATTTGCCCGAGGTCACCCAGTGGGTTTCCATTTTGCATCTTGCATTTCTGAATTACCTTAAGATGCTTTTTCTCAAGCAATACCTGCTCTCTTTGTTCCCCAAATGGTAGCAACAGGTTAGGCTAAACGTTTTGGAGACCCTGAACACTCAGTTCCTGGCTGTTTGGCTCTTAAGATGCCCTCGGGTTGTGGAACTCAAGAATGCATCGACGCTGCTGCACATAAATAAATACCGTATAGGATAAATGTTGTTTTTCAGAACTTCCAAAACAGAGGACGGGAAGGAAGCAAAGCCCCAGATAAATAACTGAATTCTATCACCACCCGTCTCACCACCTTTGATTAATTCTAAGGAGGACACTTGGATCGATAAATAAATGAACGGAATTAAAAAAACATGAGAAAGGGAGAAAGATGCCCCTCCGCTGTGATGGAGGAGGGTGGCGGGGGGCTCTTCTCTTCATCCAGGTGGGGGGCTCTCAGGAAGAGCTCTTTGAGGAGGAGATAATGGAAATGCCGGATCACCATGGATTCCTCTCATCCCCAGGAAGGTGCATTGGGTTTTTAAAAAATAAATGCAACATTTTAAAATGTGTTGGTTCGCTTTTCAGTTTGCAGGTTCCATTTGCAGAAGAGGTGAGAAGTGGGGAAGGGAGCAGTGTGTGTCTGTGTGTGTGTGTGTGTGTGTATACATATACATATATTACACAGAGAGAGAGAGAGAGATGTATTCCTTGCTACATATGAGTTCATTCTGCAGCCACACGGGGTGTCATTCTGTTCTGGGTTTGAGTACGAACTTTTCAAGAGCTATCCAAGGCTGCTGCATCATGTGTCCCCCCCAATGGGATCGGCACCTTGGATTGCTCCTCCTTGAAACCCACAATAGTTTGATCGCCCCATCTATATGAGAGTCAGTGGCCAGCCCAGTGTCTCATGGTTGCACCTCCCTCCCAAAATGGGGGCTAGTAGTTGCTCCTTTGCACTCCTTCCTGGGATTTTATAGCTATAAATCCTAGGAAATGAATGCTAGGATGGGGGACACCTGGCTTGACAGCAGTACATGCAAAAGGGATCTAGGAGTTCCAGTAGACCACAAGTTGAACATGAGTCAACAGTGTGATGTGGCAGCTAAAAAGGCCAATGCAATTCTAAGCTGAATCAATAGACGTATAGTATCTAGATCAAGAGAAGCACTCTATTCTGCTTTGGTCAGACCTCCCATGGAATACTGTGTCCAGTTGTGGGCACCACAATTCAAAAAGGATCTTGAGAAGCTGGAACGTGTCCAGAGGAGGGCAACCAAAATGATGAAGGGTCTGGAAACCATGCCTTATAAGAGACTTAGGGAGCGGGTATGTCTAATCTGGAGAAGAAAAGGTTAAGTGTGGTGGGGGATATGATAGCTCCGTTTAAATATTTGAAGGGATGTCCATGTTGAGGATGGAGGAAGCTTGTTTCATGATGCTCCAAATGGGATTGGACTGGATGACTAGTGGCACTTCTGGTTCTGGGAAATGGGTGCAGTTCCAGACTTCCCAAGAGTTCTTTTCGTCTTGATCACTCAGATCTACCAGTGGCAGATCTTTTGCAAATCAATGAGTCTTGCTAAATCGAGACCACCCCACCCCAAAATACTTTGAATTACGACAAGGAAACCTCATCGCAGTATGCTGCTGCTAGGGAAGGGAAATCCATTCCCCTCTGGCAACCGTAGGGTTTGCAACCCAAGTCAAGAGAGGACTAGTTCTGGGCACTGCAATTCAAAAAGGATGTGGAGAAGCTGAAGTGTGTCCAATGGAGGCAATAAAAATGGCAAAGGGTCTGGAAACCATGAAGCCCTATGAGGAGAGACTTAGGGAGCTGGGTATGTTTAGCCTGGAGAAGAGACGGTTAAGAGGGGATATGATGGCCCTGTTTAAATATGTGAAGGGATGTCATATTGAGGAGGGAACAAGCTTGTTTTCTGCTGCTCCAGAGAATAGGACCCGGAACAATGGATGCAAACTAAACATAAACACATCCTCCAGCATAAGGCAAGCCCACAGTCCTCAGGGGGTGCATCTGCACGGTAGAAATAATGCAGTTTAATCCCCCGTTAACTGCTATGGCTCCTTCCAACAGAACCCTGGGACTTGTAACTTTTTGAGGCACCAGCACTTTTTGGCAGAGAAGGCAAAGAGCGTTGTAAAATTACAGGCCCCGGGATTCCTTAGGATGGAGCTACAGCACTTGCAGTGGTGTCAAACTGCGTTCTTTCTACAGTGTAGATGCACCCCAAGGGAGTCTGTTGCACTGTCAAACCGCTCTTGCCCTCTGAAAGTTAATCCTAATGTTTTCAAGTCTTGCAATTTATTTATTTATTATGAAGTCAACCGGCTCTCTGGATAGGGGATAGGGTATGGGTTTTAATTTAGAGGGATTATGGGGTTTTATTGTGGGGGTGTGTGATATTGTTGTTGTGGTTTTTATATATTTTATGCTTTGTATTTTTATATTACTTGTTATCCCGCTTCGATCCGTAGGGAGAGGCGGGAAATATAAATAAAAATTATTATTATTATTATTATTATTATTATTATTTGCCATCCACCTGCTCATCCGGACTACCTTTGCCTTGTCGATCACAAGGTTTGCTAACAATGCACTGGTTCAGAGACATCCCGGTGGGGTTGTTAGTGAAATGCAGCAGCAGCCTTAGAGGTAACCTGCGGCTGCTTGGCTCACTTAATTAAGTTTTGGTCCCCGCCGCGAGAAAGGCAAACCATTAATTAGCCACCGTTCCTCATCAGCCTCCCTGTTTCTTGGGTTGCCAATGGGTTCTGCCTTCCCTCCTTAGCATCTGTTTATTATTGCAAGTCATCAGTCTTCCCCAATTATTAAGGCTTCAGACTGAAGTTTGCATAGAGGTAAGCTAAAATGCAAAAGCAGGCTTGCTGGAGCAAATTTCTCCTAGCTAAGCCGGATGGTCCTCTGCCAGGAGCATCACTAAGGGGTGCGAGGAGTGCGGACCGCACTAGGTGACACGCTAAGTGGGGTGACACCATTGCTCCCCAAAATCTACCTTTGGGAAGAAATAGGCTTTAGCTTTCACCTGCCTCCCTTTCAAATGCTGGAGCTCAGTGGAAGAGATGGTGGCTGCATCTGCACTGCAGAAATAATCCAGTTTGATACCGCTTTAACTGCCATGGCTCAGTGCTATGGGAACCTGGGAACTGGAATTTGTTGGGGCATTTGGGCTCTCTGACAGAGAAGGCAAAATTATTTATTATTATATTTATTTGTATCCCGCTCTTTCCCCAGAACGGGGACCCAGAGCAACTCACAATATTAAAAGAACAGTACAGTTAAGAAACGTGGTACGTTGAAATAGAATTGAATTATTACACTATTAAAATAGGTCGCTTCTTAAAAGAATAAGATACAGTTTAATAAAGATAAAGCTGTTTAAAACAGTACAGCACCCTAAATCTCTCATAAAACTGCAATTCCCAGAACTCCATAGCATTGAGCCATGACAGTTAAAGTGGCATCAAACTGAATTATTTCTGCAGTGCGGATGTAGCCAGTGTGAGTGCGGTGAGGCTCACTGGGAGAGAAAGGAGATGCCTCAGGGTTTAATTTTTTTAAAATTAAAACTAAAATTTAAAATTTAAAATTTAACAATTCTTTTCAAATTTTCTTTAGAAAAATCACATCTTACCAATTTTTCATTTCGACCCCATGAAACTATGCACATGTAAACACGGTTAGGCTGGGCATGTGAGACTGTAATTTACAGGTATCATTTGAATTTAGTTAATTGTTTATGTCACAACTACAGTCATCCCTCCCTTTTCGCGGGGGATCTATTCCGGATCACCACCCCCACAAAAACAGAAAATTGCCAATATTCAAGCCCCATTGGCTTGAATGGCGGTGTGTGCCCCATTTTGTCCCCTTCTGTTTGCTGCTCGGGAACGGCAGCGAGGGATGCAGACTCCAAGTCCGCAAAAACAGAGGGGCGACTTTATTGCCATTACATCCAGTGATAGACAGGAATTAAGATTTAGGAGTAACGTGAGAACAAAAAAGATGACTGAGGATTCTGTATGATGGGGTATAGGAGGAGGGAGGTCTGTGTGGGGTATGTATGTGACACCATGAGTTATCGCACTGGGTAATTCTAACCATAGGAATGGCATTACTGCTGCTACTATTTAAAGATAGACTGCAGCTGACTATAGGAGCTCTACTAAGCAATGTAGACTGTCCCCTTCCCCTTGAGTTTGTTTGTTGGTTTCTCTCACTAGTACTTGCTGCCATGCTCTATATTTAAGGGAAGGGATTAATTTTTAAAATTCTATTGTATTCTGTGTATTTTTATTGTTGTAACCCGCCCGGATTCTTTGTGATTGAGCGGGCTATAAATAAATAATTTATTATTATTATTATTATTATTATTATTATTATTATTATTATTATACTGAGGATGGAACAAGCTTATTTTCTGCGGCTCCAGTGACTAGGACATGGAACAATGGGTTCAAGCATCAGAAAAAGAGATTCCATCTAAACATTAGGGAGAGCTCCCTGATAGTAAATGTTGTTCAACAGTCAAACATGCTCCCTTGACAAAGAAAAATTCTATAGAAAATTACCTTTATGGGTGTCACCTCAAGAAGCGTTTTTTGGAAGATGGCGAGAAATACCGGACTGGTTGAGATATTGAAACATTTTAAAAAAGACAAGAAGAGGATTATATGAACTAAAGCCAATAGAAGACTTAAAAGAACTGGATAAAAATATCCATTGGTCTCCTTCCTTGGAGGTCTTTAAGCAGAGGCTGGATGGCCATCTGTTGGGGATGCTTTGATGGGGAGTTCCTGCATGACAGAAGGGGGTTGGACTGGATGGCCCTTCGGGGTCTCTTCCAACTCTATGATTCTGTGATTCTATGATTCCATATAAACAGCTGGCAGATAGATTCAAAGTGGATGACAAGAAAGTAGGATTTGAAGAAACCGAAGACGAATTAGATAAAGTGATAAAACAAAACGGGAAAAAATTAACTTCTAAATATGACGAGATATTACAAGAAAGAGAATTAGAACAAGATTCCGTAAAAGAGACAATGATCAGATAGGCGAAAGACATTGGAAAAGACATTGATTTAGAAAGCTGGGAATGGGCAAGAAAAAGGACACAAAGGTTTACTCAATGCCAAGATTTGAAGGGAAATTACCTTAAAATGGAACAACAATGGTATTTAACACCATCAAAATTAGCAAGAATTTATAAAAATGGCAACAACAGATGTTGGAAATGTAATCAAACTACAAGAAGCTGGCTTCATATATGGTGGAACTGTGATAGAATTTAAAAATATTGGATGAATGTTCACAAAACAATATGTGAAATATTTAAAATAAAATATGACTTATTACCAGAAATATACCTGTTGAATATGACGGATAAGATTCTGGAGAAGACAGAAAAGAAGTACGGAAGAGTACTGTTATATATGATAACGTCAGCACGAATAACATTAGCCAAAAAATGGAAGCGGATGGAAATTCCTTTAATTGGCAAATGGCTTACAAGACTTATTGAAATGATGAGTATGGATATACTTACGCCAAGGTTGAATAAGCAAAATTTAGAAGAAGTTGAAGAAGAAAGGGCCCCAATATTGCAATACTTCAAAAAAGAAAACTTAACTGTGTAAGGATTTATAAAGAATGTATCGAGATGAATATTGTTAAATGAATGTATAGAAATATCAATACAAAGGTACTGAGATTTAAATATGAATGATCAAAAATGTTAAAGCTTGGGTTGTAGCACACAGAGGATCAAATGGTACATTGTTACATTGAATATGAAGACAATAAGAGCAAATTGAAAAATAGTTGGGGACAAACTGGAGATTCAGTGGAAGTCAGTTGTATATAATGTAAATATATATGGAAAATGATACGAATATTTCATTATGATATGTGTGAAAGAAATGTATCTTTTAATAAAAATTTAAATTAAAAAAAAAACATGCTTGCTCCCTTGGAGGGTGGTGGAGTCTCCTCCTTTGGAGGTTTTTAAACAAAGACTGGATGGCCACCTGTCACAGGGAGGGCTTGGATTGTGTCTTCCTGCATGGCAGAAAGGGTTGGACTAGAGCAGGGACCGGACTTACCGGCCCAGGGCCCCGGACTTACCGGCCCAGGCCGTAGGCTGCCGCCGCCGCGCACTGCCGCAGGGGCGCGTTTTCAGGCGCACTTGCTGCAGCCGCCATTTTGGAAGCCAAAATGGCATCCGTGACACGTTTGCGCATGCGCAGTACTCTTGCGCATGCGCAAATGTGTCGCAACCACCATTTTGACTTCCAAAATGGCGGCTGTGACATGCGCCTTGGGGGTCGCGCACGGCGGAGGGTGCGCGCACATGCGTGAGCGCGTGCGCCACCATTCCCCCCCCCCCCTTGGCCCAGCCGAGACCTGGGCAACGGGAGACCGGCCCAGGTCTCAAAAAGGTTGCCTGTCCCTGGACTAGAGTCTGGAGAAGAGACGCTTAAGAGGTGATATGATAGTCCTGTTTAAGTATTTGAAGGGGTGTCGCATTGAGGATGGAGCAAGCTTGTTTTCTCAGTCTTCTCTTCTCCAAGTTATACATACGTACCCAGCTCCCTCAATCCTTCCCTATAGGCCTTGGAGCAGGGGTAGGCAACCTAAGGCCCGGGGGCCGGATGTGGCCCCCCGAGGCCTTTGCACCAGCCCCAGGTTGGTCCTGCCGCGATCGGCGCCGCCCCCCGCCATGATGATATTGATTATTGTTGTTATTACTTGTTCTTGGGGTTTGCTTGGCAAAATATCCATAGGGGTTTTGCCATGGCTTTTCTGGGGCTGAGAGAGTGTGCATACATTTTTTAAATTTTTTAATTTTTTTTAAAAAATATTTATTTATTTAATTAATTTTGGTGCTTCGGCCCCCGTCTGAGGGACAGCAACCCAGCCCCCAGCTCAAACTCCTGCCTTGGAGGGTTCAAGACTTTTGACCATCTTCTCTGGACCCAATCCAGCTTGTCCATATCCTCCTTGAACTGGGATGCCCAGAATACAGGATTCCAGGTGAGGTGTGACCAAAGCAGAATTGTGTGGCACTACTGCTTTCCTCGATCTAAGGACTTTCTCGCACTGCTTAAAAAATCTGCTTACCTCTCCCGAATTGAAGTCTAATCCTATCCTAGGATAGGAAGGGAGCCAGATCCTAATGCACGACTTACGGGCGAATACAGCCCAGCTGCATCCCATGCCCGAGGCGCACTCAGAAAGGAGCCACATCCTATTGCATGAATTACGGGCAAATACAGTCCGGCTGCATCCCGGGTCCCAGCCGCACTCAGAAAGCCGCTTTTCAACGGCTTTCTGAGCACGCCTGGAACCCGGGATGTAGCCGGGATGTATTCGCCCAGTGGATTCGGTGGCGAATTACATGCGATACAGTCTGGCTGCATCCCTAATTAGACTTAAATTCGGGAGAGGTAAGCTGGATTTTTAAAGCAGTGCAATGAAGTCCTTAGACGCTATACTCCTGTTCATGCAGTCACAGAGTTGAAAGAGAACAAAGGGGTCTATCCAGTCCCACCCCCTGCCATGCAGGAATATACAACCAAACCAGCTTAGAATTGCATTGGCTATTTTAGCTGCCCCATCACACTGTTGGCTCATGTTAAGCTTAAGGTCTACGGGGCACGCTCCAGCTTGTCAAGAGGGGTCTGACCAAAATGGTGAAGGGGCTGAAAATCCATGCCCTGTGAAGAGAGACTAGAGAGCTGAGTGTGTCTAGAATGGAGAAGAGATGGTTAAGAGGGGATACGATAGCCCTGTTTAAATATTGGAAGGGGTGTCATATTGAGGAGGGAGGAAGCTTGTTTTCTGCTGCTCCAGAGAATAGGACACAATGGAGCCTCAATGGATGCAAGCTCCAGGAAAAGAGATTCCACTTCAACATTAGGAGGAACTTCCTGACATTAAGAGCTGTTCAGCAATGGAACACACTCCCTTGGATTTTCATAGCGTCTCCTTCTTTGGAGGTCTTTAAATAGAGGCTGGATGGCCATCTGTCAATGGGGATGCTTTGATTTTGAGTTCCTGCATGGCAGAAGGGGGTTGGACTGGTAATGGCCCTTGAGGTCTCTTCCAGCTTCATGAGGCTATGATTCCACAAGATCCCTAGATCTTTTTCATATGTACTGCTTTCAAGCCAGGGATCACCCATCCTCTGGGCATTTCATTTTTATTGCTTTATTTGTGTAGACAAAATATTGCAACACAGGCACTACAGTTTGTTATCGGCCAGTTTGAAGGGTTTCCCCAAGGAGACAAAAGGATGCAAACCCATTATCTTCAGCGTTTTCCACCTGTTACTTGTTAAGTTTCATCTGATGTCTGTGAGCAGGAGGAGGAATATGACTATCTAAACTTTGCTGGTAATCTGCAAACTTCTATTCAGAGTAATCTTTTCAAAAAATCTTATGCTTTGAAGATGCAAAGGCTTTCTAGGCTTTCTTTTCAGGGAAGGTCGGCCATCTCTTGACTCCTTTTCTGGGCTCCCGCCGGCTCTCTCTGGCAGCACCAATGCCAGTCCACTTAGCAGGGATGTTACATATCCCTTTTGTGGCTGTACATTGACCTTCTAATTAAGCTCTGAAGCCCCAAACCAGAGAGAAGTTCCATTCTCTTGACACAAGTTACAAGCCTGAACAAAGTTGCAGCCCCATTCAGTTCAAAGAGACGTATGTGCAACTCACTTGCAAGTCTAGGGACTTTAGTTGGATCTATAAGCTCTGGATACCAGAGGTTCCCTACTTCGCCATATAAACCCACTGGTTGACCTTGGGCAAGTCACACACTCTCAGCCTCAGGGGAAGGCAGTGGCAAACCTCCTCTGACCAAATCTAGCTAAGGAAACCCCATGATAGGTTCATGATAGACACAGGCATAGCTCTCCTGGAGGGAGATACTCTTGAACTTCTATTTACAGTTGCCCCTCAGTTCTCATGGACTTAAAAGTCTGTGGTTTTACAGACAGAGGTCCGACCTCCATTTAATTCAATGGGGCCGTGCCCCATTCAAGCCTAAGGGGCTTGAATATTTGCTAATCTCTGTTTTCATGGGGGTGGGTGGGTGGGTCCCAGAACAGATCCCCACAAAAACAGAGAGCCAATTGTACTTGTAAACACAGATAGAATCCTACAATCCTACAACCGGAAGAGACCCCAGGGGCCATCCAGTCCAACCCCCTTCTGCCATGCAGGAAGACACAATCCAAGCTCTCCTTGTGAACAATGGCCATCCAGCATCTCTTTAAAACCCTCCGAAGAAGGGGACTCCATCATGGTCTCAGGCAGCATCTTCCACAGTCCGACAGCTCTTCCTGTCAAGAAGCTCCTCTTAATGTTTAAGATCATTAAAGCCAGAGCTGTTTCTATGACAGCTAACATGACAGATGTGATGGAGACTACGTTAAGTCAGGATGAAAAAAGTGTTATACTTTATATGATAATGGCGGCATGAATGGTGTACGTAAGACATTGGAAATCTGAGAAAATACCAACCCTACAGGACTGGGAAGCTAAATTAAACAAACTGGCAATCATGGACAGATTATCCATTGCACATTGCAGGAAAAACAACCCAACAATATGAAAGGAAATGGAGAGAAAGATACAGTTGCCGTAATTAGGACATAATTAAAGATTGTGAAGGAACATAAGAACAGAAAATATACAAATAGAAAGTTAAGCGATATTGCCTAAAATAAACCTCTTACCTCCGATGGAGGTAGACCTTTATACATGATGTACAGAAGCCAGTTAAAATTTCAAAATTTGGGTTATTGCTAATATATAGTTCAGACTATGTTCTGCTCTCTTATTTTTCTCTGTCTGATATAATGTGTATTTATTTTAACCTAATAAAAATTTAAAAAATAAAAAGAAGTTCCTTCTAATGTTGAGCTGGAATCTCTTTTGCTGTAGTTTGCATCCATTGTTCAGTGTCCTATTCTCTGGAGTAGTAGAAAACAAGCTTGCTCCATTCTCAATATGACGCTCCTTCCTATATTTAAACAGGGTTATCATATCACCTCTTACTTTTTCCCCTATCGATGCAGATTCCGATTGTTGGCAGATTTCCTCTGGCCTTTGAGCTAAGCGCTCCCTTGCTGAGCCTCCAGGATCTTTTTATATGGTCAGGTGGCTTCTTTTGCATTGAGATGCCCTCCAAGCTTCGAGCCTTTGGACAGCCCCTTTAATATTAAGTTTATATCAAACTGAACCTTGCATGGAGAGGTGATCTTAAGGGTAACACCACGGAGGAGAGAAGAAGGAAAGAGGTTTCTTCCGGTCAACTCATACATGCCTTGACACAGCATCACCATTAATGGGAGCAACCGTGTGAGGTTGACCCAGGTTTTCCAGCTGCGTTCTGTCTTCAAACATGGTTGACCTCAGGGCCATGAGTTTTTGGCCTCTCTGGTCCTTCTTGACAACGGGGGCCAATAATCAAGGCTTATTTCTTGCACACGTCTGACTTCACCTGGAGCCTTTGCTGGCTTACTGAACAAGCTTTCTCTAGCTGCAGTGTTATTATCGTGGCTTTTTTCTTTTTACAAAAAAGAGTCGGGGCCGTAGTGACATTTCTCAAGTCGCCGGGTTAAGTTACCTCATTTTATAGCCAGGGCTTTTACAGAAGGCGTCCTCGTAAATGCCAGCCGTCGTTCGATGAAGCCTGCACCATCCATCCTAATATCACATCCTGACCCAGTGTACTTTCCATTTCGGTGATTTTTCAGACTGAAATAACACCCTTCAGGAAATAAGAGACCTGTGATCTAGTCTCCAGATTTAGTTTTAAGGTAGAACGGAGCCATTTTCAGGTTCTCTGCTTTGGCAGAGGTTAATCCTCTGTCTTTCCACTTTTTCAATGGCTTTTAAAATGTCCCAGTTTCTCTCTCCCTTCTCCCTTTGCCTTCAGCTTACCTCCCTTGCTGCAAACTGAGTTCAAAGTATAAAAGGAGTTTGCACTCAGTTAACTCAGCAAAAGGGGGAGGAGAAAAGAGAAGATGGAGTCTTGCTCTTTCCAGTTGGTTCAGGCAAAAGGAAACTGCTGCAGCCTCTCTTAGCCTATACTTTCTTCCTTATTAATAATTTTTGCCCTCTTGACCAAACTCTGATTTTTCTTGGCCTTACGTGTCCCAGTTTTCTTCTATGAAATGCTGGAGGGTGTAAAAAAACTAGAATCCCCAGAATTGTATAGCATTGAGCCACGGCAACTAAAGCAGTGTCAAACTGGATTTTTTCTGCAATGCAGATGCAGTCAAAGAGTAAGCAAAGGGAGGCATGATAGAGTTATATTTTTCATAAATTTATTTTAATTTTATTTTTCCAATTCTGTGCCCCTGTATATACTCTAGGGGGAGCGGGGAGCATTTTTATCATATTTTTGGTCTCTCCTTGGCCATTTTACGCCCAAGAGAAGTACACAGTTTAAGATCATTTAAAACAAAATTGTTTGCATGTATTGCGTTACAATTATCCATTAATTTATTTTGTTAAAATCTATTTAATTTATATGCCACCTTACCCCTAACATGGGACCCAAGGCAGTTTACAAGGGCCAGCAACCTGATCATAAAAAATATTATAGCACAATTAAAACACCGTTGAATTTCAGAAAGTGTAAGGTCATTTAAAACGCACACACATAACAATAAAATTAAAAATGCATCACTTATACTCCATAAAAAGGCCATCAGTAATTAGTTTATCTTTAAATATCATTTGAATAAAAAAGCCTTTGTCTGCAGGTGAATGCAAAGCCAAAGCTTCTTGTGGAAAAGAGTTCCACAGTCTGGGAGCAGCCACCAAGAAGGCCCTCTCCCTTCTGCAAGCCAGCCCCAAAGGATATATTTTTATTTGTATTTATATTTTATTCCAAATGCTACCTTCAGTCCCAGATTCGGGGAAAAGACAAGGTAGAAATAGACAAATATAATATAATAGTAGAGCCAGCGTGGCATAGTGGTTTAAGCTTTGGACTATGATTATGAAGACCAGGGTTCGATTTCCCTTTTGGCCACGAAATCCACTGGGTGACCTTGGGCAAGTCACACTCTCTCAACCTCAGGGGAAAGCAATGGCAAAACACCTCTGAACAAACATGGCTAAGAAAACCCCATGATAGGTTCACCTTAGAGTCACCATAAACCAGAAATTACTTGAAGGCACAGAACAACACCACTACACAACACCACTACACAATTATGCACAATTTTGTACGCAATCTTTTAAATAATTTTCTGCATGAAACAAAGTTTGTGTGCACTGAACCCTCTGAAAGCAAAGGTTTCACTATCTAAGCCACCCATGGTTTCTGGAATATTTCAGACATAATCAACGCATCCCTCAGGGAGGGCTCTGTTCCATGTTGTTTAAAGGAAGCGGCAGTCAAGTCGCTTCTGAAAAAGCCCTCCCTAGACCCCTTGGATATGAGTAACTATAGGCCTGTTCCGCTTCTACCATTTTTGAGCAAAGTGATCGAGAGGGCAGTGGCTCTTCAACCCCAAGCTGTCTTGGATGAAACCGATCATCTAGCTTCATTTCAAACAGGCTTTAGGACTGGGTTTGGAGTTGAGACTGCCATGGTTGCCTTGACCGACGACATGCGTTTGAGCATCGACAGGGATAGTCTGACCCTGTTGGTACTCTTAGACCTCTAAGTGGCTTTTGATGCAATAATCGATCACAGCATCCTCTTGGATCGCCTGAGGGGGTTAGGAATCGGAGGCACTGCTTTGCGGTGGCTCTGTTCCTTCCTCTCGGGTAGACCCCAGAGCAGGGGTAGGCAACCTAAGGCCCGGGGGCCGGATGCGGCCCCCCGAGGCCTTTGGACCGGCCCAAGTCTGGTCCTGCCGCCGCCGCCGCCACCTTCCATAATGATATTGAGTATTGTTGTTATTACTTGTTCTTGAGGTTTTCTTGGCAAAATCTCCACAGGGGTTTTGCCATGGCTTTTCTGGGGCTGAGAGAGTGTGCATGCATATTTTTTTAATTTTTATTATTTTTTTAATTTTAATTTTTATTTATTTGTTTGTTTATTTTTGGTGCTTCGGCCCCCCCCCAATTGTCTGAAGGACAGCAACCCGGCCCCCGGCCCAAAAAGGTTGCCTATCCCTGCCCCAGAGGGTGTCACTTGGGGACAGTAGCTCCGCTAGGAAGGAGCTTAAATGTGGCATCCCACAAGGCGCCATACTGTCCCCGATGTTATTTAATATCTATATGAAGCCGCTGGGAGCGATTATTCGGAGACATGGGGTTGGGTGTTATCAGTATGCTGATGACACCCAGATATATTTCTCCATGTCCCGGTCGTCGGCCTTGACTTCTGATGGCGTCTCTCCTCTCAACGACTGTCTTAGGGCGGTAATGGACTGGATGAGGAAAAACATACTGAGACTGAATCTAGAAAAAAACGGAGGTACTCACAGTAGCAGCCCCAAAACCAGGTATTGGGATACAACCTAAAGTCTTGGATGGGATCACACTTACCGCGAAGGACTGTGTTTGCAGTCTACGGGCGTTTTCACACAGGCGGCTCTAAAGCCGCCTGGAAGCCCCCTGGAAGCAATCAAGAGCCGCTTCGGCGGCGAAAACAGCAGCCGCCGGAAGGGCTCCTGATTGCCTCCGGCAGCAGCCCCTCTAATTCCTTTTTAGAAAAGGAATTAGAAATATGGGGCTAAAGCCAGCTAGCGGCAGGGATGGCGCAGGGATTGCGCAAGATGGGGCGGGGCTTGCTGCGACGTAGTTTGAACATGACGAGCAAGACCCCGGAGTGAGGCAGGGATGGCGCAGGATGAGGAGGGGCTTGCTGCGACGTAGTCTGAACTTTTAGGTTCTGGAGCCGGAGTGGGGCCGGACGGAGGTAGGTTTGCCTCCGTGTAAAGCCCAGTGTGAAAACGTCCTACAGGTGCTCCTAGACTTGTCACTTCACATAATTAATCAGGTGAATGTGACGGCCAGGAGCACCTGTTATCAGCTTCGGCTGATACTCCAGCTGCGCCCTTTCCTGGAAGTAAAGGACCTCGAAACTGTGGTACAGGCTCTGGTAACCTCCTATCTTGATTTCTGTAATGCGCGCTACATGGGGCTACTCTCATGCTTGGTCCAGAAACTTCAATTAGTTCAGAACATGGCAGCCAGGTTGGTCTCTGGTACATCTAGGAGAGACCATATTACACCGGTCTTGAAAAGACTTCACTGGCTGCCAATTAGTTTCCGGGCCCAGAACTAGGTGTTGGTTATCACCTTTAAAGCCCTACATGGCTTGCGTCCATCTAATCTTAGGGACTGCCTCTCCCCATATGAGCCCCCCCGCGCCCTTCGGTCCTCTGGGAGGAATCTGCTGCAGCCTATGAAGACCAGGCTGGTGCAGACCTCCCAGAGGACCTTTTCTGTGACCGCTTCCAGACTTTGGAATGGCCTGCCGGACGAGATCCTTCTTATTACCACTCTTGCTGCCTTTAAGAAAGCAGTAAAGACGGATCTCTTCCGGCAGGGCTTCCCAGAATAACTTCCCGGCCCAATTGGAGCGACTGCCACCCCTCTCCCTTGTATTGTTGCTGCTTCCTGTTTTTATTATATTTTTATATTTTATTGTACTATTGTATTTTAATCTTTGCTTGTTTAATTCAGTTTTAAGGGGGGTGGGTTGGGGAGAGGGTTGAGGGAATGTTTTTAACTGTTGCCTGCCCTGCCCTGGTTGCCTAGCAGAGGGGCAGGCTAGAAATAAATTTATTATTATTATTATTATTATTATTAGGTTATGTTTTTTTCAGTTGTGTATTTAGGAGGGAAGGATAATGTGATAGGTATGAATCATAGAACCATAGAGTTGGAAGAGACCTCAAGGGTCATCCAGTCCAACCCTATTCTGCCATGCAGGAAATCGCAATCAAAGCATACCCGACAAATGGCTATCTAGCCTCTGTTTAATGACCTCCAAAGAAGGAGACTCCACCACTCTCCAAGGAAGCATCTTCCACTGTCCAACAGCTCTTACTGTCAAGAAGTTCCTCCTAATGTTAAGATGGAATCTCTTTTCCTGTAGCTTGCATCTATTGTTCCGAGTTCTATTCTCTGGAGCAGCAGAAAACAAGCTTGCTCCATCTTCAACATGACATCCCTTCAAATATTTAAATGGCTATCATATCCCCTCTTAGCCATCTCTTCTCCAGGCTAAACATACCCAGTTCCCTAAGTTGTTCCTCATAGGGCTTTATGGTTTCCAGACCTGTCACCATTTTAATCGCCCTCCTCTGTACATGCTCCAATTTTTCAACGTCCTTCTTGAATTGTGGTGCCCAGAACTGGGCACAATATTCCAGGTGAGGTCTGGCCAAAGCAGAATAGAGTGGCACTATTACTTCCCTTGATCTAGATACTATACTTCTATTAATGCAGCCTAAAAGTGCATTGGTCTCTTTAGCTGCGGCGTGACACTGTTGACTCATGTTCAACTTGTGGTCTACTAGGACTCCTAGATCCCTTTTATGCATAGTCTCATTAAGCCAGGTGTCCCCCATCCTATATGCCTTAAGGCAGGGGTAGGCAACCTTTTTTTGGTCTGGGCCAGTCCCCCGAAGTTCTCTTTTCCACTGGGCCGGGGGGGGGGATGGCAGCGCACACGCACAACCCCCACCGCTGCGCGCAACCCCCCGTGAGCGTTGCCGCCAACGCCGCCACTGCCGCCACGGCACGTGCGGCCACAGCTGCCGCCACACGCCGCGGCCGCCATTTTGAAAATCAAAATGGTGGTTGCGGTGCGCGCAGCTGGACGGAGGGGAAAACGCGCCGCAGAGGTGGCGGCAGGGATCTGCCTGGGCTGGAACCGGCCCGGGGGCCGTAGGTTGCTGGTCCCTGCCTTAAGGTCTCCATAAATCAGAAATGATTTGAAGACACACAACCCCCACATAGTTTTATAGCACTCAAGATGTTGTTGGAGTGCCTGAACCAGCATAGCCAATAGTGAAGAATGCTGGGAGTTGCAATCCAGCAACCTCTGCAGAGCCACCTCTTGCCCAACCCTATTTAAGCATTGCTAAGATTGGTTTTTATGGGGGTTTTGGGGCTGTGAGGCCATGGAGGTGTGTGGGGTATATATACTGTGAGACCCTTGGTATACCCCACACACCTCCATGCCACTATTCTCTGATGATGCCAGCCACAGATGCAGGCAAAATGTCAGGAATACATTCTTCTACAACATGGCCTCACAGCTCGAAAAACCCACAGAAACCTATGGATGCCAGCCGTGAAAGCCTTAGACTTCACATTGCTAAGATTGTTGCAGCTCAGTTCTGCGCAAGACCTCAGTCGACATGAAAAAGTGATGAGATTTGGAAGGTCTTTGGCAACTTAGATGGATGAGATGAGATTTGAATGCATAAGAATGAAAGACCCCCTTTTTAAAAAGTGTGTATTTAGAATGTTTGTATTCTGCTCTTTTGTAAAATGTATTGACATTCTAGCCGACTGAAATGTCAATAAAGAAATGAAGAGCATTTCTAGGAATTGAGACCTTGGCCCTAATCCCAGCTCTGCAAATGCCAGGAGAGCTGGAATTATTTGACTTTACTTGTTCTTACCGGCCGCAATTGTGCAACATCTGCAGAAAAATCAACACGTGAAAAGGCTGCAGGTCAATTAATAAGCTAGTTTTCTGCTGCTCCAGAGACTTAAGATATGAACCAATGGATTTAATTTGAAAGGAAAAAATATCCTTTGAAGGTCTTCAAACAGAGGCGGATGGCCCTTTTGGGGGAGTCCTGTAGCTGTGTACTCCTGCATGGAAAAAGGTTAGACTAGATGCCCTTTGGATTTCCTTCCAACTCCCTGATTCTATGATTCTAAGAAGGCATCTTTGAAGCTTGGATCATTCCTGTTTATTGCTGTCTTGGTTTGGTTCAGTTTCAGGTTTTGTGCAGTGTTTCACTTCAAAATTAAGACTCCATCCAGTGGGGATCCCAAGATAGCGGAGGCATGATAGGGAGCGGTTAGAGAGCTCTGTTGTTTATTATCCTCCAATGAGGTTTTATTTTAAATTTTAAGTTTTTAAGCTTTTAATTGCTATCTCCTTCCATGTTCCATGCTGACTGCCTGGATAGTTCTATGCTTTGGTAACAATACGGCTTTAGTAGTGTATATTTCAATACTGTGGCATGAAGGAGGACTTGTGAATTAACTTTGTCTCTCTCAACTCCTGAATTCAAAGCTGGCAGAGCAAGGGAGAGGAAGGACTAGACTCCAGTACATAGAATCATAGAATCATAGAATCATAGAATCATAGAGTTGGAAGAGACCACAAGGGCCATCCAGTCCAACCCCCTGCCATGCAGGAACTCCCAATCAAAGGATCCCCGACAGATGGCCATCCAGCCTCTGCTTAAAGACCTCCAAGGAAGGAGACTCCACTACTCTCCGAGGGAGTGTGTTCCACTGTCAAACAGCCCTTACTGTCAGGAAGTTCCTCCTAATGTTGAGGTGGAATCTCTTTTCTTGCAGCTTGCATCCATTGTTTCAGGTCCTAGTCTCTGGAGCAGCAGAAAACAAGCTTGTTCCCTCCTCGATATGACATCCCTTCAAATATTTAAACATGGCTATCATATCACCTCTCAGCCTTCTCTTCTCCAGGCTAAACATCCCCAGCTCCCTAAGTCGTTCCTCATAGGGCTTGCTTTCCAGACCCTTCACCATTTTAGTTGCCCTCCTTTGGACACGCTCCAGTTTCTCCACATCCTTTTTGAATTGTGGTGCCCAGAACTGGACTCAGGATTATTCCAGGTGAGGCCTGACCAAAGCAGAATAGAGTGGCACTATTACTTCTCTTGATCTAGACACTATACTTCTACTGATGCAGCCTAAAATTGCATTGGCCTTTTTCGCTGCTGCATCGCACTGTTGACTCATGTTCAACTTGTGGTCCACCTGGATTCCTAGATCCCTTTCACAGGTAGTCTCATTCAGCCAGGTGTCCCCCATCGTATATCTGTACTTTTCGTTTTTCCGCCCTAAGTGCAGTACCTTACATTTCTCCGTGTTGAATTTCATTTTGTTAGCTTTGGCCCAACTTTCTAGTCTGTTCAAGTCATTTTGAATTTTGATCCTGTCCTCTGGGGTATTAGCTACTCCTCCTAATTTGGTGTCGTCTGCAAATTTGATAACTATGCCCCCAATACCGTCATCCAAGTCATTAATAAAGATATTGAATAGCACTGGGCCCAGGACAGAGCCCTGTGGCACCCCACTGGTCACTTCTTTCCAAGTTGAAAAGGAGCCATTGTTGAGCACCCTTTGTGTTCGACCAGTTAACCAATTACAAATCCATGTAACAGTTACTTTGTCTAGCCCACATTTTACCAACTTGCTTGCAAGAATGTCATGGGGAACCTTGTCAAAGGCCTTGCTGAAATCAAGATATACTATATCCACAGCATTCCCTTCATCTACCAAGCTGGTAATTTTATCAAAAAAAGAGATCAGATTTGTCTGGCATGACCTGTTTCTCTGAAACCCATGTTGACTTTTTGTGATTATGAAATTATCTTCCAGATGTTCACAGACTCTCTGTTTAATGATCTGCTCCAGAATCTTTCCGGGTATTGATGTCAGACTAACTGGACGATAACTGTTGGGATCCTCTTTTTTCCCCTTTTTGAAGATGGGGACAACATTTGCCCTCCTCCAGTCCGCTGGGACCTCTCCTGTTTTCCAGGAATTCTCAAAGATTATTGCCAATGGTTCTGATATTACATTTGCCAGTTCTTTTAATACCCTTGGATGTAATTCATCTGGTCCTGGAGACTTATATTCATCTAGATTAACCAGATGTTTCTGTACTATCTCTTTGCTTATTCTGTGCTGAAATTCTCCTATTCTGTCCTCTGCTCCATTATCCTCAAGTTGAGCACCCTTTGCCTTTTCTGAGAAGACTGAAGCAAAGAAGGTGTTGAGTAATTCTGCCTTTTCTCTGTCCCCTGTTAACTTTTTGCCATCTTCTCCACACAGTGGCCCTACCATTTCCTTCTTTTTCCTTTTGCTACTGACATACCCCCAAAAGCCCTTTTTATTGTTCTTAACCTCTCTAGCAAGCCTGATTTCATTCTGCGCTTTAGCTTTTCTGACTTTTCTGACATAAAAGCTTTGTTTAGAGGAATCTGTTTGGTTTTTCTCTGGAGAACAGAAACTAGGGAGATTATTGCATCTCCTGCCGAACTCGGCTTACCTCTTTTGAATTAGAGCCCAATTTGGGCTGGAGCCGGGTCTTATCGCATGGCTTTCCCCCCACAAAAAAAAGCTATCCAGGTGCATCCCCTCTCCAATGCGAATTGGGAAATGTGCTCCAGTGGCCATTTTTCTAAGTCGGGAGTTCTGACTTGGAAAAATGACCACTGGAGCGCGTTTTCAGATGCACATTGGAATGGGGATCTAGTCTAAAGTCGGATTCTGCTGCAAAAGCCGTGTGATAAAACATGGCTGCAGCGCAAATTCGAATTAAATTCGGGAGTGGTAAGAATATTATTTAAGCCATGCGATAATCCCCTAGGTCACTATGGTTGTAACCAGAGCACAGAAAAGGCAGCAGAGTGTTAAAAGAACCTACCTCTGCATCCTTAAAAAAAGACTATTCTGGTTTACTGTTTGCCAGTAAAAAGTAGAAAGGGACTTGTGGAAGTGAGTTTGAGAAAGGATAGCTATACCCTCTGCCAAAGCACCAGAAATACGGAATTTTGCCTCCCTAGTGAGCAATAATGCTAATAATGATCAGCTGGAAGCTTCATTGGATTCAGATGTTCAGGAATCGCTGGGCAACTGGTCTTAGATCCAGACATGTTTACGTGAAAATTCTTATTTAATATGCTCTAGTTTTAATTTTTTTTTAAAAAAATTATTCTTAAAAAAAATCACAATAAAACAGACAAAATTGAGATGAAAACCAAATACCGCTAGGGAGGGATACATAAGGGTCTACAACAAACAGCCATATAAATATAAACCATCATTGTCATTAGGCTTCCATAAAAGTCCCATTCCAGAAATTCAAGTGCTGATCTGGCGGCTTTAGCTGATTTGAGTAATTGTTAATATACTCCAAAAGAGGACACCATCTTTCCTCAAAAGAAGCATGATAGAGGTTATCCATCCTGTCCGACAACTTTTCCATTAATAAACTATCCCATAGTCTATGCCACCAGTTGTCCATTGTTAAACTGCCCATTTTCCAGTTCTCAGCAATTTCAGTTCTTGTGATGACCAGGAGGAAACAAATCAATGGTTTATTTTCTAAGTCTTTGTTCTCTCCCAGAAATAATGAAAGTAGTAAAAGACCTGGACAGGGAACTATTTCTTGAAGAGTGATCTCCGAAATAACAGATAAAACATTTGACCAGAACTGTATAACTCTATCACAATATAACCACATATGGACATACGTTCCTTTACATTGCCATCCTCTCCAGCATTCTGCAGTTGTTTGCTTAGAAAATCTAGCCCAGGGGTAGGCAACCTTTCCCCTTTAAGGGCCGAGGGACTTCAGCTCCCAGAATCCCAGGAGCTATTGGCCAACATGGGACTATTGGCCAACATGGCTGAGGCTTCTGGGAACTGAAGTCCCTCGGCCCTTAAAGGGGAAAGGTTGCCTACCCCTGATCTAGCCAGTTGCACAGGAGTGGGGTACCATTTATACAGCAATTTTAAGGAACATCTCTAAGGACGTTACCGCACGTGGGCCACAAAGCGATAATAAACTGGAAATGACAAATTCCCCAAATAAACCGAAAATAAAACTTGATTCCCCAAATGTTTTTCACATGTAATTACCTTAATTGCGCAATTAAGGGAAGCTCCCACTGAAACCGCATTTAACGTTCACACACAAGTGAAAAAATCCCGTACATGTGCTAGAAATGATCTTCTAGCACATGCGCACTATGCTCGCCGCAGCTGTCACTTGCCGCGGCTGTCACTTGCCGCGACTTTCACTCCTCCCCCAGGTCATCCTCGGAGCACTGGCCGTGCGGAGGGTCGGCGCTCCAAAGAGGTCCTCCTTGGAGCGCCAGCCATGCGGAGGGTCGGCGCTCCGAGGACAACCTGGGGAAGGGGTTGGGGTGCCGATCGTGCTGCTGCCCCTCCCCTTCCCTGCCCCCAAGACGGCTCAATTAGCCGTCTGCTTACGCTACCTCCAGGACCCCGCGGAACCATGGGAAAATGCGGGGAAATGCTTCCAAATGCGCATTTGCTTTTCACATTATGGCAAATTTACCTTAATTGCGAATTTACCTTAATTGCGCATTTGCATTTCCTCCAAACAACTGAATTTCAAAAGATCTCCGTTAACACCAGTTTCTGTCCACTTTCTGTCCAGTTTCTGTGCGACGTTGTGTGAAAACACGGGGCACTAATCCAGTTTCTGTTTGGGTTTTGTGTGGATTAACCAGCAGATTTGCTCCCGTGTGATAACGTCCTAAGCTGGGTAGATCGTGATTTAAATGGGGGGGAGGCTCCAAATCTTATTCCAAGCAGCCTCTGTAACTGATATATTTAGATCTATTTCCCATCTCCTTTTATATGCCAGCCCATCACCATATGTTTCCTCTATAAGGCAATACCTTTAGGGAGCTGGGTGGAGGTCTTACAATAACTTTCAAACATTGTGAGGGGGCATAAAGTCTCTCCTCTAACCAAATTTGCTGTAAGGGAGATAATTTGCTGTAGCTGGAGCCATGTGGGTTGAATGGGTGCTGAGGTCTTAAATAGCTCATTTGCTGATACGGGCTTACCCTTGGGAAAAAAATCTTGTATTGTATAAAGCCCTTTATTTTTCCACGCACCAAACTGGGAAACGTTGTCAGGACTTTTAAATTTAGGATGCAAAATCAAAGGCCTAATTGGAGAGGGATTGGGAGCTATCAAATAATTCCATTTTCTCCATATCACAAGAGAAGAATGGGAAAAAGGGTTTGTGATATCTTTTACTGATTTTGTAGTGGCACCAAAAAATAATACATCTAATTCTGGAGAAAAATCATTTCCAATAAATGGACTCAACTAGTTTTAATATTCTCCTGTGCAACTCAAGCCCAAGGCCAGTACAACAGGCTCAGCCTTCAGGTAAGGATACACAACTTTATCGCACAGGTAATAAAACCGGCTTACCTGAGCCGGCTTAAAATTTAAAACAGAAGGCTAATGTTATCAGAAGGCTCTAGCCGCCGAATCCGCCAGCTCTAAGATTTAAAGCTGCTTTCTCCTCCAGAAGCTGATGAGTTGGGCGGAGGACAATAATAATATTCTTCATCGGGAACAGGCAGGATTCAGAAAGGGCCATAGTACAGTGGATCAGATTTTTGTGTTACATCATTTAATTTAGAAATGCACTAGTAGCCCTTGCAAATGGCTGTTTGCTGCATTTATTGACTTCTCCTCAGCTTTTGAATCACCTTTGGGGCAAGTTTGCCAGGACTAACATAGATAAGAGGCTGTTAGTCTTATTTCAGGAGCTATACACTAATACAACTATCGGTTAGGATCGGTACAGATGGTAGGTTGTTGGAGGAAATTAAGACAACAAAAGGAGTCAGACAAGGCTGCTTGCTAGCACTTCTCCTGTTTAACCTCTATATTAACAATATTGTAACCATGGCAAATTGTCCTCCCTCTCTCCATAGGGAATCACAAAATGGCAATTCTGATATATGCGGATGACATCGTATTATTATCTATGAATAAAATTGGGCTGAAGAGATGTCTAAATAAACTTTATTAGTTTTCCCAAACAGAACAACCTAGATTAAATTACACTAAATCAAATGTGATTGTCATTGGCAAACGGCCTCCTAAATTTGATTGGAATATAGGGAAAAATCAGATAGAGCAGGTCCCCTCTCTTAAGTACCTGGGGGTATATATTGATGAGAAAACAATTTGGAAGACTCAGCTTAAAAATATCAAAATAACAGTACAGCAGTCAGTCCATGCCTTACTGAATTTTTTCTACTCTGGAGGGGGCAGCAGGCTTGTAATTCCAGTGCTGAAGGTGTTTTTAGGGAAAGTAGTGGATCAAAGGCAATATGGAATTGAGATCTGGGTGTTAAATTAGGGTTGCCATATCCTGTTTTTCCCCAGGGCAATCCTGTTTTTTCAGGCTCTTGGAATGTCCCAGCCCAGTTTTAGGTCCATATCCCGGCTCCCCAGAGACAGATGCTCTCTCTCCCATGGAGGACTCTCTAGGAATCTGAAGTCGCCATCCTCTGAGGCTGAGAGAGTGTGACCCAAATGAGTTTTTAATGCTTGAGCTGGGAATTGAACCCTGGTCTCCAGAGTTGTAGTCCAAGACTCATACTACTTAGTGGGTCTTGTCCTCCATTTTTTCTTGAATATCCTACATTTTTGTCCCAGTTTTGTGTTAGCGAATTATGGCAACCCAATGTTAAATCTCAATAATCTTTATGACCTAGAGGTCTGTCAAAACATGTTCTTGAGGCACTTGTTGGTAGACCCTCCAGGGACTCCGGCTGTGTTCCTTGGGACAGAGACTGTCCCAAGGCTGGTATCTATAAAAGCTAGGGCCGAGATGGCAGCCCTTTCATACTATAAGAGGGTTTTGGACATGCCAGAGGACTGTCTTCCCCAGCTCTGTTTATTCAAACCAGGGGTGGGCAACGTAAGGCCCAGGGGCCGGATGCAGCCCTCCGAAACCTTTGGACCAGCCCCAGGCTGGTCCTGCCACCGCCGCCGCCGCCCGCCATGATGATATTGATTATTGTTGTTATTACTTGTTCTTGGGGTTTTCTTGGCAAAATCTCCACAGGGGTTTTGCCATGGCTTTTCTGGGGCTGAGAGAGTGTGCATGCATATCTTTTTAATTTTTTTTTAAAAAAATAATTTTTATTTTTATTTTTATTGATTGGTTGATTGATTGATTGATTGATTGATTGATTTTTGGTGCTTCGGGCCCCCAATTGTCTGAGGGACAGCAACTTGACCCCCGACTCAAAAAGGTTGCCTACCACTGATTCAAACAATGGAAGAAAAGTGGCTGGGTGATGCTAGTTCAAGATTTATTAATCTCTTAAAACCTTTCAACAGATGTTTTTTGTCTTTTTCCTGGCGTTAAAAATAAGCTCAGGGACTGGATTTATGAATGGGATGGTGACCAGGATTAGGTCTCAGTTAAGTCTTCAAATTTCTCCCGCTGGTATGAACCTGTTGAAATCAAATCATGTAAGGGCTCAGTATTTAGAAACTCTCACCTTTGTCCCCATGAGAATGGCATTTAGAGAATTACGTTTCCAAACTATTCCAACATCCGTCTTGGATGGCAGATACAGAAACGTTTTCTGAGGAACTTAAGGTTCTGCATCTGTGGTGTGGGAGAGGTAGAGGATCTCTGACCTTATTTACTTTATGGCCAGCTCTATCAAGCTCCTAGGAAATGATTCTTGGGCCAGATTCTGGCTTCTTCCTTACATGAAAATATGCTGGTTACTTTCAGACTGTGGTCCGTATGTTACATATAGAACAGCTTTATTTGCTAAAGCGGCTTAAAGTATACATACTACTTATCTGAAAGATATTGCTATAGATTGTGCGAGGGATTCACTTACGTATTTTTCGCCCTATAACACGCACTTTTTCTTCCCCAAAACGTGCGTGGGGAAGTCAGTGCACCTTATAGGGCGAAGGGCCGAGGCCGCGGGGGGAAGGAGGGTTCCTTCCCCCCGCGACCTCAGTCTTTGAATGGGCTGGTGCTGGGATCGAAGCGATCCTAGCACCAGCCCATTGAACTGTGGTCGCGGGGGGAAGGAGCCCTCCTTCTCCCCGCGGCCTCAGTCTTTCAATGGGCTGGCGCTGGGATCGCTTCGATCCCAGCGCCAGCCCATTCAAAGACTGAGGCCGCGGGGGGAAGGAGCCCTCCTTCCCCCCGCGACCTCAGTTCAATGGGCTGGTGGTGGGATTGGAGAAGTTCTCCGATCCCAGCACCAGCCCATTGAACAACCGGCCTCCGGCTAAAGGGAGGAATCCTTTTTTCCTGGATTTTCTTCCTTTAAAATTGGGTGCGTCTTATATGCCGGTATATGGTTGGTTTTTTTTTTTTTGTTTTTTGTTTTTTTTAATGGATATATTGTCACCGTTTTTTTATGGAGTTGTAATGGCTTTTAGTCAAATACATGACTGACTGACTGACAAATTAGTAAAATTGGAGCTTGGAAAAGTTACCCATTTAGGACTACAACTCCCAGAATTGGTGGTCATGCTGGATGGGAGAACCTGGGAATTGTAGTACCCCCCCCCAAAAAAGTAACTTTTCCCAAGCTCTGCTTATGTTCTGCCTCATATCCTAGGTTCTTGCATAGTGACAAAACTAGAACTTGGCGATATTATTATTTGGGACTACAATGCCTGGCTTTTTTTGGCTGGGGGATTCTGGGAATTCTAATCACAACATTTTTTCTAAGCCATAGGTAAAATCACACACTAGACTCACAGAAATTTGTACACTCAATGAAAAGTTTGTTCTCTATTCCCCTTTTATATAGTCTTTTGGCAATACGGGCTGTTTCCCTTATCCAAAATGCTTGGGACCAGAAGTGTTTCAGAGTTCGGATTTTGGAATATTTGTATATATATATAATGAGATATCTTGGAGATGGGACCAAAATCTAAACATAACATTCATTTATGTTTTGTACACACCTTATACCTATTGTTGTTATTGTATGTCTTCAAGTCATTTCTGACTTATGGTGACCCTAACGGAAACCCGTCATGCGGTTTTCTTGGCAAGATTTGTTCAGAGGTGTTTTACCATTGCCTTCCCTTGAGGCTGAGAGAGCATAGCTTGCCCAAGGTCACCCATTGGGTTTTCATGACTGAGTGGGGATTCGAACCCTGGTCTCCAGAGCTGTAGTTCAATATTTAAACCATTGTACCACACTGGCTGCTCTGGATCTAAAATGGCCCAACACAGACTTCAGGGGACCAGGGTCCAAATCCCCACTCAGCCATGGAAACCCACTAGGTGACCTTGGGCAAGTCACACTCTCTCAGCCTCAGAGGAAAGCCATGGCAAACCTCCTCTGAAGACATTTTAATAACTAGTGTGGTGTAGTGGTTTCAGTGTTTGGCTAGTACTCCAGGAAACAAAGGTTCTAATCCCTGTTGAGCCATGAAAACCCACTGGGTGGCCTTGGGCAAGTCACACTCTCTCAGCCTCAAAGAAAGCCCATGGTGCCAAACCTCCTGTGAACTGATCTTGCCAAGGAAACCTGAGGAGAGGGTTGCCATAAGATGGAATTCACATGAAAGCATTAGGAGCAGTGTGGTGTAGTGGTTTGAGTGTTGGACTAAGACTCTGGAGAACAGAGTTTGAATCTCTGCTTGGAAACAGTGACCCCTGGGCACTTCACACTCTCTCAGCCTCAGAGGCACATCTCCTCGGCACAAATCTTGCCCAGAAAACTCTAGGAATCCTTGGAATAAATCTTGCCAAGAAAACCGTATTAATCGCTTTATTAAAGTTAATAGTTTAATTTTATTTTAAAGCTGACTTATTGTATGTTAATTTTACCTATATAGTAATTGTTTTAATTTAAAGCTTCCTTGAGTTCAAATATTGGGGGGAAAATGGGCTATAATTAAAGATGATGATATCACCATAAGTTCAGAGCTGGGTTTGAGACCAGGGTTTGAATCTCCACTCAGCTCTGGAAACTTCACTGGGTGGCCTTGGGCAAGTCACACTCTCTCAGCCTTAGAGGAAGCCCATGGTGCCAAATCTCCTCTGAAAAAATCTGGCCAAGAAAACTTTCAGAGAGGGTGATTTTAAGTTGGAGCTAACTTGAAGGCACACAACACCAACATTCAAACAGGCTGCTATCTAGACATGCTTCTCTTTTTCTGAGCACATGCATCGAACGATAGCAAACATTAAAATTCCTGACCTACTTTTGGCTGGGTTTGCATTCAGTGTGTGTCAAGCGGAGAGAAGATGAAATTTCCTATTCTTGGGGTTTTGAAATGTTGACAGTTGTGTGCATTGCACAATGAGAAATTGCTACCGAAATGAAGTAAAAGGTCTTTCAGAAGTGGGTTTCCGTGGCGGATCTTACCTATTTTGGGAGCAAGGAGAGACAGAAAGAAGGCAGGCAGCTTGGAAAAGTTACTCTTTGAACAACATGACTGGTGGCACTTAACATTAATTCTGTGGGGCAGGAGAGTTTTCATTTGTTCAACATAAAACCCTCTTGAAGTACAATATGCAGAATAATGCCACCTACTTGCTAACCCTGAACGCAACTGCTCAATGGTTTGTGTGCAGGGATAAGGAAAAATATTAGATGCTGACAACAACAAAGGAAGAACAAGAGGCCTCTTCAACAAGATCTGAGAAATCAAAGGGATCTTTAAACCAAAAGTGGGGATGCTGTATTCCAGCAGGGGAACACATTATATGACCAGGAAACAGTAAAAAGATGATGGAAACAATATACAGAAGAACTATATCAAAGGGATCAAAGTTTGGTAGATTCATAGTAAGAAGAACCATATGAAGATGAATTTTAAATAATGAAGTGGAAATCGCCTTCTGTGCAATTCAGAGAAAGAGATGTCACGGCAATAGAGCTCCTCCAAGCTTATGGTGACAGAATCTGCTTTAGTTCTAAATAAAATCTGCCAACAAATATGGAAAACAAAACAATGGCTCACAGATTGGAAATGCTCTGTATACATTCCAGTCCTCAAGAAAAGAGGACATCAGGGCTTGCAGTAATTACCAGGACCATTGAATGAATTCCCCATGCTATCAAGGAGATGCCCAAAGTTATACAGCAAAAACTCTTTATCATACATGGAGCGAGAAATGCCAGATGCCCAAGATGAGTTCAGGACAGAAAGAGGCACTAGGGATCGTATTGCAAATCTATGTTGGAAAGTGGAGCTCACCAGAGAATTTCAGAAGAAAATCTATGCTTTGTAGATAATAGCAAAGCCTTTGAATGTGTAGATCATGAAAACTTTTGGATTGCTCTTAAAAAATGGGTGTGCCATAACATTTGATTATCCTGATGCATAATCTGTACTCAAGGACAAGAAGCTACTGTTAGAAGAGAATATGGCGAAATGGAATAGTCTCCAATTGGAAAAGGAGGTCAGGTAAGGCTGCATTTTATCATCCTATCCATTTAATTTATATGCTGAATATATCATATGTATAGCAGGATTAGATATGGAAGAAGGAAGTGTGAAAAATGGAGGAAAGAACAGTATAAAAGGTGTGTGGATAAAACCATATTACTAGCTGAAAACAGCAAAGACTTGGAACAGTTACTGAAGAAAGTCATCAAAGAAAGTGCAAAGGCGGCTTAACAGGTGATCATTAAGAAAACAAAAATAATGACCACATATGATACCCATAATGTCAAAGTAGATGATGAATACATTGAAATAGTTCAAGATTTTCCATACCTTGGCTCAGTCAAAATCAGAGCAGAGATTGCAATCAAAACATCAGAAGAATTTGGAAGGATAGCCATGAAGGAACTAGGCAAGATCTTGAAGCAGGGGTAGGCAATCTAAGGCCTGATGGCCGAATGCGGCCCCCCGAGGCCTTTGGACCGGTCCTGCCGCCGCCACCGCCCACCATAATGATATTAATTATTATTGTTATTACTTGTTCTTGGGGTTTTCTTGGCAAAATCTCCACAGGGGGTTTGCCATGGCTTTTCTGGGGCTGAGAGAGTGTGCATGCATATTTTTTAAATTTTTAATTTTTTTAAATTTTTATTTATTTATTTATTTATTTATTTATTTTTGGTGCTTCGGCACCCCAATTGTCTGAGGGACAGCAACCCGGCCCCCGGCTCAAAAAGGTTGCCTACCCCTGTCTTGAAGTGTAAATATATATAATTGAATATAAAGTCAGGAAGGTCCATGCCATTGTCTTTGTATGTATGACTATGAAAGTTGGATGGTGAAGAAAGCAGATTGGCAGAAAATTAATTCATTTGAGTGCTGGAGGAGAGTTCTACGGATAGCGTGAACTGCTAAAAAGACAAATAAATGAGTGAGAGCAAATCAAGCTTGGAATCAACCCTAGGAGCCAAGAGGACTAAGCTGAGACTGTTGTACTTAGGCCATATCCTAATAATGCTTGGGAAGTAGGAAAAGACTGCATTCCAGGTGAATAGACTCCATCAAGGAAGCCGCAATGGCTGCCCTGAGTCTGCAAGACCTCCGCAGGGCTGTTGAGGACAGGGAGACTTGGAGGTCTCTTATTCAGAGGGCTGCCATAAGACTTGGCAGCCGTTAGCAAGAATTAGCTATTAAAAAGCCTGTTTTCTGTCCAAAAACCAAATGAAATTATTGATTCCAGTTCATCTATCCATGCATTTCTCTATAAAATTAGTGTATCGTTCATATTTATAAATTGCATGATGCATACCTTTCTGATTTTTTTTGAAGGGCCCACTCCCACAAAATGCAAGGGTTTTTTGGGGGGCATCTTGTTCAGTCTATCTAAAAGGGAAAGTTTTCCAACCTTCAAATAGGGGACACCCCTAATAATAGGGGACACTCCAATCTTATAAAGGACAAGCTTTCTGGACCTCAAATAAGGGATGCCCCTATAATAAAGGACATCTGTCAAACCCTATAAGGAACAAGTTTTCTGGTAAGGAACATCCCTTATAATAAAGGACACTTGCCAACCCTATAAGGGATAAGCTTTCTGGTCCTCAGTTAAGGGATATCCCTTATAATAAGGGACACCTGCCAAACCCTATAAGGCACAAGCTTTCTGGTCCTTAAATAAGGAACATCCCTTATAATAAGGGACACCTGCCATCTCTATAAGGGACAAGCTTTCTGGTCCTCAAATAAGGGATGTCCCGTGTTTGAGGACCAGAAAGCTTCTTTTATTACAAGGGATTATAAGGGATAATAGGAGGCACCTGCCCATCCTTTAAGGGGCAAGCTTTCTGGTCCTCAAATAAGAGACATCCCTTATATTAAGGGACACCTGCCAGTCTTATAAGGGTCAAGATTGGCACCTTCCAAATAGCTGGCACCTGGCATCCCAAATCCAATGTCTCGTGGGGAGTTACATGTTCCCCATCCCGGATTCCTGTTTCTCCCTCTCCTTGGCCTTTTGGCTTAGCGTAGAAACATCTCTAAGTGTGCATCTCCTTCCAAATGTCTCGGATGCCTCTGTCTTTTCCCCTGTGGGGCCTTTGAACTCTTTTAATGACTCTCATATTCAATCCTCTGCGTGTTTGTGACTTATTTCTAAACCGACAAAACCCCTTTTGATCCTCTGCCTCCGGGAATAGTTGGTCCCAAACCAGACGCTCTCTTAAGCTCCTGCAGTCTCTCAACCCCCGGGGTTTAGTTTAAAATGGGTGAGAAGCTGTCAGTTTTTAGGAGGCCATGTGGGTCCCCAAGAAGCCTTGGAGCATCACACACCTATGACAAAACACCATTTTTTCTTGCCCACAGATCTCCCGAAGTGGCCTCTCAAGGTGCGGGTGGCATTTCCATCATTTCTGGCCTCTCCTGGACCATTTGAGACCTAGGAGATCCAGTGTGGTGTAGTAGTTTGAGTATTGGACTACAACTCTGGAGACCAGGGTTCATATCCTCGCTTAGCCATGAAAATCAACTTGATGACCTTGAACAAGTCACATTCTCTCAGCCTCAGAGGAAGGCAAACCCCTTCCCCAAAGAAATCCTGCCAAGAAAACACAGTGCTAGGTTTACTTCAGGATCACTGTTAAGCCAGAAACGACTTGAAGGCACGCAACAGCAACAACTGAAAGAGGCCTTTTTAAATAACAGGACGTCATTTCGGCTTCACATCCTGTTTTTAAAGTTGGAATTAAGTGCATAAGTCACCAACAGGATGCGCAACCTTAATGTCTGTGTGCAGCCACGTTTTGCAAAGTGCATAAAATTTACACCATTTGTGGAAATATTCAGGCAAACAATGACCGATTTTTCTGTGTATGTGTTTTTCTGTGCAAAAAGTTATTGTGTGCATAGAAATTGGTGCATTTTTCACAAAAAATGCATGCTTTTCTGCCTCCAAACATGATTTTGGTACAGCAAAACTGTGCATTTTTGTGCAAATGATTTTTCCCTAGTGATGTTGCAAAGTATGAACAGTGCTTGAATATTGTGCAGAAACCCACACAGAGCTGAAGGGGAAGTTCCAGAAATAATTTTGTCCTGAATGTGCTGTTGCGTGCCTCCAAAGTTTTTTCCAACTCATGGCCACCCTATTACAGGATTTTCTTGGCAAGACTTGTTCAGAGAGAGAGAAAGAGTGCCTTCCTCTGAGACTGAGAGAGTGTGACCGACTCAGGGTCACCCAGTGGGTTTCTGTGGCGGAGCTGGGATTCGAACCCTGTTCTCCAGAGTTGTAGCCCAATGCTCAAGCCACTACACCAGACTGTCTTGAATGCAGGAATGAAATAAGCCAAGATTTGCATCCCTAGAGAAGAAGTCGCTTCCCATCTTCCCAGTCAGTTGTTGAATCTCATTTTAGGTGATTCTCTGAAGGAGAGGCAATCAGAAGACAGCTGGACAAGAAGAGCTAAAGGCTGGGAAGGAGCACTTTTGGAAGCTGATGAAGTGCATCAATCAGTCCAGCTCTCCTCCTTTTGCTTGAAGAAGGATGTAATCCAAAGACTAAAAGAGGAGCAGTTCATAAAGAAAAAGACAAAGACTTCTTTCTGGGACTTCTTTCATTCCCCCCCCCCCCCATTTCTCTTTCCGGGGGGGGGGGGGGAATGAAAAATTCATTATGGGATACAGATGGAGTCTCCCTTATCTGAAATGCTTGGGACCACAAGTGTTTGGGATTTCAGAGTTCTTTGGGTTTTGAAATATTTTCATTTACATAATGAGATACCAAGTCCGAACACAACATTTGTTTATGTTTCATATAAACCATATACACATAACTTGAAGATAACTGTATACCATATTTTAAATACTTTTGTGCATAAAACAAATCTTAGAATAGAATCGTAGACTCATAGAGTTGGAAGAGACCACAAAGGCCATCCATTACAACCTCCTTCTGCCATGCAGGAACTCCCAATCAAAACACCCCCGACAGATGGCTATCCAGTCTCTGTTTAAAGACCTCCAAAGAAGGAGATTCCACCAAAATCTCCGAAGGAGTGTGTTCCACTGTCGAACCGCCCTTACTGTCAGGAAGTTCCTCCTAATGTTGAGCTGGAATCTCTTTTCCTGGAGCTCCCATCCATTGTTCCGAGTCCTAGTCTCTGGAGCAGCAGAAAACAAGCTAACTCACTCCTCAATATGACGTCCCTTCAAATATTTAAACACGGCTATCATATCACCTCTCAGCCTTCTCTTCTCCAGGCTAAACATCCCCAGCTCCCTAAGTCCTTCCTCATAGGGCTTGCTTTCCAGACCCTTCACCATTTTAGTCGCCCTCCTCTGGAAACGCTCCAGTTTTTCCACATCCTTTTTGAATTGTGGTGCCCAGAACTGGACACAGGATTATTCCAGGTGAGGCCTGACCAAAGCAGAATACAGTGGCACTAGTACTTTCCTTGATATAGACACTATACTTCTATTGATGCAGCCTAAAATTGCATTGGCCTTTTTGGCTGCCGCATCACACTGTTGACTCATATTCAACTTGTGGTCTACTAGGACTCCTAGATCCCTTTCACACATAGTCGCATTAAGCCAGGTGTCCCCCATCTGATATCTATGCATTTCATTTTTTTGCCCTAAGTGCAGCATCTTACATTTCTCCATGTTAAAGTTCATTTTGTTAGCTTTGGCCCAGCTTTCTAATCTATTAAGGTCGTTTTGAATTTTCATCCTGTCTTCTGGGGTATTAGCTACTCCTCCTAATTTGGTGTCATCTGCAAATTTGAGAAGCATGCCCCCGATTTCTTCATCCAAGTCATTGATAAAGATGTTGAATAGCCCTGGGCCCAGGACAGAACCCTGTGGCACCCAAATGGTCACTTCTCTCTAGGATGAAGAAGAGGAGCCATTGCTGAGCATCTTTTTGGATTTGGCCAGTCAACATCTTCTAAAAGAGGCTGGACGGTTACCTGCTGGGGATGCGTTAGCTGCAGATCCTATTCAGAGCAGGGGGTTGGACTAGATGGCCCATGGGACCCCTTCCAACTCTAGCATTCTCAGATTCCAGGATCTCTAGTGCCTACTACCAGATTCTTGTTCGTTGTGACGAGAGCACAGAAAGGTACATATGGGCCACTCAATGCTGTAATTGCAGCTAAGCTCCAATTAACATAATTACATTTCTACACAAATAATAATAAAAGAAAACCGTCCAGCTCTGTAATGCCTAGCCTACAAATACAAACTGGCAGTTTTTGCCTCCAACTTTGGGACTACTGGCAATAACAGCACAAGAGGAAACATTTTTAACTAAGTGTTGAATAAATACAATCAGAATTTAAGGAAGGGAAGGAAGCACGCGTATAAAATCTCATGGCCACATGCCAAATGGAAATCAGGAGAGCTCCTTAGCTGAATCTCAAGATTCTCAAATTGCTTGGCAATTGCTCAGCTTCTGTGGTTGCAACAGATCTACTGATGTCGGTAGTGATCCTGGATGAGTGTCTCCTCTGTATCGACTTAGGGTCCTTGGAGTTTTCCTGCTTGCATTGTTGGTTTTTGATTTGCAAAAGGGCTACAGAGCAGAGATATCAAGTGGTAGCTGGTGGCTTCCATGTCATTAGAGTGGAATCTACTCTCTATGGAGCTTATGGCATTCCTGAAAGAGGCGTCTTATCTCTTCTGTGTTCAGTCCTCATCTGGTATATACCCGAGTGTTATCACACGTAATTTTCTGCCAATTCTGCTGCGATGTCGCCAGCCAAATCTAGCCTGCACATTCAGTGGGCCAATTTTTCGAAATCAGAAGCTTCCATTTTCGAAAAAGTGCCAGCTGAACGCAGCTTGGACCTGGGCTGGATTTGGCTGGTGGCATTGCGGCAGAATCAGTGGCGAATTACATGCAATAACACCCGAGTATATCCCAGATGAGGATTGAACCCAGAAGAAGTAAGACGCCCCTTTCAGACATGCAATAAGCTCCTATGTTAAGAGACCTACCTTCCCAAATAGGTTCATCATGCAGGATAGCTCATTTCAAACTCAGTTTAAAACCTGGAATGGATGCACAGCTCCACTGACATGGACACCACCAGTTGTCTCTGGGGAATCAATTTCTGATAGCTCTCTGGGTACTACTCAAAGTGGTAGTCCATGACTTAATGATTGAAAAACATGTTTTTCAAGCATTGAGAAAACTCTGACAGGAAGAATCTCTACTGATGAGAATCTTCATAGTTTAGGACTAGTTTGTGACTGGTTGTTTTACGCAGAAAACATAATTTTCCATTCAGAAAATGAGATTTGCTCTCTATGTTAAGAGAGCTATTCCACCATCTGTAGCTTGTTTTCTGCTGCTCCAGAGCATAAGACCTGGAGCAATGGAGGAAAAGAAATTCCACCCAAACATTAGGAGGAACTTCCTGACGGAAAGAGCTATTCAACAGCGGAAGATGCTGCCTTGAAGGGTGGTGGAGTCTCCTTCTTTGGAGGTCTTTAAATGAGATTTTCTGTGCAGAAGAGAATATTTCTAGGCAGAAATGTTATTTTCTGCACAAGTAAAAGCTGCAATACAAATCAACAACATGCAACTTTTGCACAGAATGAAGTCCCGCATTGCAACATTTTCTGCAAAGCCAATAATTTTCCTACACAACTGTAGAAACAGTAGGTTTCTCCATCCCTTATTTTTCCTTCTGCAAAGCCATTCATTGATCCACCCCGGGACATTTTGATGCTTACAGCTTTTGCTGACTTTATGATGCCTTCTCAAAGTAAGTGCACCTATTTGCTTTCTGCTGTCAAGTTGACTTTGACTTATGGCAACCCTATGAATGAGAGACCTCCAAGACACCCTATCACCAACTGCCACACATGTCTTGCAAACCCAGTGCCATGGCTTCCTTGATTGAGTCAATCCAGCCCTAATGTGGCATGACACCCTCAGTTTGGGCATTTTGGCTTCTAGTGAGAATTCAGGCTTGATTTGTTCAACGTCCCATTCATTTTAGTGGCTCATTTCAAATGAGTTGATGGCACCTGTAGTCCTGTCAAGTCTAATAGGAACCCAGTTCAGATAAAATGCTATTTGAAAACACTGAAATTCTGGACCATGCCAACAACTATTGGGTCAGAATGCACAGGGAAGCCATTGAAATCCACAAACACTTGGACATCTTCAACAGGAAAGAAGAAGCCCTGAAAGTCAGGGCTGGGGAGTAGTTGTGATTTTGGGATTACTCCTTGTCCTACTCCAGAGTAAGATATTTTTTCTTAATGTTATTCCTACTCCTGTAAAAACTTCTTATTCCTTACTTCTACTCCCCAGCCCTGCTGAAAGTAAACTAAGGGCCTAAGCAGATGGGCGGCCGTGGGCCACCCTGAGAAGCTGCGGATTGGGGCCGAGGTAGCCGCACTCCTCGGCCCCAATCCTCCCCTTTTCGGGCCCTGGAAGGAGTGCTTAGCGCTCCTTCCAGGGCCTGAAAAGGGGAGGATTGGGGCCAAGGAGTGCGGCTACCTCGGCCCCAATCCGCAGCTTCTCAGGGTGGCCCACGGCCGCCCATCTGCTTAGGCCCTTTGTTTACTTTATTTTAGCGCTCCTTCCGCAAGGCACCGAATGTGCTCTGCAAGAGGCGTTGGGCACACCTTCGGCATCTCTTCCACCGCAGCGTGTGCGGACGCTGCGGCGGAAGTACGTCATTGGAGTGCTCGTTGTGTGGAGCGACAGGTGCTCTGATGACATGTTCGGGAAGGGGTTGGGGCGCCCAGCGTGAGGCTGCTTCCCCCCGAAGTTTGGCTACCAGTCCTAAAAAACTCCAAAATCAAGACCCAGCACATGAAAATGAACATCACTGAGGGTCAGGGGGTTTCCCAGCAGACAATGTATTACTGATTAAATAGTCACAAATCCCCCTCTCATAGCCTCCCACCCTGAGGCCTCGCCATTCAATAACAGACCAACACGCAGATTAACATGTAAATCACCTCTCAACCAAGGATCACACAGTATATCTAGCCCACTCAGTTCCATGCCAGCATTCTCTGAAGATACCAGCCACAGATGCAGGCGAAATGTCAGGAATAAATTCTTCCAGAACACAGCCACATAGCCCAAAACCCCCACAAAAAACTCAGGCTTCAGTAGTTAAAACTCAGCAAACTTTTATTCAGTAACTATAGATCCAATCCAGAGACACTCATTGTTACACCTAAATGACAAGTGTTAACATTGCCTAATTAAAATACAGTTGACCTTCTGTTTGCGCGAGGGATCTGTTCCAGACCCCCCCCCCCCCCCGCAAGAATGGAAAATCGTGTATATTCAAGCCCCATAGGCTTGAATGGAAGGGTGCTGCAGGGGGCATGCCCCATTTTGTGCCCCTCTGTTCACCACCCACAGATAGGCGAGGGTCACGGCTCCCAAGACCATGAGAAGGGAGGGGCAACTGTACACACAATTTCAGCCTATGGTGGGCTTAATTCATATTTGTTACCGTTTATGAACACATTTGCCCCTCTTATTTCCCTATTGCCCCTTCTTTGTTCTTATAGCCAGACTCTTCTTACAGAAATGACCTTAGAAGCATAGACTCATAGGGTTGAAAGAGATGTCAAGGGTCGCCCAGTCCATCTCCATTCTGCCATGCAGGAAGACACAGTCAAAGCCCTCCTTGTGACAGATGGCTGTCCAGCTTCTGTTTAAAGACCTCCAAAGAAGGAGACTCCACCACTCTCTGGGGAAGCAGCGTCTTCCCAGGTCAAACAGCTCTTACCACTAGGAAGTTCTTCCTAATGTTTAGGTGGAATCTCTTTTCTTGTAGTTTGAATACGTTGCTCCATGACCTGTTCTCTGGAGCAGCAGAAAACAAGCTTGCTCCATCCTCAACATGACATCCCTTCACAGATTTAAACATGGTTATCATGTCACCTCTTAATCTTCTCTTCCCCAGACTAACCATACCTACCCTTTAAGCACCCATACACATACCAGTTATGCTTTAATCATTTTCCCCTGGGAGACTGTGTCCAGTTTTGGGGCTTTTTAGAGTCGACGAAGGGTATTGATAAGCTGGAACATGCAGAAACATGGAGGCCAAGATGGTCAAAGGCCTCTGGCAGAATCCCTATGAGGAGTGTGGTTGAGGGAGCTGGGTAAGTTTAGCTTGGAGAAGAAAAGATGGAAAGGTGGCAAGAGAGCCACCTATAAATATCTGAAAGGATATCATGCGGAAGATGAAGGAAACCTGTTTTTTGCTGCTCTCCAAAGACCATTAGATCCAAATGACAAGAAAAGAGATTCCAAGAACATCTTGGCTGAAAGAACTTTTCAACAGTGTTATAGGTGGTCTTAGGAGTCTCCTCCTTTGGAGGTCTTTAAACAGAGGTTGGATGGGCATCATTCCTGGGCACTAAAGCTATGTATTCCTGCATGGCAGAAGGGGGTTGGACTGGATGGCCCATAGGATCCTTTCCATCTCTAGGATTCTGGGATGGTAAGAGCTGCCCAACAGTGGAACAGACTTCCCCCATGCTAGGAGTTGTAGTCCAGTGAAGGCATCTTTCCCAGCACTGGATTCGACAGACCCACTTTGGCTTGATCTAGCCAAATGGGAGCGTATATTTGATTTAAACAGTTGTGATTACAGGAAAAGAAAGGGAGAGCTAGAAAGGCAGGTCTCCTGCTGTTTCCCAGCCAGAGCTCACAATCTGCAGCAGGGGAAGCATCCTGCATCCCTCCTTTTGCACACCAGGAGTTCGGCTTTTTATAGACGACTGTTACATGTGGTCTCCATTTTTTCTCCATTATTGATGAAATGAACAAAACAGGGATTGCAAAAACAGTTTCCAACTCAATTTGTATGAAGCCTTTTACAGGTCTTGAATAATGCACTTTACACCCAAGGTACATAGAGTTCTTGCCACTTTTCCAAAAAGGATCTTTTGACTGAGAATGTAATTGGAGACACAGGTTGCATCTGCACTGCAGAAATAATCTGGTTTGACACTGCTTTAAGTGCCCTGGCTCAATGCTATGGAATTCTGGGATTTGTTCTGCTTTGCTCTGCTTTGGAGCCACAACAAACTATAGTTCCCAGAATTCCATTGCATTGAGCAAGGGCAGTTAAAGAGGTGTCATACTGGATTATTTCTGCAGTGTGGATCCAGCCACAGATGTCAATCTGATTTAATGCCATGGGAGTAAATGCACCAAGATTTGGCCTGCAGGTTAAGCTCTGGCATCAATACCATCTTCTGGGATATTTGGTGTGAGGGAGAGATGAGATCTCAGGATGTAGAAAAGTCAGTTTTATTTCAAGAAGTAGGCCAGATAATTTTGGCTGTGAAATATTTGCATGGTCTTTCTTGGGGCTGTAAAAATATCTACATTTTGCATCATTGTTGTGATTCCTTGGAGTGTGTTAGCTTAGCCATACCTTTGGTGATGCATATTTATTTTCAGATAGCAGGGGAGCATTAACCTTTCTGAAATAACTCAAGAGTTTAAGGTAAGTGCCACTATTAAACTCTTCAGTTCTACCTCTGAATTTGCAAAGAAAGCTGGATGTCCCAAGCCTCTTGTGCCCTCTTCCCCCCACAAGCAACCTAAACAATGGAATTTCTGCTTACCCCAGGGGAAACCTTGAGAAAGTTAGTTTTAGACTACAAAACCCAGAATTCCCAGGGAGAAGGTGTCCAGAGTAAGGTGACTAAGATGATAAAAGGTGTGAAAGCAATCCCTTATGAAGAGTGGCATAGGGAGCTGGGTATGTTTAGCCTGGAGCAGTGAAGGTTAAGAGAGGACATGATAGCCATGTTGAAATAATGGAAGAGATACCACATGGAGGATAGAGCAAACTTGTTTTCTGCTGCTGCAGAGACTAGAACAATGAACCAAGGGATTCATATTACGAGAAAAGAGATTCCACCTAAACATTAGGACTCTTGGTTCTGGGCGACTTCAACATTCCACTCGAAACCAGTTTACAAGATCTAACTGGCGCGGCTCGGGAGTTCATGGATACCATGACAAACATGGGCCTATCCCAGTTGGTCAACGGGCCCACACATTGTGCTGGTCATACCCTCGATGCGGTCTTTAGTACGGAGCAGGAATATCCGTGGGCGGAGGTTACAAATACCTCCGCATTGTCATGGACGGATCATTTTCTGATCAAGGTGGAACTGAAGGCTATTGCTCGCCCTCCCGGGGGTGGTGGACCTATTAGAATGGTCCGCCCTCGAAGGCTAATGGAACCAATTGGTTTCCAGAAAGCCTTAGAGGGGTTAATGGTGAGTAATGCCGGCGATTCTGTCGAAGCTTTGGTTAACACATGGAACACTGATCTCACCAAGGCTATCGACACAATTGCTCCCAAGCGTCCTTTTCAACCCGCTTCGAATCGGAAGCCATGGTACACAGAAGAGCTTAGAAGGATGAAGCGGGTTGGACAACGACTAGAGTGCGAATGGCGAAAGACTCGTCTCTTATCCGACAGAACTCGCCTTAGGAAGCACCTTGATTCCTACAGGGAGGCTTTACGTGCAGCGCAGAAATTTTTCTGTTCTGCACGTATCGCATCTGCAGAGTCTCGCCCGGCAGAGCTGTTTAGGGTGGTGGGGGATCTGACGCAGATACCTCCTGCGCCGAATCCTCTACTTAACCCAACGACAGCCTGCTGTGAGGCATTTAATATCTACTTTGCAGATAAAATCTCTAGGATAAGAGCCGACTTGGACACCAGTATTTTGACAGAATCTGTAGATGAGGCGTCCAGTAACTCCGTTGATGGCCTTTTACTGGATCAATTTCAATTTGTGAGTACCGAGGACGTGGACAAGTTGCTTGGGAGGATGAGGAAGACGACTTGCCCTCTCAATCCTTGTCCATCATGGCTGGTTGTCCAGGGTGGGGACGCGTTGAGGGTGTTCCTTCGGGACACGGTCAACGCGTCCCTCAGGGAGGGCAGCATACCATCCTGTTTGAAAGAGGCGGCAGTTAGGCCACTCTTGAAAAAGCCTTCCCTGGATCCCCTGGACAGAAACAACTATAGACCAGTCTCCTTGCTGCCATTTTTAAGCAAGGTGATCGAGAGGGCGGTTGCCTCCCAACTCCAAGCTATCTTGGATGAAGCCGATTATCTTGATCCATTTCAAACTGGCTTTAGGACAGGATTTGGGGTTGAGACTGCCATGGTTGCTCTGACCGATGACCTCCGCTTGAGCATCGACAGGGGAAGCGTGACCCTGCTGGTGCTCTTGGACCTCTCAGCGGCCTTTGATACTATAGATCATGCCATCCTCTTGGATCGGCTAAGAGAGTTAGGAATTGGAGGCACGGCTTTGCAGTGGTTCCGTTCCTTCCTCTCTGGCAGATCCCAGAGGGTGAGGCTCGGGGACAGTTGCTCTTCTAAAACAGAGCTTAATTGTGGCGTCCCCCAGGGCGCCATCCTGTCCCCGATGTTATTCAATATTTATATGAAGCCGCTGGGGGAGATCATTCGGAGGCATGGAGCACAGTGTCTTCAGTATGCTGATGACACCCAAATTTATTTCTCCATGACCAAATCATCATCTCAGACCTCTGATGGCATCTCTCCTCTCAATGACTGTCTTAGAGCGGTAATGGATTGGATGAGGAAAAACAAATTGAAGTTGAATCCAGACAAAACAGAGGTGCTCACGGTTACAGGTCCGAATCCAGGTTCGGGATTACAGCCCCCAGTCCTGGACGGAGTCACGCTCTCCTTCAAGGACTATGTGCGCAGTTTGGGGGTACTCCTTGACTCGTCGCTTCACATGACTAACCAGGTGAGTGCGACAGTCAGGAGTGCCTGTTATCAGCTTCGGCTGATACGCCAGCTGTGCCCATACCTGGATAGGAAAGACCTGGAAACTGTGGTGCACGCGCTGGTAACCTCACGCCTAGATTACTGCAATGCACTCTACATGGGGCTACCCCTGTGCCTAACCCGGAAACTTCAGTTGGTACAAAATATGGCAGCCAGATTAGTCACCGGAACATCTAGGAGGGAGCACATTACACCAGTGCTTAAATCCCTCCACTGGCTGCCAATTAGTTTCCGGGCACAGTACAAGGTGTTGGTTCTGACCTATAAAGCCCTACATGGCTTGGGTCCATCCTATCTTAGGGACCGCCTCTTCCCGTATGATCCCCCCCGTGCCCTCCGTTCGGCAGAGAAGAATTTGTTACAGCAGCCTAAAGTAAATCTTAGGCAGACTTCCCAGAGGGCATTTTCTGTTAATGCCCCTAAACTGTGGAATGGCCTGCCGGAGCAGATCCGTCTTAGTACATCCTTGACTGCTTTCAAGAAAGCAGTCAAGACGGACCTTTTCCGGCAGGCCTTCCCAGAATAACCCATTGCAGGGATAATATATGGGGATTACTCGCCCCTTATCCCCCCTCTGAGTGGCCATTTGTTATATTTAATTGTTATTGTTGTTGGTTGTTATTTTATTAGATACATGTGTGATTTTAAATCCAATCAGTTTAATTCTATTTTAAGGGTGTGGGTTGTGGGTGGGGGGCTGTAGGAACTGGGAATGTTTTAATTATTGTATTTTTAATCTGTTGTAAGCCGCCCCGATTGCTTTGCAGAGGGGCGGGTTATAAATAAAATTTTATTATTATTATTATTATTATTATTATTATTAGGAAGAACTTGACTGTGAGAGTTATTTCAGAGTGGGATGGACTGCGGGAAATAGAAGGTGGTAGACCAGGGGTAGGCAACCTGTCCCCTTTAAGGGCCGAGGGACTTCAGCTCCCAGAATCCCAGGAGCTATAATAATAATAATAATAATAATAATAATAATAATAATAATAATAATATTTATTTATATCCCGCCCCTCTGCCAAGCAATCGGGGTGGCGTACAACATTCAAGACATCAAAACAAATAACATCAAATCAGATCCCATCCCTCCTTCCCACCCACACCCACCCATCAAAAACAAATCAAACAAAACAATATAAAAAAACAATTGTTAAGAATATACAATATACAATATAAAATATGCAATATACAATTTAAATACATTATTGCATTGTTGCTGGGAAAGATGTTGCTGGAGAAGGGTTTTAAACTCTTCCTGGTCTCTCCGGCCACACTCCAGCCACAGGTGTGTTGGAGGGGAAGGTGTTGGTCCCTGGCGGCCCTAGCGCCTCGGCCTCGGCCTCCTGCTCGTGTTGTCGCTGCAGCTGCTCCGTTGGTGGGAGGGATGAAATGCAGCCTCTGTCCTAATCCAGAGCCAGGAATGCTGCTATGTTGGGGAAATAGTCTTGGGCCTGCTAAGCACCACCCACTTCCCCACTGAGGAGATGGTGCCTGGGCAGGGTTTTTATTCCCAACCCGGTCCTCTGCAGCCTTAGGCTCAGGTGCAGCTGGTAAGCACCAGTGGGAGGGGGGGAGGGTTGTCTCCAAGCAAGGCCCCACATCCTCCAAACGTCCTCCGCTGCCTATTGGCCAACATGGCTGAGGCTTCTGGGAGCTGAAGTCCCTCGGCCCTTAAAGGGGACAGGTTGCCTACCCTTGGTGGTAGACTCTCCATCTTTGGAGGTTTTTAAACAGAGGCTGGATGGCCATCTGTTGGGGGTGCATTGATTGTGTCTTGCTACATAGTAGAATGGGGTTGGACTAGATGACCCACGGGGTCTTTTCCAGTTCTAGGATTCCTGCAACTGGGACTCAGGTTCGTTTACAAACTGAAAGGAGTACACAGCCAGAAAGCCACATAGCTAATGGTCAGGAGTGCTGGAACTTGTGTTAACAGCCATCAAATCAACTTCGACCTATGGCAACCCTATGAAGGAGAAACTTCCAAGTCATCCTATTATCATCTCAAGTCTTGCAGACTCAGGGCAGCTGTGGCTTCCTTTGTTCAGTCTATCCATCTGGAATGTGCTCTTCCTCTTTTCCTAGAGCAGAGGTAGGCAACCTTTCCCCTTTAAGGGCCGAGGGACTTCAGCTCCCTGAAGCCTCAGCCATGTTGGCCAATAGTCCCATGTTGGCCAATAGCTCCTGGGATTCTGGGAGCTGAAGTCCCTCGGCTCTTAAAGGGGAAAGGTTGCCTACCCCTGATTTAAAATGTTGCTGTTGTTGTTAGGTGACCTTGACTCATGGCAGCCCTATGAATGAAACATCTCCAAGCCCTTGTAAGAGGAACTTGAACCTGGGGAATTGCTAAAAGTTCAAGTATTGAATGGGATCTTTTATCCTATGTTTACCGAGGTGGCTAGGGAGTAGACCAGGGGTAGGCAACCTTTCCCCTTTAAGGGCCGAGGGACTTCAGCTCCCAGAATCCCAGGAGCTATTGGCCAACATGGGACTATTGGCCAACATGGCTGAGGCTTCTGGGAGCTGAAGTCCCTTGGCCCTTAAAGGGGAAAGGTTGCCTACCCCTGGAGTAGACTGATAGAGACAAAGCTTTCTCAATGAATGTTGTGATTTATTTGGGTATTCAAACATACAAAGACACTCAAACATACACTCAAGCACACAAGAACTCAAGAATAAAGTAGTTAGCTTGGATAGGAAACAGAAGGCTTTCTAATGGTGATAATTAACTGACGGAGATTGCTCCAACAATGAATGAAGATGGCTAGACTCAATCATTTATAAAAGGAAAAGAGACTGGAAGAACCGGGACTCAAGTCAGAACTCACAGTGACGCAATGTCACCATAAAATCTAACCAGACCCAATGTGCCTGAAATTTGGGGGATCTTTTATACCAGGGGTAGGCAACCTTTTTGAGCCGGGGGCCGGGTTGCTGTCCCTCAGACAATTGGGGGGGCCAAAGCACAATAAATAAATAAATAAATAAATAATAAAAATATTTTTTTAAAAAAAATAATTAAATAATTTTTTAAAAATATGCATGCATACTCTCTCAGCCCCAGAAAAGCCATGGCAAAACCCCTGTGGAGATTTTGCCAAGAAAACCCCAAGAACAAGTAATAACAACAATAATATCATCATGGCGGGGGGCGGCGGCAGCGGGGTGTGTGTGGCGGCAGCAGTGGCGGCAGGACTGGCCTGGGGCCTGTCCAAAGGCCACGGGGCCGCATCCGGCCCCCCAGCCTTAGGTTGCCTACCCCTGTTTTATACCCTTAAACCTAGCCTGAGGTGACGATTTGTTACTGTATATCAAAGGATTCTGGATAGATGGTCTTTGAAGTAGACAATTTCCAAAGAGGGGAGATGCGGTGTTAATGTTATCTCATTCTTAGCTGGACACATCCTGGCTGGCACTCATAAATCTCCTAGGTGTGAATGTCTTGCTTTGCAGCTCCTATGCCTCGCCTTTTTGATCTGTTAATTTGTTGTTGAGGCAGATGTGACCACTCAGGTGTCTACATGAGGTCCTCACCTTGAATCCATGGCGGTTTGGGCTTTTCCAGTTTAGGGCCATGACAGGAGACCCACAAAGGGGGGGTTATGTTAAAACAGTGCTTGTAACACCCTTCATCCTATACCCCTTTTCTCTGGTCCTGCAGACCCATGTCCTCCCTTACTGAGTCTATCCATCTGGCATGCGGCCTTCCTCTCTTTCTACTTCCCTCCACCTTTCCTAGCATTATTGTCTTTATCAATGATTGATGCCTTCTCATGATGTGACTAAAGTACAACAGCCTCAATTTGATGATCTTGGCTTCCAAGGAGATTTCAGGCTTGATCTGTTCAAGGAGCCATTTGTTTGTCTTTTTGGCTATCCATGGTGTCCTCAACACTCATCTCCAGACTTCTCAAATGGGTTTATTTTCTTCCTATCAGCTTTCTTTTCTGTCCACCTTTCACATCCGTACATGGTGATGGAGAATACAATGGCTTGAATGATTGTAGCTTTCGTGCTCAGCTATATATCTTTACACTTTAGGATCTTTTCTAGTTCTTTCATGGCTGCCCTCCCCAGTCGCTGTTCTGATCAGTGTTTTACCCAAGGCATGGGAAATCTTTAACTATTTCAGTTTTCTCGTTATCTAGACTGAACTTAGATAAACCCTCTGTGGTTATTATTTTTGTTTTCTTTATGTTTAACATTAGACCTGCCTTTGTGCTTTCTACTTTGAAGTAGACAATTTCCAAAGAGGGGAGATACGGTGTTAATGTTATCTCATTCTTAGCTGGACACATCCTGGCTGGCACTCATAAATATCCTAGGTGTGAATGTCCTGCTTTGCAGCTCCTATGCCTATGCTTATTATTTAATAGTTATGATTTCTACTTTAGTATATTGTCTTAGGATTTTTTAACTATGTCACTGTTTAATACTGTTTTAAGGGGGGGAGGGATATGCTTGTATATTGTAATTGTTTTTATGTTGTAAACCGCCCGGATTGGGCAACCATTGGGCGGTATATAAATAAATTTTATTATTATTATTATTATTATTATTATTATTATTATTATGACTTTCTTTAGTGATTGTTCCAAGTTGGTGATGCTTTGCACTTGTAGTACGGTGTTGTCTACATACCTTAGATCATTGATGTTCCTTCCTCCTATCTTCACTCCTTTTTCTTAGTCTAAACCTGCTCTATGCATGATATTTTGCAGCCTTGCCTGGTCCCTTTGAAATGTTACCCTCCCTTTTTTTGGGGGGGCTACATCTCCCAAAATCCTGCCACCAGTGTGATGGTGGTAGGATTTTGGGAGATGCAGTCCAAAACCAACATATTTTCCATGCTTTGTACCGAATGTAGCTTGCTGATTACCAAAACTGGGTTAGCCTTGCTTGGATAGCCTCCACAGGTTCCATCTGAGCTTGGCTGATCATTCCTTCGCCCCTGGCAGCTGCTTTCAGCTGAAGATGGTTTAATCTCCTCTCCTGACAGTTGCCCTGGATTCCACCCTGTGTATTTTTACGGCTCCTTGTCTCCCAGATAAAATATGGCTGGTGGAAAAGTGTAAGTTCTATGAGGGATGGGTGGGAGAAGAGTCATTTGCTGCTGTATCTCATCAGGTTTTACAGTCATAATAACACGGATGCCTTGCCACAACAGGCCTGAGCTGTCAAGGGGATGCTGTATGGCTGCCTACACTCCGCCTGGAACTGCCGCTGATCCACAGCCGTGGTAGGACTCTGGAGGACTTGGGCATTTGCCTGGCAGGGCACAATATAACATATCCCTCAGGCAGAGAGACAGGGATTAGAGAAGCACATCTTTATTAAGCTTGGGCAGGCGATGGAGCAAAAAAATTAGTCTGCAATTGTGGAAAATCTTTCTGTTTTTTATATAGACCATGGAGGGTTTTTCTGGGGGGAGTGTTGGAAAGAGAGACAGTTGGCATTAAATACTCTCTCTCTCTCTCTCTCTCTCTCTCCTGGTCTATAGAAAAAGCTGGAAGGTTTTTCCTGCTCACACATTCATTTTTTGCTCCATTGCCTGTCCAAGCTTAATAAAAATGTGCTTGTCTGATACCCTGAAGAATGAATAATAGAGTCATAGGGCTGGAAGAGACCCCAAGTCCAGTCCAATCCCTGCCATGCAGGTACTTTCAATCAAAGCACCCCCGACAGATGGCATCCAGCCTCCGTTTAAAAACCTCCAAAGAAGGAGACTCCACCACTCTCTTAGGACCTTATCACATGGGGTCTGAAGCAAAGCTAATCCAAAGGGCATCCACAGCTAATACATATTATTCCCCCGTGTTTACACATGACGCTGCCCCAGAACACGGAGCTAATCCGTATTGTTCCCCCGTGTCTACACACGACGCTGCCCCAGAACACGGAGCTAATCCGTATTGTTCCCCGTGTCTACACACGACGCTGCCCCAGAACTCGGCAGAATACGGAGCTAATCCGTCAGGAGCAGGGAGATTTTGACATTCGGTTTGTAGAGGATGTACCTAGGGAGCCTTCGCATTCATTGCGAATTGGTGGGCAAGGCAAATTGGTGGGCAGGGCGAAAATCCCAGCGAGGGGAAGCGATTGCCTTGGCAAAAGGCAAACCGGATTGGAAAGAAGAGGAGGAGAGGAAGAGGGAAGAGGGAAGAGGGAGGCGATCTCTCTCTCTCCATGGGCTGCCTTCCCTTCTCCAGTCCTCCAGCCCTCCTCCTCCCCGGTTCCCATGGCTGCCTTTCCTCCCGGCTTTTTGTGACGGGAGAGAAGGGAGCCTTGGTATTAATTGCGAAATGGCCAAAAGGGCGATTTCGCTACGGAACCGAATTTATTTCTACTTCTGTTTTTCTTCGCTTTTTCTTTGCTTCATGGCCAGCGTTTGATAAGGTCCTTAGGGAGTTGTTCCACTGTCAAACAGCTCTTGCTGTCAGGAAGTTCCTCCTAATGTTGAGGTGGAATCTCTTTTCCTGCAGCAGCAGAAAACAAGCTTGCTCTATCCTCAATAGGATATCCCTTCAAAGATTAAACACGGCTATCATATCACCTCTTAACCTTCTCTTCTCCAGGCTAAACCTACCCATCAGATCTCAGTTTTTACTGGAGATCTCACGGTGGGAGACAATGGTGCAAATTCTGCAATTTGGATGGACTCAGCTCCAGGATGAGTGGAAAGTTGTTGTTGCTGTTGTTGTTGTTGTGTGCCTTCAAGTCATTTCCGACTTATGGCAACCCTACAGGTGTTTCCTTGGGCAGAGCTGGGTGCAAATCTCCAGCCCAATTCGGGCTGCATTCGGATGGTGGATTTGGCGACAAAAGCCATGTGGTAGTACCTGTGTTATGAAGGATCTAATTAGGGGAATTTATATTAGCTCAAAATATGCAAGACATACAACTCACCACAAAAGTCAGAATCATACAAGCCATTGTTTTCCCTATTCCCATGGATGGATGTGAGAGCTGGACAGTCAAGAAAGAAGAGAGGAAGAAAACCAATGCATTTGAGATAGTATGGTGCTGGAGAAGAGTGCTGAGGATCCCATGGAGAGCCAAAAGGACAAACAAAGGGGTCGTAGAGCAGATCAAGCCAGAGAGATCCCTAGAAGCCAAGATGACAACAGCCCATGAGACCAGAGTACCGTCGTGTATACCAGAGGACTAAGAGATCCCACAATGGATGACACTGAGACAAACTTCTTCAATTAAGGCAGGGGTAGGCAACCTTTTTGAGCCAGGGGCTGGGGGCCGAAGCACCATAAATAAATAAATAAATAAATAAATAAATAAATATATTTTAAAAAGTAATAATTAAAAAAAATGCGTGCACACTTTCTCAGCCCCAGAAAAGCCATGGCAAAACCCTGTGGAGATTTTGCCAAGAAAACCCCAAGAACAAGTACTAACAACAATAATCAATATCATCATGGCGGGTGGTGGTGGCCTCGGCGTCGGCGGTGGCAGGACCAGCCTGGGGCCGGTCCAAAGGCCTCGGCCCCTGGGCCTTAGGTTGCCTACCCCTGAATTAAGGTCTAAATATTTATTAAAAGGAGAAAAATGCACACATACACATATGACACACACACTCACACTGCACACTTGGAAGTATAGGAGTGAAAGTGGGAATAGATTAAGATAGGCCAAACTACGGGAGATACTCACTTTCGAAGGCTTCTCCGGGATCCGCTGTGGATGTGAAAGATGATGATGATGATGATGATGATGATGCACGGCCGCTGAAATGGGGGAAGGGATGTCCAAGGGAGCTATGATCAGAGCGCAGACTGACATTGAGCCAAGATGCGCTGTAAGGATAGCACATGGAGTCTAAAAATCTAGGGGTTTATATAGGAAATCTCTAGCCTCTGGCTAGAGATTTGATGGCTTGGCTGAAGCCTGGACAAAGGTGCTGATTGCCTGGGCTTTGTCAAGCCAAGGTGTGAGTATGGCATAAACAATGCACTTGGGTCTTGACACAATCAAGGAGGGAGGCTAGACTAGAGGACAAAGGGCGCAGTTAAATCTGATCATTGCCCCATTAGGTGTAAGACTCAGGACAAACAAGCACTATTGTGTTGTCCTTTAGGGTTGATGGTCTTTCCCCTTTAGCAACTCCCAAACCCATCTGGTAGGAAAGTTTCTAGTTGTTTGGCAGGCCTCTTCTCTGTGCCTACCTGACTTACCATCTAGAGCAGGGGTAGGCAACCTTTCCCCTTTAAGGGCCGAGGGACTTCAGCTCCCAGAATCCCAGGAGCTATTGGCCAACATGGGACTATTGGCCAACATGGCTGAGGCTTCTGGGAGCTGAGGTCCCTCGGCCCTTAAAGGGGAAAGGTTGCCTACCCCCTGATCTAGAGCAGGGGTGGGCAACCTGATCTAGTGGCTGACATCCCACAGAGGTGAGTTCGGGGTCATCGAAGGAACTCTACATGTCTGTGGGGTTTTTGGGGGGTTTAGAGTGTATTATGAGATAAATAACTGTATGGATTTTTAGCTGTTGTAAGCTGCCCCGATTGCTTACACCAGGGTAAGAGGGACAGGGTAGATGATGATGATGATGATGATGATGATTAAAATCATATGTGCTAACACCTGGATGCAGCCCAAATTTTACTTGAATTCGGGAGAGGTAAGTTGTGTTTTTATTCTTGTGTGATAATCTCCTAACTGAAAGAAAGAAAAAATGGCAGCATGAGCTTTCATAGACTTAAGTCTGCTTGTTCAGATGCAGATACTTCCTCAAATGCATCTGAGGAAGTAGACTTAAGTCTTTATGAAAGCTCATGCTGCCAACGCCTTTCTTTCAGTTTCTCTCAAAGAGGCTACAAGATCTCTTCACATGCTGATTTTAAAGACTAACATGGCTATATCTTTGAATTTCTTTCTTTCAAAGGTGCTAGAAGATCCCTTGATATGCTGTATTTCCTTAGTTTTCCTTCTTCATACCTTACAGTCATTGTGGTGCCAGGGCTCACCCTCCATTCTGCTTGCACCCACCTTCTGGTTAGTAACAAACTTGTTGTGGTTTTTAACTGCCCATGTAAATTCATACCCCTGACCTCTCTAATAGATTCTGTCACTCTAGTGTATAGTTTTCTTCTCTTTCTATTCTCCTCCACCTTTCCTAGCATTATTGTCTTTTCCATTGAGCCTTTCCTTCTCATGATGTGTCCAAAGTAGGACAGGCTCAATTTAGTCATCATGGCTTCCAGGGAGATTTCAGTCTTAACAAATTTTCTTTGTCTTCTTGGCCGTCCACTGTATCTTCAACACTCTTCTCCAGCCCCAAATTATCTCAAATGAGTTGGTTTTCCTCTTATCTGCTTCCTTCACTGTCCAGCTTTCACATCTTGCATGATAAGGGGAATACAATGGCTTGGACGATCCTCACTTGTATCTCTGTATATTGTATATTGTGTTCAGTTGTGCAGTCGCCCCTCCATTCTTGCGGACTTGAGATCTGTGGTTTTGAATATTCACAGAGGGGCGACCTCCATTAAGATCAATGAAGCTGCCCCCACGCGACCACGGGTGCACACCCCATTCAAGCCTATGGGGCTTGAATATTGGCGAGTCTCCATTTTCGTGGGGTTTTGGTGGTCCGGAACAGATTCCCCCCATGAAAACGGAGGGCTGACTGTATATCTTTGCAGTTTAGGATCTTGCCTAATTCTTTCATAGCTTAAGGAGATAGGAACATTTAACCTAGCCTAGATTTTTAGCAACAAATAGGCTAGGTTAAATATTCCTGGCTCCTTAAATAAGTGAGAATGGATAATCCTCCCATTTCTCCTTCAAGTAGGAACAGCCCCTTTAGCTAAGATTTTTTTCTCAATTTCCAAACAGGAAATTTTGTTTGAAAGACAAGCTGTGAGCATAATGCATAGCACTGAATGGCATCACCGGGGCTACCCTAAGTCTCAGGTTCAAGACTGTACCAGAAATCCCAGGGCCTGGTCCAATCTTGAACTGGCAACCCTATTGCCATAGGATGAGCCCCTTTCATACTACAAAGTTAGTTGTTGTTGTTGTGTGCATTCAAGTTGTTTCTGACTCATGGGGACCCTCTGACCCTGCCTCATCTCGAGTCCTTCAGACTACAACTGACATCATCCCCAGACAAACGACGAGAGTCGTAATTCCAGTGGATTTACAATGGAATCTAAATTCAGTGGCACTTTCAGTTTATTATATGGATTATTAGCACTCTACGTGCAATTTCTCTTTCTCTAATTTTATTATCCCCCCCCCCAATAGATTTAGCATCATGAAAGTTCAAAAGTGTGCAATTATTATTTTGGCGGACGATTTGCTGAATTGCCTTCAAAATGTTTTTCCTCACCTCCTTCTCCCTCCACTCCGTTCTGTGGCACTGCATATTAAAGCAATTATGCAACTTGCAATAAATTACTAAAAAAGGGATGACTCATTAGAGAAAGTACAGAAAAGTCACTGCATATTTTTAGATGCCACATGGTACCCTTGGTGTGTATTAAACCCTTTGATGGGAACTGGGGAAGACAGAGGTTTAACTAAATAATTAAAGAGTGCTGAGATTGAAGTTGAGAGAGTAAAGCTTCTAGTCCCCATTGTGCAAGGAAACTCACTTAGGCTGCATCTACTTTGCAGAAATAATTCAGTTTGACGCTAATTTAACTCCCACGACTCAATGCTATCGAATTCTGGAGAATTGTAGTTTTGTGAGACATTTAGCATTTTTTGTCAGAGATTTTGAATTTGAATTGACATTCTCACATACCAATGGCATATATAGGTCTGTCCCTGGCTTCCACTCCACCAAATAAATGCATCTGAGGAAGGAGACTCAAGTCTAGGAAAGCTCAGGCTGCCAACTTCTTTCTTTCAGTTAGTCTCAAAAGTGCTACAAGATCTCTTTGCATACAGATTTTACAGACTAACACAGCTATATCTTTGAATAGGGTCCAGAATAGATAGTCTGAACCTAGGCCCTGTAGGGCTTTCAATGTGTTGTTCTTGTTGTGTACCTTCAAGTCATTTACATTTACTATGGTGCCTCTAAGGTGGACCTCTCATGGAGTTTTCTTGGCAGGATTTGTTGATAAGAGATTTGCCATTGTCTTCCCCTGAGGCTGAGAGAGTGTGACTTGCCCAAGGTCACCCAGTGGGTTTCGTGGTCAAGCTGAGAATCAAACCCTGGGCTCCAGAGTCAGAGGCCAACACTCAAAACACTACGCCATGTACAAAGAGTATTAAAATTTCTTTGGCATTTGTAGTTCCTTTGCCTTCAAAGAACTCAAGGCAAAATTATTTCCTCCAAAGAACGCTATACCTTCCAGTATTTTTTGTTGTTAACTGCCTTTGCTTTGGTCTCGACCCATGGCAACCCTATGGATGAGAGATCTCCAGGCCCTGCTGTCCTCTCCTGCTCTGCTCAGCTCTTGCAAACTCATATTTATGGTTCCTTTAATAAAGTCCATCCGTCTAGCATGCGACCTTCCTCTCCTTCTCCTTCTCCTTCTCCTTCCCTCCCTTTCCTAACATTATTGTCTTTTCCAAAGAGTCCTCCCTTCTCATGATGGGTCCAAAGTACGACAGCCTCAGTTTGGTCATCTTGGCTTCTAGGGATCTCTCTGGCTTGATCTGCTCTAGGACCCATTTCTTTGTCCTTTTGGCTGTCCATGGGATCCTCAGCACTCTTCTCCAGCCCCACATTCTCTCAAATGCATTGATTTCCTTCCTATCTTCTTTCTTGACTGTCCAGCTCTCACATCCATCCATGGGAATAGGGAATACAATGATGGCTTGTATGATTCTGAATTTTTTGCTGAGTTGTATGTCTTTGCATTTTAGGATCTTTTCTAGTTCTTTCATAGCCACTCTCCCCATTCTTAGTCTTCTTCTGATTTCCTGATAGCCATCCCCATTTCTGTCAATGTTTGATCCCAGATATGAACACTCTTTTACTATTTCTATTTCCTCATTGTCTAGTTTGAATGTAAGTTCTCTATGGTCATTCTTTTTGTTAAAGCAAAGACACATGTGGCCAAGAAGCAACAGAGTATGGTCAAGGTGGAAGCAGTTGTGAAATGATATAGTTCCTTCATAGTTGCTCTGCCAAGTCATAGGTCCAAAGCCGAAGTAGTCCAGTTTGAGATTGCTTTAACTTCCCTGGCTCAGTGCTAGCAAATTCTGGGAATTATAGTCTATTGTGGCACCAGGGTTCTCTGATACAGAAGCCAGGGCAGTTAAAGTGATTTCATAATGGATTATTTCTGCAGTGTGACCTTGCTTATAGTCTCCATGACTGAGCCAAAATATAGGGAGTCTTTAACAATTTCAGTGTCTTGTTCTGTAACTCCATTATTTCTTTTCTCCAGTGACACACGGGTTCTGTTACAGATTGTGGCACATTCAGGGGTCCCACTGACTTGCTTGTTTATGGCATTTACCAAATTCATTTGAGTAATATTAATAATATTATGAACCCTGCAATGATTTTGATAAATTCCATTAAGCGAGCAACTATATTTTATTATTAATAAAGCATCTAAAGTTTCTAGGTGCTCTGCTGAAATTAAAAATTACAGCCAGAGTCCATGCCCTCAGGCTTGTGATCTAATATGCATGCTACAAAAACAAAAAATGAGAGTGTGATGGGGTGCGAATAGGAGAAAAAGCAAGATTCAGTTGTAGATTCCTGACAGTGTTGCACAATACATAATTTAACACAATCTGATTACGGTATTTTTTTTTTTTAATGTTGCAAAGGTAAAGGCTGCAAGAGGCCAGCAGGTATGATGATACTAATGTCAAAAATTAGTTCAAAAAAGTAATGGGTTGCAGTGAAAGTGAAATTTCACTGGAGAGTGAAAATACCTGACAGGAAGAAAATCAACATATTTGAAATGTGAGGCTGGAGGAGAGTTCGATGGACACTGGAGACTGCTAAAACTACAAATAAATGGATCCAAGAGCAAATCAGTCCTGAAATAGAAGCAAATATGTCTAAAGGAATGCTATTATATTTTGGCCAGATCATGAGAAGAAGTCGATTATTTGGAACAGTGGAATACTAATATATTTGACACCCAGTGCAGCACTTTTTAAAAGCATCCTCTCCTTTCTATGGATGAATCTGCATTGCAGAATTAATGCAGTTTGACACCACTTCAACTGTCATGGCATCCTGTGGAATCCTGGGATTTGTAGTTTGTTGTGGCAGCAGAGCTCTTTTGACAGAGAAGGCTAAATATCTCACAGAATTACAAATCTCAGAATTCCCTAGCATTGTGCCAAAACTCAATGCGGCCTGAAACTGCATTAATTCTGCAGTGCAGATTCAGTTGCCAACAAAAATATTTTCTGCAGTCATCATGGAATGAAACAAATAATGATAATGGCCAGAAATTCTCTTTTATTGCACTTTGTCTATACAATCAGACCAGTAAAATAAATAAATGAATAAACTGTAAGCTCTGCCTTTACACTTTCTTCCTTGACTTTCTTCAGTAGCTTTGTTCCAAGTCTGTTTTTTGCTAGGAGCATGGTGTCATCTGCATACCTTGGTGTTCCTTTACTCCAGTTTTCATGTCTCCTTCCTCCTGATCTAATCCTGCTTTGTGTATGATATGTTTAGCATTTAAATTATGTAAGGTGATAAAATTCAATATTGCCTGACCCCCCCACCCCCGCCAATGACAAACTGTTCTATTTCTCTATATTCTTACTTGACAGTGACTTCATGCCCTGAGTATACTAAGCTATGCACCAAGACAATAAACAACGTTGCGCTAGATCAATTTCTTTAAGAGAGAGCCATAATAATAATAATAATAATATTTATTTATATCCTGCCCCTCTGTCAACAATCGGGGCAGCTAACAACAGTTAAAATTCCAAACAGTATGTATAAGACACAACCCAAATCCCGCTCACGTATTAAGCTGAAAATATATTAAAACATCATAATTAAAACAATATAAATAAATTATAATTCTAAATTAACAAAAAACTAAAGACAGACAAATACGAGCCATGATTTCTCAGATGTTGTGGAAGAGACTTCTTGTTAAAACTTTGTGTTCTCCTCTATTTCTTTACATTGACTATTGTAAAAGTTCCCTTTGTCTTTGTGCACAAGTTGCTGAACAGTTAGTTGTGTTCAGGACTCAGATCCTATTTGTGTCCTAACCATACTTCCCTAATCTTTGTCTCTTTCCCTCCCTACCTAACCCATCTTCTTTCAATCTGCCTGCCTTCTTCTATCTTTCCCTGTTTATCCTTCCATCCACCTCGCATTTTAGTTTCTCCTACTTTATCTTTATGCTTACCACTCTTTTTGTTGTTAACTGCTCTCGAGTCGATCTCGACCTATGGTGCCCCTATGGATGAGACATCTCCAAGACCCCCTGTCCTCCTCTGCTCTGCTTAAACCCTGCAAGCCCTTAATACCCATGACCTCCTTCATAGAGTCCATCCATCGGGCTTGTGGTCTTCCTCTCCTCCTACTTCCCTCCACATTCCCCTGCATTATTGTCTTTTCTAATAAGTCTTCTCTTTTCATGATGTTTCCAAAGTATGACGGCCTTAGTTTGGTCATCTTAGCTTCCAGGGAGGTTTCTGGCTTGATCTGTTCTCTATTCCCATTTGTTTGCCTTTTCGGCTGTCCACGGGATCCTCAACACTCTTCTCTAGCACCACATTCTCTCAAATGCATTGATTTTCTTCCTATCCTATCCATAGTAATGGGAAATACAGTGGCTTGTATGATTCTAACTTTTGTGTTGAGTTGTATATCTTTGCATTTTAGAATCTTTTCTAGTTCTTGCATAGCCATCTCCCCATTCTTAGTCTTCTTCTGATTTCCTGACTGCAGTTCCCATTTCTATCCTTGTTTGATCCCAGGTATGGGAATTCTTTTACTCTTTCTATTTCTTCACTGTTAAGGTTGAACTTGCGAAGGTCCTCGGTGGTCATTATTTTTGTTTTCTTGATGTTCAGTATTAAGCCTGCCTTTGCACTTTCTGCTTGGATCTTCCTTAGGAGGTGTTCCAGGTTTGTGAGGTTTTCTGCTAGTATTATGGTGTCATCTGCATATCTTAGATTGTTGATATTCCTTCCTCCTATTTTCTCTCCTCCCTCTTCCATGTCCAAGCCTGCTTTCCTTACAATATGTTCTGCATACAAGTTGAACAGATAGGGTGAAAGGATGCAGCCTTGTCTGACCCATTTGCCATTGGGAACCATTCTGTTTCTCCATCTTTTGTCCTGAGAGTAGCCTCTTGTCCTGGTTACAGATTCCTCATCAGGACTATCAGATGGGTTGGCACTCCCATCATGTCTTTAAGGGCCTTCTATAGCCTTTTGTGGTGTATGTAGTGAAAGGCTTTGCTATAGTCTACAAAACACATGCTGATTTTCTTTTGGAATTCCCTTATGCGCTCCATTAGCCATCGTATGTTTGCAATGTGATCCCTAGTGCCTCTTCCTTTCCTGAACCCTGCTTGGACCTCTTGGATCTCTCTCTCCATGTATGGTTGGAGTCTATGTTGCAGAATTTTGAGCATGATTTTGCTTGCAAGGGAGATCAGTGCCATGATCCTATAGTTGCTGCAGTCTCTTGTGTCTCCCTTTTTGTGGATGGGGATGTCTATTGGTCGCTTCCAATCTGTTGGCCATCGTTTTGTTTTCCATATCTGTTGATATCTATCACTCTACTCATGATCTTCCTTCCATCCCTCACTTCAGTTCCCTTCTTTCATCTCCATCTACGCTTATACTCACCTTCTTCTACTTATTTTACCTTCTTCATAAAACCTATCTTTATCATATTCTTATCTTCACTCCTTCTTGCTACCATCATTCACTCAATAACTTCCTTCCTCTCCACTGTTTATAACTATAACATAGTCCTTTCTTATACTCTCTGTTATAACTTTGCTACTTCCTTTTAACATCTTATTCACAACATCTTAATCAGAATTTCACCAATCATTTCTATCATTCTATCCTATCAATGTATTTTGTCTAAATTAGTAATTTCTATCAACGATCATTTTCTTATGCTATTATATCACCCCATTGATCCTTTATATAATGAATACTAAAGCCCAATCTTTATTAAATTTTCCTAGAGATTCATTCCTTAACATTTGTGTCAGCTTATCCATCTCTATTATATCTAATAATCACAGTATCCATTTGTTCTCATTCGGTGTGATTGACATTTTCCATTTCTGTGCATATACTACTCTAGGAATAGTTGTCATGTAGAACTGAACTTTTCCATGTTTTTCCCCCCCATTTCACTCTCAAACATTCCCAATTGAAAGAACTCTGGTTTCAATTCTAATTTAACATGTAAGATATTGCAAATTAATGATTTTATATTTTTCCAATTTTTGGGGGGCATACTTACAGTTCCACCAGCAATGGAAAAACATTCCTTCTTTTTCTCCACATTTCCAACATTTGTTATTTTGGTGTTTATAAATTTTGGCCATCTTATCGGGGGAAAGGTACCACCTATGGAACATTTTATATCAATTTTCTTTCAGGTTCTGCGATGCAGTATATCTAATTCTTTTGTTCCAAGTGGTCTAATTGAATTGGATGACCTACATATAGTTAGCCCACTTAATCATAGTGTCTTTAATAATTTCCTCCTCCATCTCCATTTCCAATATATATATATATATATATATATATATATTTTTGTAAATTTTACCAATTAATTTATTATTAGTTCTACAAGGTATTTTCTCTAAATCTGATTCTTTCACATCTGATCCAAATGTATTTTGGTCCAGCCGCAATTTTTCCTGAATCTGCCTATAGGCAAACCATCCTAGATCGAATCCTATTTGTTGTAGTTCTTCCTGTGGCTTCAACTTTACCCATAATTTTTCTTGTGACCTCTTTATAAGTAAACCATTTCTTTTCCCTATGCATTTATTTCCTATGTAATGCCTCTTGGGGAGATAACCACATTGGGAATTTCTGCACTATTCTTTCTTTGTATTTCTTTCTTTGCACGCATATTGGGCTTACGATAAAGAGAAAGCAAATCAAATGGTAAATAATCACTGTGTAAGGAAAGCTTTACTCGCAGTTTGGCTGTGCCCATTCCTTGAGACATTGGACCCGGCCATGGTGAAACATGCCTTAAGCTGCATCTGCACTGCAGAAATAATCCAGTTTGACACCATTTTAACTGCCGTGGCTCTATGCTATAAAATTCTGAGAATGGTAGTTTGTTGTGGCACCAGAGTGGAGCTTGCATCCTTTGTTACGTCATGTACGGATTACTGTAATGCATTCTACATGGGTCTAATAATAATAATAATAATAATAATAATAATAATAATAATTTATATCCTGCTTATTGACAGACAATCCAAGCGGCTTACAATAAAACCCATATAACATATCTCAAAAAAGAAAAACCAACCCACCCCCCTTAAAACAGTATTAATAATAATAAAATTTATATAATAAAATTTATATTCTATTATATTATATTCTGCCTTTGATTCAGAAACTGCACCTGATCCAGAGAACTACAACTAGATTTTTAACTGGGTCTGGCTTCAGGGAGAACCCAATTCCCTGGTTGCAATGGCACGACTGGTTGCCCATCCAATTCCAAATACAATTCAAAGTACTGTTTTTGACCTATAAAGCCCTATATCCAGATTATTAAGGACCGTACTCTCCAGCATTAATTCCCTGCTCTTGTTGTGTGCTTTCAAGTCATTTCCAACCCACAGTGACTCTAAGACAATCCTCTCCCAGTGTTTTCTTGAACAGATTTCTTCACAGGAGGTTTGCCATGGCTTTCTTCTGAAGGTGAGAAAGTGTGGCTTACTCAAACTCACCCAGTGGGTTTCTACGACTAAGTGGGGATTTGAACCCTGGTCTCCCAGAGTCCTAGATCTGGACTCCTCAAACCACTGCAGCACATTGTCTCTCCAAAAATGCACACACATCCCAAAGAAAACTATGGAAGTGGCGGAAGTCCAGCTTTTGAAAAAAGAAGATGTCTTTGATCTGGGGACAGAATGGAAGGACAGAATGGAAGGATCTGTTAAAAGTTATAAATTGTTCCTTCTTGGGGCTTCTAACTGAGGATCTCATTTTATCCAGAAAAAGAGAGGGAGTCCAATGAGATCGAAGGCAACATCTTTAATCTCCATCCTTCTTGTTCATTTCTGTTCTATCCCAAGTCTGTCCAAAAAGCAAAATTTAAAAAGTCACATTGCAAACATATTTGCTTGCCAAATTCCTAGTAAGGCCTTTCAGATTCTTAGAGCAGGGGTCCCCGGACTTTTTGATCCGGGGGCCGGTTTGCTGGCCCCCAGATCTTCTGGGGGGGCCGGAGGCGTGTGCATGCGTGCGCGTATGCGCACAACTCCAGGAACTCCAGGTGCCATTTTGGAAGACAAAATGGCATCCAAGTAGTGCGCATGCACGCGTGATGCCAGGCACCATTTTGGAAGACAAAATGGCATCCAAGTAGTGTGCATACACGTGCATATGCACGACTCCGGACGCCATTTTGGAAGCCAAAATGGCGCCAAAGTAATGCGCATGCCCGCATGACGCTGTGCACCATTTTGGCTTCCAAAATAGTGCCCGAGTAGTGCGCATGGGCACATGACACCATGTGCATGCGCACAACTCCGGACACCATTTTGGAAGCCAAAATGGCATCCGGCGGTGGGCACAAATGGTGGTGGCGTGAACGGCGGCGGCGGCGGGCCGGTAGGAAGGCCTCAGCGGGCTGGGTCTGGCCCATGGGCCGTAGTTTGGGGACCCCTGTCTTAGAGCAAGGAGCAAAAGGAGTTTTCTTTTCTCGAGGGACTCTGTGCAAGAACCAGCCCTCAAACCCTCCCTACCGCTGGGCTCTCTCTCGCTCCAGCTGTGTCTACAGAGAAGAAAGTTATCTGTCCATGGTAGTTAAACTCAGTTACTCAGTTTCACTCCAGCAGCTTTCCAGTTGGTCTAATTAAACATGATCCCCATTTCTCGGCGGCTCCTCTCAACTTGAGCAAATTAATTTGGAAATATCTATACTGAATGAATTAATGAAATGGAGAGAAATGATCCCTTTCTAATCCAAGTTGCTTGCCAAAGCATTAGCAGAGAACAATGTTATTTTATGTGTGTGTAAGAGAGAGTGTTAATGAAGGTGAGGCCAGGTAGCATTGTTGTGGCTGTTGTGTGCCTTCAAGTCATTTTGGACTAAGGGCGATTCTACCACAGAGTTTTTTTGAGGGCTGAGAGTGTGTGACTTGCCCAAGGTCTACCAGTGTGTTTTGATAGCTGAGCAGAGATTTGAACCCTGGTCTCCAGAGTTGTAGTCCAAACTATCACACTGGCTTCTCCAGGCAATATTAGAAAAGGTATATTGTGGTATGGGGTGGGTATGGTCCAGAGAATAGTCTTCTGCCGCCATTTTTTGGCTTCTCTGGGGCTCTGGAGAGCCATTCTGTGAGCCTACAAGTGATAATTTTTTTGGCTCCTTTTTATTCTAAAGTAAAGCTGTTTTAGGGTGAAGATCCCCCATAACAGCTTGGAAGAACCCCAACAAGTATGTGTGGGGCTTTTGGCTACATTAGTTGTTGTGCCTTCAAGTTGTTTCTGACTTATGGCAACCCTAAGGCGGACCTATCATGGGGTTTTCTTGACAAGTTTCTTCGGGAGGGGGTTGCCTCTGAGGCTGAGAGTATATCATAGAATCATAGAATCATAGAATCATAGAGTTGGAAGAGACCACAAGGGCCATCCAGTCCAACCCCCCTTCTGCCATATAGGAACTCCCAATCAAAGCATCCCCAACAGATGGCCACCCAGCCTCTGTTTGAAAACCTCCAAAGAAGGAGACTCCACCACTCTCCAAAGAAGCAACATCTTCCACTGTTGAACAGTTCTTACCGTCAAGAAATTCTTCCTAATGTTGAGGTGGAATCTTTTTTCTTGTAGTTTCCATTCATTGTTCTGTGTCCTATTCTCTGGAGCATCAGAAAACAAGCTTCCTCCATCCTCAATATGACACCCCTTGAAATACTTAGAAGCAGAGAGGTGAAAGAGACCCCAAGAAGGGCCATCCAGTCCAACCCCATTCTGCCATGCAGGAACTCCCAATCAAAGCATCCCCGACAGATGGCCATCCAGCCTCTGCTTAAAGACCTCCAAGGAAGGAGACTCCACTACTCTCCGAGGGAGAAATGTGTTCCACTGTCGAACCGCCCTTACTGTCAGGAAGTTCCTCCTAATGTTGAGCTGGAATCTCTTTTCTTGCAGCTTGCACCCATATGACTTGCCCAGCGTCATCCAGTGGGTTTACACAGCCAGCTGGGATTTGAACCCTGGTCCCCAGAGGCCCAGTCCAGTGCTCAAACCACTACACCACTCTGGATCTCAGTTGGCTAAATACTCTCAGTTTTTTGGCCGCATTTTGGGGAACAGTGGTCCAGTGGTCACAGGATACTTTGGGTTTCCTAGGGGTTATGCTAGATCCTCTAAATGGCCAAATGAATGATGTGGGGGTCCAATCCCCCCCCCCATGGTACAATCGGGGGGGGGGAATAAAACGAGAAGAGGAATTTGGATGCTCTGAGGTCTGGAACGGAGAAGGACCAACAATTCACCTGGGAAGAAAGGACCACCTTTCCTTGACTAGTCTGACTGGGAATGATGGAAGGCAGAGGATGATGTTTTGGAGAGAGACAGAGGAAGAAACAGGCCTTTGTTGTTGGAAAGTTTCTCTTTGTGTGTGCTGAATGTTGGCTTTACCCATGATGTTGATAATTTCCATCCAGTCAACTCCCACCTATAAAAAAAGATCCAGCATGGTGTAGTTGTTGGAGTGTTGGGCTTTGGAGACCAGGATTCAAATTCCCAGCTTGGCCACGAAATCCATTTGGTGACCTTGGGCAAGTCACACGCTCTCAGCCTCAGAGGAAGGCAATAGCAAGCCTCCTCTGAACAAATCTTAACAAAACAAAACAACCACCCCATGATAGGTCACCCTTAGGGTCCCCTTAGGGTCACCATAAGTCAGAAATGACTTGAGACTTCCAAGAGATCCTCAGGTCTTGCAAATTCTGGGCAGCACCCGTGGCTTCCTTGCTTGAGTTAGTCCACCTGTAATGCCATCCTCCTCTTTTCCTGCTGCCTTCCGCTATACCAGGAGTTATTGTCTTTTCCAATGAGTCATGTCTCCTCATAATATCTCCAAGATATGACAGTCTCAGTATAGTCATCCTGGCTTCTTGGGAGAGTTCAGACTTGATTTGCTCTCAAGCCGATTCATTTGTCTTTTTAGCAGTCCACAGTATTTACAGAACTCTCCTCCAGCATCACATTTCAAATGAAACGATGCTCTTCGCTGTACTTTCCCATATTTCAGGGATGAAAAGTGGGACACGTAACATCAGAGTGTGCTCAAGGTGGCAAAAGTTGTAAGCGGGGAAGAACAGAAGAGTTCGGAGAGGATGCAGCAGTTTGCTTTTGCTTGCAAGGGAAGGGCAAGATCTTGCTCCCGGCCGGCAAGTTTGCAGCAACTGAAGTAAGCTGGGGACAGAGGGGCAAAGTGGGGAGAGGAGAGAGAAACCAAGACATTTTAAAAGCAGTTGAAAAACTGGGATGGCAAAGGATTAATCAGGAAAGTTGAGAATACTTTCCCTCTGGCATTTTTGTAAGAGAGAGGAACAGTTCCAAAAAAACCTCATGTTGGTATATCATTTTCTTAAAACATTTCCCCCCAGTGTGTCATGAGACACACAGTGTTGTTGTCAAGGATTGGAAAATCCCTGGATTGCAGAATGAAAGGGACCCATTTTGTCACAAACAGTTGCTGGTGTGTGTGGAGGGGGGATTGCAATAAATTACCGGTAGACAATGCCGAATGTCCTTCCTTTGGCAAATAGAGAGCCTAAGTTGTTGCTGAAAGAAAAATGGCAATTTCCATATTACTTGGGCTGATCTGATAACTTCTGCAAGGCAATTTGTACAAGTCTTCCCTTGACTAGGTCAAGTCCTTTTGGCCTAGCAAAATAGTTATGCATTCTCTACAATGATGTGCACCTTAAAAACATCCTATCCTGCAAACTATCAGACTTTCAAAGTAATAAGTAATACAGTTACCTGCAACAATTTCCTTTTCTGGAGGTGGGTTAATGAAGGTGTAACCAAGTTACATCTAGTGTTGTGTCTTTCCTGGAGGAGGTCTCCTTAAATAAAGAAGGAGAAGTCGTAGCCAGAGATGGCTGACAGCCATGTTGGGAGTATCTTACAGAGATACAATTAAAATAATAGGGGGAAAAGAACAATTTAAAACTATAGAAGAATTACAAAGGGAAGAATACAAATACAATGGCTATTACACCTTCAACTAAAAGAAAGATTCTCCATCTTAAGTAAACTACACCAAGTTAATGAGGCCAGCTGGGCTAGTTTATTAGGCAATATTTTATCACCCCACTTGATCAGTTTGGAGAAAACATCATAGATGGAGCAGATTTAGATTCAGAGGAAGGAGGAGTGAAGATCAGAGGAAGGAATATCATAAAATCATAGAATAGAATCATAGATTCTTAGAGTTGGAAGAGACCTCAAAGGCCATCCATTCCAACCCTCCATCTGCCATGCAGGAACTCTCAATCAAAGCACCGATGACAGGTGGCCACCCAGCCTCTCTTTAAAAACTTCCAAAGAAGGAGACTCCACCACCCAACGGTATCAATTATCTAAGTAAGATATGCAGATAACACCAGCCTCTTGGGAGAAAATAGCAAAGACGTCGAGTAATTACAGCCAGCCCTTCATTTTCGCGGGGGATCTGTTCTGGACCCCCTCCATGAAAACGGAGACTAGCTGATACTCTAGCCCAGGGGTAGGCAACCTTTCCCCTTTAAGGGCCGAGGGACTTCAGCTCCCAGAAGCCTCAGCCATGTTGGCCAATAGTCCCATGTTGGCCAATAGCTCCTGGGATTCTGGGAGCTGAAGTCCCTCGGCCCTTAAAGGGGAAAGGTTGCCTACCCTTGTTCTAGCCCCATAGGCTTGAATGGGCGCGCACCATTGACCTTAACAGAGGTTGCCCCTCCATGAATATTCAGAACCATGGATCTCAAGTCCACAAGAACCGAGGGGCGTTGTACTAAACAAAGTCAAAGAGGAAAGTGCAAAGGCGAGCTTAATGCTGAATGTTAAGAAAAGAAGAACAATGACCATGGAAAACCTACATAAATTCAGCTTAGATGATAAAGGAATCAAAATAGCAAAAACGTTCCCATACCTTAGGTCAATCATTGATCAGAACAGAGATTGCAGTCAAGGAATCAAAAGAAGACTAGGAATGGGAAGGGCAGCTATGAAAGATTTGGACAAGATCCTAAAGAGTAAAGATATACAACTTAGCACTAAAATTACAATCATCCAAGCCAATTGAATTCCCCATCACTGTATACGGATGTGAGAGCTGGACAGCGAAGAAAGCAGATAGGAAGAAAATTAATTGATTGGCAATGTGGTGAGGGAGAATTTTCATTATTTATTTTATTTCTATCCCACCATTCTCCTGTCGAAAGGGACCCAAGGGACCCAAGGCAGCTCACAAATCTAAAAACATATTACAATAAAATAATTAAAATATCATCTAAAAACAATATAAAATTACAGACATTAAAACCACCCTAAAACCATGATACCCACCCTATATAACAAAGACCCAAGCCACCCCATGATTATACATTAAACGCCTGCCTGAATAAAGCCGTTTTTGCTTGCTGACTAAAGGCAAGCAAAGAGGGGGCCAGCCTTGCTTTTCGTGGAAGGACATTCCAAAGGGCAGGAGCAGCCACCGAGGAGACCCTGGATGGCCAAAAAGGCAAGCAAATGGGATCAAGTCTGAAATCTCTCTAGAAGCCAAGATGGTGAAACTTGTGCTATTCAACATCTTTATCAATGACTTGGATGAAGGAATAGGAGGCATGCTTATCAAATTTGCAGATGACATCAAATTAGGAGGAGTATAGCTAATAACCCAGAGGACAGGATGAACATTCAAAATGATCTTAATAGATTAGAAAGCTAAGCCAAAGCTAACAAAATGAATTTCAACACAGAGAAATGTAAGGTACTGCACTTTGAGCAAAAAAATGAAATGCATAGATACAAGATGGGGACACCTGGCTTAAGGAGACCTATATGTGTGAAAGGGATCTAGGAGTCCTAGTAGACCACAAGTTGAACATGAGTCAACAGTGTGATGCCGCAGCTAAAAAGGCCAATGCAATTTTAGGCTGCATTAGTAGGAGTACAGTATCTAGATCAAGGGAAGTAATAGTGCCACTGTATTCTGCTTTGGTCAGGCCCCAACTGGAATAATACTGAGTCCAGTTCTGGATGCCACAATTCAAAAAGGATGTGGAGAAACTGGAGCGTGTCCAAGGAGGGCCACTAAAATGGTGAAGGGTCTGGAAACCATAAAGCCCTATGAGGAGAGACTTAGGGAGCTAGGTATGTTTAGCCTGGAGAAGAGAAGGTTAAGAAGTGATATGATAGCCCTCTTTAAATATTTGAATGGATGTCATATTGAGGATGGAGAAAGCTTGTTTTCTGCTGCTCCAGAGAATAGGACACAATGGAGCAATAGATGGAAGCTAAAGGAAAAGAGATTCCACCTCAACATTAGGAGGAACGTCCTGACAGTAAGAGCTGTTTGACAGTGGAATAGACTTCCTTGGAGAGTGGTGGAGTCACCTTCTTTGGAGGTCTTTAAACAGGTATGCATTGATTGAGAGTTCCTGCATGGCAGGGTGGGTTGGACTGGATGGCCCTTGTGGTCTCTTCCAACTCTCTGATTCTATGAGGTGGTTGTACTTTAGCCAGATCATGAGAAGGCACGAACCATTAGAAAAGACAATGATGCTAGGAAAGGTGGAGGGCAATAGAAAAGGAGGAGGACCTTATGCCAGATGGATAGATTTGATAAGTCATTGATAAAAAAAAACCCATGGCACCCTGCTAGTCTCTTCTCTTCAGGATGAAGAGAAGCCATGGGTGAGCTTCCATCTTCATAGTCTACCATACGAGATTTTTTTTTGGGGGGGGGTTAGTGATTAGAGCCTAAATCTAACTTTTAATCCCAATGAGAGTTAGATGCATTGGATGAATGGGGATTTTGGAAGTCAACACTTATGTACATTTCATGCTTAGTTCAGTATGAAGCGGTATAGAAATGTAAATGCTATTGCTATTGCTATTGATTCAATGGTTCTACATTTAGGCCATAGAAGATAGATTTAGGCCATAGAAGATGGATGGGAATCCTGCAGCCCCCAGATATTGTTGGACTGCAACTCCCAACAACCGAAACAGCAGAGCCAGTGGTGAAGAACTATGGGAGATGCAGTCAAACAATACCCGAGAGACTGCATGATTCCCAACCTTGTTGTAGTTTCAGAACATTAGATGTGGACAGGTAGATTTCACTTCTTAAATGCGTACTGACTAGTCTGTCCCCAGTAATTTGTAAAAAATATGAAGAAAATGTGCAGACTTGGCAAGGGATTAGCATCATATGCAAATCAGGCTTCTCCCATTTGGAGGATAGGAATAAGGTGACCCTCAGTCTGAAGTGGATTATATCCATCAACGTACTTTACATACCTGCCAAAAGCCCAGATCCCTCTCCTGCAATGTGGGGAACATGTGTGCGGATCATGTTGGCACAGCTGCTATTACGTATTTTTTTAAAAACTGATAACCACAGCGCTTTTTAAATACATCAGCTGCATTTAACTCCACATGTCTCTTTCCACCCACGCTGCCTCCTCGAAAATATCTGAAAAGGTGTTCCTGGAATGGCGTCTGCCTTTCAGAAATCTGAAGGTTTAATCCTTCTGCAATTCATTGGGTAAATCCAAGATATTCAGGTATTTATCAAGCAGCTGCAGAGAGGACTCACATATTTTTTTTTCCATTCTCCATTTGAATAGATTCAACGTGGAATGGAAACCTCAGCGGGATAGGACTGTACCACATGGAAGAGTCCTGACTGGAGGCACTTACAGGGAATCTATATCAGAGCTCATATAATTGAAACAGCTTCATTGGCTACCAATTTGTTTCTGGGCGACATTCAAAGAGTTGCTTGTGACCGATTAAGCCTTTGTGTTGTTGTCGTTTGCCATCAAGTTGATTTTGACTTGCGTCAATATTATGTTTGAGTGCTGGGCTCTGACTGGAGGCCAGGGTTTGATTCCTACTTTGGCCGTAAAACCCACTGGGTGATCTTGGGCAAGTCACATGCTCTCAGCCTCAGGGGAAGGCAACGGCAAACTTCCTCTGAACCAGTCTTTTGCTTTAGAGTTGCCATAAGTTGAAAACAACTTGAAGGCACACAACAACAATATACATATACATATTTGTGTATATATATATATATATATATATATATATATATATGTGTGTGTGTGTGTGTGTGTATCAATGCCCCTTGTGGCTTTTTCCAACTCTCTGATTCCACACCTACCTGGTTGGCCAACCCAATCCTGCCTTCCCTTATCACCCCATGCTCTTGGTCCAAGCTTCCATGACATAATGGATGTTTTGTGTTGATTCTAATATGGAACGGATTAAGTGTTTCCTATTTTTGCTTGCAAGGACTACGCATGGGCCTAGAAGCAAAGTTTGGGGACAGTGACTTGGTTTAGGTTTCTGGGATCTGAAGTCCAGCTAAGTCCATTTTTCCAAGTGCCACCGATAAGCTAGAGCGCAGAGTCAGGGATAGCAAGCAGGCAGAGCAAATTGGACCTTGTGCGTGGATCTGAAACAATGAGGGAGATCTTTTGCCGGAGGTCTTTCATAGCAGAAGAATTTTGCAAGGCTTTGGTGTTGTTTTGCTAAATGCCTATGGGGATTCTCCCCACTTGATCCGCACAAAAGTTTAATTCCTGGTGAGACTTTCTTAGCATGCTCCTCGCAGTAGCTCCTCATTGCTATTTATTCCTTGGACACGATCCATTTTATTCATGCCTGTTCCTTCTCCACCTTCTTTCGAAACTAGCCTCCCTGGGAACCCATACCTGCTGTAATTATACTTCAGCATTGTTTGCACTCCTGGTAATGCTCCATAATTTTCTGCATAAGCCCCTCTGGCTGGTGCTTTTGCATGCTAATTTATGTTCTCTAAGAAACCCACTGGGAGGAGGATTTGGGTTGGCAGGATGGAATCGGGCAAGAGAGAGACCAAATTAATGCACTCCATCCCTATCATGCATTTCTCCAGATTTTTGTCTCTTTGTACCTGGAAGTTCAGGTGACCCTGGATTTCAAAGAATCATAGAATCCTAGGATCCCTAGAAGGAATCATAAAGGGCATCTAGTTCAGCCTCTTCTCTTGCAGCAACACATTTGGCCCTCCGTATCTGCAGATTCCTTATTTGCAGATTCAACCATCCATGGCTTGAAAATGTTTAAAAATATATATAAATTCCAAAAAGCAAGCCTTGATTTTGCCATTTTATATAAGGGACACCATTTAACCATGCCATTGTGTTTAATGGGATTTGAGCATCCATGGATTTGGATATCACCAGGGGTCCTGGAACCAAAACCCAGCAGATACCAAGGGACCACTGTACACAACTGCAACACTCTTGAGAGATTGCCATCCATCACCTCTTTAAAGACCTCCGAAGCAGGAGACTTCTCTGAAGTGTCCTGTTCTTCATCCTGTAAGAGTCAAACAACTCTTACAGTCAATAAGTTCTTCCCAGTATTTAGGTGGGATCCCTGTTTTTGTAGTTGGCATCCATTGGTTTGTGTTCTGGTCTCTGGAGTTGCAGAAAACATATTCCCACCATCTTCTGTGTGACATCCCTTCAGATATTTAAAGATGGCTAAATCATGTCACCTCTCAGTCTTGTCTTCTCCAAGCTAAACATGCCCAGTTCCCTTGCTTGTTCCTCCTAAGGCTTGCTTTCTAGATCTTTGATCATCTTGGCTGCCTTCCTCTTTGTTGTCGCCGTTGTCACACTGGCTGGGTTATTTATTTATTATTCTACTTATGTTCCATCTTTCTTCAAGTGTGCTTTCATGTCCTTTCCAACTTATGGTGACCCTATCCTGGGGTTTTCTTGGCAAGATTTGTTCAGAGGTGGTTTGCCATTGCCTTCCCCTGAGGATGAGAGAGTGTGCCTTGCCTAAAGTCACCCACTGGGTTTCATGGTCAAGTTGGGAATCGAACCCGGGTCTCCAGTCGTAATCCAGTGCTTGAACACTACGCCATACTGGCTTTTTACTTGAATGAAAGTGGGGAAGTTATCCACCACACATACAGCCTCCCAAGTAGTTCATGCAAACTGTATTTCCGACTGAGTTTTAGCCATAAAATGATAAAATATCGGAGTTGGAAGGGAACACAAAGGCCATCTAGTTTAACCCCCTGCCATGTAGGAACACAGTTAAAATACTTGTGAAAGAAGCCCACTCAACCTCTGTTAAAAGACCTCCAAAGATGGAGAGTCCATCACCCTCTGAGAAAGTCTATTCCACTGTTGGAAAGCTCTTACAGTCAAACTTGGCAAAGTTTAGGTGGAATCTCTCTTCTTGGAATTTGAATCCGTTGCTCCATGTCCTCGTCTTTGCAGCATCAGAAAACAAGGTGGCTCCATCTTCTCCATGGCATCTCTTCAGATGTTTAAGTATCTCTCCAGATATTTAAAAGATGGCTATCATGCCAACTCTCTCTCTTTGCACATCTCATGGCTTTCAGAGCAGGATCTCGAAATTTAAATCCCTGCTTTTGCTTTGGTGCAATCAGTTTCCGATTGTTTTCATGGTTGGATGTGTTCCATTATTGCTGTTGTTGTTCTTTTAAATTGTGGCTGATTAGGTGATGAAAGGTTTTCAGACGGAAGTGTTTTGGAGAGATACGAGCATCTTGAAGTGAAGAGCTTAGCAATCTTATTAGGGGCATTTTCTTATTCTTGACAAGGAGACGTGTTTCTATATAGTTAGATAACCCTGTTGAGGAAATGGTCAGCTGAAAGGAGAGATACATATTATTAAGCAATTTGCAACTTGAAAATTTTGCAAAACAACAACAACAACCCAGCAGTTTTGCAGGGCAATCATTTTGCACAAAATTTCTACACAGTATTTAGTACACAAAAATTTGTGGCTGGGGTCTTCCGTAGATTTGTAGTCCCCCCTCCCCCAGTAACATCTTTTCAGCGCTTTCCTGGCTTGAGTCCCTTGACATAGGGTACATCAACACTATAGAAATAACACAGTTTGACACCACTTTAAGTACAGCAGCTTCATCCTATGAAATACTGGGGTTTGTAGTTTCACAAAGGTCTTTAGTCTTCTCTTGCCAAAGCATGCTGATGCCTCACAAAACTACAAATCCCAGGATTCTGTAGGATGGTGCCATGGCAGTTAAAGTGGTGTCAATTTGCATTATTTCTACAGTGTAAACACACCCTTTAGTGGTGTAATTCTGTAATGTGAAAAGGGGGCTGAAGATTGGGCTTCTTGGAGGTCACTCATTTGTGGAGTTGCCATAAGACTAAGCTGACTTGCTAGCAAATATCAACAAGAACAACAACAACAACAACAACACATGCACACGCAAGGGCAGAACGTCCCAGTCACCTATTACAGCCCTGAGTTTGCAAGACCTGAGCAGGGCTTAGAGAACAGGGTCTCTTGGAGGTCTCTCATTCATGGAGTTTCCATAAGTCCAAGCTGAACTGACAGCAAACAACATTAACAACACACTCACACTGCATAACATCACTGAGACCTATTTCAGCCCTGTGTTTGCAAGACCTGAGCAAGGCTGAATCTTTGGAGGTCCCTCACTCAGAGGCCCACCATAAATCAAAGCCGTCTTGATGGGACATAGCAACAACAGTGGGAAGAGCTTGGAAACAGTTTCTGTGAAATTGCTGGGGATGCTGGGGTTCAGAATTGCAGGGGATGCTGGGATGCATTGCCAGTTCTGCTGCCTATCCCACATTTTATCACCCTATCTGTTCAACCTGTAGGCAGAAAATATCATATGTAAAGCAGGTTTAGATATGGAAGAAGGAGGAGTGAAGATAGGAGGAAGGGACATCAACAGTCTAAGATATGCAGATGACACAATAATACTAGCAAAAAACATCATGGACTTGGAACAATTACTAAGGAAGGGCAAAGATGAAAGCGCAAAGGCAGGACTAATGTTAAACATAAAGAAAACAAAAATAATGATCGCAGAGGATCTACCTAAGTTCAACCTAGATAATGAGGATATCAAAATGGTAAAAGATTTCCCATACCTTGGATCAAATATTGATCAGAATGGAGACCGCTGTCAAGAAATCAGAAGAAGACTAGGAATGGGAAGGGCAACCCATGAAAGAACTAGACAAAATCCTAAAGGGTAAAGCTATAACTCTGACCCCTAAAGTAAGGATAGCCCAAGCCATGTATGGATGTGAGAGCTGGACAGTGAAGAAAGCAGACAGGAAGAAAATTAATTCATTTGAGATAATGTGGTGCTGGAGAAGAGTCATGAGTTACCACAAATGATCAAAACGACAAACAAATGGGTCATAGAACAGATCAAACCTGAAATCTCCCTGGAAGCTAGGATGAAAAATCTGAGGCTATCATACTTTGGCCACATTTTGAGAAGGCACAATTCATTGGAAAAGACCATGATGCTGGGAACGGTAGAAGGCTCTAGAAAGAGAGGAAGACCGCATGTTGGATGGACGGACTCTATTAAGGAGGTCACAGGCCTGAGCCTGCAGGAACCTGAGCAGAGAAGGAAAGGATAAGGGGTCTTGGAGACGTCTCATTCACAGGTTCACCATGGGTCAAAGTCAACTTGAAGGCAGCAAACAACAAATTCTGCAAACAAAGTAAGTATATTGCCTGCTCTCCTTAAGGGAGCACTCAAACTCACTGAGCACAGGGCAGCCTTGAAAGGACTTGCGGATGCCAAGAAGCCATGGCTGGACACACACACACTTTCTCTCCTAGACTTTCAAATCTGCTCCAAGAATGAGCCCAGGAGAGGCATCCGGAAGGCAGCAAAACAAGAAGCTGCTCCCCAATTCTGTTTCATCTCCTCCCAGAGAACAGCTGGACCACAGACACCTAACTGGGTCAATTTAGACTGCAGCAAGTGATTCGCTTCTCATTTCCATCCCAAATTACCATTTAGGAGCAAACTGCCAGGCTCTGTTTCTTTCCCAGAGCCAGTCTGGCCAAGGGCCAGGGATTAAAATGAGATTTACAAACCGATCCTGTGGCCCAGTTAAACCCAAACTGAACTGTCGGGGACAAGGCTTAGATCGGTCACTTAGATCGTAAATGTAGACCGGTCACTTTTAACCTGAGGAAGGGAAGACACCATCCAGGCACTCCAGACACTTTAGGAAACGTGTGCATATTTTTTTTAATAAAATATTTTTATGAAACCAAGCGACCAAACAAACAAATACATGCTAATTTTCTATATCTAAAAAACATATAAGGAAAAACACATCTAACTAACAACAAAAGAAACTGAAGGGGGGAAAACCAACAACATACACACATTAAACAGGGCAGCAATGGCTTCCAGCATACCTGACTATGGTTCTTTTACATTACTTATCTAACTCCCCTTAGTTTATTCAAAAGTTAGTATAATAATTAGAATAATCTTTAAATCATACTGTAATACTGCAAGTTAGAGTCCTAACCGAGGTGTGTGTGTGTTGTGTGCCTTCAAGTCATTTCGGTTTTATGGTGACCCTAAGGCAACCCTATCATGGGGTTTTCTTGGCAGGTTTCTTCAGAGGGGGCACTATAGGTAGTGAGAAAGGTCCCCTGGACTTTTCATGAGTGTAAGAAGTGAGAAGCCCACCCACCCACCCATCCCTCTTTTCTTTTCTTTTCTTTTCTTTTGCCATGCACATTTCACTCGGAAAACTGCCATCCTTCTGAATTCCTCTGCATTCTCTATTGATCTTAACCTGCTACTTTGCCAGTTCTATGCAAATAAACACCTTCATGCAATATACATATAAACAGAGAGACAGAGAGAGAGAATGAGGATGAACCCAAGTTTTTGAAAAAATTGAAATGCAAATGAGCGTCTTGGGTGACTGGCATCATCTTTTCACCCGACGGCTCATTGCCTCCAATTTCCACCTCCCCAAATCAAGCTGTAACTCGGAGTGAACTGAAGGAGTAAAGTCGGTGATTAAAAACAAGGAGGGAGAGAAGGAAGGAAGATTGCAGCCCAAAGTCAACTGGCCAGGGTTCGGCTCAAATCCCTGGCTGTCAAAGTGGATCCGGCTTTTACCCTGCCTTCTCAATCAGAACTGCTAACTTCAACAGGACTGCCAACTTCAATATAAAACTCAGGCATCAAACAAATATTTAAAAGAATAAAATGGACACAATTATCATTTTGGAAAGGTGTGGTGTGTGTGCGTGTTATGCATAAGGGGGAGGGGAACTTGGGGTCTCCACCAACTGTATTAGCATCTTGAAATATCTGGGGAATTGCATAGCTCAAAGGACACTTGTAAGAGACTGGGTAACCACAGGATCTTTTTCACCTATGTATATCAGTACTAATGGGAGAGAGCTCCAGGTTTAAAGAAATAAAGAAGGTTTCATTTGGAAATCGAACACACACACACACACACAAAATAGCAACTCAAACAGACACACAATACAGAGCTAACCAAAAGGAAAGATGGAAATTGGATAGCAGAGGCTGAGAGTTGTAGAGGGGGATCATATTTACTAGTCCTGCAGAAGGGTCCACTGAAAGTGGGGTGTAGCTTAGGCAAAGTCCAAGGGCTACACAGCAAGTAAAGTAGACCCTCTGTGCACACACAAGGCTAGAGCTGGGACTGATATTTATATCTGATTTCTAGCCTCAAGGGACACTTGGGGATAGCTTGCAGTGAGAAAGGACCTGATGGTATTCGCATGTCCCCAACAATGGGTTTCCAGAATGTCTGGTGGTTTTAAATTCAGATTAACAAAACAGTGATTGGATTTAGAACAGACCAAAGGTAGATGGACAGGGAAGATGGCTGGGAAGATAGCAGAGGGTAGGTAGGAAAATTAGTCTTACTCACTGTGGTGCAATGAGACTTCCTTTCACTCTTCTTGGAAGAGGATATGCAGAAAGCCTGGGGGAGGATGGAGTGATCAATACACCCATGTAACCTTTACATGTCTTTGGGTCCACATTCCCTTCCCATGGGAAATTTCCGTGTGTGTGTGTGTGTTTAACACACATATATATAATTTTTATTAACACAATTATATATAAATAAAAATAGAAAAACAAATAATAACAAAAATTACTGATACTTTGTTTTATTGTCAAGATCTTTCCCCCCAACATATATTGTCTTATCAAATTTCTGTCTGGAACTGTCTGGAACTGTCTGGAACTGTTGTTTCAGTTATCTTACCCCCAGAATTTTTTTGGCTAGATTTCCTCAAGATAAGCTTGTACCACCTTCCCATCTAGCCTTGCTAGTGTTTCTTCTAAATCACACAATCTTCTATATGTGAATTTTAATATGAGGAAATAAATAAATAAATCACACAATCTTCCTAAAACTATGACAATTATCTCCTTGATCTTTCTACCTGTTTTGAGTTTTAGTGGTTATCTCCTTGTTGTTGTTGCCCTATTTTAAAACTAACGCCCATCTTAATGTTGCCTGTGTGGGGAAGTATATAGTCCTTATTTACCCATTGGCTAATAACGGCTCCATCCCATCTTAATATACCCTCATGTTTCTACATATTAATCATTCTTCAGATGCTAGCTCTCAAATGCAATCATTTTTCTTTCCAAAATAACAGAACTGGTTTCCAGGCTTCATCAGCCTTCTCTGTAGATTTAGCTTTGAATCATTATGTATGTCTGTCCATCTCCACTGAAATTTCCCTGTGTTTGAAAGGTCGTCATGATGTCTTAAAACATGTCTGGCTCTATATATGAGAAATATGAAAATATGGAGAGCCTCATATATACCGTAATGCAGGAATGCAAGGTGTGCTAACTGGGTGTGAAGTGGATAGAGAACCTTCCCTCACCTGCCATCGAAAATGGTGCAACCTCTTCCAGAAATCAGGGCTCTACCACATTCTTCTTCTCCATAAGCAATGGAAGGTGCTGAACTCTGTCCACTAAAATAAGTACAGCACGTTGGAAAGCTCCTTTGCAAAGCTACCCAAAATGTGGAGTGAATTCACTATAAAAGGCTGACTGGGGGTCCAAAACACACTGCAGAAATAATGCAGTTTTAAAAAAAATAGCTTTTATTGTTGCAATTTAAAAATACATCCAATATCACAATCCAACTTCAATGACAGAGGACAACATATACACAATGCTCAAATTAACCAACCAACCAACCAACAAGACAAACTAACGCAAAGCTGCCTCAAACAGTAATTAACTAAGAATAGAAAAACAACCGTTATCCATCTTACACATCTAGTTTCATTTCAGCCTTTTATCCTTTCTTTCTTTCAACCTTTCATCCTTTCTTTCATCCTTTACTTACTTTCTTTCCTTACCTATTCACACCTTCATCTACTTCCTTAAACATTCTTACTATATCTTTCTCTATCTCTGATTTCTTTCCCACCTACTTTCTTCTTATTCTTAACTACATATATTTGAATCATTTATCTTTCCAAGCATACCAACTTCTCACTTACTTCACTGGATTGTATGTTGTACTTTGGTGTCCTTCCTTGTTTACATATTTTATCTTGGTCTTTTTGTAAACCTCTTTGACTCTTTGTGTTGTTGATCTGCTTGTGTAAATCTTATGTATTGAATTGTACAACTTAGGTTAGAGTGTTGTCCTAGTACGATGTAGAAATAATGCAGTTTAAGACCGCTTTGACTGCCCTGGCTCAATGCTAGAGACTCCTGGGAACTGTAGTTTTGTGAAACATTCAGACTTCTCTGTCAGATATCTGTGGTGCCATGATAAACTACAATTCCCACGATTCCCTAGCACTGACCTAGCCACAGCAGTCAAAGTGGTCTCAAATTGGATTATTTCTGCAGTGTGCCTTAGATCAAGGAAAGTCTGGTACTTATGAATAGAATCATAGAATCATAGAGTTGGAAGAGACCCCAAGGGCCATCCAGTCCAACCCCTTTCTGCCATGCAGGTACTCTCAATCAAAGCACCCCTGACAGATGGTCATCCAGCCTCTGTTTAAAGACCTCCAAAGAAGGAGACTCCACCACTCTCCAAGGTGCTAGTCCTCTTCCCCCCCATAGGTTCAGTACTTTGGATAGCTCCTCCAGATCTAAAACCAGGAGGAAATTTACCATTCCAGTAATGTCCGGAGCAGTGATAGTTCCTCAGTGGCCTGCTTTCAACCACAGGCTTCAAGGACACAACTAACATTTTTCTCTCCTGCCCCTATTCACTGTACCATTTCATGACTTTGAATTTGATTATATATTCCTGCATTGTTTATGTGGCACACAATAACAGCAAGAATGAATTCCTGTATTAAATACACCCTAGGCATGTGCAGTTCTGGATTTGAAAGTCCAAATATCTACTCCGTTGACATGAGTCAATGTTATGATGCAGCGGTTAAAAAGGCCAATGCAGTTCCGAGCTGCATCAACAGGAGTATAGTGTCCAGGTGAAGGGACGTAGCAGTGCCACTCTATTCTGCTTTGGTCAGGCCTCACCTGGAATATTGTGTCCAGTTCTGGCCACTACAATTTGAGAAGGATGTGGACAAGCTGGAAGGTGGCCAGAGAAAGGTGACCAAAATGGTGAAAAGTCTGGAAACTAAGCTTTGCAAGGAATGGTTGAGGCAGCTAGGGATGTTTAGCATGCAGAAGAGAAGACTGAGATGTGACATGATAGCTGTCTTTAAATATTCGAAAGGCTGTCATATGGAAGAAAGAGGAAGCTTGTTTTTTACTGCTCCGGAAACTAGGCCATGAACCAACAGATTAAAATGACAAGAAAAGAGATTCTACCTAAACTTTAGGCAGAACATCTTGGCTGTAATTTTGACATTGTAATGCATTGGAGGGTGGTGGACTCTCCTTCTTTGGAGGCCTTCAGACACAGATTGGATGGCGTTCTTTCAGGAGTGTTTCAATTATCTATTCCTTCATGGCAGGGGGTTGGACTAGGTGACCCTTCTGGTCCCTTTTGGCTCTAAGATTCAATGCAGGTAATAGAGGCTTGGTGGATATATTGCTCTTTTTCCTTTACTATTTTGAGAGCCAGTGTGGCATAGTGAGTGGTTTGAGTGTTGGACTGTGGCCCTGGAGACCAGGGTTCGATTCCTGGGTGACGCCGGGTGACCTTGAGCAAGCCGCACACTCTCAGCCTCAGAGGAAGGCAATGGCAAACCTCCGCTAAACAAATCTTCCCCAGAAAACCCAAGGATAGATCCGTCTTAGGGTTGCCATAAGTTGGAAGTGACTTGAAGGCACGCAACACACATGCACACACACACATTTCTTTAATTAAGGAGACTCTTATATTTATAAGAGGTGAATTTAATTCTGGTTAGAAATCTGTGTGTGACGGCAAGTGAACTTTCCTTAGACTTTGATAGGGTTTGTTTTTTTTCTTTGAAGAGTTATAAGGTGGGGAAATTGAAATATGCTTGGAGATTTTGATAATCCTCTTGTCAGGGATGAGACATATTGCTTGCAGAGGTGCTGTGCTTTCTCTAGGAGAGATTGCATTATGCTGCCCTCCTTATCCCGCGCTAACATCATTTCCGCAGATAGTGGTAATGTAGTTACATTGCATCGCACATCTATTACACGGCGCGGTTGCTTAAATTGAGGTCAGCGCAAGGGAAAGCCTTGGCATTTCAATGCTTTGGGCCATTCATCATTGTTTGGCTAAGGAAAGAGTTGCAAGAGATATATATGTTCATAATCATATCAGAGCCGTGGGTGGCTTGCTAGCGTTTCGAGGGAAGGCATTTACGGCTGTCGTTTTGAGGGGCTTGTTAATTAACTTTGCACCAAGGGATTTGCATTGCAACCTGGTTCACTGGAACCAGAGGTACTGAAATTAAATGGGCCTCTTTGTTTGTGGATTTATTTAATATACCATAAAACAGAATTAAAAGGTGCCTGTTAAGGAATGGCGTAAAGCTGCCTTCCCCAACCCAGGTCCCTCCAGGGATCCTTTCACATAAAGCATTTATAGCACTGTGATTCCACTTTAGCTACCATGGCTGCACCTTATGGTACCCTGAGAGTTATAGTTTCATGAGGCACTGGTGCTCTCTGGCTGAGAATTCAAAACTGTTGTTGTTGTGTTCCTTCGAGTCATTTCTGATTCATGGTAACCCTAAGGCAAGCCTATTACAGAGTTTTCTTCATTCAGAGTTTCTCCCCCTCACTGCTTCCCTCTGAGGCTGAGAGAGTGTGACTTGCCTAAGGTCACCTAGTGGGTTTCTATGCCTGAGCTGGGATTTGAACTCTGGTCTCCAGAGTCCTAGTCCAGTCCACAAACCAGTACACCATGCTGGCTCTATTCTAAATCCTAAATGCCCCTCCCTAAACTACAGATCCCAGGATTCTATTGTATTTGGGAGGTTAAAGTAGAATCTATGTGTGTCATTGTGCAGAGTAAAAGGGCCCTACATTTTTTGGACCACAGTTCCCATTGGCTCCAGCCAGAATGGCTGATGGACTGGGGATGATGGGTGTGGTGTTCCACAACTTCATAGAATCAGAGAGTTGGAAGAGGTTACTAGGTTCAACTCCCTGCTAAGTGCAGGATTTTCAGAGGCATTGAGATGGGGCAAGGCAGGTAGATAATATTAATAGTGGTAGAATTAGAATATATTATAATGTAATCGTAGAAGAGGAGAATTGGGGAACAAGAGAGCCACCATGGTGTAGCAATAGCAATAGCAAGTACATTTCTATACCACTTATCGGTGCACTTAAGCACTCCTTAAGGGGTTCACAATATGTAAGCCAATTGCCCCCAACAAATTGGGGACTCATTTTACCAACCTCAGAAAGATGGCAGGCTGAGTTGACCCTGGAGCCCCTGGCTGGGTTCGAACGCACAACCTAGCGAATGTGAGTGAGTGGCTGCAGCACCAGCATCATACAAAGTATAATACAGTATATATATATATATATATATATATATATAAAATACACTTGTCCCTCCACATTTGCAGCTTTAACTTTTATGGATTTGATTGTTCGTGGATTTTATTAATATGTTCTGTCTAGGAATATCTAGGTCCTCCAGCACAACTCACTGGTCAACTTTAACCAAATGTCCCACTGCAGGACCTAGAGCCGTGCTGGCGAACCTATGGCATATGTTCCAGAGATGGCATGCAAAGCCATTTTCCCTGGCACATGGAGCAGGTAAGAGGAGGAAAAGGGGCATGCTTGTTCCTCCTCCTCCTAGCTGTCCCAGGCCTTTAGCTGCCTCCTGAGGAAGGTGTAGGGTGGGAGAACTCCCACCCCAGAAGTCCCATTCCCCCCCAGAAGTCCTGCCTCCGGCATGGGGTAACATGTTTAGTCTAGGCATTCGGTGCCTACATGGTTCGCCATCACTAACCTAGAGATTCCTAGAGAGAAGTCTTCACTAGGCATTTATAGCTCCTCCAGCGCAATTCTATGGTCAGTGTCTGGCAGATGTTGACCACAGAGTTGCCCTGGAGGACCTAGAGATTCCTAGAGAGAACCATCCACAAGGTATTTATAGCTCTTCCAGCACAATTCTATGGTCAATGTCTGGCATTTGTTGACCACAGAGTTGCCCTGGAGGACCTGGAGATTCCTAGAGAGGTGTTCTCTCAACTAAAAACATAGTGTTTTTGCTATTTGCAGTTTTCCCACATTCACGGTGGTCCTGTGCCCCAAACCCCAGCAAATGTGGGGGGAGGAGTGTATAACAAAGTATAATACACTACTGGCATTATATTACAGTCAGCCTGCCGTATCCACAGATTTTTTTTATCCACGGATTCAAGCATCCACGGCTTGAAAATATTCCAAAAAAGTATAAATTCCAAATAGCAAACCCTGATTTTCCATTTTATACAAGGAACACCATTTTACTGTGTCATTGTATGTAATGGGACTTGAGCATCCATGGATTTTATATATATTATATATAATATATAAATTATACATTATACATAGGTGTAGTGGCTTGAGTGTTGGACTAAGACTCTGAGGACCAAGGTCTGAATCCCTGTTCAGCCATGGAAACCCATTGGGTGACCCTGGACAGGTCACACTCTCTCAGCCCCAGAAGAAGGCCATGGTGGCAAACTTACTTGGAAGAAATCTGGCCAAGAAAACGGTTGGAGAGAGTTGACAGCATTGTCTAATGACTGGAGTGTTGGACTAGGCCTGTGGGAAACCAGAGTTCGAATCCCCACAGAGCCATGATAACCGAGTGGGTGACTCTGGGCAAGTCACACTCTCTCAGCCTCAGAGGAGAGCCATTGGGCATATCCTCCTCTGAAGAAATCTGGCTAAGAAATTCCTAGGAAAGGGCTGCTGCAGCTTGGTATGAGCTTGAAGGTTCATAACAACAGCACTGAAACAGACTGTTGTTTAGACATGCTTCTCTTTTCTGCACACATGTGCTGAACACACTGGAACATGAAAGCATCGAGGAAATGAAGGAGCCCTGGAAACGGTGCAAAGCTGATGGTGCAATTGTTAGCAAGGCATTGTTAGCAGAGCACAGTTCTCTCCATGCTCCGCGGAGGAGTAGGGCTATCTATCTCTTCCCCTTAACCTCTTTCCAAAGCAAATGGATTTCACACTTCCCCCTCTCAGATCAGTATCTGAGTCCTGAGAGAACATTGCAAGGAAAAATGTACGGTGTGATAATAGACGCATAGGAAAACAAACACAATTTCTTCCCTGCAGTTGGGCAGTTTCAAAACACTCATATGTCACTACTGAATCTCTCTCTCTCTCTCTCTCTCTCTCTCACACACACACACACACACTTTACTAGATCTGAAATCACACTTCCACAGTGATCCAACTGAGAGTGGTGCTGCCAGTAGGCTCCAGGTATGAATTCATGGTGCCAGTGATAATAAAGAGTCTGCAACCCACCAAGCCCTTTGAGGAACGGCTCAGGGAGCTGGGTATGTTTAGCCTGGAGATGAGAAGGTTAAGAGGGTTCCCAATTGGCAAATGGTCCAGACAAGACTGCAATCCTTTCACCCGATCTATAACACTTGTATGCAGAACATATTATAAGAAAAGCAGGCTTGGACACAGAAGAAGGAGGAGTGAAAATAGGAGGAAGGAATATCAACAATCTAAGATATGCTGACAACACCGTAATACTAGCAGAAAACCTCGCAGACCTGGAACACCTCCTAAGGAAGATCCAAGAAGAAAGTGCAAAGGCAGGCTTAATGCTGAACATCAAGAAAACAAAAATAACGACCACCAAGGAAGACCTTCACAAGTTCAACCTAGACAATGAAGAAATAGAAACAGTCAAAGAATTCCCATCCCTGGGATCAAACATGGATAGAAATGGGGACTGCAGTCAGGAAATCAGAAGAAGACGAAGAATGGGGAGGAGGGCTATGAAAGAACTAGAAAAGATCCTGAAATGCAAAGATAGACAACTCAGAACAAAAGTCAGAATCATACAAACCATTGTATTCCCTATTATTCCCATGGATGGATGTGAGAGATGGACAGTTAAGAAAGAAGATAGGAAGAAAACCAATGCCTTTGAGAGAATGTGTTTCTGGAGAAGAGTGCTGAGGATCCCATGGACAGCCAAAAGGACAAACAAATGGGTCCTAGAGCAGATCAAGCCGGAAACATCCCCAAGATGACCAAACTGAGGCTGTCATACTTCGGACACATCATGAGAAGACAGGACTCTTTGGAAAAGGCAATAATGTTGGGGAAAGGTGGAGGAAAGGAGGAAGAGAGGAAGGCCCCATGCTGCCAGATGCAGGGACTCTATTGTGAAGGAGGTCCCTATGGGGATTAATGAAGGGGTTGCAGGAATTAAACAGAGCAGAGGAGGACAGAGAGTCTTGGAGAGGTCTCATCCAGAGGGTCGCCATGAGTCGAGATCGACTCAAGAACAGTTAACAACAACTAATGATAGTCTTGTTTAAGTATTTGAAGGGAAGTCGTATTGAGGGATGAGCAAGTTTGTTTTCTGCTGCTCCAGAAAATAGAACATGGAGCAATGGATTCAAACTACAGGAAAAGAGATTCCAGCTCAACGTTAGGAGGACCTTCCTGACAGAGCTGTTTGACAGTAAAAGGCACTCACTTGGTGGGTGGTGGAGTCTCCTTCTTTGGAGGTTTTTAAACAGAGGTTGGATGGCCATCTGTCACTGGAAGGGCTTTGATGATATCTTTCTGCCTGGCCGAAGGTGGTTGGACTGGATGGCCCTTGGAGTTTCTTCCAACTCTATGATTCTGTGATTCTATGAGATGGTTTTGCCAGTTTCTTCCTCTGAAATACAGCCACCAGCAGCTGGGATTCGTTGTCAGTCTCCCATGCAAATACTCCCTTTGTAGAGCCACCTTCAAATGTCTGAAGGGCTCTTCCAGGGAGTGAGCTTGTTTTCTGCTGCGTAAGGTACGATCCAAACCAATGGTTTCAGATTCCAGAAATGAAGCCTAAATACTAAGAAGAATTTCCTTAGGCAAGAGTTGTTCACAAGTGGAAGGAATCCCTTGAGAAGGTAAACTCCCTTTCTTCGGAGATTTTCAAGCACAAGACAGATGCTTACCTTGCAGAAGTGGGTTAACTGTGGATTCCTTCACTGGAAAAACGTTGGACTAGTTGTTCTTGTTGTATACCTTAAGGTAAAGTCTGTCTTATGGAAATCATCTCCTAAGGTTCTTTTGGATGGATTTATCCAGAGGACATATGCCATCAGTGCCTTCCTCTGAGGCGGAGAAAATGTGACTTGTCCAAGGTCATCCAGTGGGTTTTCAGTGCTGAATAAGGATTCAATTCTTGCCCTCCCAGAGCCCTAATCCAACAACCAAACCACTACATCACTCTGGTTCTCAAAAAATACTTTATGGCAACCCTTTCCTATGCTTTTATTGGCAAGATATAAATGGAAGAATTTTCCCATTGCTTTCACCTGATGGGCTGCATCTACACCTCAAAAGTAATGCAGTTTAGCATTAGCAGCTTCATTTGATGTTTGACACTGCATCAACTGCCATAGCTCAATGCTATGGAATCCTGGGATTTGTAGTTTTGTGAGCTATTTAGCCTTATCTGTCAGAGAGCTCTGGTGCCAAATCCCAGGATTCCATAGCCATGGCAGTTAAAGTGGTGTCAAACTGCATTAATTCTGCAGTGTAGATGCAACCAAAGATGATAGCTTTCCACATGCACAGAGGGCCTGTTTTGCCCCTGACTGGAGCTCAAGTCAGTCTTCCACAGTCAGACCTGAACTTAAAATGTAAAAAGGAAGGGGTCTGGAAACCATAAAGCCTTATGAGGAGTGGCTTAGGGAGCTGGGTATATTTAGCCTGGAGAAGAGAAGGTTAAGAGGTGATATGAGACCCATGTTATCTATTTGAAGATGGAGCAAATTTGTTTTCTACAGCTTCAGAGACTAGGACCTGGTGCAATGGATGAAAGCTACAGGAGAAGAGATTCCAGCTCAACATTAGGAAGAACATCCTGACAGTAAGAGCTGTTTGACAGTCAAAGACACTCCCTCGGAGGGTGACAGAGTCTCCTCCTTTGGAGATTTTTAAGCAGAGACCGGATGGTCGTCTTTTGGAAGGTGTCCTCCTGCATGGCAGGGGGTTGGATTGGATGACCCTTGGGAGTCTCTTCCAACTCTAGAATTCTGTGATTCTGTGAATTCTGCACTCTGGAAGAATGAAGACTCACCCAATTGTTTTCCATGGCTGAATATGAACTTGAATCACTCAAATCACTGCACGCCCCATCTGTCTCTCCAGATGGCTCATGTGGAATCCTTTATGATTCTCTGATTGAAAATGCAGCTCAGATTTTAAAATCTAGAACAGTTGCCTGCTCAGGTGTGCCATGATTCTGCCCAAGGTCCAGGAAACCTGGAACCATAGAGGTGCTGAGTGCCACTTGGAGGATTCTGCCCTCCTCTCTGTCTCTCTCTCTGTCTCTCTCTGCTTTGCACTCTAGTTGCCATGCTTCCCAAAAGACTGTGCGCTTGAGGGTTTCGTTGGAAGTGCTAAATTGCTGGCCACCCCCAAGGGACCCGTAGGCGGCTGATGAACTGCTCCAAAGAGTTGGGAATCCACATGGCAGGCAGGCAGGCAGGCAGGCAGGAGGGAGCCGGCTGTTGCTCAGCGGTTGCATCCCCACGGCTGCTAACAAGGCAATCAAAAAGCCATTAGAAGAAGAAGGCTCAAGGAAGGAATGAGGGCCACATCGCACATGCATTGCAACACATTCGTCTCTCTGTCTCTGGGGCTGATGTGGGCAAGGCACATTGTGCATGGCGTGCATGTGTTTCCGAACATCTGTGGATGGGAAATTGCATTTTGCTTTTAGGGCCATGTGCTGAGATATGACAGGCCGGCTGCCGGAGGAGACAGAGGCTTAGGGGCAGTTGATACAGTTGGCAGATTGGAACAAAGAACTTGTTCCAGGCCTTATTTACTAAAATCTATTTATTTTTAAGACATGTCTTTGCTTTGCTGCCAGCTGGGCTGGCTGGTGGTGGATCGTGCGTTGGGTTTGTTCTCCAGGACTGTGGTGGAAGGACTCTCAGTAGATCAAATCATAGAATATCAGGGAAAAGATATGTTGTTGTTAATTGCCGTCACATCAGCTTTGTCTTATGGCAATCCTACGGTTGAGAGACCTCCAAGTCTCCTTGCTATCAACAGCCCTGCTCAGGTCTTGCAAGCTCAGGGCAACTGTGGTCTCCTTGATGGAGTCCATCCACCTGTAATGCCGTCTTCTTCTTTTTGTATTCCTTCCACCTATTTGTTGTTGCTGGATGCCTTCAAATCATTTTTGACTTATGGCAGCCCTGAAGTGAACCTATCATGGGGTTTTCTGGGACTGAGAGCATGTGACTTGGCCAAGGTCACCCAGTTGGTTTCAATGACCAAGCGGGGAATTGAAGCCCAATCTCCAGAGTCTTAGACTTATGATCAAGTCACTACACCATGCTAGCTCTCTGCTTTCCACCTTCCCAAGCATTTTTGTCTTTTCTAGTGAGTCCTGTCTTCTTATGATGTGTCCCCCCTCTGAAGAAACTTGCCAGGAAAACCTCATGATAGGGTTTCCATAAGTTGGAAATGACTTGAAGACACACAACAACAATATTTAAGGATGGCCACCAACTGCGCTTGGTGAAAAGGCCAGCTTCAACCATGCACAGAGTTTGTTTGCTGCTAGATGAAAATGACAGAAATGCAGAATAAGTTGGTTTACAAACTTTGGTATTTTTTAAAGTTTTGCTCCTAAGATGCTTCTGTGGTGTTAACTATTCTTGCACGGTGTTAATTTGTATTATGGGTACATCATATTCCCCGTAATGCATGCTAATTGTTCTCCGTTGATCATGGCCAGCTGTCTTAAAATGCTTTGCAGGAAGGCAAGGTCAGTCTAAAACAACAACAACACGTTATAATGGAAAATGTGAAGTGTGAAGAACAAGTGGGCAGAGACGTGAGTGGCTGTGGATAGCTTCAGGGCTGGAGAAATAATACAGTAATGGTTTGAATGTTGGACTATGGCTCTGGAGACTAGAGTTCGAATCTTCGCTCGGCCATGGAAACCCACTGGGTGACCTTGGGCAAGTCACACTCTCTCAGCCTCAGAAGATGGCAGTGGCAAACCTCCTCTGAACAAATCTGGCCAAGAAAACCCTGAGATAGGTTCGCCTTAGGGTTGCCATAAGTTGGAAAGCACCTTGAAAGCAACAATAAGCAACCTATCTTAGGGACCGCCTCTCCCCATATGAGCCCCCCCGTGCCCTTCGGTCAGCCGGAAAGAACCTACTGCAACAACTGAAGTCGAAGTCGACACAGACTTCGCAGAGGGCATTTTCCGCCATTGCCCCTAAATTATGGAATGGTCTGTTGGACGAGATCCGTCTTATTACAACACTTACTGCTTTTAAGAAAGCAGTTAAGACGGATCTCTTCCGGCAGGCCTTCCCAGAATAACCTTCCTCAGAGAATGAACACTGTACTCTCTCCTCCTCAAGCCTTTTGCTATTTTGTTGCTTGTATTTTTTATTTTATTGTTATTTAGTTATATAGTTATCTGTTTTAATATATTCTCAAGTTTAATTCTGTTTTAAGGGGTGTGGGAGGGATGTGGGTGGAGGGATTGGGATATTGGATTGTCTTTTAATCATTGTATTTTAATTGCTGTAAGCCGCCCCGATTGCGTTGCAGAGGGGCGGGTTAAAAATACAACTTATTATTATTATTATTATTAACAGCCAAGGGCCCTGGATTTAATGGGAAGACAGGGAACAATGAGGAGAAAGCCAAAATTTTGCGTGGAAAGTTGGGATATAAATAAGGATGACATTGGTGATGATGATAATGATGATGATAGCTTTCCTTGGTGACAGAAAGATTCCTGAGAAAGCACTGAGTGGGATTAAGCAGCCTTCGGGCCTTGGATTGTATATTATATTTTATATTCTATTTATTTACATACGTTTATTTTACATTATTTATTTACATTGTGGAGGGTGGGCAACTGGGAAGGAACCAGGGACCATTTCCTCCACTTTCCCCTACAGAACCTCCTGCAGACAACCAACATCCACAGCAAACCGAAATATCTCCATTTTCTGTTGCATTCCTTCTCAAAATAGTGACAGGGAATGGCTTCTTGTCACTTCTGGATGCCATTTTGAGAAGGACTGAAGAGGAAAATGGTGGTTATGGGGGGGTAGTATTGGGCACTAGGGTGTTTGTGGGGCTGGGTTTTTTGTTTTTTGTTTTTGCAGTGGACTTGTGGGAATTTCAGGAGCCACAGGAGAAATATAGTAGTGATGGGTGACTTCAACTTTCCTGATATTTGCTGGAAGTCAAACTCAGCAAAATCCTCAAGGTCTAGCAAATTCCTCACTTGCCTCGAAGACAATTTCATTGTCCAAAAGGTGGAAGAGGCAACGAGGGAGTCAGCTATTTTGGATCTGATCCTAACTAACAGGGAAGACCTAGTTAATGGGGTGCAAGTGGTTGGATCCTTAGGCGGGAGTGATCATGTCCTCCTCGAGTTTATTATACAGTGGAAAGGAGAAGCCAGGCATAGCCAGACACGCATTCTAGACTTTAGGAAAGCTGATTTTGCTAAACTTAGAGAAATACTGAGGGTGATCCCATGGACAGGAATACTAAAAGAGAAGGGAGTTCAAGACGGATGGGAGTTTCTCAAAAGGGAGATACTGAAGGCACAATTTCAAACCGTGCCAATGAGGAGGAAGAATGGGAGGTGTCTCAAGAAACCAGGATGGATGACTAAGGAACTTGCAAGTGAACTATGTTTTAAACGGAACATGTATAAGAAATGGAAAAATGGGGAAATCACCAAAGAGGAATTCAAACAAATAGCTAGCACGTGTAGGGGTAAAGTCAGAAAAGCTAAAGCGCAGAATGAGCTCAGGCTTGCTAAAGGCGTTAAGGACAATAAAAAGGGCTTTTGGGGGTATGTCCATAGCAAAAGAAAGAAGAAGGAAATGATAGGACCACTGTGCAGAGAAGATGGAGAAATTCTAACAGGGGACAAAGAAAAGGCAGAATTACTCAACACCTTCTTTGCTTCAGTCTTCTCAGAAAAGACAAAGGGTGCTCAACCTGAGGATAATGGAGCAGAGGACAGAATAGGAGAATTTCAGCACAGAATAAGCAAAGAGATAGTACAGAAACATCTGGTTAATCTAAATGAATATAAGTCTCCAGGACCAGATGAATTACATCCAAGGGTATTAAAAGAACTGGCAAATGTAATATCGGAACCATTGGCAATAATCTTTGAGAACTCCTGGAAAACAGGAGAAGTCCCAGCGGACTGGAGGAGGGCAAATGTTGTCCCCATCTTCAAAAAGGGGAAAAAAGAGGATCCCAACAATTATCGTCCAGTTAGTCTGACATCAATACCAGGAAAGATTCTGGAGCAGATCATTAAACAGAGAGTCTGTGAACATCTGGAAAGTAATTTCATAATAACAAAAAGTCAACATGGGTTTCAGAGAAACAGGTCATGCCAGACAAATCTGATCTCTTTTTTTGATAAAATTACCAGCTTGGTAGATGAAGGGAATGCTGTGGATATAGTATATCTTGATTTCAGTAAGGCCTTTGACAAGGTTCCCCATGACATTCTTGCAAACAAGCTGGTAAAATGTGGGCTGGACAAAGTAACTGTTACATGGATTTGTAATTGGTTGACTGGCCGAACCCAAAGGGTGCTCAACAATGGCTCCTTTTCAACCTGGAAAGAAGTGACCAGTGGGGTGCCACAGGGCTCTGTCCTGGGCCCAGTGCTATTCAATCTCTTTATCAATGACTTGGATGACGGTATTGGGGGCATAGTTATCAAATTTGCAGACGACACCAAATTAGCAGGAGTAGCTAATACTCCAGAGGACAGGATCAAAATTCAAAATGAATTGAATAGACTAGAAAGCTGGGCCGAAGCTAACAAAATGAAATTCAATGCGGAGAAATGTAAGGTACTGCACTTAGGGCGGAAAAATGAAAAGTACAGATATACGATGGGGAACACCTGGCTGAATGAAACTACGTGTGAAAGGGATCTAGGAATCCAGGTGGACCACAAGTTGAACATGAGTCAACAGTGCGATGCAGCAGCTAAAAAGGCCAATGCAATTTTAGGCTGCATCAGTAGAAGTATAGTGTCTAGATCAAGAGAAGTAATAGTGCCACTCTATTCTGCTTTGGTCAGGCCTCACCTGGAATACTGTGTCCAGTTCTGGGCACCACAATTCAAAAAGGATGTGGAGAAACTGGAGTGTGTCCAAAGGAGGGCAACTAAAATGGTGAAAGGTCTGGAAACCAAGCCCTACGAGGAACGACTTAGGGAGCTGGGGATGTTTAGCCTGGAGAAGAGAAGACTGAGAGGTGATATGATAGCTGTGTTTAAATATTTGAAGGGATGTCATATTGAGGAGGGAACAAGCTTGTTTTCTGCTGCTCCAGAGACTAGGACCCGAAACAATGGATGCAAGCTGCAAGAAAAGAGATTCCACCTCAACATTAGGAGGAACTTCCTGACAGTAAGGGCTGTTCGACAGTGGAACACACTCCCTCGGAGAGTAGTGGAGTCTTCTTCCTTGGAGGTCTTTAAGCAGCGGCTGGATGTTCATCTGTCGGGGATGCTTTGATTGGGAGTTCCTGCATGGCAGAGGGTTGGACTGGATGGCCCTTGTGGTCTCTTCCAACTCTATGATTCTATGATTCTATGATTCTATGAAAATATACCCTGCAGTTGTTTGATCTTCCTTATTAATAACTTTGGCCATCTTGACCACACTCTGATGCTGCTGCTTGGGTACATCTGGCTTGGTTTTCACCTGGGAAAGGTTGGCGTGCCTTCCAGCCATGAAAACAGTTCTATTCCTTTTTGGAACTGATTAATCCGGTGTGTTGTGTTGCTGGTTTGCGTATCTTTCTTTGAAGCAAAGGTTTAAAATGGTTTTAATTCTATAGGTTATTGCTTTTTGTATGCTTTTTATTCTGTTCTGGTGAGCCGCCTTCAGACTTGTTGTTGGGAAAAGGTGGGATGATGATGATGATGATGATGATGATGATGATGGTGATAATTATAATACTTATTATAATCAGCAGATATTTTGGCCCCACACCATTGCCTTTCAAACTGTGCATCCAGGTAGTCACAGTAATCCTAGAACCACAGACTTCTCTTAGAAGAGACCCCAAGGGCCATAAGGGTCTCCATAAGTCAAAGTCAATTTGACAGCAGTTAACAGAAGTTCCAGCATGCCTCATTATCATAGAATCATAGAATCCTAGAGTTGGAAGAGACTCCAAGGGCCATCCAGTCCAACCCCATTCTACCATGCAGGAACTCCAAATCAAAGCATCCCTGACAGATGACCATCCAGCCTCTGTTTCAAGACCTCCAAAGAAGGAGACTCCACCAAAATCTCTGAGGGAGTGTCTTCCACTTTCGGACAGCTCTCACTGTCAGGAGGTTCCTCGTAATGTTGAGGTGAATCTCTTTTCTTGTAGTTTGCATCCATTGCTCCATTGTGTCCTATTCTCTGCAGCAGCAGAAAACAAGCTCGCTCTCTCCCTCCTCAATGAGACATCCTTTCAAATCCTTAAACAGGGCTATCATACACCCTTTAACCGTCTCTTCTCCGGGCTAAACGTACCCATCTTCCTAAGCTGCTCCTTGGTGGTCTCCAGAGCTTTCACCATTTTGGTCGCCCTTCTTTGGACACCCTCAACTTTCCAAATGCAACGCTCCAAAACCCTTCTGAGATTGAAACCATCCCTTGAGGTTCACCACCCTTTTGGGTAGGGACTGAGTAGGGTGAAAATCCCCAGCGATTATTGTTGTTGTTGTTGTTGTTGTTGTTGTTGTGTCATTTTGAGCCAGGTTTACTGGAGGGTGAGGGAGAGGGAAGGAAGGCGACAGTGTTGAACTTCAGATGCCTGTACTGTCAGAAATGAAGCTCTCTGTTCTTTTCCAGAGCCCATTTAGGCTAATGCCAGAAGTAATGAGATTGCGTGGAGATCTGGTTGCAAAGATAATGCATTCCAGGGAAATTAGGATGAGCATGAACTGGTGGAGGGAGGCGGGGGGTCGGCGCTTGTTCAATATAACATTGTCTGCCTGCTTCGGAAAACATGATTATCAGTATAATCACTCCTGGCAGCTTCTCTTCTCCAGAGGTCCAAGTTCAGAGATTGGGTCATGGGGATGCATAAGGTCAAGATGTTAAACTTCTTATTCCTGCCCGGATTCATGCAGGGATAGAGTGATGCTTGTAACTTGGGAGGTTATGGCAGTCATCCTCAGTACCGGGTGCAAATCCAACCAAAAATGGTGATTCCCAAGCGTTGGCCCTCCAGATGTTTTGGACTTCAACTCCCCAAAGCCCCAGCCAGCTTGGCCGAGAGTCGGGAATTATCTTGACTCCTTTTTGTGCTGTGCTGTGATTTATTTGTTAATGGATTTTAATCATGTTATTTGTTTAATAATGTTTTAAGCGGGGGGGGGGGGGGGGGGAATTCTGTTTTTTATTGTAAATTGTTTTATGTTGTAAACCACCCTGATTGGGCAACCATTGGGCGGTATATAAATAATAATAATAATAATAATTGTTTAAATATGCTTTTAAATTGTCTAAGTTTAATATATTTTTAAGGGAGTGGGTGGGTTTTTGGGTTTGTATGTATTTTACTGTGGTTTTAATGTTGTAAGCCACCCTGATTGTGTTGCAGAGGGGCGGGATATTATTATTATTATTATTATTATTATTATTATTATTATTATTTCTGGGAGCTGAAGTCCCAAACGTCTGGAGGACCAAAGTCTGGGAACCCCTGCCAAATGTCTATGCATTTGTGTGCATGTATAAAGTTGGACATGTTTAACCTGGAGAAGACAAAAATCTGAGAAGAGGTACTGAAATGTGGTTCAGGAGGAGAGTTTGTCAGATTCCCCAGACATCCCAAAAGATCAGTCAATGGATCCGAGAGCAAATTCGGTCTGAATTCTCTGCAGAAGCAATAACAACTAAACTGAGGCTGTTGTACTTTGCACATGTCAGGAGACAACAGGAGTCACTGAAAAAGACAATAATGCTGGATAAAGTGGAAGGCAGGGAGCCAGTGTGGCGTAATGGTCAGGATGATCAGATGCCCTCCTTTTCCAGGACATGTCCTACATTTCAACCTTCTTTCCAAGAAGAATCCCAAAAAAGTCCTCCATTTTGAGCATGACTAAGATGCGTGTTTCGCAATGTCCTACATTTTGTGGTGCCTGGCGCCTTGTCCTCCTTTGCATTGATGTCATCTGGTCGCCATGCATAGCGGTTTGAGTGTTGGACTGTGGCTCTGGAGACTCTCTGCAAGGGAGATGATGTGGTGTTTTCTAGAAGCTTGTAGCACAAGACAACAATATATAGTGGTCCCTCCACATTTGCTGGAGTTCGGGGTGAAGGACCCCCATGAATATAGAAAAAACACATATAAACCCCCCCTATTCTTTTTACCTTTCCAGGAATGTTCACATCCTCCAGTGCAACTCTACGGTCAACATTTGCCAGAAGCTGACCATAAAAATCATGCTGGAGGACCTACAAATGCCTGCAGAAGTGTTTTCTCTAGGAACTTTTAGGTTCTCCCGCACAACTCTATGGTCGGTGCCTGGCAGAGTTGCGCTGGAGGAATGAGAGATTCCTAGAGAGAACATATGAATCAAAACTGCAAAGAATCAAATTCACAAAATCCAAAGCTGCACATGTGGAGGGCTAACTGTGTAAGGTGCTAGCACACAAAAGATTCTTGCTTTGCAGACAGGTGTGCAGCCCTCCCTGGCCATTGTGTGTATGTATGGCTTCTTTCCTGGTTTGTGTTCACTTACTTGAAACTGGAGTGGGATTTGTGGACCTACTTTACTATTTTCTATCTTACTTGCTTAAACTATGTCTTATGAGGAGAGACTTAGGGAACTGGGTATGTTTAGTCTGGAGAAGGAAAAGTTAAGAGGTGGTATGAGAGCCCTGTTTAAATATTTGAAGGGGTGTCATGTTGAGGAGGGAGGAAGTTTGTTTTCTGCTGCTCCAGAGAATAGGATCCGGAGCAATGGATGCAAACTACAGGAAAAGAGATTCCAGTTCAATATTAGGAGAAACTTCCTGACAGTAAGGGCTGTTCGACAGTGGAAGACACTTCCTCAGAGATTTTGGTGGAGTCCCCTTCTTTTAGGTTTTTAAAGAGAGGCTGGATGGCCATCTGTCGGGGCATACTTTTGTTGTGAGTTCCTGCATGGCAGAAGGGGGGTTGGACTGGATGGCCCTTGAGGTCTCTTCCAACTCATGATTCTATGATTCTGTGAAATGAAACAGCCTTTTTCATGACCAGAACTGAGTGGTCATTTTGTCAGCCTCGTACCCTGAACCCACAGCAAACTCAAGCCAGAGTTGGGCTGTGAGTGTTACACAGCCGATGTGATAACAGGCACTCCTGACCGCCGTATATATCTCAGCTGACATTTAGCAAGTAGCAATAGCAAATATATATCTTATCAGTGAACTAGCACTCCCTAAGTGGTTTACAGTCTGTATGCCAGTTGCCCCCAAGAAGCTGTATGTGTACTCATTCTACTGACCTATGAAAGGATGGAAGGCCGAGTCAACCTTGGAGACCTCCAGGATCGAACTCACAATCTTGTGGCTGCAGGAGCGGCATTTAACCACTGTGCCACTGGAGCTCCTTTGGAGGGACAGATCCAGGAGCACCCCCAAACTGCAAGCAGTCTTTCAAGGGGAGCGTAACTCCATCCAAAACTGGTTGACACACCTCCAATCCCAGATTAGGACCCTTGATAGTAGGTGCCTTTGTTGTGTCTGGATTAAGGGCCAATGCAGACTGGCCTAAAGGTCCAGTCTGGGAGTGGAGTTGAGGTGGGGCAACTGCACGCCGGCCGTCCCAACTCCACGCGCCCGACCGCACGGTGCGTGGCATGAGGGTGCCCCATTGGTGCAGCATGCACATACACTGCGCCAAAGGGGTGCAAGAGAGCCGCGGCAACAGCTCTAAAGGCTGCTTTTTGCCACCCCCAAAAGGAGCAGCATTTGCCCATTCTTTTGGGAGCAGCAAAAAGCCGAATCGGGGCCGCGACGTGTGGTTGCTGCGGCCCCGATCCGGCATTCCCAAAGGCAGCACAGAGCCACCCCTTATGGGCCGTCTGCATCAGCCCTAATTTTCAATTTGTTTTCCTTCATCCAGCCCATTACCTCTTCCAAGCAACCAGCCATATGTGTTCGCTCTAAACACAATGATGGGTAACAACAACAAACTAGTTTTTGAACACTGGAAATGATTAACGGGAATGAATCACTTTTTAAAAATGTCCCTCTCCAGGGTGCAGCCAAGAAAGATTAAGTAGGAGAGAAGTGAAGGAGGCTACAGGGGCGCCAGAGGAGCAGAAAATGCCAGTTTGGCAGCGGCAGCAGCTGGCGTTGCGTGCTCCCGATGTAATGGAGCCTTGCTGATCCAACATGATTTATACACAATTTTTTGCCAGTGCTGGTAATGTCTGTGTTGTGTTGTCTGTTTCACTTGAACAGACCTTGCCAGGAACTGCTGGGTACTCTTCTGTGCCAGCTTTGCCCATTCTCTACACATCCTTGGTGCCCAAATCAGGGCGACCAGGTTCAGAGGAGAGCAACCCCTCCACCTTTCTCTTTTCCTTTCCCTATTGCCTTGTTGTTGTGTGCATTTCCATTATATAGTGACTCAGAGTAGACCTATCGTGGGGTTTTCTTGGCCAGATTTGCTCAGAGGGGGTTTGAATTTGCCTGCCTCTGAGGCTGAGAGAGTGTGATTTGCCTAAGTTCTCTCACTGGGTTTCCAGAGCTCAAACTCAGGTTTAATCTGAACTGCAGAAATAATGCAATTTGATTCAAACCTGGGTCTCTATGGTTTAATCTGAACTACAGAAATAATACTGTTTGATGCTGCTTTAACCACCATGGCTCCATGCTATGGAATTATGGGATTTGTAGTTTTGTGAGATATTATTATTATTATTATTATTATTATTATTATTATTATTATTATTATTATTATTTTCTTACCTGCTTCTCCCCATGGATCAAAGAAAGGAACAACAACAGACCAACAAATATGCTGTTTTAAATCCAGACAGCATATTTAGCCTCTTCTATCAGAGACTTCTTTATTGTTTTAATGTGTTTTAGTACTCCTAACTGCTTTACAATGTACTGTTTTAAAGTGTGTTTCCTTTTTGTATTTTATTCTTTTAACGAGTGATGTTTTAGTATTGTACTAGTTTAAGTCTATTTCAGTATGCGCTTTTGTATGTTTTTAATTGTACTGTTTTAATTTGTAAGTCGCTTTGCATCTCAGGTTTTTAGGGGAAAGCGGGATATAGATAAATATAACTACTACTAATACTAGTACTGCTCTGGTGCCACAGGTAAAAGGTAAACTATAAATCCCAGGATTCTATAGGATGGAGTCATGGCAGTTAAAGCGGTGTCAAACTACATTAATTCTGGAGTGCAGATGCAGCTCCAGAGACCAGTCTCATACTCAAACCACTACATCACACTGCCTCTCCTGTTTCTTGGAAAATGGTATTTGGGCTGGTGCAAAGGAAAAGAGAAGGGAGAGGTCATACCTCTCCAGATTTCTTCCTCTGTCCAAGTATTTAAGAAAGCACACAGTGCCAGGAGAGATTTTCTTTTGGCAATGGCAGAAGGTAAAACCCATGTCACTGGGACATGAATTCACCCAGTGTTTGGATAGCTGGAACTATCCAAGGTGCTGAAGCCATTTTGAGGCTAAGGTTCAGCCCCTTAAATACCTCCTTTAAAGTCTGAACTTAAACCTGGGATGATGAAGGGGAGACAGCCTACTTGGTTACGATCAAGTGAATAGAATCCTAGAGCTGGAAGGGAACCTAAGAGGTCATATAGTCCAATCCCCTGCCACTGCTGATACCTATAGCTAAACCCTCCCTGACAGGTGGCCATCCCACCTCGGTTTAAATACCTCCAGAGAGCCAACCTTTTGAGGGCAGCCCATCTCACTGTCAAACAGTTTGTCCCATCAAGAAATTCTTTCCCATGTTTCAGTGGAATTTTTCCTCCTTGTATTTTGATTTCATTGGCTTCGGTTCTACCAAAACTACAGAAAAGAAGCTGACTCTATCCTTCATGTGATGGCTTTTTTCACATCTTGGTCACTCCTCATAGAATGATAGAGTTGGAAGAGACCCCCAATGGCCAACCAGTCCAACCCCCTTCTTCTGCCATGCAGGAAATCACAATCAAAGCGCCCCTGACAGATGGCCATCCAGCCTCTGTTTAAAGACCTCCAAAAAAGGAGACTCCACTACCCTCTGAGGCAGTAGCATCTTCCTCTATCAAACAGCTATTACTGTCAGGAGGTTCCTCCTGATGTTTAGGTGGAATCTCTTTTCCTGTAGTTTGCATCCGTTGCTCCATGTCCTATTCCCTGGAGCAGCAGAAAACAAGCTCTCTCCGTCTCAATGTGACACCCCTTCAAATATTTAAACAGTTCTATCATATTGCCTCTTAACCTTCTCTTCCACTAGACTAACCATACCCGACTCCCTTTCTTCATAGGGCTTTATGGTTTCCAGACCCTTTACCATTTTGCTGGCCTTCCTTTGGACATACTCCAGCTTTTCCACATTCTTCTTGAATTGTGGTGCCCAGAACTGGACATAGTGTTCCAGCTGAGGCCTGACCAAAGCAGAATAGAGTAGCACTATTGGTTCCCTTGACCTGGATACTATACTTCTGTGGATGCAGCCTAGAATTGCATTGGCCTTTTTAGCTGCCTCATCACACTGTTGACTTGGCAGCTAAAAAGGCCAGTGTGATTCTTGGCTGCATCAATAGAAGTATAGTGTCTAGATCAGGGGTAGGCAACCTGTCCCCTTTAAGGGCCGAGGGACTTCAGCTCCCAGAAGCCTCGGCCATGTTGGCCAATAGTCCCATGTTGGCCAATAGCTCCTGGGATTCTGGGAGCTGAAGTCCCTCGGCCCTTAAAGGGGACAGGTTGCCTACCCCTGGTCTAGATCAAGAGATCCTCCAAGATAAACAGGCCCTGACCCTTCAACTCTTCCTTATAGGCATTTTAGCATCTTGGGACCACTTTTGGAGACCTCCAGCTTCTCAATCTCCCTCTTGAACTATGTTGCCCAGAACTGACAACACTATTCCAAGTGAGATCTGACCACAGATGAAGGCACTGTGGTTCCTCCAACCTCCTTTGCCAAGCTTTCACCCCCGCTGAGCATATTGTGTGGCATTCCAGGTGTTACCCAGTTTCTCCTCCTCTTTGGTTTTTTCCTCCCATGCTTTTGTCTCTTGTGTTCTCTCTTTCATTGTCCTTACTGCCAGCGAGAGCCCCTCCAGCTCTTCTCAGCAGCATGCTACCAGCTGAAAAGCCCGCTTTGTTAAGCTGCAATCCCCCCTTGGGGTTGTTGCTGAAAAGTACTTATTTAGGCAGCTGGAGCGCTGCCAATTTACCTACCAGGGGTCTATCATTAATAGCCGGGTGGGAAGATGGGGAGGGGAACTATTACAACAGCCCAGCTATTACTGCACCCTATAATCACAGTGGCGTATGCTGCGGGAACATGTTACATCCACGTGGATTCCAAGGCATCTTTAAAAGAGCCCTTTATAGGTGCTTTCCAAAGCACGAGGCAACTTCCATCTTTGCTTGCCTTCTCTCTTTCCTAGAATCATATCATCCTAGAGTTGGAAGAGGTACCAAAGGCCATCCAGTCCGACCCCCTTCTGCCATGCAGGAAGACAATACCAAAGCCCTCCCAATCAATGGACATCCAGCCTCTGTTTAAAAACTTCCAAAGAAGGAGACTGCATCACTCTCTGAAGGAATGTCTCCCACTGCCAAACAGCTCTTACTATCTGGAAGTTCCTCCTAATGTTGAGGTGGAATCTCTTCTCCTGTAGCTTGCATCCATTGTTCCGGGTCCTATTCTCTGGAGCAGCAGAAAACAAGCTTGCTCCATCCTCCATGCAGCATCCCTTCAAATATTTAAACAGGGCTATCAAGTCATCCCGTAACCTTCTCTTCTCCAGGCTAAGCATACCTAGCTCCCTAAGCCACTCCTCATAAGAGTTGATGGTTTCCAGACCTTCCACCCTTTTGGTCATCTTCCTCTGGACACGCTCCAGCTTGTCCACATCCTTCTTGACTTTTGGTGCCCAGAACTGGTTGTTCCCTATGCAGCTCAAGGGAAGAGCTAGGTTTTTGTTCTGTTGGACAAGGAGAAGTGGTGTTACTTGGAAACAGAACAATTGTGCAGAGGAGGCCAGCATAAATCAAATCTTCATTGCAGCATCAATGTATTTTTCATCTGTTCCGATAAGAATTCCAATTTGTTTCTTCAGAGCAGAAAAAAAAATTCAAAAGAATACATCCAGAAAGGAATATAACCACACACACGTAGGTGTGCGGTGAGAAATGAGGGGGCTACAATGTCAGTGTGAGGCTATGAATAATCTACAGTTTTGGACTAGACTTTCCAGGAACTATCCAAGGTCCTGATCCCTTCCCTCTCAAGGCAGGTTCAGCACCTTGGTCAGCTCTTTGAAGATCTAGTAGTCCAAGGTTGGTTCAGGCTGCATCTGCACTGCAGAAATAATTGAATTTGACACCACTTTAGTTGCCATGGGTCAATGCTATGGGAACGTGGGAATTGTAATTTGTTGTGGCACCAGAGCACTCTGACAGAGAAGGCTAAATGTCACACAGAATTACAGTTTCCAGAATTCCATAGTATTGAGGCATGGTGCCAAAGTGAATTATTTCTGCAGTGTGGATGCATCTTTAGTTTAAAGTTCAGAGTGGATTCACCACTTTAATGAGTCTGGAGCCACCAACTACCAACGTAGATATACATGTTATATGAAAGAACTGAGAAATCCGTTAATCACATAGACTTTCCCTTGACTTCTCCGGCGGTGTGGGTTGGGGTGAAGAAGGAACTACATATCCAGAAATATTGGACTGTGGTGTTGGTTTGTTGGTGTTGATGTTGAACAGGGTCTCACATCACTATTGTCCCAACCACACTGAGAGAGGGGGGTTCCCAGGTTAGGACTATCCCAGACCCTGAGATCTCTAGGCCAAAACCTGAGGCTTGTGATGTGAATGTAGCAAAGATCCTGGGCATATTACAAGGAGCATCCCCTGGTGATGTCCACAAGAATGATGCATGAAGGTCTGGAAATCATGCCCTGTGAGGAGCTGTGCATGTTCATCCTGGAGGAGACAAGGTTAAGACGGGACACGATAGCCATGTTTAAATATTTGGAAGAGATGTCATATTGAGGAGGCAGCAAGCTTGTTTTCTGTTGCTCCAGAGAATAGGACCTGGAGCAATGGATCTAAACTACAGGAAAAGAGATTCCACCTGAACAGGTGGAAGGATGGTGGGACAGTGAGAAGGGCCTCTCTGGATGATCATACCATTCTAATGGACTCATAAAGCAAGATACAGTCCTTAAAATGACCTGGACCCAGGACTTGATAGGGCTTTATAGGTTAAACCCATCACTTTGGACCATCAGCCTATGGATCTGTTGCAACAAGGGAGTAACACACTCCCTTGAGTCAGCCCCAGTTAACAACCTGGCTGCTGCAGCTCTTTGGGCCACCAACTGAAGTTTGTGAGCACTTTTCAAAGGCAGTCCCATGTAGAGCACATTGTCGTTGTCGTTGTGTGCCTTCAAGTCATTTCTGACTTATGGCAACCCTAAGGTGAACCTATCATGGGGTTTTCTTGGCAAGATTGGTTACAGGTGGTTTGCTATTGCCTTTCTCTGAGGCTGAGAGCATGTGCCTTGCCCAAGGTCACCCAGTGGGTATTATGGCCAAGCAGGGAATTGAACCCTGGTTACATAGTCCAACGTTCAAACCACTACGCCACACTGGCATTACAGTAATCCAAAGATAAGACCTATCCTTTACATCTCCTTTCATTTTCTTGGATTACCTGTGCAGGACCTGGCCTAGATTGTCTTCTTTACACCTGCTTTCCTTAGGAGCACCTGGCCCTTTGGACACTTGCTGCCTGTAGGCATAGGACAGGCAGAGACTTTATGGGAAGGTGGGGAAGGACCTTCTCACATCTCTGCCAAGGGAAGAGGATCCCTTTCGGTCTCCAACCAGCTGCTTCATGTTGCTGGCAAGAGGCAGTAGTGGTTCTTTGTGCCAAAGCGATGGTGTTGAACACATGTCCCTTCATTACCAAAAGGTGCCCTGGCTACTCTGATGCTTTGCTATGTTGCTGTGAGTCGGGGCTCAGCTGCTACAAAGAGAATTTCTGGAGCTGGTTCAGGGTTTCCCTGCCCCATTTCTTTTCCAAAAGTCTAATTCTTCCACCCTTTGCTTATAAGGCCAGCAAGGGTGCTAGCAATAAAGGCAGGAGATCCTTCTAGGTGGCTGGCAGAGCAGATAGTTGAACTGTGTGGACTCCATTATTTGAAAGGAGAAAGCAAACTGTTTCAGGAAGTAATTTAAAGATCCAGGTTTGCTTTGAGATTACCAGGGCCCCCAAGATCAAGCAGAAGGGGCTGGGGATGGAGAGTCTTTCATTCCTTAGAATCATAGAGTTGGAAGAGACCCCAAGGGCCATCCAGTCCAACCCCTTTCTGCCATGCAGGAACTCACAATCAAAGCATCCCCAACAGATGGCCATCCAGCCTCTGTTTAAAGACCTCCAAAGAAGGAGACTCCACCACATTGCACAATGGAAGAGATCAGTGGTGTCACTAGGGTTGGTATCCCTTGGTACAGTAACTCATGTTGTCGCCACCACCCCATTGACCTCCATCCCCCTGCCATGCAGGATTACACATTAAACCAACCTCCAAAAAAGCCGACCTCCAAAGAAGGAGAACCCTCCACTCTCCAACACAACCTATTGCACTCTCTAGCAGTTCTCCTGATTTTGTTGGAATTTCTTTCCTTGCAATTTGAATCCATTGGTTCATGCCCTAGTCTCTGGAGCAGCAGAAAAACAAGCTTGCCCCATTTTCAACATGAGATCCCTCTAGATATTTAAAGATGTCTATCATGCCCCCTCTCATTCTCCTCTTCTCCAGGCTAAAACTTCCCCAGCTCCTTCCATTGTTCCACAGAAGGCTTGGTGGTTTCCAGACCTTTGATCCTCTCGGTTGCCCTTCTCTGGACATGTTCCAGCTTGCTGATATCCTTCTTGAACACCTGTGGTGTCCAGAACTGGACACAGGAGTCCTCCATATGAGGTCTGGTCAAAGCAGAATAGGGTGGCTTGAACCACCTTGAGTGGGACACAACTCTTGTGCAGCCTCTGAGAAAGTGCAATTGCTTTCTTAACGTCATATATACTAATGTAAAACTACAATCAGATTCTACCTTCAGTGTTTACCAGGCTGGTAATGGATATGGCCCCCTGGCACTGGGCAGATGAATTCTAGAATTATAGCCAAATTGTAGCAGCTGTCCAGGGCATTAAAAGGGTGATGTCCTGTTCAGAATGTCCTGCTTGCTGTTTGATGCTCCAGGACACAGAGGTGCTTGGGAATTAGCAACTTGCCTGTACTGTTCTCATAAATACTAGGATGGGAGACGGGTCTCAACCGTGTGGTTTAGTTTCCTTTGTTTGATTATGCCTATTAGACAATGAGGAAATAGAAATAGAAATAGAGTTCCCATACTTTGGATCACACATTGATCAGAACGGAGACTGCAGTCAGGAAATCAGAAGGAGACTAGGAATGGGGAGAACGGCTATGAAAGGACTAGACAAGATCCTAAAATGCAAAGATATATAACTGAGCACTTAACTTAGACTCGTACAAGCCATTGTATTCCTTATCACCATGCATGGTTGCGAGAGCTGGACAGCCAAGAAAGATGATAGGAAGAAAATCAATGCATTTGAGGGAATGTGGGGCTGGAGAAGAGTGCTGAGGATCCCATGGACAGCCAAAAGGACAAACAAAGGGGTCCTGGAGCAGATCAAGCCAGAGAGATCCCTAGAAGCCAAGATGACTAAATTGAGGCTGTTGTACTTCAGCCACATCACGAGAAGATATGAATCATTGGAAAAGACAATAATGCTAGGAAAGGTGGAGGGAAGCAGAAAGAGACAAAGACCAAGGGCCAGGTGGATGGACTCAGTTAGGGAGGTCACCAGCCTGAGTTTACAAGACCTAAGCAGAACAGTGGATGATGGGCATCTTGGGGACATCTCATCCACAGGGTCGTCATGAGTCGGAGTTGACACAAAGGTAGTTAACAACAATAGAAACTTGAGGATCCATCTTCCAGTTGCCTTACCCAAGGTACCCATTATCCAGCCATGGAGATCTGGACCTGGAAGGGTCCAGGCAGATTCCTTTGTTTAGCATCTTGGTTCTACCACTTGCTGGAAGGGGATGCTGGAATCCATCAGCTAAAAGGCTAAAAGGATCTCCTCTGTTACAGACCAGTACCACTCAAAATGGTGGTCTGTGGACCTGTCCCTGTCTGTGATCTGCCTATGATGATATGGACTTTTGTAATAAATAAATAAGTGATGATGATGATGATGATGATGATAGGAATATGAGTGAGAGATGTGAGTTAAAGTTAGTTCAGGTTAGTCAGATTTTAGCTGTTTTACATAACTAATCTTTAACTTTATGGCTGCATTTGCACTACAGGAACAATGCAGTTTGGCACAGCTTTAACTACCATGGCTCAGTGCTATGGAATTCTGGGATTTGTAGTTTTGTGAGATATTGAGCCTTCTCTGTCAGAGAGCTCTCCAACAAACTATAGACCCCAGGATTCGAAAGCATGGAGCTACGATAGTTAAAGCTGTGTTAAAATGCGTTATTTCTGCAGTGCAGATGCAATCTGTGTTGAACTTCTGTAAAGTTAAGTTATTTTTTTTTTATATTACATACCTGTGTCTCTGGGAATGCTACCTAAGGGATAGTGGAACTCTGGAAGTAGACACTCGGTGTCTGTGATAGCAGCAGTTATTCAAGGGTGGTGGTGTCCAGGGGTGGGATGAGATGAATGACGTTGTGCACAGGAACTACAAGGGCATTGAGAGGTCCCCACATTGGTGGGACAGGGAAGAGTCCTCACATTTGGTGGCAATGGTGGGAAAGGTGGTGGATGATGCTCCCAGTTGGTGGAATGACTGGTGATATGTAGAAACCCCCACAGTTGGTGGCAGTGGTGGGATTAGATGAATGAAGTCCCATAGGGGAACCACGAGGGCATTTAGCCTGTCCCTACATGTGATGCCATTGTGATAGGACAGAGGATGTCCTCACATTTGGTGGCAGAGGTGGAGGTAAGTAGAAACCCTCACATTGCCAGTGCTCTGCAAGTTTCCAAGAAGAAAGAAATAGTTGTCGTCAATGGGTGCAGATACAGTGCCAGTCCCTGGCACACACACACACAGAGACAAAAAAGCACCCTACATCATATAACTTAAAAAGTGCTGCTTTAGACCACCTGCTGTATCCATTTCCCACCAGACGAGCTTATCTTCTAACAGTCACATGCGTCAGTTTTTGGTACCAAATGAACTCTTGGAGAAGCCTGAAATTGCAGTTGGTTCCAGCTCTGAACACATCCTTTTAACAAATTTTCTGAGTTGGTCAAAGGCCTCCCTTTAATTTCTAACAGCCCTCCCAGTCTCCTCTGGCCATTTCCCCTATCCATAACGTAATGCACGGTGCAGCTTCATCTCGGCTGCGCGGCATTTCTCAGACCCTGGAGGGAAAACGGTGTCCTTTTCCAGGGGACTCTAATTTTAGCAGCACATAGACTGACTCACATAGATTGACAATGGCACTCCCACACGGGGAAGGATCGCCTCCTTTACCCGGTGAGTAATGCTGCCTGTCATACCTGCCAGTCCTGGGAAAATCCAAATAATATAAGCAGGATGATAGCAGCTGGGGGAGAGAGAAGTCATCTTTGCCTGCAACCTCCCTCTCAAATTTTAAGGCAAGGAGACCAGTGCAAGAGTTTTGAAGAAGGAGCCTCAGTAGGTTCTGGTGAAGGTCCATCTGAATGAAGGGTCAGAGGACACAAGAAAGCTTGCCAAAGTTGCATTGTGAAGCAGGCAGCCCTTTCTTGTGGTTTGTCCCAGCATCTGAGAGTGTGAGATTGACTGCCACTGCATGTGGAGGTTTCATTTTTAGCTGCTGCAATGGGTCAGTCTTGGATTTCTCTTCTTTGAGTCATTGGCTGAATCCAGCTTTGGGATAAAGGATGGTTATAAATAAAGCGATGCAATACAGTTTGTTGCTGTTAGCTCTGACCTATGGCAGCCTCATCCTGTGGTTTTCTTGGTAAGATTTATTTGGAGGAGGTTTCTCATTGCTTTCCTCGGAGGCTGTGATTCCGTGGCTGAGCAGCGACTCAGATGATCCTACGATTCTAAGAATCCATGTGAGTCTATCTCAAACACTGCTTCTCAGTTTCTTTCAGAGGCAGCCTGTTGCTCCCATGTCAAGTCCCAAGTCTGAATCTGAAAAGGAACTGTCCAAAGTGCGGAGCCTGTTTGGGGAGTAAGGATAGGGGATAAGCACCTTGGATAGACCCTTTAAACTTTGGACTGAAATCTGGTGTGGATTCATTGCCTTCACAGATATGGAGGCCACTGGCCATTGCAGATTATTTCAGTGCCTTTGCAAAGAATTGTGGGAATTGTAGTTCATTGTGGATTCTAAATGAGAAAGATCTGCTTTTTCCTACCACCTGCAGAACTACATTTCCCAAGATTTCAGAATGAAACCATTCTGTTGCCTGTGCTGTTAGTATTGGTGGACATGGGAACCTTCAGGCACACCGATCTAGGGAAGAAAGGCTTCCTTTAAGCTTGCCTCCTGTTCATCTTTCCAAGCCCAGCAATGCGGTCCATTCTTGAGACCAAACCTGCAAAGCGCCAGCCTCGAGGGCTAATTCGAGTCGATTGAAGGTTGACCTCCGCAGGCTTGTTTCTTTCCTTGGCCTTCTGTCGTTGAGAATGGAGGTTGTGGGTGGAATGGGAAGATGTGGGAAGAGGGAGGAACAAAAGAGCCCAGCGATGAAATGGCCACTTGTGGAGACGAAAGCGAACCCAAGAGCAGATAATGAGATGTGACTCTGGGAAACATTAACACACCGCATGTGGGGAGGACAGAGCTCTGGCTCTTTTTAAAATAAAAAGCAAAAGCATACAGTACTGTAAATGAACAGGAATATGAAAGCTACCTAAAAGATAATAAGTCTTTGTTTGGGGCAACTCAAGGGAACTATGATGTCCAAAGAGGAAGGCTGAGCCACGGGCAAAATGTGATTTCTCACAGCTGGATAGGGGTCGAAGACTTTGCAAAGAGATCACTGGCAGGGTTGGCTTCTTGGGTCAGCCCTGTTTTCGTACGCACTTCGGACTTGCATCTTCGTTCAAAGCAAATAGGAACAAAAGAGAGAGAAAAGAAAGGCTTCTCTTTTGGGGCTAGCCAACTTGCAAGCCTTGCACTGGAAAACATCCACTAGGGGGCAGCGGTGTTCCCTGATTGTTCTGTCCCTGATGGTCAGTAATCCCAGTAATGTCCTCCAGGCAAAAGGAGGCCTTTGGGCCCTAGGTCAGTCCCTCCAGGCTAGTTCGGTTCCTCTTCCAAGGGCTCATTCCCACTAGGATTTAAAGCGATTTGCTGATCGCTTCGTATGTGCGTCATAGAATCATAGAGTTGGAAGAGACCACAAGGGCCATCCAGTCCAACCCCCTGCCATGCAGGAACTCCCAATCAAAGCATCCCCGACAGATGGCCATCCAGCCTCTGCTTAAAGACCTCCAAGGAAGGAGACGCCACTACTCTCCGAGGGAGTGTGTTCCACTGTCGAACCGCCCTTACTGTCAGGAAGTTCCTCCTAATGTTGAGGTGGAATCTCTTTTCCTGGAGCTTGCATCCATTGTTTCGGGTCCTAGTCTCTGGAGCAGCAGAAAACAAGCTTGTTCCCTCCTCGATATGACATCCCTTCAAATATTTAAACACGGCTATCATATCACCTCTCAGCCTTCTCTTCTCCAGGCTAAACATCCCCAGCTCCAGTTTCTCCACATCCTTTTTGAATTGTGGTGCCCAGAACTGGACACAGTATTCCAGGTGAGGCCTGACCAAAGCAGAATAGAGTGGCACTATGACTTCTCTTGATCTAGACACTATACCTCCATTGATGCAGCTTAAAATTGCATTGGCCTTTTTAGCTGCTGCATCACACTGTTGACTCATGTTCAACTTGTGGTCCACCTGGATTCCTAGATCCCTTTCACACGTAGAAATCTCATTCAGCCAGGTGTCCCCCATCGTATATCTGTACTTTTCGTTTTTCCGCCCTAAGTGCAGTACCTTACATTTCTCTGTGTTGAATTTCATTTTGTTAGCTTTGGCCCAGCTTTCTAGTCTGTTCAAGTCATTTTGAATTTGGATCCTGTCCTCTGGGGTATTAGCTACTCCTCCTAATTTGGTGTCGTCTGCAAATTTGATAACTATGCCCCCAATACCGTCATCCAAGTCATTCATAAAGATATTGAATAGCACTGGGCCCAGGACAGAGCCCTGTGGCACCCCACTGGTCACTTCTTTCCAGGTTGAAAAGGAGCCATTGTTGAGCACCCTTTGCGTTCGACCAGATAACCAATTACAAATCCATGTAACAGTTACTTTGTCTAGCCCACATTTTACCAACTTGTTTGCAAGAATGTCATGGGGAACCTTGTCAAAGGCCTTACTGAAATCAAGATATACTATATCCACAGCATTCCCTTCATCTACCAAGCTGGTAATTTTATCAGAAAACAAGATCAGATTTGCCTGGCATGACCTGTTTCTCTGAAACCCATGTTGACAACCCATTGGAAATGGTTTCAGACCTGACTGTGATCGATCTGATTTGTGCTGAAGCGAGTCTCCTTCTTTGGAGGTCTTTAAGCAGAGGCTGGATGGCCATCTGTTGGGGATGCTTTGATTGTGAGTTCCTGCATGGCAGAAGAGGGTTGGCCTGGATGGCCCTTGAGGTCTCTTCCAAATCTATGGTTCTATGATTCTACGAATGCAAAAAATAAAATAAAATAAAAATTGCTCTTTTCAAACACTGGTTTTCTGGTGGTTCTTTTGGGGGGGGGGGGGGGAAATGATTGAGAAGAGTGTTCAACAAGTGTGAATGATGTATCTGATTCGTAGGGAGGCAGGGAGGCAGGCAGAGCTGCCCCATGCCTTTGCTTCAGATAGGGGCCGTCTCTTTGAACCCATAGATAGCAGGCCGTGGTTTGCATACCTGTGGGACAAGAGTGGCAAATTTCATAGCATTGGAAGGGACCCCAAGGGGCTATCCAGTTCAACCCCCTGCCATGCAGGAAGACACCATCAAAGCACTGCCGAAAGAAGACCGTCCAGCCTCTGTTTCAAAGCTTCCAAAGAAGGAGACTCCACTACTTTCTAAGTCAGCAATATCTTCCACATTGAACAGTTCTTACTGTCAGGAAGTTCTTCCTAATATTGAGGTGGATTCTCTTTTCCTGGAGCTTGCATCCATTGCTCTGGGTCCCATTCTAGGTTTTACTGTGAGGTTTAAACAAACTGCCCATGCTAGCAAACCTGTTTGGGATGAGATACGATCTAGCAGCATGGCATATAGTGGGACTGTTACTTGCTTCAAGTGACCTAAATGCCCCAAAGGCACTAGATCCTCTCTGATCTTGGTAGCTAAGCAGGTGAGCCCTTGTTAGTATTTGGATGAGAGACTGTCAAGGAAGATCAGGTGCTGTATTTCAGAGGAAGGAACTGGCAAAACCACCTCTGAGGACCCCTTGCCTGGCCTAGCGATCACAGAATCATGGAATCATAGAGCTGAAAGAGATCTGAAGGGCCATCTAGTCTAACCCCCTCTTTGAGGGCCGTTAAATGAGTCTGAGTGGCCGTTTTTCAGGAGAGCTTTAATTGTGTTTTCCTGCATGGCAGAATGGGGTTGGACTGGATGGCCCTTGGGTCCCTTCCAACTCTGTGATTCTTTGGGTTCTGCTCCTTTCAAAACACTCTAGAATTTGTAAAGTTGCTTAGATGGGGGCCTCAGTTCTGGGTGCCTCATTTTAAGGAGGATATAGAAACACCAGATCTTGGCTGATCATGGAAGCTAAGCAGGGCCAGCCCTGATTAGTCTTTGGATGGGAGATCAGCAATGAATCCCAGGTGCTGCAAGCTCTATTTTAGAGGAAGGAAATGGGAAATCCACTCCTGAGGATTCCTTGCCTAAGAAAACCCTACAAAATTCATAGGGTCGCCATAAGTCAAGAGTAGACTTGAAGGCACAAAGAGAGAGAGAGGTTGGAGCTGGTTCAAGGGAGCAACAAGGATAATAAGAGGATGGAGAACAAAACCTATGAGAAAGGAGGACATAGCTGAGCATGTTCAGCTTGGAGAAGAGAAAATGGAGGGGTGGCAGGATGGCCCTCTTTCAATATCTCCAGGACCAGGTCTAATGGTTTGAAGTTACAGGAAGGTAGATTTCAATTGAACATTAGAAGGAACTTCTTGAGAGTGAGAGCAGTTGGGTGACGAAACCAATTTTCTAGAGAGATGGTTGGATCTCCTTCTCTGGACATCCTTAAAAAGAGGCTGGACTGGTACCTGCTGGGGAGGCTTTATCTGGAGATCCTGCACTGAGCAAGGGTTGGACTCCATGATCCATACGGCCCATTCAATCTCTATTCTTGTTTTGCGACCTTGGCAGTTAAATTTCTCCCCCCCCCCCCCCCAATTTCTTGGTTTGATGCTCCTTAGGCTTCTAGCAAGAGCCAACAAGATGAAGTAGTAGTGGTTTGAGGGTTGAACTACAACTCCCAGAGCAGTGTTCAGATTCCTGCTTGGCCCTAGAGACCCACTGGGTGACCTTAGGAAAATCTCAGCCTCAGGGGAAGGCAAAGGCAAACCCCCTCTGAACAAGTCTTGCCAAGGAAACTGCCTTTGTTGTTGTTGTGTGCTTTCAAGTCATTTCTGACTTAAGGTTTCCTTGGCCAGATTTATTCAGAGGCGGTTTGCCGTGGCCTTCCCTTGAGGTTGAGAGGATGTGACATGTCCAAGGCCACTCAATGGGTTTCATGGCCAAACAGGGAATCAAACCCTGATCTCCAGGGTTGTAGTCTAACACCCAAACCACTCTGCCATGCTGGCTCGGTATACGAAAATACTAGTATGAACATCAAATTCTTGGCACATGGTGGACTGGAGCAAAGGAAACCAGCTGCAGATGTATGTGATGATAAACAGGCGGATATAAGCCCACTACCATCACAAAGGAGCCAGCATGGCAGAGTGGTTTGACCATTGGACTGGGACTCTGGAGACCAGGCTTTGGGTTCTGGCTTGGCCATATAAACCTACTGGGTGACCTAGGCCTAGTCATACTCTCTCAGCCTCAGAGGCAAAGACCATGGCACACGCACCCAAACAAACCTTGCCAAGAATACCCATGGTAAGATCGCCTTAAGCCAGAAACAACTTGAAGGCATGCAACAAGCTTCTCTCCTTAGGAAGTCTCTACCACAAGGGGGCAATCTGGGATAGCTGAGATTATCGGATAAAGCTCAATTACTCCTGATGGTTTCCCTGTGTGAGAAAATTAAGGTTGCAGTGAAGCCTTTAATTTCCCAGCCCACTCATTTTCCAAAGAAGTAGGGTCATCTTGCCCCAGCTCTTCTCTCCCAAACCTTAGGGAAAGTGCAATGCCTTTGTCAGTCTGCATCAGGTTTTGCACAAGTGCCAGGCACTCCTCCGACAGCCTTTGCTCTCCATCAGCCGCTCAATGGCCCTGGAGGGGGCCCTTCCTTGCAGGGAGTTCAGCCGGGCTTTAGGGCCATTGTGTGGGCAAGGGGGCAAACTCCTTCCTCCACAATGTCAAAAGGTTTCAGTATGCACATGGAATGCTGTGTCCAGTTCTGGGCACCACAATTCAAGAAGGATGGTGAGAAGCTGGAGCGTGGCCAGAGGAGGGTGACCAAAATGGTGAAGGGTCTGGAAACCACCAAGCCCTATGAGGAACGACTTAGGGAGCTGGGGATGTTTAGCCTGGAGAAGAGATGGTTAAAAGGTGATATGATAACCCTGCTTAAGTATTTGAAGGGATTTCATATTGAGGATGGAACAAACTTGTTTTCTGCTGCTCCAGAGACTAGGAGCCGGAACAATGGATGCAAGTCAAAAGAGATTCCACCTAAACATTGGGATGATTTTCCTGACAGTAAGAGCTGTTCGACAGTGGAAGACACTCCCTTGGAGTCTCCTTCTTTGGAGGTCTTTAAACAGAGACTGGATGGCCATCTGTCCAGTATGCTTTGATTGTGAGTTCCTGCATGACCAAAAGAGGTTTGACTGGATGGCTCCTTGGAGTCTCTTCTGACTCTATAGTTCTATGATTCTATGTAATAGTCACTTTTGTTTGCATTAGCCACTAGAAGGAGGCTGTGTCATTGTCATTGTGTGCCTTTGTGTTGCTTCCAGCTTCCAGCAGCCCTATCTTGGGGTTTTGTTGGTAAGATTCTTCAGAATTGGTTTGTCATTGCCATCCTCTGAGGTTGAGAGTGTGTGACTTGCCCAAGCTTACCCAGTGAGTTTACATGGGGGAGCTAGGATTTGAACCCTGTTCTTCAGAGTCATATTCCAACGCTCAATCCGCTGGCTCTCAACAGGAGGCTAGTTATCTTATTAGAGGCTTTGAATTTCTACTGTGTAGTAATATCCGCTATAGAAAACATCCAGTTTATTAGGTGGAGGTCCATCTAGCATGATGTCGTGGTTGGAGTGCTGGACTCTAGAGACGAGGGTTTGATTATTGCTTGGCCATGATAGTATCACCTTCGGGTCGCCATAAGTAGGAAACAACATGAAGGCACACAGGACACACATAAAGGTTGAATAGGGGTGGTTGAGGGCTTGATCTTGGGGTTACACTATGAAGTCAAAGGCTATGCTGTAGTCAATAAAGCACATGAAGATTTTCTTCTGGAATTCCCTGATGCACTTTATTATCCATCGTATGTTTGCGATGTGATCCCTAGTGCCTCTTCCTTTCCTAAAGCCCACTTGCATCTCCCACTCCATATATAACAGGAGTCTTTGCTGCAGACTTTTGAGCCTGACTCTGCTTGCATGGGAAACGAACGCAATGGTTCTGTAATTGCTGCAATCTTTTGTGTCTCCTTTTTTATGGACAGAAACATATATTGATCCCTTCCAGTCGGCGGGCCACTGCTTTGTTTTCCATACTTGTTGGCAGATTTGAGTTAAGACTCTCATTCATAGGGATAAATAAATCATAAATCCCCATAAATCAAAGTCAGCTTGATGACAGTTAACAACAAGGTTGCAATAGGGTAAGGCGTGTGTATGGTGAAGTGGTTTGAGTCTGAGAGTGGGACTGTGGGAGGCCAGGATTTGTATCCCTGTCCAGCCATGAAAAGTCACACTGACCTCAGAGGAATGCAAGGACAAATCTCCTCTGAATCAACCTAGCCAAAAAAAAACCCTAGGAGAAGTTCAGCGTATTGGAGCCAGCATGGCACAGTGTTTATATTTTGGGACCAGGAATCCAGGAGACAAGATTTCAAATCCCTGTTCAGCCCTGGAAAGTCACTCTGTAGCCTTGGCAAGCCACCTTCTTTCAGCCTCGGAGGAAGAGAAATGGCAAGCCTCCTCTGAATCAGTCTTGCCAAGAAATTCCAAGAAAGGTTCGCTGTAACCTGGAGATTACTTGGAGGCACATAACAACAACAATGAATGCGCACTGACATGGTTTTGCACGGTCTCTTTGCAATGCTGACATCCAGAAGACCCTGGGAGGAAGACTTTGATTCTAAACTCATAGGGCTCAACAAGTGTGTGTGTGTGTGTGTGTGTGTGTGTGTGTATCTGTTAAGCCCTATGAGTTTAGACTAAAAGTCTCCCCCCCAGAGTGATGTAGTGGATTGAGCATTGGGCTACAACAGACCAGGGTTTGAATCCTGGCTTGGCCATGTAAACCCACAGGGTGACCCTGGGCAAGTCACATACTCTCAGCCTCATAGGATGGCAATGACAACCCCCCTGTGAAGAAATTTGCAAAAAAAACCTCATGATAGTGTTGCCTTAGGGTAGCGATAAGTCAGGAAATGACTTATTGAAGGCACACAACACACACACAGACAGACAGACTCATCCCTCTCGATTCTCGAAAGATCTGTTCCGGACACACACTTACACACACATGTGAATCTAGAAAAATGGAAATATTTGAATCCCCATTGGTTACAATGGCGGCACTCTCCCTCTCGTGCCATTTTGTCCCTCTCTGCTTGCTGTCTGTGAAGGAGTGAGACTGCGGACTCCAAGTCTGTGAACAGGGAGGGACGTGTGTGTGTGTGTATATAGGCCCACAACACACACACACACACACACACACACACACACACATATATATATATATACATACAGAGAGAGAGAGAGAGTTGGCCCTCTGTTTTCACAGGGGATCCGTTCCAGACCATCACCCCCACAAAAATGGAGACTCGTCAATATTCAAGCCCCATAGGCTGGAATGGGGCATGCCCATGAAGGTGCCCGCAGGTGCGTGCCCACGAGGGTGCACCCCATTGATTTCAATGGAGATTGGAGGGGTGACTATATATATATATATATATATATATATATATATATATATATATAAAATAGAATCATAGAATCATAGAGTTGGAAGAGACCACAAGGGCCATCCAGTCCAACCCCCTGCCATGCAGGAACTCCCAATCAAAGCATCCCCAACAGATGGCCATCCAGCCTCTGCTTAAAGACCTCCAAGGAAGGAGACTCCACCAAAATCTCCATTGAGGGAGTGTGTTCCACTGTCAAACAGCCCTTACTGTCAGGAAGCTCCTCCTAATGTTGAGGTGGACTCTCTTTTCCTGGAACTTATATATATATATATATATATATATATATATGTGTGTGTGTGTGTGTGTGTTTGTGTAATGGAGAAAGACTGACATTCCCCACCCCATTATAGGGTTTTTTTGCCAGCTAGTAACCATGTTACTTGACGGAGTTACCTGGCCAGGCTCTTGTACTTCAGCTATGGTCCTGAATTTGCAAGCCCAGCGTGGGACTGTTTGCAAGACCTAAGCAGGACTATTCATAGCAGGATGTCTTGGAGATCTCTTATTTATTGGGTTATAAATGAAGCCCACTTGATGTCAGTTAACAACAATGACAACAACAACGTCTCCTCCTTCACTATTCAAATGATGCCAACCACAGAGCAGCTGAGTGATGGAACCATTTCCATAACCAAATGGTTGTGGCGCGTGTAGATAGGCGTGCAAATGGAGGTGAATTGCAGCTGCATTTTGGCACGTAGCATCTCAGCCTGTGCGTTTGTATGTGTACATCGTGCGCACAAGGGTGTCTGTGTGCCGTGGGAAGGGTTGTCACATCAGAAGCATCCTAGGCCTTGAAATTTCAAGACCAAACCTGAGACCAAGGGCTGAAACCTTGCTGGTGCCATTGGGGAGTTTTTGCACATAAAACTCAACATTTTCTTGGCAGGAAATTGTTGAGAAATAATACTGGTTGTTTCATTTCTGGGTATTATGTAACCTATTATTTTTGCAGAAATTGTTACGTTGAGTGAACTTGTATCCTGGTCAATGTCTCCTTTTGAAATAAACAGGCATAATCTGTAAAGAAAGAAAGAGAAAGAAAGAAAGAAAGAAAGAAAGAAAGAAAATAAAAGAAAAGCTGCTTAGTTAAGTGTACTTATGTAAGTATACTGAGTTATTTAAGTTATTTAAGTATACAGTCACCCCTCCGTTTTCGCAGGGGATCCGTTCTGGACCTCCCCGTAAAAACGTAAAAACGCAAATATCCAAGCCCCATAGGCTTGAATGGTGGCCCATGCCCATGGCCGCCCACCCCATTTTATCCTCCTCCATTTGCCACCCGTGAATGGGCAAAGGACGCAGACTTCAATGGAGGGGCGACTGTACTTTAAATTGCTTAACTTAGGTCCAAAACACACTGCAGGAATAATCCAGTTTGAGATGCTTTACCTGCCCTGGTTCAATACCAGGGGATTCTGGGAATTGTAGTTTTGTGAGACATTTAGACTTCTTCTCTAAAGAAGAGAAGCTCTGGTGAGGCCTCCACAAACTACAGTTGCCGCTACGGAAGCACTATGGAAGCACTGAGCCAGGGCAGGTAAAGCAGTCCCAAACTGGATGATTATTTCTGCAGTGTGTTTTGGACCCTGGTAAGTGAACTATATTGAGTTTGTTCAAGTCATTTCCAACGTATGGCAACCCTAACGTGACTCTCTCATGGAGTATTCTCTCAGCCCCAGGGGAAGGCAATGGCAAACCTCCTCTGAACAAATCTCGCCAAGAAAACCCCAGGATAGATTCACCTGAAAAGTCAAGGTGAGGGTAGTCCTTTGGCATGCATGCCTAGTAGTAACCGACTGTAGAGGATGGTGTTCATCTCCGTTCCTAAGCCAAAGAGCCAGCATTGTCCAAAGACTACTCCGGTGGTTATGTGGCCAGCATGCCTGCACCGAATGCTGTTACCTTCCCACCAAAGTGGTCCCTATTTACTACTTGCATGCTTTCGAACTGCTGGGTTGGCAGAAGTTGGGACTAGTGACGGGAGTGCACCCCATCATTTAGCACTCGGGCCTCGAACTGCCAACCTTTCGATCTTCCGATTATCAGAACTGGCGTCTTAACCACTAAAATTGGCGTCTTAATCACCTTCGGGACACCGTAAGTTGGAAATGACTTGAAGGCACGCAACAGGAACAAACTTAAGTATACTTAAAAAGAAGTACGCGATACAAAATTCCAGCTTCTATTTCTTTGCAGAAAACATATTTGCAAACCAGACAGTTCTGCTCCCTGTGCAGAAAATGCTATTTTCTGCTTCTTTTAAAAAAGCCACACACAAATGTTGCATAAAGGCTGCATCCGCACTGCAGAAATACAGCTGCCCCTCCATTTTCGAAGGGGATCCGTTGCGGACACACACACACCCCCCGCAAAAATGGAAAACTGCAAATATTCAAGCCCCATAGGTTTGAATGGGGTGTGCCCCCATTTAATCCCTCTCCATTTGTTGCCTGCAAACAGGACTTGAAGTCTGAGAAAACAGAGAGGTAACTGTAATCCACTCTAACTGCCACGAAAATGCTATGCAATTTTGGGATTTGTAGTTTTGTGAGCTATTCAGCCTTCTCTGTCAGGGAGCTCTGGTGCTACAACAAACTACAAATCCCTTATGTTGAGCCACGGCAATTAAAGTGATGTCAACATGGATTATTTCTGCAGTGCAGTGCAGTGCAGCCTTAAATCCCAAGCCGACAATCGTCTTTGAAAACTTTACCTAGTTTTCAAAGACTTGCTCACAGAAGGAAAGGAATTGTTGGGATTATTCACCGGCTCTTTTCTGAATGTAATTAGCAAATAATTACATCCCTCCTAACAAATGAGTAAAACATTTCTCCTGTTGAAAAATAAGTTTTGCAAACTCTGCATTGAATTGGGGAGGAGGAAGAGGAGGAGGCGGTAGGGAGCCTCATTTTTCCTAGCTCTGTTTCAAGTATCTTTGCAAGCACTTTTTTAAAGAACCCAGCTAAAGAAAGCTTGCCAGGCCTGCATCCATGCTGCAGAAATAATCCAGTTTGACACCACTTTAACTGCCATGGCTCCATGCTATGGAATCCTGGGATGTGTAGTTTTCTTTGGTGGCACCAGAGCTCTCTGAGAGGGCTAAATGTCTCTTACAACTACAGTTCCCAGAATTGCATTGCATGGAGCCATGGCAGTTAAAGTGGCGTCAAATTGCATTAATTCTGCAGTGCAAATGTAGTCTCAGTGCCATGAATATATAAATATATGAACACAAGAGAGGAGTTTTTTTTAAGCATGTGCAGAATGCTTTCCACTTTGAATCAGGCTAGTAGGCTAAGTACCACTGAAGTTCTCTAACTGCGCTCCACAGGCCTCTTTGTCTCAATGGACAGCGAATGTTCAACAGTGGAAGATAAAAATAAAATAAAATGAAATGTTCAGTTTCTGGTCCTGATGGCTGGGTTGTTTGGCCAGAAAGTGGAACCACAATGCCTGATAACATCTCAAAAGTCAAAGATTAACAACAAGATTCTGGGTATTTAGGAAGCGATTCCTCTTGCCTTGCCCAGGGTTAGCAGCTGCAGACCACATTCAGCAAAGCAAGCAAATGCATGCAAACCCTACACTTTGCATAAGTGGAGTATTAACAGATTTGGGTCACAGAAGCATAGACACGTAGGGCTGGGAGGAACCCATATATGCTTTTATCTGTATCTGTTTTAATTTTTTAAAAATCCCACTTCTGGGAGAAAAGGTGCTATAAGTACCGTAAGTTGGTTGTTGGCATGTGCCTTCAAGTCGTTTCTTGTTATGCGGACCCTAAGACACCCCTATCACAGGGTTTTCTGGGACTGAGAGGGTGTGAGTGTTGTTATTAATATTTTAATATTAATTAATTAATTAATGTAGGACTCTGGAGACCGGGTTTCGATTCCCTGCTCGGCCATGGGAACCCATTGGGTGAGCTTGGGTTTCCATAGCCAAGCAGGGAATCGAACCCTGCTCTCCAGAGTCCTAAGCTCAAACCACTCCATCTATAAGTAAATAAAATATTAATAACATTCATAATAACAACATGGAGCTTGGCCATCGCTGGATCAATCTCAGATCATTGGCTTCAATCTCAACCGTTGGAAATAACTGAAAACCACACAATGTTGGCAAGGGGGAGGCCCACCTACCTATCTTCATAGAATTATAGCTAATGAAAATAATAATAATAATAATAATAATAATAATAATAATGATGGCAGGAATCCACAGCTAAAGTACCTTGAAGAGAAGTCCTCCAACCCCTTCTTTGAAACGTCCAATGAAGGAGAGTCCATCTTCTTCTGAAGGCATCTATTCCAGCGTCCAGCAGATATTATTATTATTATTATTATTATTATTATTATTATTCCTGCATTTCTCCTAATGTAGGGACTCAAGCCGGCATCTTAGCATCTAGAAGTTCTTCCTAATCTTTAGATGGAACCTGATTTCTAATGGTTTAAAGCCATTGAGGTTTGGAGCACGTCCTCTGTAGTAGGATAGGAAACAGGCTCCTTCTTTCTTCCCCATAATATTACAGCGACCCTAAGGTGAATCTATCATGGGTTTTTTCCCCCTGAGGCTGAGAGTGTGTGACTTGCTCAAGGGGACCCAATGGGTTTTTCATAGCTGAGCAGAAATTTGAACCCTGGTCTCCAGAGTCAAAGTGCAATGCTCAAACCATTGCACCACACTGGCTCCTCTGTGATGGTAGTGGGCTTATATTGGACCATCCTGGGATTTGTAGTTTGGGGAGGCACCAGACCACTTGGGCAGAGAAGGCTCAAGACCTTGTGAAACTACATATCCCAGGAAACTACATATCCCAGGAAGGAGCAACAGCACTTAAAGTGGTATCAAACTGCATTATTTCTATTGTGGAGATGCACCCTTAATAACAGAGCAATGTTGATGTCCTCTTAGAAGAAAAAACTGCTAGCTTATTCAGTATTTTAATATTCTAACAATATTCTAGAATATTTTAATATTCTAATCATTTAATTCTGTTTTAATGTATCACTTTCTAATGTTTTCAATTGCATTGTTCTTTTAATGTTGTGAGCCACTCTGGGTCCCAGTTCTGGGAAAAGAGCGGGATATAAATAAATGTAATATAATAATAACAAAATAATAATAATAATATTCTTCTGTATTCTTAAAAATAACTAAATATAAATTACTCCTCTTAATAAATAATATCTTGTCATTCATTCAGTAACTCTGTATCTTTCATTGTTCATACTGCTGATTCAGCTCCTATTCATCTATCTGTTTTCTTGCATGGATTGATATATAATGAATATTTTTGTCAATTTAGGGCTGTGATTGTGTTGCATGATAGAGACCAGAGTCAGACCAGTCAAGGAAAGGTAGATCTATTCCTCCTAACTGGTTTCCCAGTCTTTGTGAGGTGCTTAGAATTCTCTGCCAGAGATTTCTAGTGCCTCACCAAACTACAGATCCCATCAGAGGCAGCCATGGCAGTGCAAGTGGGACCAGCGAACAACAATTGTTTCGTGCGCAGGAGGCCTGGGAGGGTTTATTGTGTTGGAACTGGGCATCTTGGACGTGAGAGTGATGCTTGCCTCCTGTTTTAACTAAGATGCATCATGCGCCGGGGATCGGCCGATCTGGGAGCATGTAATTCAGAGCTTTGATTAACCTTGGTTAGGATGAACATCGCCTGCCATGCATTCCTACGCAAACCGAATGATTAAAGCAAATGTAGAACCGGGCTCCGAGGGAAGAATTGACAAATTGATTAGGCTTCGTAAGCAACTAGACTTCTTGCTAATAACTCTGCAACGAAATGGAAGCGGGTCCTCAATTATTGGGCTTGCTCTGCAAGGATCCCCAGAAGATTTGGATGAATTTATTTTCAGTGCACAGAAAGCTAACTTTGTTCTCCTTCAGAAAACATATCCAAGGTAGCAGTGTTGGCCATATAATAATAATAATAATAATAATAATAATAATAATAATAATAATAATAATAATAATAATAATAATAATAAAATTTATTTATATCCTGCCCTTTGGAGACCCAATCATATACCAAAGTACAGTATCGCCCAAAATCCACAAGATCAGGGATACCAAAATGCAAAATGCACATTTTTACACATGTTGCAAGCAAAATGCACAAAATACCTGTTGCAAGCTTTCCAAGCTCCACTGGCTTCTTCATCAGGCAAAGGTGTTAAAAATCATACAGGAGAAAGAGAAACTGAGACACACTGGATCTCAAAGGCAGTCGCTTTTTGTGGCTTTTCATTTAAATCCCATTTAACTGGAAAGAAGATTATAAATGCTATGGAAAGTTCAATATAATCCAAAATCCATAATACAGTGATACTTTTATCGGACTAACAAAAATACACAAAATACCTGTTGCAAGCTTTCGAAGCTCCACCGGCTTCTTCATCAGAGAAAAGTGTTAAAAATGATATAGGAGGGGGAAAGATTGAGACACACTGATCTCAAAGTCAGTCGCTTTTGTCTTGCAAATGGAATTTAAAGGGGGGAAAAAGATTATAAATGATATGGAAATTCGGTACCATCGAAAATCCACAAGACAGTCATGCCTTTACTGGACCAACCCAAATGCGCAAAATACATGTTGCAAGCTTTCGAAGCTCCACCGGCTTCTTCATCATGCAGAGAAGGAAAAAAAGAATTGATGATGTTAGTCATAGCCTTGGATTTGGTCCAGGAGTTGTGGTTGTTGTCCTCAGTTGAGATAGCATGGAGGGGTATTCATGCACTCCTCTTTCTGGCCATGTGGATGCTGGGAGATTCAGTCCAGGAAACCAATGTTAAATTCCATTTGCAAGACAAAAAGCAACTGCTTTGGAGATCCATGTGGTCTCAATTTTTCTCTCCTGTATCATTTTTTAACACCCTTTGCCGGACGAAGCCAGTGGAGCTTTGAAAGTTTGCAACATGTATTTTCTTCAATTTGGCTGGCCAATAAAGGTATCACTGTCTCTGTCACTATCGCCGATTCACTCCCCAAAGCATCTACCATGTCCATGTCTAACTGCCACAGGCTACATATCCAAGGGTAGCCGTGTTGGCCATATAGCAAAGCCATAGCATCATCCAAAAGCCACAAAACAGTGATATCTTTATTGGACCCACCAAAATGCACATTATGCATGTTGCAAGCGTTTAAAGCTCCTAACACCTTTGCCTGGTGAAGAAGCCAGTGGAGCTCCGAAAGCTTGCATCATGTTGCAACCAAAATGCACAAAATACATGTTGCAAGCTTTCGGAGCTGGGTATGTTTAGCCTGGAGAAGAGACAGTTAAGGGGAGTGATATGATAGCCCTGCTTAAATATTTGAAGGGATGTTATATTGAGGCTGGAGAAAGCTTGTTTTCTGCTGCTCCAGAGAACAGGACTCAGAACAATGGATGCAAGCTCCAGGAAAAGAGATTCCACTTCAACATTAGGAGGAAATTCCTGACAATAAGAGCTGTTCAATAGTGAAAGATGCTCCCTTGGAGTGTGGTGGAGTCTTTGGAGGTCTTTAAACAGAGGCTGGATGGCCATCTGTTGGGGATGCTTTGATTGGGAGTTCCTGCATGGCAGAATGGGGTTGGACTGGATGGCCCTTGGGGTCTCTTCCAACTCTAGGATTCTATGAGTCTATGTATAATATGCATGCATTTGGGTTGGCCCAATAAAGGTACCCCTGTCTTGTGGATTTTGGAGGATGCGGTACTTTGTTCTCCTTTTGTAGTGTTTAATCTTGATTCAACAGGACCACTTGTACGCTGAAGATGAGTCTCTTAGCTTCCTGATGCCTAGGACTTGAAACCAAATGATAGAACGGTGTACCAAATTTGAGATATCTGTTCCAGAAGGCAGGAGTTTTTGTAGGTTTCAGCAGGTCCGGCACCATTTATGCACAGGTTCCTTCTTTCTTTCTTTCTTTCTTTCTTTCTTTCTTTCTTTCTTTCCTTCCTTCCTTCCTTCCTTCCTTCTGGCCCAGGAGAAGCATTTCTCTAGGACATGATTTGTGTGATTAAAATGCTTCCATCTCTTTGAACCATCCACCGGAGCATCTCCTGGGAGCAGGATGATCTGTTGGCCTGTCATGGAGAGACAGGGATGTTTCTTTCTCTGGCCTCATTTCAAAATGCAGAGTCTTGAAGCCACTTTTGGAAAGAAAAGGAAAAAAAGAAGGAATTACTTATTCAAAGTTACTTCTTCCCTAAGGCTTTGCAGAGATCATCTTAACCAACTGGAATGTTGGAATTGAGAGTCTCAAGCAGGGCGACTAGGCGTCCTCCTTTTCCAGGACGTCATACATTTCAGCCTTCTGTCCAGGAGGAACCCCCAAATGTCCTCCATTTGGAGCATGGCTAAGAAGCATGAACTGACATTCAGATTAGTGTTTTTAGCTTTTATTTGGTCATGTCCTCCATTTCAGCCTTCTGTCCAGGAGGAATTCCAAAATGTCCTCCATTTTTGAGCATGGTGAAAAAGCATGAATTGGCATTTAGATAGAATCATAGAGTTGGAAGAGACCACAAGGGCCATCCAGTCCAACCCATTCTGCCATGCAGCTTTTAGTTTGTAATGTCCTCCATTTTTCAATGTCCTCCATTTTGCAGTGCCTTGTCCTCCTTTGCGGTGATGACATTGGGTCAACCTGCTCTGAAGTGACATTACAGCAGTTTTCCTTAACACCCTCCAAGTCTGGTGGACTGTAGGGCCCATTATCCCCATCAGGTGTGGCCATGGGGCTGGCTGGTGATGGGATTTGTAGTCTGGCCCCCTCTGGAGGCTGCTGGGTGGCTGAATCCTGCATCATTTTTAGACAAACTCTTAGCGGGTGTCCGTTTTTCCTCGTTCTTATGAGTTAGAAACTTCTTGTGTTGCACACAATCCTGACATTTTGGTGGAAAAAATGAAAGTGATTTTTAAAAAGCAAAAGCAAACCAGGGATTAAATAGAGAGCTGCAAACACAATTACAGATTATTGTTTTAGCATTCATCCAGATTGCTTCCAGTGTGATTCTGTGGTTTTGGTACATTGCTGACATTTTGTGTGATAACTTTAGCTACACTGTGGCTGCATCTGTACTACAGAAATAATCCAGTGTGCCATGCCTCAATGCTATGGGATTCTGGGAATTGTCATTTTGCGAGACATGTAGCCTTCTTTGCCAGAGAGCTCTGGTGTCCCACCAAACTACAGGTCCCAGAATACCATGGCACTGAGCCATGGCAGTTAAAGTGACGTCAAACTGGATTATCTCTGCAGTGTGGATGCCGTCCCACGGGTGCAGAAAAGTAGGACTGAGTGTCCATTTGGGCACGCAACTAATACAGAAAAGAAAGCTTTATCACACCTTCTCCTAACTCCAAATGTGTAAAGAGGTGATGATTTCCCTCTCAGCAATAAATCCTGTTTAAACATTTGTAAACGGGATCAGATAATTTTACAATTTTATTTCCTTTGGGAGAAAGTAATTGAAAACCGAGCAGGTCTTCTTCTTCTTCTTCTTCTTCTTCTTCTTTGCAGAATATTTGCAATTTGTGGTTTAGAATCATAGAGTTGGAAGAGATCCCCCCATGGCCATCCAGTCCAACCCCATTCTGCCATGCAGGAACTTTCAATCAGTGCCTCCTTAACAGATGGCCATCCAGCCTGTTTAAAGACCTCCAAGGAAGGAGATTACACTACTCTCCGAGGGATTCTGTTCCACTGTCGAACCGCCCTTACTCTCAGGAAGTTCTTCCTAATGTTGAGCGGGAATCTCTTTTTCCTGGAGCTTACATCCATTGTTCTGGGTCCTATTCTCTGGAGCAGCAGAAAACAAGCTTGCTCCATCCTCAATGTGACACCCCTTCAAATACTTAAACAGCGTTTTCATATAACCTCTTAACCATCTCTTCTCCAGGCTAGACATACCCAGTTCCCTAAGTCTCTCCTCATAGGACATTATGGTTTCTAGACCCTTCATCATTTTGGTTGCCCTCCTCTGGACACGGTCCAGCTTCTCAACCTCCTTTTTGAATTGTGGGGCCCAGAACTGGACACAGGATTATTCCAAAGCAGAATAGAGTGGCACTATTACTTTCCTTGATCCAGATACTATACTTCTACTGATGCAGCCTAAAATTGCATTGGCTTTTCACACAGTCTCTTAAGCCAGGTGTCCCCCATCTTATATCTATGCATTTCAATTTTTTTGCCCCAAGTGCAGTACCTTACATTTCTCTATGTTGAGATTCATTTTGTTAGCTTTGGCCCAGCTTTCTAATCCATTAAGGTCATTTTGAATGTTCATCCTGTCTTCTGGGGTATTAGCTATTCCTCCTAAATTGCTGTCATCTGCAAATTTGATAAAGATGTTGAATAGCAAACTGGATCCAGGACAGAACCCCACTGGACACCCCACTGGACACTTCTCTCCAGGATGAAGAGGAGCCATTGCTGAGCACCCTTTGGATTCGGCCAGTCAACCAGTTACTATATACCGTGCCAAAAAAGACCATGCTTTTTTGCACAAAAAATGATATTTCATGTGCAGAAAACCAGTTCCCTGCAACACAAAACGTTGTTTCCTGCACAGAAAATGCTGCTTTCTGATCAGGAGACTTGTCTGCCATGGATGGGTGTTTTGTGGTTGCTGAAGAAGCAAGGAAGACTGTAGGAAAAGGATGCTTCTCTGGAGCATCCTTATGTGTTCAAAATGGCCTTGGTTTATTTTCTCCTTGCCAGCTCATTCCAGTCGGAAGGGTAGAGATGCCCTTGTGATGTTCTGGACTTAGATTAAAACATGCTGTTGGGTTTATTAGAGAAAATAAAATAAGGTATGGCTGGGCATGCAATGTATAGTAAATTTAATAACGTAAGTGCTCCGTTGGAAAGATGAGAGTATGGGATGTTGGAAGAGACTGGCTACTGACCGAATGTTTGGAAGGATTTTTAAAAAATCTAGGTTAATGTCAGTCTGAGGCTGCATCCGCACTGCAGAATTAATGCAGTTTGACACCGCTTTAACTGCCATGGTTTCGTGCTATGGAATTGGGATTTGGGGTTTTGTAAGATATTTAGCCTTCTCCATCAGAGAGCTCTGGTGCCACAGCAAACTACAAATCCCTGGATGCCATAGTTTGATTTCAGTCTACAAGAATGATGTGGGGTTTTTTGTGATGATTTTAGCTTTGTGATGCAAAGTAGTATATTTGTAATGTACCTGATTTTTGTGTTTTACTTGGTTTCTTTTTCGCAACGGCTCATGCCACACAAATAAATTTGCATACTAAAGGATTCCATAGGATGGAGCCTTGGCAATTAAAGTGGTGTCAAACTGCATTAATTCCCCAGTGTAGATGCAATCTGAGAGAGAGTTGAGTTGGACAGTGTTAACAAATTGGTCAAATTAGTCCAAGGGTTATATATATATATGAGTGTCGAAGTAAGGAATATGAGAGAGAGACATGAGTTAGAGTTAATTCCTTAGGGTCCGTCAGGATATGAATGCATTAAATCAGTAATCTTAAACTTTTATTTTGAGCTTCTTCTTAATCAATCATTTTTGGATCATGCGCTTGTGCCTCTGGGAATGCTTCCTAAGGATTATTGGAAAGCTTGAGTTCAGCGTATTAGGCTGCATCGTCCACACTGACGAAATAATCCAGGTTGACGTCACTTTTTAACTGCCATGGCACAATGCTATGGGATTTTGGGATTTGGAGTTTGTTCTGGCACCAGAGCCCTTTGACAGGAAAAGCTACATGTCTCACAAAATCGCAGTGCCCAGAATGATATAGCATTGAGCTGTGGCAGCTAAAGTGGGATCAAGCTGGATGATTTCTGCAGTGCGGAGGCCGCCTTGGCATTTGCAGTAGCTGCCGTTATTCAAGGGTGGTGGCAGATTAGAGGGATAAAGCCTCATATGGGAAATGTGAGAGCTTCCAGAAGGGTTCTTTCTCACATTTGAGGCCATAATGGTGGGCATCATATTTGGAGGTAGTGGTGGGGCAGGCAGTGGACAACACACAAGTTGGTGGCAGACATAGAGGTGCTCACAAGGAGCCAGGAAGGGATGGGAAAGGAGCTCAGGTTGTAAAGTCTGGCAGATCATAGAAGCATAGAATCATTGACTTGAAAAGGGACCCAATATAGTCCAGCCCCAGCCATGCAGGAATAGAGTGCTAAAACACTCTTGAAAGACCGCCAAAGAAGAAGAGTCCACCACATTTGGAGGCAGTCCTCTCCACTCTCAAACCAGAGAGTACTTCCTAATGTTTAGGCGGAATCTCTTTTCTTGTAATTTGAATCCATTGGTTCATGTTCTAATCTCTGGAGCTCTGGATCAGTGCTCCTTTGGCTTCTGGTTCCCGTGAGGCACAACTAACCAAAATGAAAAATTAATTTCAACAGGAAGAAATGTAAGGTACTGCACTTAGGCAGAAAAAATGAAATGCATAGATATAAGATGGGGGACACCTGGCTTAACAAGACTTATACATGTGAAAGGGATCTAGGAGTCCTAATAGACCACAAGTTGAACATGAGTCAACAGTGTGATGCAGCAGCTAAAAAGGCCAATGTGATTCTAGGCTGCATCAATAGGAATGTACACTCGCCCCTCTGTTTTCGCAGGGAATCTGTTCCAGGCACACCCACCCCACGAAAAAGGAAAATCACAGATATTCAAGCCCCGTTGGTCTTGGTCCTTCGCGGACTGGCAAGCCCCAGTGGTTAAAATGGCACTCACATTGGCATGAATGGCTGTGCGCTCCTGCATGCGGCTTTGTGTGCGTGCGTGCCATTTTAACCAGTGGAGCTTGCTGGTCCGCGAAGGACTATTATCCCGTGATTAACCTGCAGTTGCACACAATTGCATGAGTGGTTTTCACACTGAAATGTGATTAAAGTGCCATTATCCCATAAAGAACCAGGCAAGAAACAACAGGAACTCATTTATGGAATTTTCCCGTGAATGACTTTTTGCTTTCCTGGTTATTCCCTGTTTCTTCACGGGATAATGGCACTTGCGTTAATGCTGTTCTAAACACGTTTTAATGTCTGTTGTGCAATTTGCACGTGTTAATTGCTGTTTAAACTCACAGTTTGCCCGGTGTGATAAAGTCCATAGGATTGCTGTACGTTGAAGTCAACTTTGTGCCACTTAACACCAACTTTCTTTCAAGCTCCTTTGGCCTCGGAGTCCAGAGAAAGGGGAGCTAGAAGATAAAGTGGCCACAGATGACAAATGCAAAACTGGGGGGGACTGGTGGATGCCACCTCCCATTCTGCCCATGGCAGGGACCCAAAGCAGACATTTGTGCAGTTTGCAGAGAGGGATCACGGTCCTCCTCCTCTCTGGCTCCCTGGATTCCTCTGACAGCGAGGGAGGGCAGCTGGGCTGCTGCTTTCTTTCCATAGCAGGTGTGTGCATGCCAAGCCAAGGGTGCCTCTGTGTGTGTGTAGATGTGGGTGTAGATGTGTGTATGTGTGTGACAGCAGCAAAGAGGGAGGGAGGGAGGCCTGGTGCCTGGCTTGCCAAAGCCTCTCCATCCATCCATCCATCCATCCATCCATCCATCCCTGGATCCAGCGGCATTGGCAGGAGCTCCGGCCGCAAGCCTGGCACCAGGAGCACCAGCACCAAAACCACCACCACCATGGTCCTGATTCTGCCCCACATCCTCATTGCTGCTCTTCAATTTTTCAGACGGGGCCAGCAGGTGTTCCTGAAGGCTGAGGAGGCCGCCCCCCCTGGCTCAGACACCCTACAGGTAGGTGCTCCCCTCCTTTGGCCTCTCTCTCTTTTTTGGGGGGGGGGGGGAATCTGAATGCATTTGGGGCTGGAAGGTGCTCCCTGTGTGCCTCCCTCTCTCTGCCTCTGCCTCTGGACTGTCCTTGGCAGCTCCTGTGTTCCTTTCCCTTTGCCTTTTGGGGTTCAGGGAAGTCACTTGCCTCTTTTGTAACGTCCTGCTCACAACCCCCAGGACACTTCTCTCTCTCTCTCTCTTTCTCTCTTTCTTTTTTCCTTCTCTCTCTCTCTCACTCCCTTTCTATTCCTTCCTTCCTGTTCCCTCTCATCTCTCTCTCTTTCTGTTTTTCTTTCTCCTTCCTTCCCTTCCTTCCTTCCTTCCTTCCCTCCCTCCCTATCTTCTTTCTTTCTTTCTTTCTTTCTTTCTTTCTTTCTTTTCCTTCCTTCCTTCTTTCTTTTTCTTTTCCCTCCTTCCTTTCATCCTTCCTTTCTGCCTCCTCTCATCTTTCCTTCTTTCCATCCTTCCCTCTGTGTCTATCCTTTCTTCCTCCTCTCACTTCTTTCTTTCTTTCTTTCTTTCTTTCTTTCTTTTTCTTTTCTCTCCCTCATTTCACCCTCCTGTCTCCCTTCATCTTTCCTTCTTTCCCTCCTTCCCTCTGTCTCTATCCTTCCTTCCTTCCTTCCTTCCTTCCTTCCTTCCTTCCTTCCCTATCTTCTTTTTTTTCTTCCTTCCTCCTCTCACTTCTTTCTTTCTTTCTTTCCTTTTCCTTCCTCCCTTCTTTTTTTCATTCTTTCTTTTTCTTTTCCCTCCTTTCACCCTTCCTTTTTGCCTCCTCTCATCTTTCTTTCTTTCTTTCTTTCCCTTTCCCTTTCCCCCTCTGTCTCTATCCTTCCTTCCTTCCTTCCTCCTTCTTTCTCTCTCTCTCCCCTCCTCCCTGTCTCTTTCCCTATACTTCCATCCATCCATCCATCCATCCTTCTTTCCTTCCTTTCTTCTTCCCCTTATACATCTTTCTTTCTTTCCTTTCCCTCCCTCCCTGTACCTTCTTTTTACCTCCTCTCATCTTTCTTTCTTTCTTTCTTTCTTTTCCTTCACTCCCTACTTCCTTCTTTTTGCCTCCTCTCTTCTTTCTTTCTTTCTTTCTTTCTTTCTTCCCCTCCCTCCCTCCCTCCCTCCCTTTTGCCTCCTCTCGTCTCCCTTCCTCCCTCTCACTTTTCTTTCTTTCTTTCTTTCTTTCCCTCCCTCCTTTTTCCTCTTCCATCCATCCTTCCTTCCTTCCTTTTTCTTTTCTTTTCTTTTTCTTCCCTCCCTCCATTTCCAAAGAGCTCCCCATCCTTTTCCCTTCTCTCAGTGACTGCCTCCTTCCTCCTGCCAGCCTTGGAGGTCGCGTGGGTTCCACTCTCTCAGCTGCCAAGCCAGAGTCAGTGGGTGATTGGCTGGTGGCTGCAGTGCAGGCTGGCTTGCTTCATCCCTGCCTGAGAGAGTGTGCTACTCGGGCTGCTGAAGGAAACCTCTTGGCCAGGGGTAGGCAACTTTTTTGAGCCAGAGGCCGGGTTGCTGTCCCTCAGACAATTGGGGGGGGGGGGAGGGGGGATGCACCAAAATTAATTAATTAATTAATTAAAAAATAAAAATAAAAAAAATATGCATGCACACTCTCTCAGCCCCAGAAAACCCATGGCAAAACCCCTGTGGAGATTTTGCCAAGAAAACCCCAAGAACAAGTAATAACAACAATAATCAATATCGTCATGGCGGCAGGCGGCGGCGGCAAGACTGGCCTGGAGCCGGTCCAAAAGCCTCGGGGGGGCGCATCCGGCCCCCGGGCCTTAGGTTGCCTACCCCTGCTCTTGACTCTTGAGGTTGGGCTCTGGCCAACCTCAGGGTACTTTTAACCCAGTTCCCCCAATAAATTCTAGTTCTCCGCTGGTCAACTTGGGTTTGGAAAGCCCTGCCTCCAGGTTCTATAAACCACAGGGATGGAGGTGAAAACCTTTCTTCTTCTTTCTCTCCTAAAGTTTGCACATCCTCCAGGCTCCAGCTTTCCTAAAGCTTGCACCCTCTGGTTTATGAACCGTAGGGATGCAAATCTTTGGTGCCTTTGTCCATGCATGCTAGGAAGAAGAAGAAGACCTTCCCTGGTGTTTCCTTTTCTGCAGGAGAAAAGGAGAAGGTTGCCAGACCTCAGGACCTGACCCAGAGTCTCTCTGGCTTTCATGGATCATCCATAGGTGGAAGGACCTCTGCCTTCCAGTCACAGGTGGACTTATGGAGACAGACCCCTTGAATTTCACAGGGTTTTCTTAGGCCAGGAAGACTCAGGGATGTTTGTGCCAGTTCATTCCTCTGAAATGGAGCTTATGGCACCTGGTAATCATTGGTGGTCTCCCATCCAAGGACTATCCAGGGTTGGCCTTCTTAGCTTCCAAGATTCTAGCTTCTAAGACAGGGGTAGGCAACCTAAGGCCCGGGGGCCGGATGCGGCCCTCCGAGGCCTTTGGACCAGCCCCAGGCTGGTCCTGCCGCCGCTGCCCCCCGCCGCCCGCCATGATGATCTTGATTATTGTTGTTATTACTTGTTCTTGGGGTTTTCTTGGCAAAATTGCCATAGGGGTTTTGCCATGGCTTTTCTGGGGCTGAGAGAGTGTGCATGCATATTTTTTATTTTTTTATTTATTTATTCATTTATTTATTTTTGGTGCTTCGCCCCCCCCAATTGTCTGAGGGACAGCAACCCGGCCCCCGGCTCAAAAAGGTTGCCTACCCCTGTTCTAAGATCTTCCAAGATTTTAGCTTCCAAGACATGTGTGTGTATATATATTTGTCTTCTGGTTGCCTTTCCACTCATGGGGACCCCATGAATTTTGCAAGGAATCCTCAGAAATGATGGTTTGGCCAGTTCTTTTCTCTGAAATAGAGCCTCCAGCACCTGGGATTCCTTGGTGGTCCCCCATCCAAGGACTAACCAGGGCTGACCCTGCTTAGCTTCCAAGACACCAGGCAAAACCTGGTGCCGTGGGGATGTTTATGCTTTGTGTGTATATGTGTCTTCAAGTGGGCTTATGGTAACCCGGTAAATTTCAAAGGGTTTTCTTAGGCAAGGAATCCTCAGAAGGAGTTTTGCCAGTTCCTTCTTCTGAAATAGAGCCTCCAGCAACTGGGATCCATTGGTGATCTCCCCTCCAAGGATTCACCAGGGCTGACCCTGCTTAGTTTCCAAGATCCGAGAGGATCTGGTGCCTTTTAGGGTATTTAGGCTGTTTGTGCATATGTTCCCTGCAGCCACCTGTTGATTGGTGGGAACCCTATGAATTTCATGGGGTTTTCTTAGGTAAGGAATATTCAGAGTTTTGCCAGTTTGTTCCTCTGAAACAGAGCCTGCAGCACCTAGGATCCATTGGTGGTCTCCTATTCAAGGACACTGTGCTTAGCTTCCAAGATCAAATGGGATCTGGTGCCTTCTAGGGTATCTAGTCCACCAGGTGGGAGACAAGAGGGCAATCTCTCTAGGGTTTTTGGAAGGTGGGGAGAGCTCATCTCCAAGCAAGAAGAAATGATTATTTGCAACTCTTCAGATCAGCTACAAACTACAGGGGAAAAAATTCCACCAAAATGTTAGGAAGAACTTTCTGATGGGAAGTCCTGTTTGATGGTGGAATACACTACCTGGGAATGTGGTGGGGTCTCCATCTTTGGAGGTTTTTAAATAGAGGCTGGGTGGCCATCTGTCATGGGGAGGGCTTGGATTTTGAGTTCTTGCATGGCAGAAAGCGGTTGGATTGGATGGCCTTTGGGGGATCTCTTTCAACTCTGGGATACTAGATATTATGGCAGAACACGGTTGGAATGGATGGCCTTTGGGGGTCTCTTCTAACTCTAGGATTCTAGGTATTCTTGTATGGCAGAACAAGGTTGGAATGGATGGCCCTTGGGGGTCTCTTCCAACTCTAGGATTCTGTGATTCTAGTATCAGTTTGCAACCATTGGCAAAGCTTAATTGATTCCTTCCTGCAATAGATTTGTTGTGTGTGTGTGTGTGTGTGTGTATTTATGCCAGGAGCTTCTGTTCTGCCTCCTCTCCCAGTTGGAGTGCCAGGGCTCACCTTCTACTCTGCTCTACACTCACTTTCTCACTGGAAGCATCTTCCCAGGTAAGTGAGAATGACTATCCCCCTCTTTCCACCTTATTCTGGGAAGAGGCCATTTAGCTATGATTCCTGTCTTACCTTCCAATCAGAAAAATCTTTTCTTTGTGTTAGAATGATAAGTTGAAAGCAAGATACTCAGAGCATAATGCCTGGGCAGGTTTTTAACCAGAAACTGCAGGGTCTGGAACAATCCTGAACTGGCAACACCAGAAAAATGAATATTTCTCCATGTTATTCTCCTTGTACCCACATTCCCTAAAGCGTTTCGGCAAAATACTCTGCATTGAAATAGGCACGGCTTTCTGTGCAATACACCCTTGTTTTCAGCATGGAACACACTGCCCAGAAGATATGTATCCTTTGCGATAAAGCCCCTCATTTTTTGCAAAGAAAAACCACAGGTGTTTCTGCACAGAATAATAGTGCCCCAAACTGAAGGGCTGCAACACATCCTCAATGTGTAACTCGACATGCCGAAATGTTCACTATACACTTTTGAGGCAGGATGCTGGGAACTCTTTCTTGCACCGAAAAAGCAGGCACAAAGAAATTCCCTGGAATGCTTCAGGATGTGCAAATACCCGGAGAAAACTGGACACAAGACTCGCTGCTCTGTTATATATCTTTTCCCTATGGGACTTCTCGAGTGTTTGCAAACCCTTTTCTCATATTGAGGACGCCAATAATTCTTGCCTTCGCTAGCAAAGCAGTTGGCATGTATCTCTCACCATCCCTTCTGCTGGGACGTCTTATGTGAATTGCCAGCGCCAAACGATAGGGGCAGCTCTGACCTTTCTGAAGCCAAGAGCCATGTTTGCTCAGTCAAATAGACAAACAGCGTGGCTGAATCCTGAAGTCATACAACTCGTGCCTCCCTTGCAAACAGTGCTACGGGTTCGCTGTTTGCCTGTTAACAGGATACAGATAACAATAATGGCTGGAAGCCTCTATTGCGGTCTACTCATGTCAATTTACGTCTGCTTGGCTACGTTGCAGAGGTGCTAAGGAACCCTGTTAGTGAACTGTGAAAATGAATAATGGGATACCAGTAAGAGTGTCCTGATGCACATCTTTGGCCCCCCCTCGGCAAACACTTCAGCAATTCGGCTCAGGTGCGAACAAGGGTCATTTAAACCACTTCAAACCAGTTAGCAAACTGGTTTATAACATAGTGGAAATGAGGCCCATCTTCCACTAATGCACATCGGCACTCTCTGGTTGGTGTCCCAATGCACAGCAGGAGCAATGCCTAATGGACTAATGTGTATTGGTCCTGTTCTGCATTGGTTGCAATGGGCATCAGTGACTTGGTTGGCTCCCTGATGTAACAGCAGTCCTTTTTTTGGGTATGAAAAAAAGAATCTAGCATGTGGCCTTCCTCTCTTCCTCCTTCCCTCCACATTCCCCAGCATTATTGTCTTTTTCAAAGAGTTCTCTCTTCTCTTCTCATGATGTGTCCGAAGTACGACAGCCTCAGTTTGGTCATCTTGGCTCCTTCCAGAGAGGTTTTCGGCTTGATCTGTTCTAGGACTCCTTTGTTTGTCCTTTGGCTGTCCATGGGATCCTCAGCACTCTTATCCAGAAACACATTATCCCAAATACATTGATTTTCCTCCTATCCTCTTTCCTGACTGTTCAGCTCTGACATCCATCCATGGTAATAATAGGGAATACAATGGCTTGTGTGATTCTGACTTTTGTGCTGAGTTGTATATCTTTGCATTTTAGGATCTTTTCTAGTTCTTGCATACCCATCTCCCCATTCTTAGTCTCCTTCTGATTTTCTGACTGCAGACCCCATTTCTATCCATGTTTGATCCCAGGGATGGGAATTCTTTTGCTATTTCAGTTTCTTCCTTGTCTAGGTTGAACCTGTGAAGGTCCTCGGTGGTCATTATTTTTGTTTTCTTGATGTTCAGCATTAAGCCTGCCTTTGCACTTTCTTCTTGGATCTTCCTTAGTAGGTGCTCCAGGTCTGGGAGGTTTTCTGCTAGTATTATAGTGTCATCTGCATATCTCAGATTGTTAATATTCCTCCTATTTTCCTCCTCCTCCTTCTTCTTTGTCCAAGCCTGCTTTTCTTATAATTTGTTCTGCATACAGGTTGAACAGATAGGATGAAAGGATGCAGCCTTGTCTGACTCCTTTTCCAATTGGGAACCATTTGGTTTCTCCGTCTTTTGTTCAGACAGTAGCCTCTTGTCCTGAGTACAGATTCCTCATCAGGACTATCAGATGTGTTGGCACTCCCATCATGTCTTTAAGGGCCTTCCATAGCCTTTTATGCTCTTTGCAGTCAAAGGCAATGCTGTAGTCTGTAAACCACATGCTGCTTTTCTTTTGGAAATTCCTGGTGTGCGCCATTAGCCATCATATGTTTGCAATGTGATCCCTCGTGTCTCTTCCTTTCCTGAACCCTGCTTGGACCTCTGGGATCTCTCTCTCCATGTATGGTTGGAGTCCATGTTGCAGAATTTTGATCATGAATTTGCTTACGTGGGAAATCAGTGCTATGGTCCTATAGTTGCTGCAGTCTTTTGTGTCTCCCTTTTTGTGGATGGGGATGTCTATTGATCGCTTCCAATCTGTTGAACATTGTTTTGTTTTCCATATCTGTTGACATATGTTGGTTAGCACTAGAGTTGACTCTGTCAGTGTGGATTGCAGCAGTTCAGTTGGAATATCATCTGTTCCTGGTGATTTGCTTTTAGGAGTCTTAGTGGACCACAAGTTGAACATGAGTCAACAGTGTGATGTGGCAGCTAGGAAAGCCAATGTGATTCTAGGCTGCATGAATAGAAGTCTAGTGTCTAGATCAAGGGAAGTAATGGTGCCACTTTATTATGTTTTGGTCAGGCTTCACTTGGAATAATATTGTGTCCCGTTCTGGGCCCCACAAATCCAAAAGGATGTTGAAAAACTGGAGCGTGTCCAAAGGAGGGCAACTTAAATGGTGAAGGGTCTGGAAACCATAAAGCCCTATGAGGAACGACTTGGGAAGCTGGGTATGTTTAGCCTGGAGAAGAGATGGTTAAAAGAGGATATGATAGCCCTGTATTTGAAGGGATGTGATATTGAGGAAAGAGCACGCTTGTCTTCTGCTGGGTGTTGCTTCAGAGTTCACACTCAAGACATTGCAGATGGGTGTCAGTTTCATAGAATGGTGTCACTTTCTTAAAAGGGTGCGAGTTCCAAACATTCTTAGATGGTTAGAGCGAAACCCCTGTTTGCAATGTTGAATGCTGACTTTTCCGTTTAAGTCAGCTTTTCGTGAGTAATTGCTTGCATTGCAGGGAAGGCTCTTATGGAAGGAGGGAGGGTGCTTTATTTTTATTTTTTAACTGTTGTGTGGTGTTGTGGTTTGAGCATTGGACTATGAGTCTGAAGACTAGGGTTCGAATCCCAACTCGTCCATGAAACCCATTGGTGCCCTTGGGTAAATCACACAATCTCAGCCTCACAGGATGACAATGGCAAATCTCCTTGAGATAATTCTTGCCAAGAAAACACCATGATAGGTTTGCCTTAGGTTCCCTAAAAGTCCAAAACAATTTGAAGAGCTCTGCTCTGGTGCCAAAAAAAAAACTACACATCCCAGGATATCATAGCACAGAGCCATGGCAGTTAAAGTGGTGTCAAACTTGATTATTTCTGCAGTGCAGAGGCAACCTTAGACAATGGTTTTTGATGATTTTATATTGCTTTTAACGTCCAATTTTAATGTGATGGTTTTAATTGCGTTCCTAAAATTGTATCTCTTTTGGCTTAATTCTTTCTGTGAACCAACTTGGGGTCCTAACCCAGGATAAAAGTGGCATATAAAGCAATGAAATAAATAAATAAACCATTAAACAAAATCCAAAATACTTAGTGGTGATATCTCCTCTAGGCTCAGCCAAAAAGCACATACCCCACTCTCCAACAAAGCTAGCTTTTGCAATTCACTGGTTTCTTCATCAGGCAAATATTCTCTCCAGTCCAATTTGTTTCTAGTCAAGGGATGAGCAAATGTGAAAGGTTGGAGGGCTTCACTTTCCACCTTTTGCTCTCTCTGGTGGGCTGTACCACCAATCTGCCCGACATAACCAGACACGATGCCATGCCATTTCTGGTTAAGATTGCCAGATGAAATAAAAAAAATCAGGGCTCCTATCCCTTCAATGCTTGTTGTTGTTGTTGTTCTTGCATGCCTTCAAGTTGTTTCCAACTTATGGCGACCCTAAGGCGAGCCTGCCATGGGGTTTTTGTGGCAAGTTGCTTTGGTGGCAGCTTGCCGTTGCCATCCTTTGAGGCTGAGAGAGTGGGACTTGCCTGAGGTGGGCTTAAATGGTCAAGTCAGGATGGGAACCCTGGTCTCACAGAATCATAGAGTTGGAAGAGACCATAACGGCCATCCAGTCCAACCCCATTCTGCCACGCAGGAACTCACAATCAAAGCACCCCTGACAGATGGTCATCCAGCCTCTGTTTAAAAACCTCCAAAGAAGGAGAAACCACCACATTTCCAGGCAGCATCTTCTACTGTCGAAAACCTCTTAGTGTCAGGAAGTTCCTCCTAATGTTGAGCTGGAATCTCTTTTCCTGTTGTTTGAATCCATTTCTCTGAGTCCTATTCTCTGGAGCAGCAGAAAACAAGCTTGCTCCCTCCTCAATATGACATCCCTTCTATCATATCATATCACCTCTTAACTGACTCTTCTCCTGGATAAACATCCCCAGCTCCCTAAGTCTTTCCTTGTCTCCAGAGTAATAGCCCAACTCTCAAACGAAAGCAACATGCTGGCTCTTAATGCTTGTATAGAAGAAGGAATTCAGCCACACCAGCAGAAATTCCTTCTTGGGCTGCTGCCACACTGCAGAATTGATGCAGTTTGAAACCTCTTTAACTGCCATAGCATGGCTGGGCACTTTGTTCCGACCTCAGCAATGGCACCAGGCGATAAAAGAGAGGACCACATACATGGGAAAGCAGCCACCCATCATCATCATCATCATCATCATCATCATCATCATCATCATCCATTTTATTTATAGCTTGCCCCTCTGCTCAGCAATCGGGGAGGGTCACAGCATTTTAAAACATACAGAGTTAAAAACATTCCCTCATCCCACAATCTACCCCTCCCATCCCGTTAAAACAAGATTAAACTATAATAAAGAGATTAAAATGCCATAATACACTAAAACAATAGGGCAGCAGCAATAGGAAAGGAACAATGTGAACCATCTCCTTTGCCATGAGAGCCGAAAACCTGCAGCAAAAGGAGAGAATTTGTAGGTCAGAACACTCCGATCCTATCTGAGATCCTATGATAAAAGATGAGATCCAGTGTAATGTAGTGGTTTGAGTGTTGGACCGTGACTCTGAAGACCAGGGTTCAGTTTCCTTCTCTGCCATGGAAACCCACTGGGTGACTTTGGGCAAGTCACACTCTCTCAGCCTCAGGGGAAGGCAATGGCCAACCTCCTCTGAACAAATCTTGCCTAGAAGACTCCATGATAGGACCACCTTAGGAACACCATGTCAGAAATGACTTGCAGGCATGCAACAACAATAGCAACAACAAGGTTTTAATAAATTAAAGTAAAGTAAATTAATAAAGAGCCTATTTATTATTTTTTTAAAAAATGTTTTATATTGTTTGAACCTGCTAGCGTGGATTTTACCTGCCATCTTTTGAGACAGAGCAAGTTTGAAATATTTCAATAAGAAAATAAATTGCGTAGCTATAAGACATTAAAGCAGGGAAAATTCCATCCTCGGTGAAAAGTGTGTTTTGCAAAGTGCAGTGATGGAGAGCCAGTGGAAGAACTGCAGGAATAAATAGGTTTTTTAGCTGCTAATGGAAGCTTGTAAATCTGTAGAGGGTTGGGAGGGCAGTCTCGGTCTTTGTGGAAGTTGGAAGGTAAGACGTGCCCTAGATTGCAAACTGCATCTTGGGGGGAAAAAGTTACTTCTGTTTGTATATTACAACTCCAAGTATATTCATCTGGGAGTTGAATGGGAGCTGTGGTCCAAATATCTCACTGTTTTAAGCTCTACTGCAGACAAGGGTAATTCCAGTTTTTGGAGCAAAGGCAAGGAGAAATGTCAGGTACTGAACTTAGGGAGAAAAAGTGGAATGCACAGATATAAGATGGGGATGACGACACCTGGCTTGAAAGCAGTGCATGTGAAAGGGATCTAGGAGAGCCAACAGTGTGATGCAGCAGCTAAAAAAGCCAATGCGATTCTAGGCTGCATCAATAGAAGAATAGTGTCTAGATTGAGGGAAGCAATAATGCCACTGTATTCTGCTTTGGTCAGGCCTCACCTGGAATAATCCTGTGTCCAGTTCTGGGCACCACAATTCAAAAAGGATGTTGAGAAGTGTGTGCAGACCAAAATGGTGCAAGGTCTGGAAACCAGAAAACCTTATAAGAGACTTAGGGAAGCAGCAAAATCACACCACTTTTTGTTTACGGGGAAATCCTATGAATAAAAAGCAGTGTGATTTTGCCACTTTATTGATGGGATAATGGCAACATCGTGTGAAAAGCATCCTGTTATTGCGTGATATTGATGGGAGCATAGCACTATTATCCCGTCTCTTTTACCCATGTGATAAAGTCCATTGGCAGCAAGAAGGGATGTCCCATGATCTTAGTTGTCTCTACATTAATGCACAGAGCATGGGAAATAAACAAGATGAACTTGAACTCCTAGCACAGCAAAGCAAACATGATATAATAGGCATCACTGAAACCCGGTGGGATGAGTCTCATGGTTGGAAAGTAATAATAAAGTGGTATAACCTTTTAAAGAGAAATAGGCCAAATAGTAAAGGAGGAGGAATGGCATTATATGTCAGAGATGTTTGTACCTGTGCAGAGATCCAAGACTTGAAACCTAGAGGAAAATGGGTCTTGATGAGCCTAAAAAGACTTTGGAAAAAGATTCTTTGTCAGTGGCTTTGTTATCCCTGTAGTTAATTGCTTGAGCAAAATCTATATTTTGAGATAATCTGCTTGGAAAAGTAACTGACTTTCCCATTAACCACTTTGCTTTGAAATATAGAATGAAAAGAAAACTGCAGTTGAAGCATTTATTTTTGCACTCATTAACTGTTTAAAAGCTTATCCCCTGCAATAGATAAAATAATAATAATAATAATAATAATAATAATAATAATAATAATAACCCACCTTAGATTAGTCGTTGAAGCTGCCTCATTGCTGGCATTTTGCTGCTGACAGGCAAAATCTTGTCTTTATTTAAACTAGCCTTTGGATGACTGCGCTGATTTGTTTTGTTTTGCTCCGCTGCTCTGTGTTTTAATCTGTGTTCCTAATTTAATTATGTTTTTTTGCTGGCTGCCATTTTTATTTGCTCTTATCTGATTTCATTGTGATATTGCTTCCTTGTTTGTCAGTTAGTTTATCTTCTTGCTGTTGATATTCCCTGGTTGCCTTGAGCGTTTTTACAGGGGCAAATGGAGTGGAATGATTGAACAACTAAAAAAAGGAAGGGATCTCTATTAGGCAGCTGATGCCATCCATGGGAAACCTCCTTTTCTATAATAATAATAATAATAATAATAATAATAATAATAATATGTTAGTTCCCTACCTCCACCACTCAAAATATTCAGCATTTCCAGGTAGGATTTCAAAAAGTTTTAAAGAAAAACATAAGGTCTTTATCAGTGACTTGAGATCCTGGAGAGAAGTGACCAGTGGGGTGTCCAGTGGGCTTCTGTCCAGGGCCCAGTTGGCTATTCAGCATCTTTATCAATGACTTGGATGAAGGAATAGGGGGCATGCTTCTCAGATTTTCAGATGGCACCAAATTAGGAGGAATAGCTAATACCCCAGAAGACAGGATAAAAACCCTTCAAAATGACCTTAATAGATTAGAAAGCTGGGCCAAAGCGAACAAAATGAATTTCAACAAATCAGGGTTTGAATGCCCACTCAGTCATGAAAACCCAATGGGTGACCGTGGGCAAGTCACACACTCTCAGCCTCAGACGACGGCAAAGGAAAACCCCTCTGAACAAATCTTGCCAAGAGAACGCCATGATAGGTTTGCTTTAGGGTCACCAAACAATGACAGCAAATTGCCTAAGCACCCTGAAGGCACCAGATTCCACCTGATCTTGGGAGCTAAGTAGGGTCAGGCCTGGTTAGTCCTTGGACGGGAGCCCGCCAAGGAATCCCAGGTGCTGTAGGTTGCATTTCAGAGGAAGGAGCAGGCAAAACCACCTCTGAGGATTCCTTGCCTAAGAAAACCCTGTGAAATCCACGGTCCTTCCATACGTCTATAGGGGACTACTACCACTACTACTACTCACAGGTAAAAACCTACCTGTGTGAATGTGTGTGTGTTGTGTGTTTTCAACTTTTGGCACCCCAAAGGCAAACCTATTCTGGGGTTTTCTTGGCAAGGTTTGTTCAGAGGGGGGTTTGCCTTTGCCATCCTCTGGGGCTGAGAGAGTGTGACTCGAGAAAGTGGGTTTGGTGGCCCAGCTGAGAATCGAACCCTGGTCTCCAGAGCCCTAGTCCAACACTCAAACCAAGACAATTCATGGCCGAAATTCCCAATGACCTGCCTCCCAGTGCCCCCTTTCAAAAACACTTCTGGGGGAGTAGGTAGGAGAGGGATCTGAAAGAGAGGAGTTGCCAGCAGGAGGCTTCCTAGACTCAAGTCCACTTCCTCAGGTGCATTTGCACTTCTGGAGGGAGGGTTGATGCCTCTTCCCAAGGGAGTTTCAGAAGCCCAGCAGGTTTTTGAACTCAATGGAAGGGGCCCTGAGGCAGGGCAGGTGCTGCTCCATCCTGCAGGGCCCCAGGGCTGCCTCCAAACCCAGTTTCTGGAGGGAAAGAAAGGCTGCTTCTTCCCAGTTCAAGGGGGCTTCTATGGGGGGGGGGGTCAGAGTCTGGGCTCTCTTGGGATGAGGCCCCAGACCCTTTCCTGGATGGAGGAGGGATCCAGAAACGCGATTCCTATGGGGCATCCACGCTGCAGGGATAACCCGCTTTGATCCCGCTTTAACTGCCAGGGCTCCATGCTCTGGAATTCTGGGAATTAGAGTTTGTGCTGGCCCCAGAGCAGAGCTCCGCCTTCCTTCCTTCTCACTCTTTTCTCCCTCTCTTTCTTTCTTTCCTTCTCTCTCTTTTTCTTTTCTTCCTGTCTCTTTTCCTCTCCTTTCTTCCTTCTCTCTTTCTCTCCTTATCTTTCTGTCTCTTTTCCTCTCCTTTCTTCCTTCTCTCTCTTTCTCTCCTTCCTTCTTTCTGTCTCTTTTCCTCTCCTTTCTTCCTCTAATCTCTTTCTCTCCTTCTTTCTTTCTGTCTCTTTTCCTCTCCTTTCTTCCTTCTGTCTCTTTCTCTCCTTTTCTTTCTGTCTCTTTTCCTCTCCTTTCTTCCTTCTCTCTTTTTCTCTCCTTCCTTCCTTCCTTCCTTCCCTGCCCACCCCTTTCCTACTAACTCCACATCTCCCAAATCCAAATGCTGGGCTCTGCTCTGGGGCTAGAACGAGCTCCAACTCCCAGCATTCCAGAGCCTGGAGCCCTGGCAGTTAAAGCGGGATCAAACCGGGTTATGTCCGCCGTGTGGAGGCAGGGAGGCAGGAGGGGCCGGACGGAGCCCGGAGGCGGAGAAGAAGAAGAAGAGGAGGAGGAGGAGGAGGACCAGCCGCCGAAGCGGACGGAGTAGAGAGCTCCTCCTGGTGCTGGTGCCGGTGCCCTTGGCTGAGTGCTGGGCTCGCTCTTCTTGCAAGCTCCCCTCCTCCTCCTCCTCCTCCTTTTGGGCCGGGGATGGAGCCCTCCTCCTCCTCCTCCTTCGCCGAAAGTGTAAGCAGCCTTTCTTTCTTTCTTTCTTTCTTTCTTTCTTTCTTTCTTTTCGGGGGTCTTGGCAGGGCTTTCCAAAGCAGCGGTGCGATGAAATGGGCATCGCGAAGCTCTTTCTGGCCGGGCAGCAGCTCCCAGCCTGGATGGACCCAGGGAGCTCCGGAGCCCTTCCTTCCTTCCTTCCTTCCTTCCTTCCTTCCTTCCTTCCTTCCTTCTTTCCTTCCTTCCTTTCCCTCTCTTTTTCTGTCCCTGTCCCTTCTTCCCTTCCTTTCCTCCCTGTCCCCTTTTCTTCTCTCCTTCTCTGCAGCTGTGGCTCCTGCCTGCCTCTGCCTCTGCCTTCTTTCTTTTCTTTTTTTCCCCCTTCCTGCTTTAAAGACTTTCCTTCCTCTTTTCCTTCCGCTTAGGCATTCCTTCCCCAGCAGGCGAAGGAGAAGAGGGGGAGGACACCTGTGGCTGGACCTCTTTCCCCTCTTTCTCTCCTTGTCCTTCCTTCCTTCCTTCCTTCCTTCCTTCCTTCCTTCTCTCTCTCTTTCCTCTCTTCTTTCGTCCCTTCCCTCTCTTTCCATCTTCTCTTCCATTCCTTCCTTCCTTCCCTCCTCCCTTCCTTCTTTCTCTCCTCACTCTCTTCCCTTTTTCTCTCCACCTTTTTTCTGTTCCTTCTCTCTCTTTCCTCCCTCCCTCTCCTTCGTTCTTTCCATTCTTCCTTCACTCTCTCATCCCTCTCTTTTCTCCCTTTCTCTCCTTCCTCCCCTCTCCTTTTCCCCTTCCTTCTTTTCTTCCTTCTTCCATCCCTCCCTCCCTCCCTCCCTCCCTCCCTCCCTCCTTCATTCTCTTTCCACCCTTCCTTCTCTCCTTCTTCTTCCCTTTCTCTCCTCCCTCTCTCTTTCTCTCTTTTTCTCTTTCTCTCCTTCCTTCCTTCCTCCTCACTTTTTCCTCCTTCTCCTTCCTTCTCTCTCTTTTCCTCATTTTCTCCTTTCTTCTTTCTTTCTCTCTCTTTTTTCTCTCTCTTCTTCCTTCCTTCTCTCTCTTTCTCTCCTTCTTTTTCCTTCCTTCTCACTCTTTTTCTCTTCCCTCCTTCCTTCTCTCTTTTTTCTCTCTCTCCTTCCTTCTCTCTCTTTCTCTCCTTCTTTTTCCTTCCCTCACTCTTTTCTCTTCCTTCTTTCCTTCTCTCTCTTTTTCTCTTTCTCTCCTTTTTTCCTTCTCTCTTTTTCCTCCTCCTTCCTTTCTTTTCACTCTTTTTCTCCTCCTTCTTCCCTCACTCTTTCTCTCCTTCCTTCCTTCCTTCCTTCCTTCCTTCCTTCCTTCCTTCCTTCCTTCCTTCCTTCTCTCTCTCTTTCTCTCCTTCCTTCCTTCTTTCTCTCTCTTTTTTTCTCTTTCTCTCCTTCCTTCCTTCCTTCTCTCTCTCCTTCCTTCCCTCTCTCTCTTTTTCTCTTTCTCTCCTTCTTCCCGTCTCTCTCTTTTTCTTCTCCTTCCTTCCTTCCTTCCTTCCTTCCTTCCTTCCTTCCTTCCCTGCCCAGCCCTTTCCTACTCCACACCTCCCAAATCCGAATGCCCCCTTTCCCATGTTCTTATGGGGCTTCTCAGCCACAGGTGTGGAGCTCCCCTCCCCTTGTCTTCTCCTACTGGGCAATGCATAGCTTAGCCCCCTCCAGATGTTTGGACCTAGAAGCTGGTTGCCCCAAACATCTGGACTTGGCAGAGGGGAGCACAGATGGATGATGGCCTGGGACTCCTGTCCTAAGAGAGGAGAGGCAAGAGCAAGCGATTCTCGGCGCTCCTCCATCTCTCCTCACAGCTCAAAATAATGTTCTTTATTAGGCGATGATCTGTGTGCTTCCTTCCCCCAGGATCACCCTCCCTTTCTCTTCCTCTTCTGCTCTCCTTCCTTCCTTCTTTCCTTCCTTCTTTCCTTTTTACCTCCTGCCATTGCTTCCTTCACCTGCCTTTAATCTCCATACAATAAGAGGGGCCATTATCCAGCCAGTATTCTGTGGAAAAAATGATGTTTCTGACCAGTAAAAGACTGGTTTTTAACCCGGGCAACTGTGTTTTGCTTCATGGTGGTGGGAATTTCCCTTGTTGCAAATGTTCTTAAAAGAAGGAACAGGGTTTGTTTCTTGCAGATGATTTTGCAAGGGTCAGAATGGTGACTTTTTCTAGGCATGGCAGAGGGATTGCCCTTCCTTCGTACGTGGCTTGAAGTTGTCTGGTCTATCAGAGTATGTTGGCACGGCGTCCGTCCGTCCCTTCAAAACTTTGGGTCTCCTGCTTCCAGCAGGGCAAGAATTGCATGGATTATATTGGAGGCAAATCTTTTCTGTATGGTTCTTGGATCATTTTCCCACCAGGACCCCTGAATGTTGTGGTTCTCCTTCTTTTCTCTTTGCATTTCCATCAGTTGTAGACTTAAGCCATACACCAGACGCTCGAAAGATGCTAAGAGGTGGCATTCATGCCAAGCAAACTGATTGAGAATTACTTCTATTATTTATTGCTTTGTCTGATCAAGAATTCAGTGGACTTTGAAAGCTTGCATTTTTTGTGCCTTCTGCTTGGTCGAAGGCAGGTATCTGTATTTTGGATTTTGTTGCAAATAGCCAATGCGTGGTTTCTTGGGTCAATCAAAAGAGTATATGTTTTGCAAACCAGGTTTATTCTCTTGGTTATCGGACAAATTATCTACATGTAGTAAAGGAAGAGTACAAAGATCTTAACCAAGCAACAAGCGCAGTTAGATTTGAAAGTCAGGACTGGAAGTTACTATTGTATGTTGTGTGTAAATGCGGATATGAATGCAAGAATTGTTGTAAGGTTTGTGGTGTTTTTTTAAATTCGTTTTTTAAATAATAAACAAATAAACAATAAAAGAAATATATACCGTAAGTAAATAAAAATAGCCAATACAGCTACTCATGCATTTTTCCTTTGAGCAGGAGGATAATAATGATACTAATGGATATTATTGCTGTTGTTGTTGTTGTTGTGTGCCTTCAAGTCATTTCCGACTTATGGCGACCCTAAGGCAACCCTATCATGGGGTTTTCTTGGCAGAGAGGAGTTTGCCATTGCCTTCCCTTGAGGCTGAGAGAGTGTGACTTGCCCAAGGTCACGCAGTGGTTTTCCATGGCTGAGCAGGGATTCGAACCCTGGTCTCCAGAGTTGAAATCAAAGGCTCAAACTACTTCACCACACTGGCTCTTTAGCTTTATTAATATTCAACCTTTTCCCATAAACCTGGGAATCACGATGGCTTACACCTTTAAAAGATTACAATTCAAAAACATACCAAACAATCAGCATTAAAACCAAATGAAACTACTAAACCTATTAAAAACCTACACTTTAAAAAAGATTTTAAAAGTTGAGCTATACAATTTCAAAGTAATACGGCTCTTACAGCCCTGTGCTTCGAAGCCAGCAATTCTATAAGCCTGTCAGAACAAAAAAAGGTCTTCATTCCTCAAAAGGAAGGACTGATCTCATCTTCCTGTTACATTCGAACTCAAGACCGTGGTTAACAGTTGCCAAGCAAACCAGGATCCAAAAGCCAACTTTTCAATTTTAAAGGAACTATAAAAAGTGTTAAACTTATCGGGAGGAAGGAAAGCTAGAGTTAGACATCCCCGTACTTAGTGTAATGGTTTCAGTGGACTCCAGAAAACCAGGGTTCGAATCCCACTCAGCGGCAGAAACCCACCTTGGCCAAGTCACACTGTCTCAGCCTCAGAGGAAGGCAATGGCAAACCTCCTCTGGATAAATCTGGCCAAGGAGATGGGTGTAGAAAGACGCACATACTGTAACTAGAAAGCCCATATCGAGGATCTGTGACCGGCTAAAATCATCCAGATAAGCATGTCTTTGGGGTCTGCTACTTTCACTTCGGTGGAAGGATGTGCCAAGGTCCAGCCTTCCCAGAGGAAAGGCAAGGGCATGCCACAATGGCATATGCTCTTAGGAAAAAGGAGGAGATCTGCAGGGAACCAGGACATCTGGAAGAAGATTGGACTATGCAGCTTCTCCCTGATATGCTAGTTTTCTATGAGCAGGGACTTTTGAGGAAAAGGCCTGGTTGAGATTCCAGACACAGTTTATGTTACAGTCAAGGACTAACTGACATAGAAGCATAGAGCTGGAAGAGGCCTCCAAGGGTCATCCAGTCCAACCCCCTTCGGACATGCAGGAAGGCACCACCCAAGCCCTCCCTGGGACAGATGGCCACCCAGTCTCTCTTTAAAAACTTCCAAAGAAGGAGACTCCACCACTCTCCAAGGCAGAAGCATCTTCCACTCTTACTGTCAGAACGTTCTTCCTAATGTTGAGGTGGAATCTCTTTTCCTACAGTTTCCTGGAGAAGAGACGGTTAAGAGGTGATAGGATAGCCCTGTTTAAATATTTGAAGGGATGTCATACTGAGGATGGAGCAAACTTGTTTTCTGCTGCTCCAGAGAATAGGACACAGAGCAATGGATGCAAACTACAGGAAAGAGATTCCACCTCAACATTAAGAAGAACATTTTGAAAGTTAGAGCTGTTTGACAGTGGAACACACTCCTTCTGCAGCCCTACATTCTCTCAAATGCATTGATTTTCCTTCTGTCTTCTTTCTTAACTGTCCATCTCTCACATCCATCCATGGGAATAGGGAATACAATGGCTTGTATGAGTCTGACCTTTGTGCTGAGTTGCCTATCTTTGCATTTCAGGATCTTTTCTAGTTCCTTCATAGCCACCCTCCCCATTCTTAATCTTCTCCTGATTTCCTGACTGCAGTCCCCATTACTATCAATGTTTGATCCTAGGTGTGAGAACTCTTTTACTATTTCTATTTCTTCCTTGTCTAGGTTGAACTTGTGAAGGTCCTCCTTGGTGGCCATTATTTTTGTTTTCTCTATGTTCAGCATTAAGCCTGCCTTTGCACTTTCTTCTTGGATCTTCCTTAGCAGGTGCTCCAGGCCTGTGAGGTTTTCTGCTAGTATTATGGTGTCATCTGCATATCTTAGATTGTTAATATTTCTTCCTCCCATTTTCACTCCTCCTTCCTCTGTGTCCAAGCCTGCTTTTCTTATAATATATTCTGCATACATGTTTAACAGATAGGGCGAAAGGATGCAGCTTTGTCTGACTCCTTTGCCAATTGGGAACCATTCTGTTTCTCCATATTCTGCCTTTTGTCCTGAGTACAGATTCCTTATCAGGACTATCAGATGTCTTGGCACTCCCGTGTCTTTAATTACGTTCCATAGCCTTTCACGGTCTATGCAGTCAAAGCCTTTGCTGTAGTCTATAAATCACATGCTGATTTTCTTTTGGAATTCCTTGGTGCACTCCATTAGCCATTGTATGTTTGCAATGTGATCCCTAGTGCCTCTTCCTGGGATCTCTCTTTCCATGTATGGTTGGAGTCTATGTTGCAGAATTTTGAGCATGATTTTCCTTGCGTGGGAGATCAGTGCTATGGTGCTATAGTTGCTACAGTCTCTTGTGTCTCCCTTTTTGTGACTCGGGGTGTATATTGATAACTTCCAATCTGTTGGTCATCGTTTTGTTTTCCATATCTGTTGACAGATGTTGGTTACTACTAGAGTTGACTCAGGGCTTGAAGAGACTGCCAGAAATAATCCATTTTGAGACCATTTTAACTGCCCTGGCTCAGTGCTAGGGAATCATGGGAACTGTAGTTTATTGTGGCACCTGAGCTCCCTGACAGAGAAGGCTCGATGTCTCAGAAGAACTACGATTCCCATAATTCCCAGCATTGAGCCAGGGCAATTAAAGTGGTCTCAAGCTGGATTATTTCTGGCAGTCTGTTCAGGCCCTCTGTCAATGTGGATTGCAGCAGTCCAGTTGGAATATCATCTGTTCCTGGTGATTTGTTTTTTGCTATTTCTCTTAATGCAGTTTCCAGCTCACTTTTTAGAATTTGGGGTTCATCTTCATATGGCTCTTCATTCCATGTGTCCTTCATTTTGTATCATTCTCCTGTGCAATGTCTTTTTATTCCTTCCTGGTCTTGAATTATGCTATTTTTATTGTCATAGATCGTCCCAGTCCTTGGTTTGAATTTTCCTTTGATTTCCTTTGATTTCCCGGATCTTGTGAAATAGATCTCTTGTTCTTCCCTTTTGGTTGTTGCCTTCTGTTTCTCTGCATTGGTCATTGTAGTAATTTTCTTTATTTTTCCGCAGAAGCCATTGTACTGTTACATTTATGATCCTTAGTTTGTTCCTATCTCCCTTTTGTTTTTCTTCTCTTCTTTTCTTTATTGCTTGTAGTGTTTTGTTTGTCATCCATGGTTTTTCTCTTTCTTTTTGTTTATTGAAAGTGTCTATTTGCATTCTTCTTTTATTATGTCCCTGGCTTCAGACTACAGTTCCTCTCATTCTCAGTCTATTTAAGGATGCATCTGCATGGTAAAAATAATGCAGTTTGACACCACTTTAACTGCAGTGGCTCCGTCCTATAGCATCTGGGATTTATAGTTTGGGGAGGCACCCGCATTCTTTGGTGGAGAAGGCTAAAGACCTTGCAAAGCTACAAATCCTAGGGTTCCTTGAGGGTCTCTTCCAACTCTGTGATCGTACAATTCTATGACTTTTGCAATTTGAGCTCAGTTTGCAGCAACTGAAGTAAGTTGAGGGGCAAAAGTGGGAGGAAGAGTGAAAAAACCAGGACATTTTAAAAGCAACTGAGAAAGTAGGAAAGCAGGGGATTATTATTTTTTTAAAAAACAACTTTTTATATGTAATGTTTCATACTGTTTTAACTTACTGTTTTAAATTTTGTTAGCCGCCTTGAGTCCTTATACCAGGAGGAAGGTGGGATATAAATAAATATACTACTACTACTACTTATTATTATTATTATTTATTGGGACTGTATTATTTATAGGGACAGATGGAGGGTTTGGATAATGGGGAGAAAAGTGGAAAGCAATAGGGAAAAGACTCCGTGACAGATGGATCGTCTCATCAAGGAGGCTGCAACCGTCCTGAGTTTGCAAGACTTAAGCAAGGCTGCTAACAAATCGGAGGGTCACCATGATCCCAAACCAACAACTAATGCAGCCTCTTAAACATGACCTGGTTTTTTAATCCTGCCCTGAACGTACACTTCCTGTTTTCGTGTTACTCCGGCAGCAATCATAACGAAATTGTGCATTTCTCCTTCTCGTGAGAGCTGAACATTGTGGGCTGACCGTAGGAAACGCTGCACTTTTTAACCATAACAAAGGAATCAACAGTTCTATATTAAAACTTGGAAGAAAATCCTGGATGCTAGTGCTTCTCCTCCTTCTTGGTTGTTGGAAAGAAATCCATGGCCTGGGACTGCGCATATTTCTTTTGCCTGCGGGTCACCAAAAATGCAGTAAAAGATGATGGCCTCATTGGCAGTTTCATGCTCATTTATTGGTGTCTTATGCACATTTGTTGTTGTGTGACTTCAAGTCATTCCTGATCTATGGCAACCCTAAGGCGAAGCTATCTTAATGGGTTTCTTGGCAAGTTTGTTCAGAAGGGGGTTGCCTCTGCTTTGCTCTGAGGCTGAGAGAGTATGACTTTCACATAGGGTTTCCATGGCCATGGATTCGAACTCTGGTCTCCCAGTGTCCTAATCCACTGCTCAATCCACTATACCATGCTGGCACATTTGTGGTATATGAATGGATCTCATTTTGTGTAGGTTGCATCTACACTGCAGAATGAATGCACTTTGACACCGCTTTAACTGCCATGGCTCAATGCTGTGGAATTCAGGGATCTGTAGTTTTGTGAGCTGTTTCGCGTTCTCTGTCAGAGAGCTGTGGTGACACAACAAACTACAAATCCCAGGATTCCATAGCGTGGAGCCGTGGCAGTTAAAGAGGTGTAAAACTGCATTCATGTCATCTTTAAATATTTGAAGGAGGGGGGTGTCAAGCTTGTTTTCTGCTGCTCCAGAGAATAGGACTCAGAGCAATGGATGCAAATGGCTAAGAAATGAGATTTTACCCAAATATTAGGAGGAACATCTTGTATAGAATTATGAAGGGGGGGAGACAGAGAGCGATGGATGGATAGATGGAAAGATGGATGGATAGAGACAGATACCCTCTTTGAGTTGGACTTTGTAGCGTGACGTTCTGCAGTACTTGCTGAATTGAACACTATTTGTGTCTTAATATTTGCACTAAAGTGTGTGATACAAGGCCAGAAAGTTATTTTCGTTCTTTACAATATGTTCTATCTCTTTGGTCTTTATGAAACAAATTGCATTTTTTTTTTGCCTAGATAGATAATAGGTAAATAGATAGATAGCATAGATAAACATATTGCATGGATAAATAGCTCTATAAATAGATTGCACAGATGAGCCAATCTGAGCCCCAGCTCTGGGAAAAGAGCGAGATACAAATCATCATCATCATCATCATCATCTAATTACATAGATAGAGAATAGATTGATAAACTAATTGCACAGATAAACAAATTGCATAGCTAAAGAATAGATAGATAGATAGATGGCATAAATAAACATGTTGCTTAGATAGATGGTAAATAGATCAATAGATTGCATAGATAAACAAATTGCATAGATAGATAATAGAAGGATAGAAGGATAGATAGGTTGCATAGTTAAATAAATTGCATAGATAGATAGATAAATAGATTGCATAGTTAAATAAATTGCATAGATAGATAGATAAATAGACTTCATAGTTAAATAAATTGCATAGATAGATAGATAGATAGATAAGTGGATGGATGGATGGATGGATGGATAGAGATAGAAGAGACTGTGGGAAGTGACTGTGTATGTCTTTTGTGTTTTTTACGTTGTGTGATGTGTGTGTTCCCTAACCTAGCACTATCAGCTGGAAATGAAGGGCCCACCTGTTTAACAAACCAAAATATACGATCTGACATTTCAAACACAAGAGCAATTGAAATGTGGGTCTTGCATTTCCTCCCTCTAATCTAAATAAACAGATTTATTTTTCCCAGAAACTTTTTTTCCTCTCTCCTCTTTTATTTCCAGGGGAAAGGGCCGGGTGACCAGAAACTTGGCCTTCAGCTCTCAGCAGCTGTCCAAACTGGGATCTCCCTGAGGACAGATCCCACCCAGGAGTCCCACTCCTCCATCTCTGCTCTTCCCCATCGTCTTCTTTGCTTCCCCCCATCTGTGCAAGGATCCCTGGCATCAGAGTCATCCTCCTTCCGTGGAGCTCTCTTCCTTGATATTGGCAGAAGGGCTAATGATCAAGCAAGACAGCGATTCATTCAGATAATGAGATTTAGGATGGGGGACACCTGGCTTAAGGAGACTACGTGTGAAAGGGATCTAGGAGTCCTAGTAGACAGCAAGTTGAACATGAGTCAACAGTGTGATGCGGCAGCTAAAAAGGCCAATGCAATTTTAGGCTGCATCAATAGAAGTATAGTATCTAGATCCAGGGAAGTAATAGTGCTTTGGTCATGCCCCACCTGGAAGAATCCTATGTCCAGTTCTGGGCCTCACAATTCAAAAAGGAAGTTGAGAAATTGGAGCGTGTCCAGAGGAGGGTGACCAAAATGGTGAAAGGTCTGGAAACCATGAATCCCTATGAGGAACGACTTAGGGAACTGGGTCTGTTTAGCCTGGAGAAGAGAAGGTTAAGAGGTGATATGATAGCCCTCTTTAAATAGTTGAAGGGGTGTCATATTGAGGAGGGAACAAGCTTGTTTTCTGCTGCTCCAGAGAATAGGACACAATGGAGCAAAGGATGCAAGCAGCAGGAAAAGAGATTCCACCTCAACATTAGGAGGAACTTCCTGACAATAAGAGCTGTTTGACAGTGGAACACACTCCCTCAATGGAGATGTTGGTGGAGTCTCCTTCTTTGGAGGTCGTTAAACAGAGGCTTGATGGCTGGCCATCTGTTGGGGATGCTTTGATTTTGAGTTCCTGCATGGCAGAAAGGTCTCTTCCAAGTCTGATTGTATGATCTGCTAAGGAAGCGCAGTTTGTAAAAATAGGGGCTGGAGGAGAGAAGAGGGAAGGTTTCCCTTCCTTGTTGGTTGTCCTGCTACACCCATGGTTGCAGCTGTTGGTTTGGGCAGATCATAGAATCATAGAGTTGGAAGAGACCCAAGGGCCATCCAGTCCAGCCCCATTCTGCCATGCAGGAACTCACAATTAAAGCATCCCTGACCATCCAGCCTCTGTTTAAAGACCCCCAAAGAAGGAGACTCCAGGCCTTTGCAGACTGCCAGAAATAGTGCAAATTGAGTCCACTTTTAGGGCTAGGGTTAGGGAATCATGGGAACTGTAGTTTATTGTGGCACCAGAACTCTCTGACAGAGAAGGCTCAATGTCTCAGGAAAAAAATATAGTTCCCATGATTCCCTAGCACTGAGCCAGGACAGTTAAAGTGGACTCAATTTGCACTATTTCTAGCAGTCTGCAAAGGCCCTCCATCACTCTCCGAAGGAGTGTCTTCCACTGTTAAACAGCTCTTATGGTCAGGAAGTTCCTCCTAATGTTGAATCTCTTTTCCGGTAGCTTGCATCCATTGCTTGTGCCCAACTCTCTGAAGCATCAGAAAACAAGCTCACAAACATGATAGTCAGCTTTAAATATCTGAAGGAATGCCGTGAAGAAGATGGATGTGTACTACTGCTCGAGAAACTAGAACAAGAACCGATAGAGTCAGTATTTCAAGAAAAGAGATTCTACCTAAACATTAAGGCACACATGGTTGCTCTAAGGCACCAGTGTTGGTCTGGGCAGATCATAGAATCATAAGAGTTGAAAGAGACCCCAAGGGCCATCCAGTCCAACCCCCCTTCTGCCATGCAAAGCACCCCAACAGATGGCCATCCAGCCTCTGTTTAAAAACCTCCAAAGAAGGAGACCTGACCACTTTCCAAGGGAGAGTATTCCACTGTCAAACAGCTCTTACCATCAGGAAGGTCTTCCTAATATTCAGGTGGAATCTCTTTTCCTGTAGTTTGCATCCATTGCTGCATGTCCGGTTCTCTGGAGCTCTATCTCTCCCGGCGTTCAAATAAAGCATGTACCGCACCCTTTCCATGCCAGCATTCTCTGAATAGAGGTAATAGTGTCTAGAGCAGGGGTAGGCAACCTTTTTGAGCCGGGGGCCGGGTTGCTGTCCCTCAGACAATTGGGGGGCCGAAGCACCAAAAATAAATAAATAAATAAATAAATAAAAATAAAAGTAAAAAAAATTTTTTTAAAATATGCATGCACACTCTCTCAACCCCAGAAAAGCCATGGCAATCCCCCTGTGGAGATTTTGCCAAGAAAACCCCAAGAACAAGTAATAACAACAATAATCAATATCATCATGGCGGGCGGCAGCGGGGGGCAGTGGCGGTGGCAGGACCGGCCTGGGGCCAGTCCAAAGGCCTCGGGGGGCCGCATCCGGCCCCCGGGCCTTAGGTTGCCTACCCCTGGTCTAGAGGGAAGCAGTAGTGCTGTTGTATTTTGCTTTGGTCAGGCCTCAGCTGGAAGACTGTGTCCAGTTCTGGGCCTCACAATTCAAAAAGGATGTGGAGAAACTGGAGCGTGTCCAAAGGAGGGCAACTAAAATGGTGAAGGGTCTGGAAACCATGAATCCCTACGAGGAACGACTTAGGGAACTGGGTATGTTTAGCCTGAAGAAGTGAAGGTTAAGAAGGGATATGATAGCCCTCTTTAAATATTTGAAGGGATGTCATATTAAGGATGGAGCAAGCTGCTGCTCCAGAGAATAGGACACAATGGAGCAATGGATGCAAGCTCCAGGAAAAGAGATTCCACCTCAGTATTAGGAGGAACTTCCTGATAGTAAGAGCTGTTCAACAGTGGAATATGTTGCTTCTTTGGAGGGTAGTGGAGTCTCCTTCTTTGGAGGTTTTTAAACAGTGGCTGGATATGCCATCTGTCGGGGGTGCTTTGACTATGGATTCCTGCATGGCAGAATGGGGTTGGACTGGATGGCCCCTTGGGGTTTCTTCCAACTCTGTGACTGTATGATTCAGTATTGAATTTTGCCGGATGACCTACAAATGCCTAGAGAATTGTTCTCTCTAGGAATCTCTAGGTCTTCCAGTACGACGTTGGGGAGACGTTGACCTCAGAATCGCGCCGGAGGACCCAGAGATTCCCAGAGAGAACATACTCATCAAATCCGTGAATGATCAAAGCTACAAACTTAGAGGGATAACTAACTGTACAGATCCCGAGACCCCATAACATGGGGCCATGGCAGTTAAAGTGGTATCAAGCTGCCTTGCGTCCACAGCCAGTTTCTGTGGTCAGAAAAGTAACTTTTCCGCAAACTTTGCTCCTTCCCTTCCTAGCCCCAGGCGCCTGACTTCCAGGGACTTGAGCTTTTAGCCTTTGCTTCCACCATCTTTGGCAACGCAAGGAGTCTCCTATGGAATGCTTTGTCTCCTGTTGAATGGCGAGAAAGGCCACCTCTCCCCTTGACCTCCTGTCACCGTCAGCGCCAGGACGCGCCGAGCAGCCCAGGCGGGCCCCTCTGTCCCAGTGACTGATAGGTTGTGTCCAGCGACAACCCTGCCAAGCGGGTGTGTTTGTGTCTCCAACTTCAGGAATAGGAGGCCGGTTGACGCCTTCCCTGCCCTTTCGGCTCGCTCTTCAGCCTGGCATCTCCCTCCAAGCCCTCTGTGCCAAAAAGAAACCACCCTCTGCCCTCTCAAAGGCCGCAGCAGACCAACTTTGCAAGAAGATTAGCCCTCCTTTTGCCCAACTAACACGTATCAATTAAGGCAGGGGTAGGCAACCTAAGGCCCGGGGGCCGGATGTGGCTCCCTGAGGCCTTTGGACCGGCCCCAGGCCAGTCCTGCCGCCGCCGCCGCTGCCCACCATGATGATATTGATTATTGTTGTTATTACTTGTTCTTGGGGTTTTCTTGGCAAAATCTCCACAGGGGTTTTGCCATGGCTTTTCTGGAGCTGAGAGAGTGTGCATGCATTTTTTTTTAATTTTTAATTTTTTTAAAAAAAATATTTATTTATTTATTTATTTATGGTGCTTCAGCCCCCCGGCTCAAAAAGGTTGCCTACCCCTGAATTAAGGGATGGTTTATAGGAGTGTCAGCGGATAATACCATTGGGCTGCAAGCATGGAAGCCAAGCCAGGAGCCGGAAGGATTTTGCAATTCAGAGAAGGAGAGGGATAGTCTTTCCACCCTTCACTTGAGAAATGGTTGGGCGGAAACTCTAAAATCTTAAAAATTGGCTAGAACAGGGGTCCCCAAACTACAGCCTGCAGGCGGAACTTGGCCCATCGAGGCCTTTCGACTGGCCTGTGGCTGGTCCTGCCTCCGCTGCAATGCCACCGCCGCGTGCGCGTGACATGGGGTGCCATTTTTGTGTTCCAAAATGGTGTCCGGCGTTGCGCATGCATGCACACGACTCCGGGTGCCATTTTGGAAGTCTCAACAGCGCCGGCGCCGTGCGAATTCGCACAGTGCTGGCGCCATTGGGCCTTCCAAAATGGCGCTCTGTGTCGCGCGTGCTATTTTGGGTCCATTGGGGAATGGTACACTTGGCCTTACAAGTTGGAAGCTCAGAGAATGGCCATGAGCTTCAAGGCTTAGCTCCATAGACTGCAAGGCAAGGAGGACAATGCTGCCTTGAAAAGTCTGTGTATATTCCCTTCCGTATTTAGGGCTGGTGTTTTTATTATTTGACTGGCATACTCTACACAAATGTGGTTGATCATAGAATCATAAGAGTTGGAAGAAACCCCAAGGGCCATCCATTCCAACCCCCCTTATACCATGCAGGAACTATCAGTCAAAGCACCCTTGACAGATGGCCATCCAGCCTCTCTTTAAAGACCTCCAAAGAAAGAGACGCCACCACTCTCCGAGACAACAGTGTCTTCCATTGTCGAACAGCTCTTACTGTCAAGAAGTTCCTCCTAATGTTGAGGTGGAATCTCTTTTCCTGTAGCTTGCATCCATTGTTCCATGTCCTAGCCTCTGAAGCAACAGGAAACAAGCTTGCTCCATCCTCAATATGACATCCCTTCCAATATTTAAACAGAGCTATCAGGGGGACACCTGGCTGAATGAGACTACGTGTGAAAGGGATCTAGGAATCCAGGTGGACCACAAGTTGAACATGAGTCAACAGTGCGATGCAGCAGCTAAAAAGGCCAATGCAATTTTAGGCTGCATCAGTAGAAGTATAGTGTCTAGATCAAGAGAAGTAATAGTGCCAATCTATTCTGCTTTGGTCCGGCCTCACCTGGAATACTGTGTCCAGTTCTGGGCACCACAATTCAAAAAGGATGTGGAGAAACTGAAGTGCGTCCAAAGGAGGGCAACTAAAATGGTGAAGGGTCTGGAAACCATGCCTTATGAGGAACGACTTAGGGAGCTGGGGATGTTTAGCCTGGAGAAGAGAAGGTTAAGAGGTGATATGATAGCCGTGTTTAAATATTTGAAGGGATGTCATATCGAGGAGGGAACAAGCTTGTTTTCTGCTGCTCCAGAGACTAGGACCCGAAACAATGGATGCAAGCTGCAAGAAAAGAGATTCCACCTCAACATTAGGAGGAACTTCCTGACAGTAAGGGCGCTTCGACAGTGGAACACACTCCTTCCTCGGAGAGTAGTGGAGTCTCCTTCCTTGGAGGTCTTTAAGCAGAGGCTGGATGGCCATCTGTCAGGGATGCTTTGATTGGGAGTTCCTGCATGGCAGGGGGTTGGACTGGATGGCCCTTGTGGTCTCTTCCAACTCTATGATTCTATGATCCCCTCTTAACTGTCTCTTCTCCAGGCTAAACATACCCAGTTCCCCATGTCGTTCTTCATAGGGATTCATGGTTTCCAGACCTTTCATCATTTTGGTCGCCCTGCTCTGGACATATTTCCAGCTTTTCAACATTCTTTTTGAATTTTGTTGCCCAGAACTGGACAGATGATTATTCCAGGTGAGGTCTGACCAAAGCAGAATAGACTGGCACTATGACTTCTCGTGATCCAGATAGATAGGATGTAGATGTTTAGCCTAGAGAAGAGACGATTAAGAGGTGATATGATAGCCCTGTTTAAATATTTGAAGGGGTGTCATGTTGAGGATGGAGGATTTTATTTTATTTTAAGGATTTCTGTCCTACCTTTCTCCCACCATCGTATTCAAAAAGAATCTATGCTAGCTTTTTTGGTTTCTCTCCATCTCAGTGAGTACTAGAAAGCTGCTGTGTTAAAAGAAAGTAAATGCATAGGATTCCTTCAGAAGTGCTGGAAATAATATCCAAGATTATAAGCAAATCTTCTTGGGTACCATGAGTCGGGCTGCAGCTACACTGCAGAACGAATGCAGTTTGATACTGCTTTAACTGTCACGGCGCCATCCCATGTAATCTGGAACCTTGTTCCATAGGTTTCCGTATCATTGATCCATAGCAGTTAAAACCGTGTAAAACTGCATTAATCCTGCAGTGCAGATGCAGCCTTTCTTTTCTTCAAGCCAAACATAAAGTTCCCCATAAAGTTTGGTTTCCAGATCTTTACTCATTACAGAATAATACTTTGTTCCTATCTGTGGTTGATCAATTTTTGCATCTCTATCCTCTTCCACGGTTATTTTAGAGGCCATAGCAATGTCCCCTGGAGGAGGGTGCATTACTAATCCATACCCAAAATACAAAAAAGAAAAGATTCTCTCTCTCTCTCTCTCTCTCTCTTTTTTTCTCCCACATAATCCATTGCATCATATTCAGCTGACTATCTGTTCATCTGTCTTTTGTAGAATGTCAGATTTCAGATTCAGCCTTTAGAGAGCCCCACTTCTTCCCAAATGTCCAATGTTTAAAAACGAATCGAAGAGAAAGAGCGATAGAACAAAGAAACCCAAAAGCAAACCCCTGTCAATCTCAAATCTTAGGGATGAACTTTAAAGCAATCATCATTGTTGAGCATCAAAATGCCAAACTCACACCTCCTCTCCCCCGAATTCTCTTCCCATTGCAACATGTAGAATGGCATCCATCCACAATTATTTGACAAGTGTGGGGAGATGATCCAAATGGAGATAAAGGAAAGGATTTAAGAGATGTTTGACAGTGAATGGAGGGTGGTGGACTCTCCTTCATTGGAGATCTTTAAGCCGAGGTAAGTGAGTAAAGCTGGAAAAATGCGGGCCAGACAGTGCAACGTAGGTGGATTGACAATTGGTTGACCGGCCGGACCCAAAGGGTCCTCAGCAATGGCTCCTCTTCTTCATTCTGGAGAGAAGTGACCAGAGGGGTGTCCAGTGGGCTTCTGTCCTGGGCCCAGGGCTCTTCAACATCTTTATCAATGGCTTGAATAAAAGAATAGGGGGCATGCTTCTCAAATTTGCAGAGGACACCAAATTAGGAGGAATAGCTAATGTCCCAGAAGACAGGATGAAAATTCAAAATGACCTGAATAGATTAGAAAGCTGGGCCAGAGCTAACAAAATGAATTTCAACATGGAGAAATGTAAGGTACTACACTTAGGGCAAAAAAATGAAATGCATAGAAAGAAGATGGGGGACACCTGGCTTAAGGAGACTTATATGTGTGAAAGGGATCTAGGAGACCACAAGTTGAACATGAGTCAACAGTGTGATGCCGCAGCTAAAGAGGCCAATGCAATTCTAGGCTGCATTAATAGAAGTATAGTTTCTAGATCAAGGGAAGTCATAGTGCCCCTGTATTCTGCTTTGCTCAGGCCTTATCTGAAATAATCCTGTACTGGGCACCTCAGTTCAAAAAGGATGTTGACAAGTTGGAGCATGTCCAGAGCAGGTTGACCAAAATGTTGGAAGGTCTGAAAACCACCAAGCCCTATGAGGACAGAATTAGGGAGGTGGGTATGTTTAGCCAGCGGAAGAGAGGGTTAAGAGGGGACATGATAGCCCTGATTAAATATTTGAAGGGGTGCCATATTGAAGATGGAGCAAGCTTGTTTTCTGCTGCTCCAGATAATAGGACACAATGGAGCCTCAATGGATTCAAACTACAGGAAAAGAGATTCCAGCTCAACATTAGGAAGAACTTGCTAACGGAAAGAGCTGCTGGACAGTGGAAGATGCTGCTGCCTTCGAGGCCGGTGGAGTCTCTGTGCCTTTGCAGACTGCCAGAAATAGTGCACATTAAATTGAGGCACAGCCCTGGCTCAGTGCTAGGGAATCATGGGAACTGTAATTTATTGTGGCACCAGAGCTCTCTGACAGAGAAGGCTCAATGTCCCAGAAAAAAAATACAGTTCCCATGACTCCCTAGCACTGAGCCAGGGCAGTGCCTCAGTTTAATGTGCACTATTTCTGGCAGTCTGCAAAGGCCCTATGTCTTTGGAGGCTGTACTTAAACAGAGGCTGGAGGGTCATCTGTCACAGGGAATGCTTGGTTTGTGCATTCCTGCATGGCCAAAGGGGGTTGGACTGGTTGGTCCTTGAGGTCCTTTCGAAGTCTAGGATTCTTTGGAGGTTCTTAAACAAAGGTTAGATGACCATCTGTCGAGGGGGTGTTTTGATACTGTGTTCCTGCATGGCAGGGGGCTGGACTAGATGGCCCTTGTGGGTCTCTTCTAACTCTATGATTCTATGATCTTTAAGCAGAAGTTGGACATTTTTGAGGAGTTAGTAGTTGTGTCTTCTGCACAAGAGAGGGTTAGATTAGATGGCCCCTGAGCTCCTGTCCAACTCTACGATTCAGTTATTCTTTTCTGTGGTTCAGGGCACAACGTTTGCCTAGATACCTGGAACTTTGAAACACACACTGTTACCTGTTTTCTCCTACTTCCATCCATCTCAGCTCAGCCGGACAGGACCTAAACGCTGCATGCGGGAAGGAGTAGATGGCCCTTGAGGGTCCCTTCCACATCTGTGATTCTCTCTTGCTTTGTTGGATTTCCTGGGTGACACTCTCTCAGCCTCAGCATAAGGCAACAAAAGGCTCACTTTGAACAAATCTTGCCTCATTCATATATTTTCTTCTTTCCGCTATTTCGACTAACCACTTTCCTGTCTTAAACTTTAAAAAGAGTAAATAATAAATAGCCAAATTAATATAAAATAAATTTTGTTTCTGCTCATCGGATTCTCTATTTCCTCTCCTTTTGTTATGGGCAAAGACATGCTGTAGGTTCTTCTTATTTAAACCATAAATTCTTTATCTCAAGCCTTCTTTTTCTGTCTTCACCACTGATTGGTTCTGTATCAAGGCTGTTCATAGCTCCATATCCATAGTTTCTCTTAATTTTATAAACCACTCTTCTACATATGGTGTTTCAGGGTTCCCCCCCCCCCCCCCCCCCCAGTATCTTGCATATATTATTCTAGCTGTAGTGACCATGTACAGCAATAGACGATTAGGTCTTTTGGATTCCTTTTCAGCATCAGAAAACGACTTGCAGGCGCATGATGCTTGGAATCACAGCACTGACAGATAGTGCATTGTCTGGAAGTCTTTTGCCGGGGAAATTGCAAAGGATGGTGTTGCTTTGGATGAATGCAGCAGGATGGAGGACTTAGCTGTCAGGAAGGAGAACGCCCACCTTGCCAGGAGTTGCCATAGGGACTGTTCAAGCACCCAGCGGCGGCAGTGCCAACGTAGCCATGGGCCCCAAATCTGCCCCATTCAAGCCTCCCCCCTCTCCCCAAATCTGCTCCTCTGTCTGGCTTGGGAGACTCAGAAGGATGCACCAAACTCCAGGCGTCAGGCACCGAGCCCAGATTAACCCACAGGGATGCTTTTAACATCCTTCATGTCTTTTCAATTGCCTTCTCTGTTGCAAGATTGCTGTCGAATGGGAAAAGATGGACTGCATTTCCTCCACCTGTTCAGTGCTGACTGATGATGACTAAACCGGCATTATAGTGCTACTTATTTGGGAACACACACACACACACACACACACACGCACACACAAAGCTATGGATAAAAGCAAGAATACAGTGGGCTCTTGGTATCCACTGCGGTTTGCTTCCAGCCCCCCCCCCCCAAGGATACCAAAATCTGTGGATGCCCAAGTCACATTATATACAATGGGTATTATTAATTATTAATTATTGCAGTGGGCCCTTGGTATCTTCTGCAGCTTGGTTCCAGGACCCCCTGTGGGTACCAGAATCTGTAGGTGCTCAAGTCAAAGTATATACATTGGATGATGATGATGATGATGATGATGATGATGATGATTTTCAGTGGGCTCTTGGTATCTTCTGGGGTTTGGTTCCAGGACTCCCTGTGGGTACCAGAATCTGTAGGTGCTCAAGTCCTAGTATATACATTGGATTGGAGTATTATTATTATTATTTGGGCCATTGGTATCTGCTGTGGTTTGGCTCTAGGACCCCCTGTGGGTACCAGAATCTGTGGATGATCAAGTCCAATTATATACATGATGATGATGATGATGATGATGATGATGATTTGTAGTAGGCATGGTTCTGTCATGATGAAATGATGATATAATGATAAGATGATATGGTGATATAGTGTTATGACCAGATGTTTATTGAGAGAGGAATGGGAATTACGTGGGAAGTAAAGCTTGAGAAACAACAGGAGGGGGCAAATGGCCAGAAGTGAGGGAGATCTGTGGTTTTATGACCCTGTTGTTCTTGCAAGCGCATTGGGGTTGCAAACCAGGGATGCTCTCCTTCCTTAAGTGTGATTGAATGATAATGCAGGAAAGGGAATAGGAAACGTGAAAGGTCACTTTGATCTGGATCAAAGGCTTGGGATCCTAGCCAGGGAGGGGGGGCTGGATGATGGGAACTCTTGAGTATGATCCAGGGAGGAAACTTTTCAGTTCCAACACAAACCCTGGACAGAGGAACCTCTGTCTCCATTTCTGGAATAAAATCTTTTGTTTCAATGATATTAAGATGTTCCCTTCATTATTGGCAACTGAGTTTTCTGATGGTGACAGTGCGGGGTTTGGTTCCAGGACCTCCTGTGGATACCAAATATCCATGGATACTCAAGTCCCCTTAAATGCTATGGCATTAACATGGTGGCCCTTAATATAAAATTGTAAACTTAAAAGTTTGCTTTTTGGAACATATATATATATATATATATATATACGGTATATATTTCAGGACATGAATAGTTGAATCTCTGGCTCGAAGGGGCCGACTGTGCAAGTTGGGCAATACTTTTTAAATTTTGTTTTTGTTCTTATTTTGCCCATCCAACCTCAGTTTAAAGACCTCTAGTCTCTGGAACAGTCCCTATTCCACCTCTTACAGTCGAGAAGTTATTCCTAATGTTTAGGTGGAGTATCATTTCTTTTAGATGGAATTTAATGGCTCGTGTTCTAGTCTCTGGAAAAGCATCAGAGAACCAGTTGACTCCACTTTCTTCATGAAATCCTCTCAGATAGTTAAAGATGTTTATATCGTGTCCCTTGGCAGTCTTGTCTTCTCCAAGCTAAACATACCCAGATCCTTCTAAGCCATTCGTTCCTCAAATGCTTGGTTTCCAGACCAGTTTTGATCCAGTCACCCTTCTTAGAATACTTTCCTTTCTCTTTCCTTCCATCAGGAGGTGAAAACATTCCTATTCCATCAGGCTTTAAAATTTGACTTAAATGGACTTTTAATAATGCGCTGCTTTGCTGATTAAAAAAAAAAAGTTCTGCATTTTAATATGTTTTAGATAGTTTTACAGAGCTTGTTTAGTTGCTTTTTAGACAGCACACATGCAAACATGCACTGCAATTTTTAATGCTTATACTCTGTACTTGTTTTAATAATTTATAAGGTGATAGATAAATCATCATCATCATCATCATCTAATACATTGTTTACAATGAAATTCTAATTCCCAGAATTAGAAGGTCCACTGGTTGAACTATTATTATTATTATTATTATTATTAGTATGAGTTGGCCCTAAATGGACCTGCAGAATTTAGGAATTGGTCCTAAAGGCAACTATAATAGGGACTGAGAAGAAAAGTTATACTTATTTCTACAGTTCTTTTTTTCTTATTATGCATCCTCTCTCAGTATTTTTTATAATTCTTTTGCCCGGATTTATTGTACTCATAAGGAGGAGCAAGGAGCTAAGTGGGAAAATGAATCCTTGCTCCCAGTTCCTGAAACTTTATTTAGACTGAGTTCTGTTCCAAGGATGTCCAAAGACCTTTCTCTATTTACTTTCCAACATTATAATCTAATTCCAGGAAGGCAGCTGCATTAGATTCTGTTAGCGTAAAAACAGTAGAGTCATGTGGCACCTTAAAGACGGATAAATTGTATTATGCCGTGAATGTTTGTACCGTAGATTCCATGACACTCATGGTGTCCTACTTCAATTAGGATTATAATGGACATATTTGGATGAGGGAATTGCAGTCTGGGGTGAGAAGGAGCTGGAAATGGAGACAGGGATTGTTGCTATAAAAGTGGTCATTAACTAACAGTAGTTGGGTGGTAAAAAAAATCTGTCTTTAACTATGAGTTTAATGGCCACTGTTAAAGTAAGGGTCGCCCTTTCTACTTTTTATATGTCATAAAATTGTAGAGTTAGAAGAGGCACCTAGTTGTTCAATCCTCTGCCATGCAGGAATACACAACTAAAGCACTCCTAAAAGATGTCCATCCAACCTCTTTTCAATGACCTCTAAAGAAGCAGAGTCCATCATCCTTTTTGAATGAGTCTATTCCATTGTTGAACTGCACTTACAGCCGAGATGTTCTTCCTAATGTTTTGCCCCGTAGAATCTCTTTCCTTGTAATATTGAATCCCTTGGTTCTTGTTCTGGCCTCTGGAGCAGCAGAATTCATACAGCTTGCTCCATCATCATGACATCCCTTCAGATATATAATGATGGCTATCATGTTTTTAAGCCTGCTTTCTGCTGCTCTGCAGACTAGGACACGGAGCAATGGGTGCAAAAGACCAAAAAAGAGATTCCACCTGAAGCTTAGGAAGAAACTCTTGACCATAAGAGCTGTTGGACCATGGAAGACGCTGCCTAAGAGACTGATGGAGTCTCTTTCTTTGGAGCTTTTTAAGCAGAGGCTGGATGGCCACCTGTCCCAGGGAGGGCTTGGATGGTGTCTTCTTGCATGGCAAAATGGGGTTGGACTAGATGACCCTTGAGGTTTCTTCCAACTCCATGATTCTGTGTCATCTCTCACTCTTCTCATCCCCAGGTGAAATATATCCAGCTCCCCATGTTGTTCCTCACAGAGCTTGGTGGTTTTCAGACCCTTGACCATCTTGGTCAGCCATCTGTGGACATGTTCTAGCTCGTTCACATCCTTCTTGGACTTCTTGCTGCCCAGAACTGGACACTGGATTCCAGATGAAATTTGATCGAAGCAGAATAGAGTGGTACTACTACTTCTCTTGACTTGGACACTACACTTCTGTTGATGCAGCCTAGAATTGCATTGGCTTTTTTGGCTGCTGCATCACGCTCTTGGCTTATGTTCAGCTTGGAGACCCCCTAAGTCAGGTTATTTGTTCCTTCTCACCCCACTGATTGCAACCTCCCACCCATTCTTCACTCATCCAGCCACCTGGATATGCCAGCTGGGGCAACACACCATCCTTCTGAGGAAGTGGGATGGGGTTCAGAAAACCCGGAGCTGGGATAAAATGCATTTGACGTTGTCCCAGGCTAGAAAACATTGATGCATTTCCTCCCAGCCTCTTACTGTCTGGAACCCCAATGCTGAAGGGAAAATGTTGCTTGCTTCTTCTTTGTCTTTGCTTCTTTGCTTCCTGGGCATTCTGATGGCGCTGTTATTGTTAACATTTTGTGTCTTTCTTGAGTCATTGAGTGAAAATGCATGGGGTCAGGCTGTTGTTTTTCCCCCACTGGAGTTTGTCACTGAGGATGCTATAGCATCCCCCTCCAGTGCCACATTTCCAGATTAGTTGATTCTTTTCCTCTCTGCTTTCTTTGGCTGCATCTGCACTGCAGAAAGAATGCTGTTTGACACCCCTTTAACTGCCACGGCTCCATCCTATGGAATGCTGGGCTTTATAGTTTGTTGTGGGAACTGGAGCTCTCTGACAGAGAAAGCTAAATAGCTCACCAAACTACAGATCCCCAAATTCCATAGCATGGATCCATGGCAGTTAAAGCGGTGTCAAACAGCGTTATTTCTGCAGTGCGGATGCAGCCTGCATTGTCCAGCTTTCACAAGGAGACAGAGAAATTGGAAATACGACGGTCCAGACAATTCTTATTACAGGGCTGAAAGGGGCTTGAGCCGTGAAAATATTTGCCTCTGCCGTATTATTCCATTTCTCTGCCGCCTCTCCAGACGAGGAGCCCCCAAACATGCACAGAAGGGTCCTTATTTGGGAACAGTTTGGTGGCCTCGGTCCACACGAATCCACCCTTGTAGACCCCCATTTGGTGCTAACAGAATTGTTGTAATTGAACCTGTGCTGAAAACATTCAGGGGTCGCTGTCTTGGCCAGTCAGCAAATTCAACCAAAAATCCATCAGTGATACCTTTATTGGGCAACCCAATGCACCATAGACTTATTGCAAGCTTTCGAAGCTCCATGGGCTCCTTCTTCATCAGACAAGATGTTAACAAGAACCTGTGCTGTTTGACTGCACCACAGTCCCATACTTAAGAAAAGCAAACGTTTCTATAGGTATCGTTTAGGCAGGGAAGGGCCCCCCCATTCCCTCCCAGAGAGGCTGCCTTGGAGATCCCTCTTGTTAGATTCCTCTTTGCATTCCCATCAAGGGGCTCTAATATTTCTCGCTAAGCCGTGGCTTTTCCCACGAAGGTGGCAGTTCAGCCGGCTAGGCTGAATCTCCAGGGAACAGGAGTCAAGAATGGATGAGCTGAACAGCGTTTGGATTGTTGTGAATGGTCCTCAAGTCCATCTCGACTCATGGTGACCCTATGGGTGAGACATCTCCAAGAAGACCCTCTTGTCCTCCAGTGTTCTGCTTAAATCCTGCAAATGCATACCTATGAACTCCGTCATAGAGTCCATCCATCTGGCATGTGGCCTTCCTCTCTTCCTACTTCCCTCCACCTTCTATGACGGACATAAATAGAAGTAAAGAATGGATGAGCTGACCAGCACTTGGATTGTCCACCACAATTCAGAGGGATCAGAGAATTCCAGACCTTCCAGCATTTCACAGATGGAAACTGGGATACGTGTGGCCAAGCGGAGACAAGGTGGTGTAGTGGTTTGAGCGTTGGACTACGACTCTGGAGATCAGGGTTCAATTCCCAGCTCAGCCATGAAACCCACTGGGACCTCCATCCCCGGTCCAGTTTCTGGTGTCGGTCAGCCTTCAAGAAGTGTCCGTGTCTAGGATCGAGGGAAGCAAGAATACCTCTATTCTGCTTTGGTTAGATCTCACTTGGAATCCTGTCTCCAGTTCTGGGTACCACAATTCAAAAAGGATGCTGAGAAGCTGGAGCATGTCCAGAGGAGGGTGACTAAAAATGATGAAGGGTCTGGAAACCATGAATCCCTATGAGGAACGACTTAGGGAACTGGGTCTGTTTAGCCTGGAGAAGAGACGGTTAAGAGGGGATATGATAGCCCTGTTTAAATATTTGAAGGGATGTCATATTGAGGATGGAGCAAGCTTGTTTTCTGCTGCTCCAGACCAGAGACTAGGACACAGAGCAACAGATTCAAACCATAGGAAAGGAGATTCCATCTCAACATTAGGAAGAACGTCCTGACGGTGGCTGCCTCTGCACTAGAGAAATAATCCGTTTTGATGCCACTTGAACTGCCATGGCTCAATACTATGGAATTCTGGCAATTGTAGTTGCTTTGCTCCGGTGCCACAACCAACTGCAATTCCCAGAATTCCATAGCATTGAGCCACAGCAGTTCAAGTGGCGTCGAACTGGTTCATTTCCCCAGTGGAGAGACAGCTAGTAAGAGCAATTTGACGGTGGGAGATGCTGCTGCCTTGGGGTGTGGTGGAGTCTCCTTCTTTGCAGGTTTTCAAGCAGAGGCTGGATGGCCATCTTTCACAGGGAGGGCTTGGATGGTGTCTTCCTGCATGGCAGAAGGGGGGTGGACTGGATGCCCCTTGGGGGTCTCTTCCAGGCCTATGAGCATATGATTCTGTGATTTGTCTCACCTGGGTGGCTGAGACAGGACAGGAGGCTGGTTTTTTTGACAGTTGTGTGATTTCTCACTTGGACTGATGGACACCTTCCCCCCCCCCCCCCCCCCCCCCATGATAGGATGCTCCTGCTATTGACCATCATGCTGGCCTCCACCTATGGCGACCCTATGACTGAAGTTTCTGCCACAGCACAGAATTAATGCAATTTCATAGAATCATGGAATCATGGAATCCTAGAGTTGGAAGAGAGTCCAACCCCTTTCTGCCATGCAGGAACTCTCAATCAAAGCATCCCTGGCAGATGGCCATACAGCCTTTGTTTCAAGACCTCCAAAGAAGGAGACTCCACCACTTTCCAAGGGAGTGTGTTCCACTGTCGAACAGCTCTTACTGTCAGGAAGTTCTTCCTAATGTTGAGGAATTTGATGCCGCTTTAATTGTCATGGCTCCATCCTAGGGAATCCAGGGATTTGTTGGGGAACCAGAGAGGCTAAATATCCCAGAATTCCATAGCATTGAGCCATGGCAGTAAAGTGGTGTCAAGCTACATTAATTTTGCAATGTCGATGCAGCCTCAGTCCACCTGTAATGGGGTCTCCCTCTTTCCCCAGTGCTTTCAGCCTTGTAGTTTGCCATTAAGGTCGGTTGGACGTATAGCAACCCTATGAATGAGAGATTTGTAAGAACCTGGGTCATCCCATGTTCTTCTCAGGTCTTGCAAACTCAGGCCTTGATGCAGACAATCCACGTCTAGTGCGGTCTTCCTTTTTCCCTCCTTCCTTCTCCATTACTGGGCATTCCTGTCTTTTCTAATGAGTCACATCATCTCATCCTTTGTCCAAAGTAGGACAAGCTCAGGTGAATCCTCTCCTCCAGGGAGAGAGAGCTCAAGCTGGATTTGCTCTTGGACCCATTTCGTTTTTCTCTGCAGTTTATTTTTTCCCAGTCGGCTGGCTGCAGGAGTGGAGATTATTGACAGCGCTGGAACTTTTCCTAAAAACCAAACAAGAAACCCCCTTCCAAACGTGTTCATTTTTGATGCACTGTGGCGCAAACATGTTTTAACATAAATACAGGGGAAACAATACATATAGATAGGGAAAGAGGTCTTCTGGGAACCGGGTTTGCACTATGTTTCCCTGGCTCTTCCTCTGTCCGGATGAGGCCATTAGGGGAACCATCATCCTTCACAACTCCAGACAGGTTTCTCCTCCCAGGGTTAGAGGAAAGGAGAATGGTTTCTGGCCGGATGGATGGTCCAGGTGCCCTCCTTGGGCAGGCTTGGAGCGATGGTTTGAGCCTTGGACTACAACTCTGGAGACCAGGGTTCGAGGACTAAGCTGTGAATACCCCCTGGGCGATATAGTTGCCCTATTTAAGTATTTGAAGGGGTGTACCATAATAACTTCTGGGTGATCATTATTACTTTATCATACTCCCTTGTAAGGCGCAGTCTGGCGACTTGTACAATAATGGTATCCAGAGGGTCAAGAAATGCTGGAAAAAATGTGTAAATCTGGATGGTGACTTCATAGAGATAAGTTAACAACTACAAATCAAAACAAACTTTCTATCAATTTTTTTAAAAAATGATAATTAAAACTTTACGATATCCTCTTCCTCCTCCTGCTCCTTTTCCTCTTATATTCCACCTTTCTCCCAACTTAGAGACTCAAGATGGCAAACAGCAAATTTAAAACAATACATTTTTTTTAATTTTTTAATTTTATTTTTTAAAAATACATAATGCATAAAACATACTAAACAATATCAAATAGTCATAAAACACAATTTTCATATATACATATTTATTTACAATTGACTTCCCGTGTTCATCCAGTTTGCATAAAACTTTTCTCATTTAAATCTTGTTGTCTTCTCTTCAAGTACAGTATTTATTCCAGTTCCTACAAGTTCCTAGAGAGAACATTTCTCTAGGCATTTGTTGGTCCTCCAGCATGACTCTATGGTCAACTTCTGGTAGATGTTTACCATAGAGATGTGTTGGAGAACCTAGAAGTTCCTAGAAAAAAACACTTCTCTAGGCATTTGTTGGTCCTCCAGCATGACTCTATGGTCAGCTTCTGGTAGATGTTTACCATAGGACCTTATCACACGGGGCCCAATCCAAACAGAATCCAAACGAAATCCCGACCTAATACGTATTATTTTTCCGTGTGTCCACACGACGTCGCACAGAACCCCGACAGAACCCCGACAGAATGCGGAAAGAACCGAGATCTTTTGAATTTCAGTTTCTTTAGGAATTGCAATTGTGCGACGGGAATCATTTTGCTTTTGCCGTAGGTATGAAAACCCAATATGTATTGGGGAGCATTTCCCCGCCTGCGCTCCAAGGAGCACCTCCTCAGAGAGCTGGCTTTCCGAGGAGGACCTCCTCGGAGTACGGACCCTGCGCGGGGCCTGCGCGGGGGCCGGCGCTCCAAGGAGGACGTCCTCAGAGAGCCGGCTCTCCGGGGAGGACCTCCTCGGAGCGCGGACCCTGCGCGGGGCCTCGCTCCAAGGAGGACGTCCTCAGAGAGCCGGCTTTCCGAGGAGGACCTCCTCGGAACGCGGACCCTGCGTGGGGCCTCGCTCCAAGGAGGACCTCCTCAGAGAGCCGGCTTGGGAAGGAGTGACAGCCGCGGCAAGTGACAGCCGCGGCTGTATTGCGCATGTGCTAGAAGAGCATTTCTAGCACATGTGCGGGATTTTCTCACTTGTGTGTGAACGGCAAATACGGTTCCTGGGAGCGCTTTCCTTAAAAGCGCGATGAAGGTAATTGCGTGTGATAGCCATTTGCGTATTGTGGGGTTTCGTCCGGTTTATTACTGGATTTATTCTTATTTCACTTTATTATCGCTTTGTGGGCCACGTGTGATAAAGTCCATAGAGATGTATTGGAGAACCTAGAAGTTCCTAGAGAAAACACTTCTCTAGGCATTTGTAGGTCCTCCAGCATAACTCTATGACCAACTTCTGGCAGATGTTGACCACAGAGTTGCACTGGAGGACCTGGAGATTCCTAGAGAGGTGTTCTGTTAGGTAAAAAGGATAATGTTTTTAGGTAAAAAGATTAGGGACTACTATAGATTAAGCCAAAGTGAACCTTTGGAGTAGCAGCTGTTTTGGGCTCTCTTTCTGACGCATCTGACTGGAGAGATGCTTCCCTTCCTCCATGCGCTGAAATCTCGCTCATGTCTGAAATGTGCGCTTGAATGCCCCACACCTGCCCCATTCTCTTCCCAAATTTTGCAGCCTTTTGCACCCTCCATTGCTTCCTGGATGAATGAGTGCCATCGATCCCGAGGGTTGCTATTTTAGGAGAGCGCTTCCAGTCGTGTTGCAAGGTTGTAGTTGTTGTTTTTTCCCCCTTTGGCCGTTACAAAACCCGAGGGACTTGGCCCACGTTCCATGTCTTGTTTACCACACTCGGATCATGTTTTGTTACATTGTTTTCTAAGCTTCCTTTCCGTGTATGTTTCAAAGGCCTGGCCGTGAAAGCGTGTTTCCTGGATTATTTTGGCCATTTCAACAGGACTGCGCAAAAGATCCTGAGTCATTAGTGTTTAGCACCTATCCAGAAAGACACCCATCTCCCAAGCTGGAATGCAAACCTTTATTTTGGCATTGCATTTGCAAAACAAATCCAAAGTTTTTTCTTTCCCCTTCTGTGGGAGAAAATGTATATTTGTATATGTAATGCTGAATTTTGCTGAGGAATTCCAGGTAGTTTTTCTGGGTAAAAATACCATTTATTTATGCAAGCCTTTATTTTGTCATTGCATTTGCAAAACAAATCCAAAGTTTTCCCCCTTACTGTGGGAGAAAATGCATATTCATATTTGTACATCCTTCATTTCTCTGGGGAATTCCAGGTAGTTTTCTGTGTAAGTATGGTGACCAGTAAGTATGGTGACCTGGGCCGGAACCGGCCCGTGGGCCGTAGTTGCCGGCCCCTGGTCTAGGACCTATGAGGGATGGCTGATGGAGCTGGGGATGTTCTGCCTGGAGAAGACTAAGAAATTATATGATTGCTCTTGTTCACTGCCCTCAGATCAACTCTTGGTGACCCTGTGAGTGAGACATCTCCAAGATTCTCTGTCCTCTACTGCTTTCTGCTCAGGTCCTGTAAATTCATAGCCATGTCCTCCCTAACAGAGTCTCTCCATCTGGCATGCAGTCTTCCTCTCTTTCTGCTACCTTCTACCTTCCCTAGCATTATTTTCTTTTCCAGGGATGAATGCCTTCTCATGATGTGGCCAAAGTACGGCAGCCTCAGTTTGATCATCTTGGCTTTCAAGGGGATTTCAAGGTTGACTTTTCAAGGATCCATTTGTTTGTCTTCTTGGCTGTCTACTGTATCCTCAGCACTCTCCTCCAGCACCACATTATCTCAAATGAGTTGATTTTCTTTCTGTTGGATTTCCTCACTGTCCAGCTCTCACATCTGTCCATGGTGATGGGGAATGCCATGCCTTGGATCAGGGGTAGGCCACCTTTCCCCTTTAAGGGCCGAGGGACTTCAGCTCCCAGAAGCCTCAGCCATGTTGGCCAATAGTCCCATATTGGCCAATAGCTCCTGGGATTCTGGGAGCTGAAGTCCCTCGGCCCTTAAAGGGGAAAGATTGTCTACCCTTGCCTTGGATGATTCTAACTTCAGCGCTCAGTTGTTTATCTTGACCTAGGATCTTGTCTCGTTCTTTCATGGCGGCCCTTCTTATCCCTAGTCATCTTATTTCTTGGCTGCAGTCTCTGTTCTGATCAGTGTTTACTCCAAAGTACAGAAACTCTTTAACTATTTCACTTTCCTCATTGGCTAGGTTGAATTTATATAGATCCTCTATGGTCATTATTTTGGTTTTCTTTATTTTCAGCATCCAGCCTACCTTTGCACTTTCTTCCTTAGTAATCGTTCCAAATCCATAATGGTTTCCGTTAATAGTATGGTGTCATCTGCTGCCTTTAAATATCTGAAGGGATGTCATATTGAGAATGGAGCAAGCAAGTTTTCTGCTGTTCCAGAAAGACTAGACCCCAAACCAGTGGATTCAGATGACAAGAAAAGAAACTTTCTAGCTATATGAGCTGTTCCAGAGTGGCACAGACTGCTTTGGAAGGCGGCAGAATCTCCTTGAAGGTCTTTCAAGAAGACAAGTTGGGTGGCCATCTCTCAAGTGTGTCTTAGTCATCTATCCCTGGTTGGCAGAGGGTTGGACATGGTGACCCTTGCAGTTACTTCTGGCTTTCTGTGAAAGGCTTTGGGTCGGTTCCCTCCCATGCCCCTTTGTCCAAAGAGAGATAGATCTCCTTGGTTCTTTAAAGAACTGCCCTCCCATTCCCTTTTCTCGTGATCTCTTTGCTTGTCAAGAGGAAGCCAGAAACTGCAAGCGGGGACCCTCCCAGCAGCTTCTGCATCCTGACCTCTGGCCCATCTCTCAGCTCTTTTGAGAAGAGTTTGTTTCCTGGAGAGAAAGGAGGTCACTAGGTCCCTGGCTCGCTTCTCGCTGGAAAGCTTTTGCCTGAAAAGAAAGGCAGCAGCTGAAGAAATGGGTCATTTTTCTCCATTTCCATTTTTCCCCAGAAGAGAAACACAGGGAGAGTAACAACAGGAGCAGCAGAAAGTACGACATGTACAGCACAACGTTGTGGTTGTACTAGAATCATAGAATCCTAGAGTTGGAAGAGACCCAAGAAGGGCCATCCAGTCCAAATCCCTGCTGTGCAGGAATACACAGTCCCAGCACTCTCGACAGATGGCCATCCAGCCTAGGCTTTAAAACAGGGGTAGGCAACCTTTCCCCTTTAAGGGCCGAGGGACTTCAACTCCCAGAATCCCAGGAGCTATTGGCCAACATGGGACTATTGGCCAACATGGCTGAGGCTTCTGGGAGCTGAAGTCCCTCGGCCCTTAAAGGGGAAAGGTTGCCTACCCCTGCTTTAAAACCTCCAAAGAAGGGGACTCCACCACTCTCTTCATTTCCCACTGTCGAGCGGCTCTTACCCTCAGGACGTTCCTCCTAATGTTGAGCTGGAATCTCTTTTCCTGTAGTTTGCATCCATTGAGGCTCCATTGTGTCCTATTCTCTGGAGTAGCAGAAAACAAGCTTGCTCCATCCTCACTATCACACTCCTTCCAATATTTAAACACGGCTATCATATGACCTCTAAAACTTCTCTTCTCCAGGCTAAACATTCCCATCTCTCTAAGGTGCTCCTGAGAGAGTTTGGTGGTTTCCAGACATTCCACCATTTTGGTCTCCCTCCTCTGGACATGCTTTAGAAATCATAGACATCATATAATTATAGAGTTGGAAGAGACCACAAGGACCATCCAGTCCAACTCCGTGTCATGCAGGGAGGTTTGTTTTAAACAGTAAAAGGTAAAGGTATTCCCTGTTGACAAGGTTGTCAAGTCATGTCCAACCGTTGGGGCTGGTGCTCATCTCTGTTCCTAAGCCAAAGAGCCAGCGTTTTCAGAGACTACTCTGCGATCCTGTGGCCAGCATGACTGCACAGAACGCTGTTTACCTTCCCACCAAAGTGGTACCTATTTATCTCCTTGCGTTTGCATGCTTTCAAACTGCTAGGTTGGCAGACATTGGGACTAGTAATGGGCAGTTCACCCCATCATGCAGCACTTGGGCCTCGAACTGCCAACCTGCCCATCTTGCAATCCACAGAGTCATCGTCTTAACCACTTGAACCACCGCATCTCTGTTTTAGGGTCATCATAAGTCCAAAATGACTTCAAGGCACTCAACAAGAACAACAATAAATGTTCCCGTTTCCATTGGCTGGCTCAATGGTGCCCCTGAGCTGGGGTGCATCCTAAACATTTGGCAAGGCCCATGGAAGATGGATTCCCAGATGTTGTATAGCGCAGAAGGAATCAAAGGAAACTGAACTGTGCAGGGCTGACCCCTCTTCATCCAATACATATGAGAACAGAGCCAATGTGATGTAGTGGCTTGAGCATTGGACTACAACGCTGGAAACTAGGATTCCTGCTCACCAGTGGAAACCCACTGGGTGACCTTGGGCAACTCACATTCTCTCAGCCTCAGAGGGGGGCCAATGACATACCAGCCCTGAAGAAATCTTGCCAAGGTAGAAGTTGTCTTAGGGTTGCCAAAAGTGAGAAGTGGCGTGAAGGCTCACAACAATGCAGAAGGGGGGGTTGGACTGGATGGCCTTTGGGGTGTCTTCCAATTCTATGATTCTGTGAGATGAACCCTTTTGATGCCACTAGGTAGCTGTTAATCTTTGGCCATTTTGTTCTTAAGGATTGTACAACCCATCTGCTGGGTGGCAAAAGCCATACTCAGTGCAGGTGGTGGTTCATCCAGGGTTTAGAGAAAGTAACTTTTCTGGATGACAGCTCCCTTTAGCAATAGCAATAGCACTTTACATTTCTATACCACTTCATAGTGAACTAAGCACTCTCTAAGCGGTTTACAACTCCCATTATCCCCAGCCAGCCTGGGCCCTGGCATAGCTCCCTCTGATTCATGAGCATGAGGAACCCCTATGGCCACACACTCTCTGAGAAGCATTTGTTGCACAAGACTTTATTCAAGCCAGGCCCTGAGTTCAGGATCTTTCCAACTTCTTCTTGCCTTCATCATAAACCACTAACTGCTTTTGTTAAGCTGCTAGTTCCTGCATGGCTGGTATTTTATATATGAGTTTTATTTTCCTGTGGGAAACAGCTCTGAGATCCTCGGTCGCATGACTGGCAGGAGACATAGGTTTACTTAAATTCAGAAATGAAAATTGCAGAAAGGTGCCATCTGCAACTAAAACAGGATTTGGCATTCCCTTCTCAGTCAAGGCAATTGGGGGCAGCTAGAGGCTTCTACAGGTGCATCTGCACTGTAGGAATAGTGTGATTCGATGCTACTTTAACTGCCATGGCTCCATCCCACAGAATCCTGGGATTTGTAGTTTGGTGAGGCACCGACACTCTTTGTCACAGAAGGCTAAAGTCCTTGCAAAAACTACAAATCCCAGGATTCTATAGGATAGAACTGCAACACGTAAAGTGGGATCAAACTGCATTATTTTTACACCTTACAGATGTATCACATTGCAAAAATAAAGCAGTTTGGCACCGCTTTAACTGTCATGACTCCATCCTATGGAATCCTGGGATTTGTTGTTTGGTGAAGTATTCAGCCTGGTCTGTCAGAGAGCTCTGGTGCCTTACCAAACCACAAGTCACAGGATTCTGTAGGACAAGGTCATGGTAGCTAAAGCGATATGAAACTGTTTTATTTCTCCAATGTGGCTACACCCTACGACTGCGTCATGTCACTGATGCAGTGAATCCATTATGCTTCTTATTCCAGAAATTAAGGGGTGCTGAACATGAATTTTTTTGGGGTGTGTGTGGGCTGAATCAGTACCTTGGATAGCTCTAAATTAATTCAGAGCATAATCCAGAGCGGATTCACAGGATATGGACATGGAAGCCTCTTATGGTGGTGACTGGTGCCATTTCTCCCACCAAAGACTATCTCTCTTCAAATTTCTCTGCACAGATGATGATGATGATGATGATGATGATGGGAGGTGACAGTTGCATGGTGCAACTCTTTGCATGCAGAGTTGTGCATTGGTTGTGCTTTTGTTTCTTGTTTGTTAGCTGCCTTCGTGTCAATCTTGGCCCATGGGGACCCTATGGATGAGACATCTCCAGGCCCCTCTGTCCTCTCCTGCTCTGTCCAGCTAGAGAAGGGGTAGGCAACCTAAGGCCTGGGGGCCGGATGCGGCCCTCTGAGGCCTTTGGACCGGCCCCAGGGTTCTACAAGTGCATCTGCACTGTAGGAATAGTGCGATTTGACACTACTTTAACTTATTCGTGGTCTTTTTAATAAAATCCATCCATCTAGCACAGGGGTAGGCAACCTTTTTGAGCCGGGGGCCGGGTTGCTGTCCCTCAGACAATTGGGGGGGCCGAAGCACCAAAAATAAATAAATAAATAAAAATTAAAATATATATTTTTAAAAAATTAAAAATTTTAAAAATATGCATGCACAGTCTCTCATGCCTGGGGCCGGTCCAAAGGCCTCGAGGGGCCGCATCCGGCCCCCGGGCCTTAGGTTGCCTACCCTTGATCTAGCAGGTGGCCTTCCTCTCTTCCTCCGTCAGATTACCACACTAAACAGCTTTAAAAAGTCTGTTAAGACGGATCTCTTCCGGAATCTAATCTCTTTCCAGATTAGATTCCCGGCCTCTAGAACCCCTTTATTTTGCCTTATTCTGTTTTATCCTGCCCTCTTCAAATTTATTACCGCCGCCACCTTTGATTTTCTGCTGTTTTGTTTCTGTTTCGTCATTTCCGCTGTTGCCATTTTTTTTGTTTAGATAATTTGGTTTATGTTAATTTTTATGTTATTCAAATGTTTTAATTGTGTTTAGTTTAATACTTCTTTAAAGGGGTGGGTGGGTATTGGTCTAGGATTTTATACTATGTATTTTTATTGTTGTTAGCCGCCCCGATTGTGCTTAGAGGGGCAGGATATAAATAACATTTTATTATTATTATTATTATTCCCTCCACCTTTCCTAATATTATTGTCTTTTCAAATGATTCGTGCATTCTCAGAGTCTCAGAGAGTAGTGGAGTCTCCTTCCTTGGAGGTCTTTAAGCAGAGGCTGGATGGCCATCTGTCGGGGATGCTTTGATTGGGAGTTCCTGCATGGCAGAAGGGGGGTTGGACTGGATGGCCCTTGGAGTCTCTTCCAACTCTATGATTCTATGATTCATGATGTGTCCAAAGAACGACAGTCTAGATCTTGTCATCTTGGCTTCTAGGGATCTCTCTGGCTTGATCTGCTCTAGGACCCCTTTGTTTGTCCTTTCGGCTGTCCCTGGGATCCTCAGCACTCTTCTCCAGCATCACGTTATCTCAAATGTATTAGTTTTCTTCCCGTCCTCTTTCTTAACCATCCAGCTCTCACATCCATCCATGGGAATAATAGGGAATACGATAGCTTGTATGATTCTGACTATTGTGCTCAGTTGTATAGCTTTGCATTTTAGGATCTTTCCTAGTTCTTTCATTGCTCTAGGTTGTGTACGTTCTCTGTGGTTATTATTTTAGCTTTCTTGATGTTCAGCATTAAGCCTGCCTTTGCACTTTCTTCTTGGATCTTCCTTCGTAGGTGTTCCAGGTCTGTGAGGTTTTCTGCTAGTATTATGGTGCCATCTGCGTATCTCAGATTGTTGATCTTCCTTCCTCCTATTTTCTCTCCTCCTTCTTCTGTGTCCAAACCTGCTTTTCTTGCAATATATTCTGCATACATGTTTAACAGATAGGGCAAAGGGATGCAGCCTTGTCTGATTCATTTGCCAATTGGGAACCATTCTGTTTCTCCATCTTCTGTTCTGACAGTATCCTCTTGTCCTGAGTTCAGATTCCTCATCAGGACTATCAGATGTCTTGGCACTCCCATCATGTCTTTAAGGGCCTTCCATAGCCTTTCATGGTCTTTGCAGTCAGAGGCTTTGCTATAGTCTCTAAATAAATGTTGGTAGGAAGGAGTTAAGTGTTTTTTTGTTTTTTTCAGCTCTGCTGCTGGAGCTGAACAATTTTTCATTTTCCTGGAATTTCCAGTGGGGCGGGGGCTTTATAATCGCTATAATTAAACCCCCTGCAGAGAGCTGGGTCCATACAGAAATTAACTACCAAACACTGACAATTCCCGGGGCTGTGCTATTGTGAGTATGTGAGGAACGTCAAAGCCAGGGAAATGGAAACCCTTTTTTGTACAGTTCTAGAGCCAGGAGAATTTTGGATGGGGTTGGCTGGAAGAGCAGATCAAGAACTTTCCACTCTTGTCCCACCAGTAGAAGGAAGAATGGGAGGGAGGCAGAAAAGGAAGGAAGGATAGAAGGGAGGGAGGAAGGAGAGAGGGAGAAAAAGAATGAAGAAAGGATGGAAGGGAGGGAGGATGGATGGATGGATGGATGGAAGGAAGATTATAAGGAAGGGAGGGAGAAAAAGAAGGAAGGAAGGAAGGAAGGAAGGAAGGAAGGGAGGGAGGAAGGAAGGCAGAAAAGGAAGAGAGGGAGGAAGGAAGGAAGAAAAGGGAGGAAGGATGAATGGAAGGATAGAAGGAAGGGAGGAAGAAAGGGGAGGAAGGATGGATGGAAGGATAGAAGGGAGAGAGAGAGAGGAAGAAAAGAAAGGAAGGAAGGAAGGAAGGAAGGATAGAAAGAACAAAGGGAGGCAGGGAAGCAGGTGGGAGGGAGGGAGGGAGAAAAGGAAGGATGAATGGAAGAATAGAAGGGAGGGAGGGAGGAAGAAAGGAAGGAAGGGAAGGAAGGGAAGGAAGGATGGATGGATGGAAGGATGGAAGGAAGGATAGAAGAGAGGGAGGGAGGAAGAAAAGGGATGGAAGGAAGGAAGGAAGGAAGGAAGGAAGGAAGGAAGGAAGGAAAGAGGGAGAGAGGGAGGGAGGGAGGAAAGAAAGAGAAAGAAAGAAGGAACAAAAAAGGTGGAAAGGATCGAGAGAAGGAAGGATGGGTGGAGGGAAGGCAGGCAGGCAGATAAGCCTTTTCATGTTGGGGAATACCAGTCCTGCATGCTTTCAAGACACCATAGAATCATAGAACTGTAGAGTTGAAAGGGACTCTGAAGGCCATCTAGCAGAGCTCTCCTTTCAAAGATTGTCTTAAGGCAGTAATGGACTGGATGAGGGAAAACAATTTGAGACTGAATCCAGACAAAACGGAGGTGTTAACAGTCACGGGCCCGAAACCAGGCTTGGGAATATACCTTCCAGTCCTGGATGGAGTCACACTCTCCTCCAAGGACTGTGTTCGCAGTTTGGGGGTACTCCTAGATTCGTTGCTTCACATGACAAATCAGGTGAATGCGTCGGTCAGGAGTACCTGCTATCAGCTTCGGCTGATACGCCAGCTGCGCCCTTAAAGTAAGGATCTCGAAACTGTGATACATGCTCTGGTAACCTCACGTCTGGACTTCTGTAACACGCTCTACATGGGGCTACCCTTGTGCTTAACTCGGAAACTTCAATTAGTTCAAAATATGGCAGCCAGGTTGCTTACTGGTACATCTAGGAGAGAGCACATAACTCCAGTGCTGAAATCTCTCTGCTGGCTGCCGATTAGTTTCCGAGCACAGTACAAGGTGTTGGTTATGACCTTTAAAGCCCTACATGGCTTGGATCCAACTTATCTTCAGGACTGCCTCTTCCCATATGACCCCCCCCCCCGAGCATTTTGGTCCTCCAGGAGGAACCTTCCTCTACAGCGCCTGGGATTCCTTGGTCCCATCCAAGTACTAGCCAGGGCTGACCCTGCTTTGCTTCCAAGGTCCAATGGGATCTGTGTCTTGAGGGTATTTAGGCCAGTTACCAATTGCTAAGCCCAATGTACATTTCAGGGCTGGGCATCCATGCACAGAATATGCTCTGCATTCTTTTGCTAACAGGGCTGCCAGATGTCATTAGTGTCCAGTTATCCAGAAAATGGTTTTGATCTCTTAAGCACGCACGCATTTTTTTAACAATGTAGCTGTCACATTTTTTACAGGTGCTTAATGGCATTCAAATGAAAGTTTTCCTGCACGTCGCCCTCCGTGGAGCTTCATCTCAATGAGTTGGGCTTGATCAGAATCTCATTTAAGATTCTGGAGTCAGAGGCGCACTTCTTTGATAAAGAGAGTCTGATCAAAGGCCCAGCTTCAGTTGTTAGGATCTTTAGAAATGGCTGGGAAATAAGCCTCTGGGGTACTAAGATGCACAGCTGGCCCATATTTTAGGATCACAAGTTCCAGACTCAAACAAGAGGTGATAGTCTCTCCAATATCATGATGTCAAGCCATTGGGGGCTTCGTCATTCAAAGCCAGCGCCTTGAATTGAGCTCACGAATAAAATTGGAAGCCAATGTAGTTTGTAGAAACATGAATCCTAGAGTTGGAAGAGATTCCAAAGGTCATCCAGTCCAACCCCATTCTGCCATGCAGGAAGACACAATCCAAGCCCTCCCTGGGACATATGGCCATCCAGTCTTAAAAGCCTCCCAAGAAGGAGACTCCATCACTCTCCAAGGCAGCATCTTCCACTGTTGAACAACTCTTACCATCAGGAAGTTCTTTCTAAGGTTAGAATCATAAAATCCTAGAGTTAGAAGAGACCTCAAGGGTCTTCCAGTCCAACTCCCTGCCATGCAGGAATATACTGTGAAATATATTCTGGTGTTTAGGTGGCATCTCTTTTCTTATAGCTTGCAATCCAGTGGTTTTGTACTTTTGTGCTTTCAGTTTTGGAGCATAATGCCTTTGGGATTATGAAAGAGCAAAATCAACCTGTGTTTATTCTGCAAACCCCTAAGAGGAGGAAGAAACCCCAAAAAGTTAAGGCAGGGTGGAGATGGACATTTCTTTCTCTTTCCTTTATGGGGAACCATCTCAGCTGTCCACCCAAGATCTGATAAAAGACAATTGTGCCATTCTTTTCTCGAAGCAGATGGAGAGCCTAGCAACCATCCTTGACAGCGACTTGTAATTACTTTTAATCAAGGCAGATTTATCTCAAATTTATTATATTCTTTTTTTTAAAAAAAAGAAAGCGACATTTGTTTTTCTTCTTCCCATCCCACCTTCCTTCAAAGATTTATTTTCTCTTCATCTAGGTAACCTTGGAGCTCATGTGCTATGGCTTCTCCATGAGGACTAGAAGCTTAAGGCTTACCCAACACTTTTGCCAATTGGAAATCATCCTCTTTCTCCATATTGTGTTCCAACAGCATCCTGAGTACAGATTTCTCATCCAGACTGTCAGATGTGTTGGCATTCCCATGTCTTTAAGGGTGTTCCGTAGCCTTTCATGATCTGTGCAGTCAAAGGCTTTGCTATAGTCTATAAAGCACATGCTGATTTGCTTTTGAAATTCCTTGGTGTCCTCCACTAGCCATTGTATGTTTGCAATGTGATCCCTAATGCCTCTTCCTTTCCTAAACCCCACTTGGACCTCTGGGATTTCTCTCTCCGCGTATGATTGGAGTCTGTTCTGCAGAATTGTGAGCATAATTTTGCTTGCATGAGAGATTAGAGTTGTGGCCCTATAGTTGCTGCAGTCTTTTGTATCTCCTTTTTTTGTGGATTGGGATCTATTTTGATCTACGACCGTTTCTCTATCTTTAAATAAAGATTTTGATATTCTTCTTGTTCATTGCTTTTGTTGGGAGTGGCAGAACAGACTGTAGAATCATAAGAGGGACCCCCAAAGGCCATCTAATACAACCTCCTAACATACAGAAATCCCCAGCTAAAGCATCCCTGACCAGAGTTTGGGAATCATTGCTATAGTCTATAAAGCATTGCTATATTCTATAAAGTACATCATTGGTATAGTCTATAAAGCACAGGCTGATTTTCTTTTGGAATTCCTTGGTGCACTCGATATTAGCCCTCGTATGTTTGCCATGTGGTCCCTAGTGCCTCTGCCTTTCCTGAACCCTGTTTGCACCTCTGGGATTTCTCTCTCCGCATATGATTGGAGTCTGTTCTGCAGAATTGTGAGCATAATTTTGCTTGCATGAGAGTTTAGAGCTGTGGTCCTATAGTTACTGCAGTCTTCTGTATCTCCTTTCCTGTGTATTGGGATATATATATACAGTAGGCCCTTGGTATCCACTGGGGTTTGTTCCAGGACCTTCCATGGATACCAAAATCAATGTATGCTCAAGTCCCATTAAATACAATGGCATAGCTAAATTCCCTATATAAAATGGCAAAAATCAAGGTTTGAATTTTGGAATTTATACACTCATCCCTCCCTGTTTGCAGACTTTGAGTCTGCGGTCTTGGTCCTTTGCGGATGACAAATGGATAAGGATAAAATGGTGTGCGCACCTAAGACATGTGTGGCCATTGTAACCAATGGCAACTTGAATATTTGCAATTTTTCCGGATTCACGGGGGCGGCGGAATGGATTGGGAAGGATGCCTGTATATATATATATTTAAACCATGGATGCTTGAATGCATAAAGAATCTGTGGACACAGAGGGCCAACTGTATCGATGGTTTCCAGTCTATTGGAAGTCCTTCCCTGTAGGTTCAGGCAAAAGCAAGCTACTGTATCCTTTCCTAGCTCGTCTGTTCTTTTTCATTGATAATTTTGGCCATCGTGACCGCATGCTGATGCTTTTTGGACCTCTGTGTCCTGGTTCTCATCGGTGAAATGTTGGAAGATATGGAGATGATTGACATGGGGGCCTGCTTTATGGGACTGGAGCGCTGCTCTCCTTCAAAGCCTGCAACCTCCCTTTTGTCTCCTGCAACAATAATGCCCCTGACCTTGAAAGGGAGATAAAACGGTCCCATAAATAACATGCAAGGCATGAGAGATAGCCCTCTTCTCCTCCCAGATGCCCAACGGAAGCCTCAAAAGTCCAGGAACGAAACAGCTGAGTCCAATACTTTGGATTCTTTCTATCTCCAGGGGGGCCTTTGCTTCTGGGCAGGAATCTGCTTTGCTCAAAATAGGTGCCCTGCAAGGCAGATAGATAGATCCTCTTACATCTCTCTGAACATGCCATTCAAGAGCCTCTTTGCTGGGCTCACACTGTTGGTGTTTTGTGGCTTTCTGATGGGGATGGAGAGAATATTCTCTATTACCCCTTTCCCATCTGAAAGCCTATTTCTCCTCCGGCTGTTATAGAATGCCATCGGAAGAATAACAGAGCAGCAAACGTTTTGTGCAGTTTTATCCCAGTATTCAAGCAGCCTATTATTATTATTATTATTATTATTATTATTATTATTATTATTTGTATCCCATTTCCTCCCCAAAACCTGGAGGATTTTTTTTTTCTGTGCATAGAAGCATGGATGGTGTTTCTTCTTGTACAAAAAAACCCACACATTTTCTATGCAAAAAAGAAAAGAAAAGAAAAGTGTTTCATGGACATGAAATCTTTCTGTGCAAGATTTGTGTGTGTGCGTGTGCAAGAAATGAGTTTTTTGAGTTAAAAGGTGACTTTTTAAATACAAAAACCCACACATTTTCTAGGCAAAACCAAAAGACAAAAACGAACAAGAGACAAAAATGTGTTTCATCCACGAGAAACAATGTTTTCTGTGCAATAAATATTTTTTTGGGGGTGTGTGAAATGAGTCTTTTGAGTAAAAAAAAGTGTTTTCTCTGCAACAGAAGAAAAAATCATCTGGGCCGCATCCGCACTGCAGTTAATGCAATCAGTGCACTTTGACACCACTTTAACTGCCATGGCTCCGTGCTATGGAATTCTGGGAATTGTAGTTTTGTGAGTTATTTAGCCTGATCTGTCAGAGAGCTCTGGTGCCACACTAGACTACAATTCCCAAAATACCACAGCACTGAGCCATGGCAAAGTGGTGTCAAACTGGATTATTTATGTAGTGTGGATGCAGCCTAAGTCATCTGAATGCAGGGAGAATTTTATATATATATATATATATATATATATATATATATATATATATATAATCTCAGATGTATATTCCTATAGTCATTATCCATCCTTGCACGGGAAATTGAAATAATCAAGAAATTACATCCCTGCTTTCTAAGTGTTTCTTTCTCCTCGGCCATTTGGGATTTTTTTGTTTGACTATCCCAAAATACTTATTTCTCCACTTTTTGCAGCAATATAACCAGTGCCAAGGCTGCGTGGAGATGAACTCCTGGAGGAGTTTTGGCAATTTGTGTTCTGAATGCATCCTTTTCCCCAACCCCAGAAAGGCTCAGAGTCAGTTAATGCGGAGAAAGGAGCAATCAGAACTAGGCCTGTAATTTTTAATTTGTCAGATTAGTCCATTGAAGCCGTTGCTAATCTTTGGGGAGACCATTTTAATTAGGGAGAGGAAATATTAATTGGGGCTTAGAGTTAAGGGTGTGTTTTTCTTTCCCTTTCCATTTTGGGCCCCTTTGGTGCTGGGGCGTGGGTGTAATCGGCTATGAGACGGAAAAAAGAAAGTAATGCCGGTGAAAAAGGTCAGAGTGATTCGGGAATCGAGATCCCAACAAGCCCAGGGAACCTTCTGCCTCTAAAATTTGTACCAGCTATACAGACAGGGGGATTTGTTTGCATTTTGCTCACTCCAAATTGTAATTGTCCTTCCAAGCCAGCGTGGTATCATGGTTCGAATGTTGGAGACCAGGGTTTGAATCCCCGCTCGGCCATGAAACCCTTTGGGTGACCTTGGGCAAGTCACACTCTCTCAGCCTCAGGGGAGGGCAATGGTAACCCCCCTCTGAACACCCCTTGCCAAGAAAACCTCATGATAGATTTGCCTAGGGATCACCCTAAGTCGGAAATGACTTGAAGGCACACAACAGCAACATACTGTACTTCTGGGACACAGGATGGAGACGGTTTTCAGTGGCAAGTAGCAATAGCAAGTACATTTCTATACCGCTTATCATTGCACTTAAGCACTCTCTAAGCAGTTTACAATATGTAAGCTAATTGCCCCCAACAAGCTGGGGACTCACTTTGGCGACCTGAGAAGGATGCAAGGCTGAGTCGACCCTGAGCCCTTGACTGGAATTGAACTCACAACCTTGTAGTTTGTGAGTGAGTGGCTGCAGCACAGGCATTGAACCACTGCGCCACCAGGGCTCTTCAGTATGTGGTCCCTCTGAGCATACGCATATGTGTGTGTGTGTGTGTTTGTATGCACCTTCAAGTTCCTGGTTAACTTATGGCAACCCCATGAATTTCACTGGGTTTTCTTAGTCCAGGAATACTCAGAGGAGGTTTTCCCAGTTCCTTCATCTGAAATACAGCCTAACAGCCTCTTCTTTAGGTTTTTGTGGGTTTTTCGGGCTGGGAGGCCATGTTCTAGAAGAATGTATTCCTGACGTTTCGCCTGCATCTGTGGCCGGCATCTTCAGAGAATGCTGGCATGGAGGTGTGTGTGTGTGTGTGTGTGTGTGTGTGTGTGTGTGTGTCTATATATATATGTATGTGTGTGTGTGTGTGTATCTATCTATCTATCGATCTATCTATCTATATACTGTGAGACCCTTGGTATACCGCACACACCTCCTTGCCAGCATTCTCTGAAGAAGCCAGCCACAGATGCAGGCGAAACGTCAGAAATACATTTTTCTAGAACATGGCTGCACAGCCCAAAAACCCCTCAAAAACCCATGGATGCTGGCCATGAAAGCCTTAAACTTCACAGCCTCTTCTTTCCTTTGCTGCTCTCCCATCCAAGGAGCTTCCAAGATCAGAAGGGATTTGGTGCCTTGGGTATTTAGGCCACTCAGATGTATGCTTTGTCTCTGTGTGCCTTCAAGTCCCCCGTCAATTTATGGCAGCCCCATGAATTTCATAAGGTTTTCTTAGGCAAGGGATCCTCAGAGATGGTTTTGCCTATTTTTTCCTCTGAAATAGAGCCTGCAGCACCTGGGATTCCTGGACTGTCTCTCATCCAAAGACTAAGCAGGGCTGAACCTGCTTAGCTTCCAAGATCAGGCAGGATCTGGTGCCTTTGGGGTATTTTGGTGGCCCACCTTCCAACATTTCACAGATGAAAAATGGAACATGTGTGACCAAGATGGCCAAAATTAGTAATAAGGAACAACAGGCCGGCTAGGAGAGGCTGCAGCCACTTCTCCCTTCCTCCTCTGTGTATTTCCAGTGCTGCAAACTGAGTCCAAGAGTAGTGGTTGCTCATTGCATGGATGGAGAGGAGAGAAGAGGTTGTAATCTTGCCTTCCCAGTTGGCTCAGGCAAAAGCAAACCGCAGCAGCCTCTCTTAGGTTGTCTGATCTTTAATAATCCCTTTTGCCATCCTGGCCACACAGTGACAATGACAACACATGTGTTCTGGGTATCCTCTATGAAATACTGGAGGAAACATTTCCAGCATGGTGTGGTGGTTTGAGTATTGGATCACAACTCTGGAGACCTGGGTTCAAATCACAGCTTGGCCACGGAAACCCACTGGGTGATCTTGAGCAAGTCGTGTTCCCTCAACCTCAGAGGATGGCAATGACAAACCCCCTCTATTAGAAACTTGACAACAAAACCACATATTCTTCAGCTTGAAGGCACACAACAACAGCAAACATTTCTCCTGCCTCTTTTTTAAGCATTTTTGCAGGAGCTGTTTTTATGAGCCCATGGAAATTGCAGTCCAGCCGCAGAAAGCTTGTCAGACTCTGCTTGGAAAAGGAAAAAATAGGACCATAGTTTCTGCTCCAACAGCAGCCTGAAAACCCAGAGAGAGAGGCAATAACACACAGTAATAATAGTAATTAAATGTGGAATAGAACGATTCATCTTGACAATTAGTCTTGACCAGAACAAAGCCAACGAATCGGCTGTATTTACCGATATGTTAACTGGGTTTTCGAAAACTGATTCAGTGGATTTACTCTGGTTGGGATTAATGATCAGGATTCCAGCCCGTGTGTGTGCGCGCGTGTCTGTGCACATGTGTGGTTATCGTTAGCATGATTAACAAGCAGTACTTAAATCAATTAGCCATATGTCTCAGCTTCTGTCGCCTTTGGTTGTTGAAAACAAGGCAACTCCATCCAAAGTGGTGGATTAGTACTTTCCATTGTCAACTTTCTTAAGTAGATGATGGGGTTAGGTATTATCCTCTAGGGTGAGATGTGTTAAAGTCATAGAATCATAGATCATAGAGTTGGAAGGGATCCCCCAAAGGTCATCCAGTCTGACCACCTCCTGCTCTGCAGGAATATACAGAAGCTAGAGTTGGAAGGGCACCCAGGGGCCATCCAGTCCAACCCCCTTCTGCCATGCAGGAATATGGAATCCTAGAGTTGGAATAGACCCCAAGCGGTCAACCAGTCCAGCCTCCTTCTGCCATGCAGGAATACATAGAATCCTAGAATTGGAGGAGACCCCAGGAAGATGCAGTCCAAGCCTGCCCTGTGACATATTACCATGCAGCATCTCTTTAAAAACCTCCAAAGAAGGAGACTTTATTACACTCCAAGGCAGTGTCTTCCACTGTCAAACAGCTCTTACTAGCAGGAAGTTCTTCCTAATGTTTAGGTGAAATCTCTTTTCCTTTAGCTTGCATTCATTGCTCTGTGTCCTAGTCTCTGGGGATGCAGAAAATAAGCTTGCTCTATTCTCAGTATGACATCCCTTCAAATATGTGAACAGGGCTATCATGTCAGTTTCCTCATAGGGACATAGTTGTTTCCAGGCCTTTCACTATTGCATCCAAAGCAGAGGCATACTTGAGTTAACAAAGCCTCTAACAACAACAACAACAACAACAACAACAACAACAACAAAAGCTCTTTTCATGCCTTTCATCTGTCCTGATTTGGCAGGGATAGTCCCAATTAATCCTCTACCATCCCACCTTTTCAGCTGCTTTTAAAATGTCCCAGTTTTTCTCTCCTCCTCCCACTTTCTCATTTCATCCTCTCTTCAGTTGCTGCAAAGTGCTAGAATACCAGTAGTGTGCACTCCATTAACTCAACAGAAGAGAGAGAAGAGGAAAGGAGGACTCTTGCCCTTCCCAGGAGGCTCAGGCAAATGCAAACTGCTGCAACCTCTCTTGTGTGTTTTTCCTCAGTAATATGAGCAACTTTTGCTGTCTTGATCACACACTGGTGTTGCTTGGACTCACTCACATCTCCTGAAATTTCATTAGTGAAGTGTTGGAGGGTATGCCTTTTTCACAAAGACTTTTTATGACTGCCTATCCTCCTCCTCTCCTCTTTTTCATCAATCTGGAAGTTGTTTCAGCAGCATTTGCATGGAGATGATGGTGAAAGAGGGCTGGAGAAACACAGACCAAGTTCCTTCCTCAGAAATACTGCCTACAGCACCTAGTTTCCCTGGCGGTCTCCCATCCAAGTACTAGCCAGGGCTGACCCTGCTTATCTTCCAAGGTCAGGCGGGATCTGGCACCTAGAGGGTATTTAAACCCGTTACCAGGGCTGGAGAAACACAGACCAAGTTGCAGCAGCACATTTGCAGTAAACAATGCACTATTTCAATGCAATGCAATGGTATTTTACTCTAATTTTAGGCTGCGTCTGCACTGCAGAATTAAGGCACTTTGACGCCGCTTTAACTGCCATGGCTCAATGCTGTGGAATCTGGGATTTGCAATTTTGCGAGCTATTTAGCCTTCTCTCGGAGAGCTTTGTGCCACAACAAACTACAAACCCCAGCACCCCCTTGGAAGGAACCATGGCAGTTAAAGTGGTGTCAAACTGGATTATTTCTGCAGTGTGGATGTCGCTGCAACAGGCACCAGCTACTGCAGGAAAGCAGCTACTCAGCATTTGTGAACAACAAAACATAGAGGAAAAAGGCAGATCAGATAAATTTACTATAGCCCAACCATTCTCACCAGGTATGCCCAAGAAATTAAGAAAGCACTGCATTCATATATGTTTGGCCTCCAAAATGGAAATAATAGGAGATGTGGAAGCTGTTGAAAGAAAGAAAACTCATCCCTGGGTGTATTTGCAAAGAAGCTTCAAGTAGGAGGTATATATATATATATATATATATATATACACTTATGTAAGGCTTCAGTGATCAGGTTGTTTCATTTGACGTCTATAGATTGTTAGTTTTGGGGGAGAGTTTGCTGAAATACTTCTTTTTGTCTGTTGTGTGTGGCATAGGACTCTATCTCTATTTCTGTTTCTTCTTCCTCTGGTATGAAATTTTCTCGTCAAGAAGTAACGCGAGGAACACATTTACTTCCTACGCCTGTTCTTGAAAGAGATGGGCTCCTCCGTTCCAAGCACATACAGATCCGAGGCTGTGTCTGCACTGCAGAATTAATGCAGCTTCACGCCACTTTAACTGCCATGGCTCCAAAGACAGCTTGCAACAAGGATATTGTGTCTTTTGGTTGGCCAATAAAGGGATCACTGTTTGGTGGATTTTTGTTTGAATTTGCTAAAGGGCCAACGCGGCCACCCCTGCATGCCATGGCTCAGTACTATGAAAAACTGGGATCTGTAGTTTTGTGGGCTATTGAGCCTTCTCTGCCATAGAACTGTGGTGCCACAACAAATGACAAATCCCAGGATTCCATCACATGCAGCCATGGCAGTTAAAGTGGTGCCAAATTGCATTATTTCTGCAGTGTGGATGCAGCCCAAGAAGCTGTGATATTCTGGGTTAAAATGTTTGGCCACTGGATTCTCCGTTTCCCAATTAGGGTTCTTAACTGGGTTAACCAGTTAACCAGGTTTGCTAACTGTGATTCCTAAGCTCATACGTAAGTTTGTGGTTATTTTTCCCCGTGCACTAAAAAATTCAATTCTATATGTCTGCATTTAGTTTAGAGGATTGGAGGTTGACATTCTGCTTAACATAGCATACCCTAACCATCACCCTGCCCCTAAAACTATATTATGAATATATATAATTTTCAAAGTAGCCCTCTTGCCCTGAGATTCCTCCCTCTTTCCCTGAGCTCTGGAAGCTTTCCATGTTGCTTTCCTTCCCATCCTGGATCTTGTCTTTTCCTACCAGAGGCTGCAGCTGGTTGCCTTGACTGACAGTCCCCCCGTCCCCCCTGTCCCCCGTTCATGCCAGGATGGGAAGGGTAGCGAGTTCAAGTCTCTTCACAGGACAGAGAGTAGCTTAATTGAAGGCATCACTTGGTCCCTTTCTCTCTTTTCATCCTTCCCTGTCTCAGGCTCTTTAATTTCCAATTATGGCTGTCCTGTGTTACTGGGATTGCCAGCTGCACCAGCTGTTTTGCCTGACACTTTCTGCCTCGTTCCCTCGCCATCTCTGTCATTTTTCTGCTCAGATGGCCAAAGAGAAGCAGTGTTTCCTTCATGCCAGGCTCTTTGCAATGTCCGTGTCTTTGCTCTCTTTGCATGCTGAAGGATGTACTCAGCAATCAAATACAGTGGGCCCTTGGTATCTGCTGGGGTTTGATTCCAGGATCCCCCGTGGATAACAAAATCCATGGATGGTCAAGTCCTATTATATACAATGGGGTATTATTATTATTATTATTATTATTATTACAGTAGGTCTTTGGTATCTGCTGGGATTTGGTTACAAGAACCCCCATGGATACTATAATCCATGGATGCTCAAGGTCCACTATATACAATGGAGTATTATTATTGTTGTTGTTGTTATTATTATTATTATTACAGTAAGTTCTTGGTATCTGCTGGGGTTTGCTTCGAGGATCCCCCATGGATACCAAATTATGGATGCTCAAATCCACGGGTTATTATTATTATTATTATTATTATTATTATTATTACAGTAGGCCCTTGGTATCTGCTGGGATTTGGTTCCAAGACCCCCATGAATCCCAATATCCATGGATGGTCAAGTCGCATTATATACAATGGGATATTATTATTATTATTATTATTATTATTATTACAATGGACCCTTGGTATCTTGGACCCCCTGTGGACACAAAAATCCATGGATGCCCAAGATACCACGGGCCCAGTGTAGTAGTAGTAGTAATAATAATAATACCACCACTCCCTTGTACATAATGGGTCTTGAGCATCCACAGATTTTGGTTTCCATGGGAGGTCCTGGAACCAGACTCCAGCAGAAACTAAGGGCCCACTATAGTAGTAATAGTAGTAGTAGTTATTTTACCCCCTTGTATATGATGAGACTTGAGCATCCACGGATTTTGGTATCCATGGGGAGTCCTGGAACCCAACCACAGTGGATACAGAAGACCCACTGTATATTATGCCTGGCATGCAGAAGGCTTGGCTTGGCATCTTTCTATCTGCAGGGGCACCTCTCCTGGCATATACTCCTTACTTGCCCAAGGTTTGAGTTCTGCAGGAAGGTCCCTCTGTGTCCATGCAAAATTGGGACCATGCCAAATGGGAGGATGTGGGAGAGGGTCTTCTTGGTGGTGGCACCCCAATTTGGGGATGTACTCCCTTTGGAGGACTGGTTGACTCCAGCATTGGTTTCTTTCTGGTGCCAAGTCAAGACATGGCTTCATCATTACTGCCTTTGGGTTTTAATTTACTTTTAAATGTCCAAGGTCTTTAATTGTTGTAGCCTCTTAGGGTAGTTTACCTGCATGTCTATAGAGTCAGCATTTGAGCGTTGGATTATAACTCTGGAGACCTGGGTTCAGTTTCCAGTTCGGCCATGGAAACCCACTGAGCGACCTTGGGCAAGTCACATGCTCTCGGCCTCAGAGGATGGCCATGGCAAACCGCCTTTGAACAAAACTTGCCAGGAAAACCCCATGATAGATTCACCTTAAGGTCCCCATAAGTCAGAAACAATTTGAAGGCACACAACAACAACAACAACTTCAGTATTATAAGGGTTTTGGGGGGATATTGTATTGTTTTAACCTGGATTTTTAAAAAAATGGTTTATCATTTTATCTCTAGTCCTCCTTGAAGTCCCATGATAAAAGGAGGTGTAGTGGTTTGAGTGTTGGACTATGACTCTGGAGACCAGGCTTTGAATCCCAACTCAGCCATGAAACCCACTGGATGACCTTGGGCAAGTCACACTCTCTCAGCCTCAGAGGGAGGTAATGCAAACCTCTTCTGAAGAAATCTTGCTACAAAAACCCATGATAGATTTGCTTTAGGATCTTCATAAGTTGGAAACGACTTAAAAGCACACAACAACAACAATGATCCAGCTTCAGTCCCTTTCAGGTAGGCCAGGAAAAAAACCGGCTGCTGGTTAATGCAAGCAAAACTGGACTAAAAGGACCAATAGCCTGACTCAAGGTGCATCTACACTGTAGACCTTAACCAGTTTGACACCACTTTGTGTGCTGTCACTCCATCCTATGGAGTCCTGGGATTTGTAGCTTTACAAGTTCTTTAGCCTTCTCTGCCAAAGAGTGCTGGTGCCTCACAAAACTACAAATCCTGAGATTCTGTTGGATGGAACCATGGCAGTTAAAGCGCTGTCAAAGCGCATCAATTTGTCAGTGTGGCATCATCTTTCTGATAAGCAGGCTTTTGAAGATTGCAAAACGCCAGAGAGGACACAAACTTGCAATCTGCACCAGAGAGGACACAAATTTGCAAAACACCAGAGAGGACAAAATACCTGAGAGGACACAAATTTGCAAAATACCAGAAAGGACACAAATTTGCGAAGCACCAGCAAGGACGCAAATTTGCAAAACACCAGAGAGGACAAAATACCAGTGAGGGCACAAATTTTCAATCTGCCCCAGAGAGGACACAAATTTGCCCAACTCCAGAGAGGACAACATTTGCAGTCTCTACCAGAGAGGACATACATTTGCCAAACACTGGAGAGGACAAAACACCAGAGAAGACACACGTTTGCAGAACACCAGGGAGGGCCCGAATTTGCAAAAGAGCAGAGAGGACCCAGCCCTCCTCTTGCCCGAAACCTGGGCTGGAGAGCTAGCTGAGATTTGGTGAAGTGCCTCCTTTTGTCCGCCCTTTGCAGAAGAAGCATTGACTTCTCTCCACAATAGAACAATGGAGGCGTTTCCTCCTCCCAGTCCATTAGTTTTCATGCCCAGCTGTAATCTCTTGCTGACAGGCGGTCACCCGGTGCTCTCCTGGCCTGATGCTGGAGGCCTGCAGGCATCGCTTGCGCCAGCATTCAGGAAGGCGCCTGTCAACACATTGCCCAGGGCCATTGGGAGGAGGCCACACAGCCCAACCTCTGGGTGCAATGCAGCATTTGCACAACAAAGGGCTACCAGAAACATTGTCATGTCCAAGGACAGCCTCTCCAAACTTTCTGGGGAGAAAATGGAGAGGGGACTCTGAGCAGAGCTTTGCAAAAGTCAATTTTCTTGAAGGGGTGGCCATCTGTCGGGGATGCTGTGATTGGGAGTTCCTGCATGGCAGAATGGGGTTGGACTGGATGGCCCTTGGGGTCTCTTCCAACTCTAGGATTCTAGGATTCTATGACCACTCTGGGGATGTAGCTATAGGAGAAGGAGCAAAAGGAGGCCTTTATGGATTCTGTCCCCAGTGAAATTTTCCTTTCCCTCCCCAAATGTCAAGCATCATAGTAAATGAAATCTGCAGTTGAGCATCTAGAAATACATTTTATGAAAAGGGACAAGGAAAGTGACTGAGGGAATGTACTGGGAAGGTTTGAATGGTGTCTTCTTGCATGGCAGAAGGAGGTTGGATTGGATGGCCCCTTGGGGTATCTTCCAACTATAGGAGTCTACTACTTTATAGAGGTCTGGAAGCCATGCCCTGTGGGGGAGATGGGTATGTTTAGTCTGGGGGAAAGAAGATTAAGAGGTGATATGTTGTTTGTTGTTGTTGTTAACTGCCTTCACGTCAGTCTTGACCCATGGCGGTGACCCTCTGGATGAGAGATCTCCAGGCCCCTCTGTCCTCTCCTGGTCTTTCCAGATCCTGCAAGCTCATATTCGTGGTCTTTAATAAAGTCCATCCATCTAGCAGGTGGCCTTCCTCTCTTTCTGCTTCCCTCCACCTTTCTAACATTATTGTCTTTTCCAGCAATTCATGTCTTCTCATGATGTGGCCAAGTAGGACAGTCTCTAAGTCTTGCCATCTTGGCTTCTAGGGATCTCTCTGGCTTGATCTGCTTTAGGACCCACTTCTTTGTCCTTTTGGCTCTCCATGGGATCCTCAGCACTCTTCTCCAGCCCCACATTCTCTCAAAGGAGTTGGTTTTCTTCCTATCTTCTTTCTTAACTCTCCAGCTCTCACATCCATCCATGGTCATAGCGAATACAATGGCTTGTATGATCCTGACTTTTGTGCTGGGCTGTATATCTTTCCATTTTAGGATCTTTTCTAGTTCTTTCATAGCCATCTCCCCATTCTTAGTCTTCTTTTGATTTCCTGACTGCGGTCCCCATTTCTATTAATGTTTGGTCCCAAGTATGGGAATTCTATTTCTATTTCTTCCTTGTCTAGCTTGAACTTGTGAAGGTCTTCCTCGGTGGTCATTATTTTTGTTTTCTTGCTGTTCAGCATTAAGCCTGCCTTTGCACTTTCTTCTTGGATCTTCCTTAGGAGGTGTTCCAGGTCTGTGAGGTTTTCTGCTAGTATTATGGTGTCATCTGCATATCTTAGATCCTTCCTCCTATTTTCATTCCTCCTCCTTCTGTGTCCAAGCCTGCTTTCCTTACAATATGTTCTGCATATAAGTCGAATAGGGAGGGTGATAGGATGCAGCCTTGTCTGACTCCTTTCCCAATTGGGAACCCTTTAGCCTTGTTTAAATATTTGAAGGGATGTCATGTTGGGGATGGAGGAAGCTTGTTTTCTGTTGCTCCAGAGATTGGGACTTGGAGCAATGGATGCAAACGACAGGAAAAGAGATTCTACCTAAACATTAGGAAGAATTTCCTGATGGCAAGAGCTGTTTGACAGTGAGATATGTTGCTGCTTCAGAAAAATGTGGAATTTCCTTCTTTGGAGGTTTTAAAACAGAGGCTGTATGGCGGTCTGTTACTGGCAGTGCTTGGATGGTGTCTTCCTGCATGGCAGAAGTGAGTTGGACTGGGTGGCCCTTGGGGTCTCTTCCAACTCTAGGATTCTAGGATTTGGTGAAAGCGTCGGAAACGCTTTGAAGGGACACAACAACGAATAGGATAATTCTCCAGAAGAGCTTGGAAGGTGCAAATACTTCCCAACAATTGGGTAGAAATCTTGTTTTGATTCCACAGCAGGGACAATACTATGGAAACTATTTGTCCTTGTATCTAGGGCTGAGAAGCCTGAAGATTTATACCTCAAGTTCAAAAGAATGCCAAGGACACACTAGAGCATCGATTCAAATTAATGTCTCCAATCCCTGCTCATGCTCTGCTCTGAAATGTAAGCAAGTTCTCTTCAATGTACGGCCCTGCTCCTAGAATCATAGAATCGTAGTAGAGTTGGAAGAGACCCCAAAGGCCATCCAGTCCAACCCCTTTCTGCCATGCAGGAAGACAACATGCAAGCGCTCCCCGGAAACATATCTAGGGGTAGATTTAAAAATCCGTATGATTTTCCAACAGCCTTAGGAAGAAGCCAGTGGAGTTTCGAAAGGTGCAGGTATTTTTTACATTTTGGTTGGCCGAATAAAGGTATCACTGTTTTGTGGATTTTGGATATTCTGTTTAAAAACCTCCAAAAAGGCAACTCCACCATTCTCCAAGGAAGCATCTTCCACTATCCAACAGCACTTACTGTCAGGAAGTTCTTCCTAATGTTGAGGTGGAATCTCTTTTCCTGTACAGTAGACTCTTCCTATATGCGGAGGATCCATTCTGGACCACCCACCCACCCCCGCATACGGGGGAAAAAGCGTATGCTGAAATTCCATTGATTTCTATGGCAGAGCACTTGCTCCATCCTCAAAATGACACCTCTTCAAAATATTTAAACATAGCTGTCATGTCACCTCTTAACTTTCTCTTCTCCAGGCTAAACATATCCACCTCCTAAGTTTTGGTTTTGGTGGTTTCCAGACCTTTCACCATTTGGGTCTCCCTCCTCTGGACATGCTCCAGCTTCTCAGCATCCTTTTTGAATTGCGGTACCCAGAACTGGACTCAGGATTATTCCAGGTGGGGTCTGACCAGAGCAGAATAGAGTGGCACTATTACTTCCCTTGATCTAGACACTATACTTCTATTGAGGCAGCCTAGAATCGCATTAGCCTTTTTAGCTGCTGTATCACACTGTTGACTCATGTTCAGTTTGAGGTCTACTAGGACTCCTAGATCCCTTTCGCATGTACTATATCCCCATTACTATCATAAATGAAATTCAAAATAAATGCAAGCGTGGCACACTTCCATTGGGAAGGGATTAGAGTCCTTGGATGGGTGATTGGAGGGCAGAAAGGTAAGGCAGGGAAAAGAGGGAGTAAAGAGGACAAAGGAGGGAAGAAGAACAGATGATGTGTATCAGAGGGAAGGGAAATTTGGAGGAGAATTGTTCTAACCTCACTGTGGCTGCAGTGTTGCAACAAAGAGTGCCAGGTAATGAAGGGGTGGATGTTGGGGCAGCATTGGAGTCAGAACACTTGAATGCTCCAAGCTTCTCTTAGAATATTCTGGGCCATGTGGACCTGGGCCAGAGTTCGAATCCTGGCTCAGGACCCACGGAGTGACCTTGGGCAAGTCCCACTCTCTCAGCCTCAGAGGAAGGCAAAGGCAATTCCCCTCTGAACAAATTCTGCCAAGGAAACCCTGTGATAGGGTCGCCATAAGTCAGCCGTGACCTGAAGGCACACAACAAGAAAGCCATCCTTAAGGACATTCATGCCACTAACAGGATGCATGGACTTTGGAAGGCTTTCTTCCCAGTGCCGCACGGCTAGAAAGAGGAGGTACTGGCTTGCATAGAAATAGCTCTCTGGAAAAATCAAAAGCCACTTGAGAAAATGCAAGCCTGTGTCTCACATCCTCATTTCATAATGTTTTCCTCTCCTGTATGATTCTTAACACCTTTGCCCGATGAAGAAGCCAGTGGAGCTTCCAAAGCTTGCATCATGTATTTTGTGCATTTGGGTTGGCCGATGAAAGGGATCCCTGTTTTGTGGAATCCGGATGTTGTCGTACTTTGCTATATGGCCAACACGGCTATCCCTGAATATGCTTCCAGGATGCTGGCCAGTATGTGTCCATGGGTGAGTAATGTCCTGAAAACTTTGGATTCCTCCAGCCAAATCGAAGTTGTGGGTGTTGTTGTTTTTGATGGCTCGGCGGTGATGCTTCTGTGTGCAGCCGGGCAAAAGTGGACATTGGTAGTAGCATGCCTCTCGACCCAAGACCACGTGTCTAACCTTGATCCTTTGTTTACCTGTCAGACCAACAACTTCCTGACCCGCTCTTCCTCCAGAACTCACACAGACACACAACAACAACCTTTATTGGCCTCTCTTTGGCCGTGGCACCGAGGCTCGCCTTTCCTCTGCCCCCAGTGTTTGTCAACGCCGCTCTTGCAAGGAGAGCGCAGTGTTCCTGGCAACGGGAAGTCCTTGAAGAGAAAGGACCAGGGCTGACGTCCATCTTGTCGTTTGTCCTAGAGATCAACAGGAAACAGCCTTGACACTGGGCTCCTTCATTGAAAAGCAGTGATGGGGCTTCTTTTTTGTGTTGATGCACGCGCGACATTGGCTTTTTCTGCGGCTCAGATAAGCAAATGCCAGGCCTATCCCAGTAGACTTGCATTTCTTTTTTTCTTTTTAAAAAATCTTTATTCATCATTTCAACAACACACAAACCTACATACCATTTAAAAACACTATATAAACACTATATAACATTGTCCTGGGCCCAGTGCTATTCAACCTCTTTATCAATGACTTGGATGAAAGAATAGAGGGCATGCTTCTCAGATTTGCAGATGACATCAAATTAGGAGGAATAGCTAATACCCCAGAAGACAGGATCAACATTCAAAATGATCTTAATAGATTAGAAAGTTGGGTCAAAGCTAACAAAATGAGTTTCAACACAGAGAAATGTAAGGTACTGCACTTAGGTCAAAAAAGTGAAATGCATAGATATAAGATGGGGGACACCTGGCTTAAGGAGACTTATACGTGTGGAAGGGATCTAGGAGTCCTAGTAGACCACAAGTTGACCATGAGCCAACAGTGTGATGCCGCAGCTAAAAAGGCCAATGCGATTCTAGGCTGCATCAATAGAAGTATAGTGTGTGATCAAGGGAAGTAATAGTGCCACTCTATTCTGCTTTGGTCAGGCCTCCCCTGGAATAAGACTGTGTCCAGTTTTGGGCACCAAAATTCAAAAAGGAGGTTGAGAAGCTGGAAGATGTCCAGAGGAGAGCAACTAAAATGGTGAAGGGTCTGGAAACCATGAAGCCCTATGAGGAACGACTTAGGGAACTGGGTATATTTAGCCTGGAGGAGAGAAGGTTAAGAGGTGATAGATAGCCCTGTTTAAATATTTGAAGGGATGTCATATTGAGGAGGGAGCAAGCTTGTTTCTGATGCTCCAGAGAATAGGACCCAGGTCCCAGAACAATGGATGGAATTTACAGGAAAAGAGATTCCAGCTCAATATTAGGAGAAACCTCCTGACAGTAAGAGCTGTTCGACAGTGGAACACACTCCCTAAGAGAACAATGGAGTCTCCTTCCTTGGAGGTCTTTAAGCAGAGGCTGGATGGCCATCTGTTGGGGATGCTTTGATTGAGAGTTCCTGCATGGCAGAAGGGGTTGGACTGGATGGCCCTTGGGGTCTCTTCCAACACTATGATTCTATGATCTCTATCATAGCATTCACAGTAACATGAATAGCATCATCTTCCCATCTTACTCTTACCAACATCAATTATACCGCCCCGATTGCCGAGCAGAGGGGCGGGTTACAAATAAAAATTTATTATTATTATTATTATTATTATTATTATTATTATTATTATACTTTATTCCATTTTGGTTAGTAGTTATTTTGTCACTTTCGCCTATATATATATATCCTATATTATATACTCTTTTCCATCTCTTCTACCTTTCCCACCATGCTATTTCATTCCACAAAACTTCCTGATATTATCTCTTTTTTTTACTGTCTTCATTTCTTATTAATTCCTCTCTTCTCCCATTCCTTTCATCTGTTTATTCCTTCTCTCCTCTACTTACTCTCATCCTCTTCTACATTTTGGCTGATGGATTGTTGTTTCTTCCTTTGGGGAGGTTAATGCTTGAGAAGAAGTTGCCTTGCTTAGGGACTACAGTACCCATAGTTTCTCAGCCAGTGTGGCCACTGGCTGGGGAATCATGGGTGCTGTAGTCCCAAAAAGTAACTCCCCCCTCGCTCTTGTGTTTTTGCTCTGCCACTGTTTCTTATTTGCCAGCCAAGTGATCTAGGGATGCAATGACACTACAGAACTGATGCAGTTTGACACTGCTTTAACTGCCCTGGCTTGATGCTATGGAATTCTGGGATTTGTAGTTTTGTGAGATATTCCACAGGATGTAGCCATGGCAGTTGAAGTGGTGCCAGACTGTATTATTTTTGCAGTGCAGATGCCGTCTGGGGTGCTCTAGGCCAGTGCTACACAAAAGGGGCAGACCCTCTGTCTTCCCCAATATGGTAGAGAAAATCAAAATTAATCCTCTGATATCCCACTTTTTCATCTGCTTTTACAATGTCCCAGTTTCTCTCTCTTCCACCTTCCTCCTCTGTCCTCATCATACTTCAATCTATGAATTCTTGGAGGGAATGAAAGAACCACTGAATAAAATGGATTTACCTAAGTGCAGACTCGCAATGCAACAGCTGATTCAGTGGTTCTATCCTAGTTGGGACTATCCACAGGTTTGTTGTGTATCTTCATGGAGTTTTCTTGGCAAGATTTGTTCAGAGGAGATTTGCCATTGCCTTCTCCTGAAGCTGAGAGCATGTGATTTGCCCTGGCCAAGGCAGGAATCGAACCCTGGTCTCCAGAGTCGCAGTCCAACATTCAAACCACTATGCCACACTGGAATTCATCTTATATTTTAACTTCTGTCTGTTTTAGGGAGAGAGAGAGCAAGCATGGTATAGTGTGTTGAGCGCTGGACTATGACTATGGAGACCAGGGTTCAATTCCCTTCTCAACCATGGAAACCCACTGGGCAATCTTGGGCGAGTCACACACTCTCAGCCCCATAAAACCCCATGATAGGGTCACCATAAATCAGAAATAACTTGAAGGCACTCAACAACTAACGTTTTAGTGATGTGAATTATTATCTGCATAAGAACTGTAAGCCACCCTGAGTTCCAGTGCTGGGTGAAGCGGTAGGAGATTAATAACAACTTCCTGCATGGCCAAAGGGGTTGGACTGGATGACCTTTGGGGGTCTCCTCCAACTCTAGGATTCTATGTCTTTCTCTGAGAAGCTGCACTGATTCTTAACTTTGCTTTGCCATTTTTCCCATACAAAAAACAAAACAAAACAAAAAACAGCTCAGCTGATGGCAAGGAGAAGCTTTCAAAAAGAGGGCCATTGCATGCAGAGTAGACATTGAGCATCCCATCAGGCCGCTTTGGTGGTCTGGGGAGGCAGATTATGCTAACCTTGCCTGGGATGCAGCAACAGCAGCATCTCAAGTTTGTTTGCCAAGCCCACGGCGGCGGCAGCACTGGAGGCAGACGGATCCCGGGAGGACCGACTTTTCCTGGGCTCTGGCACTCATTATCCTATTAGCCAAGATTATGTAATTAAAAGAGTGGTACCTCCAGCTGCAGGCTGCTGCTGCTATTGCTGGCTGGTCTGATTCCAGGAATCTAATTTGCAAACCCAAATACTTGAGCAGATAGGTTGGGTGCAGGCTATGGGATGCATGCTCTCCATCAGTGCCAAGATGCTCCCAGGTCCATCTTTTGTCTGGAGCCCATTGAAGGGGCTGAGCAACGGAGGACAGTGAGGCTCATTCTTGAAAGAGGGAGAGAAAGTGAGGGAAGATGGGAGGAAAGGAAGAGAGGGAAGGAGGCAGAGAAGAGAGAGAGAACTCCTGCTACCAATTTCTTTATTTCAGGTGCTACAAGATCTTTTTGCATACACCCATTCCTAGACTTCTTTTGATTTCTTGTGTTGGGTCAAAAGTAAACCCTATGGGTCACAATTGAGTTGAACAACAACAACAGCAAGACACTTTCCAAGGCAGTGGTGTCTCACTGGATTTCCTTCCCTGGCCCTGAGATCCGGGAACCCTTCTCGCCTCCAGCTAGATACGTGATGATGCCAAAGGACTGCACAGTGTCCCAGCCTTCCCTCCTTGGCTCCGCAGTCCTTTCCCAACATGCAGCCGGCTGTGAAAGTTTACAAACTGCATGAGGCCAGACTCCGGCCAGGACAGCCACAGGGGCTCAGTTAATGGATCGTTTCCTTTTCCTTTTCCCATCAAGTGCAGGATGCCAGAAGGAAGGTCCTTTCCTGCCAAGGCCACGGCTGGCACTAGGAGGTGGCCGGGTTGAGGTTGCACAACTTGGCACTCCTGGTTGCCAGGGCAGAGGCTCTCCGAGCGATTCTCCTGCCCAGTCTCCCCATTTTCCTTGCCTCCACCTTTTAGGGTCTGTTTGACACTAGGCTGGAACTCTACTGGCCTAAAACAACAGTGACACCACCACCAAGTCGCATCTGCGATGCACGCTTTTTCTTGGAGAAAGCTAGGAATTTATAGTCCGAGGGAGAAAGTATGCAAAGGGATCTTCTAGCACCTTTGAGACTAAGCATGCAAAAGACTTGGGTGGGGTGGGGTTGCAGACTACCAGAAATAGTGCAAATTGAGTCCACTTTTAGGGTTAGGGTTAGGGTTAGGGTTAGGGAATCATGGGAACTGTATTTTATTGTGGCACCAGAGCTCTCTGACAGAGAAGGCTCAATGTCTCAGAAAAAAAAAATTCCCATGTTTCCCTAGCACTAACCCTAACCCTAAAAGTGGGCTCAATTTGCACTATTTCTGGCAGTCTGCAAAAGCCCATAGTCTCCATCCTGAGATGCACAGAGTGAACTGGTGCCCAGGAGGAACCTTTATCACCAAACTGTATGAAAGACCATGGAAATGCAAGCTCAGCTGTAACTGTGGTCGCTGAGGAACAAAGGCAGGAGGAAAGATAACCGCACTTCTTAGGCTTCAGTTCATTCCATGCATCTGAAGAAGTAGACCAAGGGGGCTGAGCAGATTGGTCAGGATAGCATGAGTTCACTTGGGTTCACCTAAGATGAACCCGTCCTGGGGTTTTCTTGTCAAGATTTGTTCAGAAGAGGTCTGCCATTGTCTTCCACTGAGGCTGAGAGCATGTGACTTGCCCAAGGTCAGCCAATGGGTTTCATGGACAAGCTGGGATTCGAACCCTGGTCTCCAGAGTCATAGGCAACACTCGAACCACCACCATTTTAGGGGGTAGAGTTGCATCTGCATGGATGAAGGACCCCTCAAATGTCATTCTGCAAAGCCTTTTTTTGAAAAGCATTTAGGGGTGTTTTTTCAGTCCCTTTGGGGGCTAAACTGGGGGATTTGGGGAAAGCTCAGCCCTAGCCATCCTCATAGCCAGTGATGAAGCATGCTGGGAGTTGCAGTCCAACAATATTTGCAGATCTTAGATCGATTCCCACCCAGATTTACAGGAATGTTGCAATACTTGTACCTCGGAGATGACTTCACTTTTACTTTGGTTTTATTGCAAGCTACCTTGTGCAATACAGAGAAGGAAACTAAATAAATAGCATGAAGTAATGCACCTTTTTTTAAAAAAACAAACAAACAAAGTAAATGAATTAGAGGGAGTTGAACCTTTCAAATCTCTTTATCTTGGAGCATTTAGAAAAAATACATATATTTAAAAAGCCACTAAGCTTCTGCTGGTGCAATTGTGCAGTGAGATTAGGACCCACGCACATCTGGCTCACCTTATCTTTTGTCAGCCAAGTGACAACTGTCTTAACACAAGACAGCTTAAAGCCGAACGCACGCCTGGGATTAACTGGTGGCTACAAAGGGCCTGTGCAGAGTTCGAGGTTTCGTCTCCAGCAACATTTGATCTCCAAGTGATTCCAGCTCTCTGAGCAGGTAATCCATCCAACCCAGTATATTATTATCCCTGGTTTAAAGACGGAGAAAGGGGCCAAACCCTGTCTGTAAGGGCCGAGGCCGGAAGATGGAAGGAACGGAGACAAAACAGCAAAAGAGGTGTTTGTAGGCTCTTCTCAAAGCTTTTGCAAATGACCAAACCTTGTCTAAAAGCTATTGAAGTAGAATTTAAAGATATAGCTGTGTTAGTCTATAGAATAAGTCTGTAGAGAGGTCTTGTAGCACCTTTGAGACTAACCGAAAGAAAGAAGTTGGCAGCAGGAGCTGTCCTAGACTTCAGGCCAAAGACATCTGAGGAAGTAGGCTGATGTCTAGGAAAGATCATGCTGCTAACTTCTTTCTTTCGGTTAGCCTCAAAGTTGCTGCAAGATCTCTCTACATACTAAAAGCTATTGAGTCGCCTTGGGTCCTGCATGGGGGGAAACAGGTAGGATGTTAGTTGATTCATTAATTAAATGTATATTACTGCAAAGAGAGCCGGTGTGGTGCAGTGGTTTGAGCGTTGGACTGTGACTCTGGAGACCAGGGTTCGAATCCTGGCTTGGGCATGGAAACCCACTGGCCAGGTCACACTCTCTCAGCCTCAGAGGAAGGCATTGGCAAACCCATCTGAAGAAAATTGCCAAGAAAACTCCCTGGTACGTTTGCTTTAGGGTCGCCTTAAGTCGGGTGCAACTTGAACAACAACAATAACAACAACAACATATTACTGCAACACTCTTTACTTCTTCCATGCTGCATTTCCCCATTTGTGTCCTCTGCTCCATTTCCTCAGGTTGAACCCACCCTTTTCCTTTTATGAGAAGACTGAGGCAAAGAAAGTGTTGAGTAGTTCTGCCTTTTCTCTGTCCCCTGTTAGAATTTCTCCATCTTCTCCGCGCAGTGGCCCTACCATTTCTTCTTCTTTCTTTTGCTACGGACATACCCCAAAAAGCCCTTTTTATTGTCCTTAACCCCTCTAGCAAGCCTGAGCTCATTCTGTGCTTTGGCTTTCCTGACTTTAGCCCTACATGTACTAGCTATTTGTTTGAATTCCTCTTTAGTGATTTCACCCCTTTTCCATTTCTTATACATCTCCCCTTTAAAACTTAGTTCAGTTGAAAGTCCTTTTGTCATCCAACCCAGTTTCTTGAGACATCTCCCATTTTTCCTTCTCATTGGAAGCGTTTGAGATTGTGCCTTCAGTCTCTCCCTTTTGAGAAACTCCCATCCATCCTGAACTCCCTTCTCCTTTAGTATTCCTGACCATGGATCACTCCCAGTGTTTCCCTAAATTTAAATAAATCAGCTTTCCTAAAGTCTAGAATGCGTGTCTGACTATGCCTAGCTTCTCCTTTCCACTGTATAAGAAACTCCAGGAGGACATGATCACTCCTGCCTAAGGATCCCACCACTTGAACCCCATAGACCAGGTCATCCCTCTTGGTTAGGATCAGATCTAAAATAGCTGGTCCTCTTGTTGCCTCTTCCACATTTTGGACAAAGAAATGGTCTTCGAGGCAAGTGAGGAATTTGCTAGACCTTGGAGTATTGGTTGAGTTTGTCTTCCATTTCCAGATCTCACAATTTCTTCAGACTGGGACTCAAAGTGGCTTACAACAGGAAAAAAAATACATTTTTAAATATCTGCTCGATCCAAAAGTTAAAACACAATTAACACTCACCCACATCTGGAAAAAAAGTTTTGTCTAGGCATTCTCTAGGTCCTCCAGCATGATTTTATGGTATGCTTCTGGTAGAAGTTAACCATAGACCCTTACTGGAAGACCTACAGACTCCTAGATGTAACATCTCTCTAGAAATTTCACGGTCCTTCATCACGACTCTATGGTCCACTTCTTCTGGAAATCATTAATTTCAATAGGCTTCACTATTATGTACCATTTTGCAGTTCTATGGTAAGTCTGGTAATCTGTCCCCCATGGATATAGGCTTCATACTGTATTAGTGGTCGGGTTGCCTAGGAGTGACAGCTGACGCTAGTGTGAATGGAGTGTTGAATCCACTTCAGTTTGGAGGTAGTTTGAAAGGGGCTGTCCCAGGTGCTGAGCCCATGGAGCAGGATGTAGAGTTCAGCACCATGGAGAACTCCTTTAAAACCTGCATTGAAACCCAGAGGAGACTGCATCCTTGACAGAGGAGCCACTGACTGTTGCTGAGGTTGTCAGGCCAGGAACCCAGAAATCTCACAGAACAAAGCTGAAATCTGTCTGGTGATGTCACAGGATGAAGGACCTCATCCTGGAGAGAAGTGACCAGTGGGGTGTCCAGTGGGGTTCTGTCCTGGGCCCAGGGCTATTCAATATCTTTATCAATGAAAGAATAGGGGGCATGCTTCTCAGATTTGCAGATGACATCAAATTAGGAGGAATAGCTAATACCCCAGAAGACAGGGTGAACATTCAAAATGACCTGAATAGATTAGAAAGCTGGGCCAAAGCTAACAAAATGAATTTCAACATGGAGAAATGTAAGATACTGCACTTAGGGCAGAAAAATGAAATGCATAGATACAAGATGGGGGACACCTGGCTTAACAAGACAACATGCGAAAGGGATCTAGGAGTCCTAGTAGACCACAAGTTGACCATGAGCCAACAATGTGATGCTGCAGCTAAAAAAGCCAATGTGATTCTAGGCTGTCTCAATAGAAGTATAGCGTATAGATCAAGGGAAGTAATAGCTCCTCTCTATTCTTCTTTGGTCATACCTCACCTGGAATAATCCTGTGTCCAGTTCTGGGCATCACAATTCAAAAAGGATGTTGAGAAACTGGAGTGTGTCCAAAGGAGGGCGACTAAAATGGTGAAGGATCTGGAAACCATGAAACCCTATGAGGAGAGACTTAGGGAACTGGGTATGTTTAGCCTGGAGAAGAGACGGCTAAGAGGGGATATGATAGCCCTCTTTAAATATTTGAAGGGATGTCATATTGAGGAGGGAGCAAGCTTGTTTTCTGCTGCTCCAGAGAATAGGATCTGGAGCAATGGATGCAAGCTACAGGAAAAGAAATTCCACCTCATCATTAGGAGGAACTTCCTGACAGTCAGGGCTGTTTGACAATGGAACACACTCCCTTGGAGATTGTGGTGGAGTCTCCGGGTCATTTTGAATTTTCATCCTGTCTCCTGGGGAATTAGTTATTCCCCTTAATTTGGTGTCATCTGCAAATTTGAGAAGCATGCCCCCGATTCCTTCATCCAAATCATTGATAAAGATGTTGAATGTCCCTGGGCCCAGGACAGAAGCCCACTGGACACCCCACTGGTCACTCCTCTCCAAGATGAGGAGGAGCCATTGCTGAGCACCTTTTAGGTTTGGCCAGTCAACCAACTACAAATCCACCTAACAGTCGCATTGTCTAGCCCACTTAACCATTTGTTTTCTGGGGAGAAGATTCAGATAATAAGAAGGACTGGGGAAGGATTCCCCCGTTATCACATACACACCACAAATCCCAGTTGATGTGGATTCCAGTTGGAAGCTGGAGCCAGAATAGCTGTGATGGACATGCATCATCCCAGGTTCTCTGGAAAGTAAACACTTTGAACCAGTGTGCAGCACAAGGAGCCAGCAGCAGACAGGGTTTTACAAACATCCTTTCAAGGAAATGCTCTTGCCCTGAGATTCCTCCCCTTGTCCTGAAGCTTGGAGAATCATATCATCATAGAATCATAGTTGGAAGAGACCCCAAGGACCATCCAGTCCAACCTCCTTCTGCCATGCAGGAACTCCCAATCCAAGCATCCCCGACAGATGGCCATCCAGCCTCTGCTTAAAGACCTCCAAAGAAGGAGACTCCACCACACTAGTCTGCCTCCTTCATCCAAAGTAAAGCCTCCTGAAGGCATTTGAAAAGATGCTTAATAGAGGTCAAGCCTCTTCCCCAACCCAGCCTTTGCTGATAACAACCATAATGTATATTTTGGAATTGCAGAGAAGCAGCCTCCCTGCTCTCCAGTTTCTCATTTCTAAAAAAAGTGCCCAGCCCTGTAACCCCCAAGCAAGGCCCTGGGATCAAGGAGTCTTCATTAGGGATTTATAGGATCCCAAAAGCAACCTTTGCTAAGCTGAGGCCAAAACAGTAATAACCATTGCCACTTTATTAGTGCAGGGAAGCCACAGGCCTTTCTTTTTGGAGAGGAAGCTGTTTTGGATCAGTTATATTAAGGACTGCCCATTCTGGGCTCCATAGCAATATCAGCCTTGTTCCCGACTCCGGTGAGCTCCAATCCGATAATGAAAAACAAAGGCACCTATTTTCATTTGTCGGCCGTTGGAAGGTAGATGGAGGAAGCGAAAATGAATTCTCTTTCCCCCTGGGCCTTTGGCAGAGGCAGATGCCGGCAGGAAGCCCTGGGAACTATTGGTGGAGAAAGTTACTTTGCTTGTGCCGAAATGCAGCGGAATGAAGTACGAGAAAATCAGCATAGGACATCCATAGGCCTTTTTTCAGCAAAGAAGGGAAATAATAATTTAGCGTGCATTAATAGAATTGTAGTTTCCAAGACAAGGGAAGTAATGGTCTTACTATATTCTGTGCTAGTCAGGCCCCTTCAGGAGCATTGTGTTCAGTTCTTGGAGCCTCATTTTAAGATCTAGACTACAGCTTATTTGCCCAAGGACTGGCACTTTATCTTTAAGGGTGGCAATGTTTGATCCCTGAGATTCTCTGGGGGCCACACAGATTGCCAAAAAAGCCATCAGATAAAAACAGAAACAGATGCAGCCAGACATCCACAAATCAGTTAACTGTGTTTTGGAAAAGGGTGTGTGCAAGCATTTTTAAAAAAATTGTTAAATATTGCAGCATATGGGCTGCAACGATTTAAAAATATGAATGTTTTTTCCTGGAGGATTCCAGGAGAAGCGATTTACCTGTTTGGTCCAAAAGAAGAGTTCATTCTGGGGTGTCTGGTGGGATTGAGGGTGATATAAACATCTTTAGGCTGCATCTGCACTACAGTATTAATGCAGTTTGACACTGCTTTAACTGCCATGGCTCTATGGTATGGCATTTTGGGATTTGTAATTTTGTGAGCTATTTAACCTTCTCTGTCGGAGAGCGCCAGTGTTCCAACAAATCACAAGTCCCATGATTCCGTAAGATGGACCCAGGGCATTTAAAGTGGAATCAAACTGCACTAATTCTACAGTGGGGCAGCAGACATGCTTTACCTCCTCTTTGGCTTTAAGTTGTTTCAAGAGTTTTATTCTTCTATTTAGCAACTTCTTAGCAACTTCTTTTTTTGCACTAGCTGGCATAAAATGAAGGTGTGTGTGTGTGTGTGTGTGGAGGGAGGAGAAATGCCCAGAATTCTGGAGAGACCAGAGCGATGGGCTATTGTGTGGGTTTCTCCATTGTTCCCTTCCTTCTTGTGCACAGGGCTGCAAGTGACTCATCTGGGAGAAGGACGATTATAGTCTGCCTCCTTCATCCAAAGTAAAGCCTCCTGAAGGCATTTGAATAGCTGCTTAATAGAGGTCAAGCCTCTTCCCCAACCCAGCCTTTGCTGATAACAACCATAATGTACATTTTGGAATTGGAGAGAAGCAGCCTCCCTGCTCTCCAGTTTCTCATTTCTAAAAAAAATGCCAGCATTGCAACTCCCCCCCCCCCAATATCTTTTTGCAAAACATCCTCTTCAGCTTGGCATCTCTTCCCGAGTCCCGGAAAGGTGTGCGATGTTTCATTTTGACGGCAACATAAAAAGCATCGTCTCAGTCCGAGTCGCTTTATGTGCCTTGCTGTGTCCACATCGTTTTCATTGATATTGCTTTGGCAGCAATTAATTAACCTTCATCCATCATTGGGGATTTTATTCTCTCCTCTTGGGGAAACCGAGGCAGCAGCTATCTCAGTTGGGAATTGGGTAGGGATGTGGGTTTTTTTCTGCTTTCTGTCCCAAAGCAACAAGAGACAGGGAAGGCTTGACCATTTCTTCCATCATTCTGCTGGAAATAATCTAAAAATTATTTCATCTTCCCTTGCAAAGACAGATTCTGTAGTATTGAGGATGAAGCAAGCTTGTTTTCTGTTGCTCCAGAGATTAGGACCTGGAGCAATGGATGCAAGCTACAGGAAAAGAGATTCCAGCTCAACATTAGGAAGAACGTCCTGACAGTAAGAGTTGTTTGACAGTGGAAGATGCTGCCTCGGAGTGTGATGGGGTCTCTTTGGAGGTTCTTAAACAGAGGCTAGGTGTCCATCTGTCACAGGGAGGGCTTGGATTGTCTCTTCCTTCATGGCAGAATTGGGTTGGATTGGATGGCCCCTGGGGGTTTCGTCCAGCTCTAAGATTCCATTATTCAATGATTCCACTCTTCTCTGTGGAATCACAGAGAAGAAAAGATTTCTGCATCAATCTGGTGCCATTTCCCTCCTGCAAAGAGTTTGGGTCAATGTACTAGCTGTCCTATTTATCTTGACATTTCAATAAGCATACAAAATTGCTGTGGGTAACTTCCTGACTGACAGAAGTCGGCAGGGTTGTGTCATCCGGAGCCGATCTGTTCACTCTTCAAATAAATTGAAATAAATGGAGAAATTGATGTTGATGTGGGATTTTTACAGCAAGGGAGTGGATTGGGTTTCTCAGCATTGCCTACCATTGACCAAGTTGGCTAGGTCTGCTGGGATTTGCAGTCCAACAGCATCTAGAAGGCTGCCTGATTCCCCACCTGTTTTCCAACTCTGTACTCTTGTTGGGAGGCAGAAGAGAGCTGGGTTTAGTCTGTCATGGAGGCAATAATAGGGAGAGATTTCTGTCTTGGCAGGCACCATTTAATTTGGGTCTTTTGCATGGTTCAGCTGTATTGCAGTCTGGATTCACTCTGTGTCATGCTTGGCAGTTGGAGACTTGAAGAACCAGGACAGCATTTTAGTGAAAATTAACTGTTGCTTTATTCTGGATTCTAAGACACACAAAACTACCCCACAATGGTTACAATCAACTCTGAGGTTTCCCAAGTTAAACAACACTTTAAAAGTGCTTTGTCCAGCCCCCTCCCCACCCTTTGCCCATTCCAAAGGTGCACTTTGAAGTTTGCCTCCTTCTCAATTCCTATCTCCCTGCCATCTCTCAGGAAAGGAAGGCACCATCATAAACAGCCCAGCTGCAGTCATCTGCCCCAATCTACAATTTCCATTGATTTCGCCTCTCTTCATCCATCACACTTTGTTGTCAGATTCCTATGGGAATTGAGGAAGGAACAAGCTTTGTTTTCTGCTGCTCCAGAGACTAGGACCCGGAACAATGGATGCAAGCTCCAGGAAAAGAGATTCCACCTCAACATTAGGAGGAACTTCCTGACAGTAAGAGTTGTTTGAAAGTGCAAAACTCCCTTGGAGATTTTGGTGGAGTCTCCTTCCTTGGAGGTCTTTAAGCAGAGGCTGGATGGCCATCTGTCACAGATGCTTTAATTGGGATTTCCTGCATGGCAAGGGGTTGAACTGGATGGCCCTTGTGGTCTCTTCCAACTCTATAATTCTATGATTCTATGATTCTATGACACTCTGTCCTTTTCATTGTTTTACACTTCCTCCATATCTATGATGAGACGCCATATTAATAATATCTCTTAACACTGGTGGCTGACATCGCACTTAAGTGCAGTGGCTGAGAAATAAAAGCCAGGAAGAAGATATGAGCAGAAAGGCAGGAAGGATGGAATTACCATCCAAGGACTGGCTGAAGATACAAGCCTGCATCCAGTTGCTGTTTCCAACATTGTTTCAGCTTTGAACTAGGATGCTGGGAGGCCAGGGTTCAAACGCTGTTTCGAACGTAGAAACCTACTGGATGAACTTGGGTAAGCCACACACTCTCAACCCCAGAGGATGGCAATGGCAACCCCCCGCTGAAGAAACTCACCAAGAAAACCCCATCATAGGGTTGCCATAAATCAGAATTGACTTGAAGGAACATAACAACAAGATCAACCACAACAACCACCCTAGGATAGACTTGTCATAAGTCAGATTTGAGTAGAAGGTCCCACTGTGCCTCTGAGGAAGGCCATGACAAACCCCTTCAGAAGAACTCTTGCCAGGAAAAACCTGTCAGGAATTTATGCTTCTCATAGGAATCTGACCACCAAGGGGTTATGCATGTAGGTGCGGGGGGAATCAAAGAGAATGGCAGATAAATAATAATAATAATAATAATAATAATAATACATAATTTTATGCCGCCTCTCTGCAGCGCAATCGAGGCGGCGTACAACAGATTAAATCAACATTACAAGTTAAAACAGTCAAACAACCCCTTCCCTAACCCACCCACCCATTAAAAATATATTAAACTATAACAAGATTAAAATACAAAATAAAAGAAAACAATACAGTACAAGTAAATAGCAGCTTAGCAACAAAAGAGCTGGAATCATTGTCCTCTCCTTATACTTTTCTTTGGGCCGGGATGTTATTCAGGGAAGGCCTGCCGGAAGAGAACCGTCTTTACTGCTTTTTTAAAGCAGTCAAGAGTAGTAATAAGACTCATCTCATCTGGCAGGCCATTCCATAATCTGGGGGCGGAGGCAGAGAAGGTCCTCTGGGAGGTCGCCGACAGCCTGGTTTTTATGGGCTGTAGCAGGTTCCTCCCAGAAGACCAAAGTGCCTGGGGAGGATTGTAGGGAAGGAGGCGGTCCCGAAGATAAGTTGGACCCAAGCCATGTAGGGCTTTAAAGGTCATAACCAACACCTTGTACTGTGCCCGGAAACTAATGGGCAGCCAGTGGAGAGATTTCAGCACAGGTGTAATGTGCTCTCTCCTAGATGTACCAGTAAGCAACCTGGCTGCCATATTTTGAACTAATTGAAGTTTCCGAGTTAAGCACAAGGGTAGTCCCATGTAGAGTGTGTTACAGAAGTCCAGACGTGAGGTTACCAGAGCATGTACCACAGTTTCGAGATCCCTATTTTCCAGGAAAGGGCGCAACTGGCATATCAGCTGAAGCTGATAGCAGGTACTCCTGACTGTCGCATTCACCTGATTAGTCATGTGAAGCGACAAATCTAGGAGTACCCCCAAACTGTGAACACAGTCCTTGGAGGAGAGTGTGACTCCATCCAGAACTGGGAGTTGTATTCCCAGACCTGGTTTCGGGCCTGTGACTGTTAACACCTCCGTTTTGTCTGGATTCAGTCTCAATCTGTTTTTCCTCATCCAGTCCATTACCACCTTAAGACAATCATTGAGAGGAGAGATGCCATCTGAAGTCTGAGCTGATGATCTGGTCATGGAGAGGTATATCTGGGTGTCGTCAGCGTACTGAAGACACTGTGCTCCATGCCTCCGAATGATCTCTCCCAGCAGCTTCATATAGATGTTGAATAGCATCGGGGACAGGATGGCGCCCTGAGGGATGCCATAATTAAGCTCAATTTTGGAAGAGCAACTGTCCCCGAGCCTCACCCTCTGGGATCTGCCTGAAAGGAAGGAATGGAACCACTGCAGAGCAGTGCCTCCAATTCCTAACTCTCTCAGGCGATCCAAGAGGATGGAATGATCTATTGTGTCAAAGGCCGCTGAGAGGTCCAAGAGCACCAACAGGGTCACACTACCTCTGTCGATACCCAAGCGGAGGTCGTCATCCAGCGCAACCATGGCAGTCTCAACTCCATATCCTGTCCTAAAGCCAGTTTGTAATGGATCCGGATAATCGGTTTCATCCAAGATAGCTTGGAGTTAGGATGCAACCGCTCTCTCGATGACCTTGCTTTAAAAGGGCAGCAAGGAGACCGGTCTATAGTTATTCCGGTCCAGGGGATCCAGGGAAGGCTTTTTCAGGAGTGGCTTAACCGCTGCCTCCTTTAAACAGGATGGAATGATGCCCTTCCCTGAAAGACGCATTGATAATATCCCGAAGGAATACCCTCAACGCGTCACCCCCCTGGACGACTAGCCAAGATGATGGATCGAGAGGGCAGGTCATCTTCCTCACACTACCAAGAAGCTTGTCCACGTCATCGGTACTCACAGATTGAAGCTGATCCAGTAAAATGCCATCAGCGGAGTTGCTGGGCACCTCGTCTATGGATTCTGTCAAAGCGCTGGCATCCAGGTCGGCTCTTATCAGAGAGATTTTATCTGCAAAGTGAATGTTGACCGGGTCGCAGCAGGCCATTGTTGGGTTAAGAAGACGGTTCTGTGTGGGAGGTACCTGTGTCAGTTCCCCACCACCCTAAACAGCTCTGCTGGACAAGACTCTGCAGACGCAATACGTGCAGAGGAGAAGGATCTCTGTGCTGCACGCATTGCCTCTCGATAGGAATCAAGATGTTTCCTATGGCGAGTTCTGTCAGATAAGAGTCTAGTCATTGTCCAGCCCGCTTCATCCTCCTAAGCTCCTCTGAGTACCAGGGCTTATGATTCAGAGCGGGCTGGAAAGGACACTTGGGAGCGATTGTGTCGATAGCCATGGTAAGATCGATGTTCCAAGTATTGACCAAAGCTTCAACAGAATCACCGGTGTTTCCAACCATTAAACCCTCTAAGGCTTTCTGGAATCCAATTGGTTCCATCAGCCTTTGAGGGCAGACCATTCTAATGGGCAGACAGTGGCTCTGAGTCCCAACTTGACCAGGAAATGATCCATCCATGACAAAGCGGAGGTTTTGATAACCTCCGCCCACGGATATTCCTGTTCCGTACTAAAGACTGCATCGAGGGTATGACCCGCACAATGTTTGGGCCCGAAAACCAGTTGGGATAGGCCCATATTTGTCATGGTTTCCATGAACTCCCGAACCGCACCAGTTAGATTTGGCAAACTGGTCTTGAGTGGGATGTTGAAGTCGCCCAGGACCAAAAGATAGGTGGAGATAGTAGATGGGACATTGAGGCAGGTTTATAACTGGGATGAGAGTTTGCCATCCGATCCCAGGAGATGAAAGGAGATGGATCTGGAAGAACTATATTTCAAAGATCCTTTTATATGGACAACTGGACAACTGGGGAGGGGGGAAAGGCATTTGGTCAGAGGAGTTTAAAGTACTGGTTTGGTGGGAAATAGAGTACTGGCAAAGTGTCTTGATTTCGGAATAAAGCTATAGTGAATTTAACACTTCGAAATGTCTTCCTGGTTCTTTAAGTTTCTTGCTACCAAGCATAACACTGAAACACCTCTCCCTCCAACTTCACCTTGTCCATGGCAACCACTTGTAGCTCGAGGCAAAGCTGACCTGGAGGAACCTTCCCAGGGAGAGTGAAGTGGCAGCTTGGTGGCCACAGCCCGGGAAGGGTGAGTGAACCCTGGCCAGGTGGCTGGAGCAAGGAGACCCCGGGAAGATGGGGAAGGCCCTAGGAGGAGCAGCCGGACTCAGGAGGAAACCCAGTGGACAGCGGGGAGGCACGGAACAGGACAGACTCCAACTTACCTGGCTTCATCCACCCATCCACCTCCACATTCGGGGCCCCAGTGTTCTTCCAGGAGAAGAAAGACAGTTTGCTACATCTGGTATCGACTACAGAAACCTTAATGGGATTTGCAGTACTAACAAATACGTCATTCCTCTGATGAAGGACATGTTGGGCTGACTAGCCACTGGCCGTATCTTTACCAAACTGGATTTGAGAGATGAGAAGGGGACGAATATAAGACGGCATTTAATTACCCCCTGGGGGCTTTTGAATATCTTGTTCTTCCTTTTGGGCTATTGGGCACACCAGGTGTTTTCATGAGACTCGTGAACAAAGTTTTACATGACTTGTTGTTTGAGGGAGTCCTAGTTTACCTGGATGATGTCCTGATTTACTCCCAAGACTTAGACTCCCACATAAAGCTAGTGAGGGAGGTCTTGAAGCACCTCCTGGACAATCATCTATATGTGAAACTGCCTAAATGTGAATTTCACACAGACAAATTGGACTTTCTGGGATACCAGGTGTCTACCCAGGGAATAGGAGTGGATCCAGCCAAAGTGCAAACGATCCTGTAATGGGACCCACATAAGATGCAAAAGTTGGTGCAAAGATTTTGGGGATTTGCCAACTTTTACCAACAGTTCATCCTGAATTTTGCTCAATTGGCATTGCCCATCACTGACCTACTAAAAACCAAGACTCATCCTGGGGAACCCAATGAGGAGCCCAAGCTGTCCATCAAGGTGTGGTGGGCTCTGGACCGTCAAGCAGCTTTTGAATAGCTGAAAGAACTCTTTTACTCTGGACCTATTTTAAAACACCCCAATCCAGACCAGCCATTTGTTGTGCAAACCAATGCCAGTGATGTTGCATTGGGTGCTGTATTAATGCAAAAGAACTCAGAAGGGAGGCTAAGACCATGTGCTTACTTATCCAAAAAATTCCAGGGAGCACAACTAAATTGGCCTACTTGGGAGAAAGAAGCAGTTGCCATCAAGAGGGCACTGCAAACTTGGCCCCAATTCCTGGAAGGGGCCAGCCACCGCTTTTTGGTATGGACTGATCATTGCAATTTAGAAGTCTTGCAAGCTCTGAGAAAACTAAGCCCAAAGCAGAGTCAGTGACTAAAGAATTCTACCACTTCAGATTCAAGCTAAAAGTCTTCTCAGGAAAAGAAAATGTGCTTGTGAACACTTTATCCAGATTGCCTCGACATGAAAGCCAGAGGGAAATGCTGGAAGAAAGTGTTTTTACCCTGGAACAGCTAGGGCTGGCAGTGACCACCTGGAGTCAAGCATGCTGAGAGAAAGAGGATCTGGCCCAAGCCACCCCTCTGGATCCTTTGTTTCAAGACAACAGAGAGGTGAGGAAAAAGGATCAATGTCTGGCAGACTATCCAGACATCCTAGAGCTCAAAGACGGGCTTGCAAAAAAGACAGGGTCTACATTCCAGAAGAGCTGAGATTCAGAATTCTGTAGTTATGCCATGACTCTTAAGGCGGTGGGACACTGCGGTTTCCTGAAGACCTGGCTCTGGGTAAGAAAACAGTACTGGTGGGAGGGAATTCGGAGTGATGTACAGACTTATATGAAAAGCTGTCCTGTGTGTGCCCGCTCTAAGCCAGTGATAGGCAAGCCTTGGGGGTTGCTCCAACCGTTGCCCACGCTAAGCGGTCCCTGGAGGCATGTAGTTAAGGACTTCATTATGGACTTAGCAGACAGTTAAGGAAGAAATATCATACGGGTGGTCACAGACTTGTTCTCAAAACAGGTACGCTTTGTGGAGTACAAAGGATTGCCCAGCACGGCCAAATTAGTGGATTTATTCATTGGACATATATACAAAAATCATGGACTTCCGGATAAAATTGTGAGCGATCAAGACAGACAATTTACTTTGAAATTCTGGAAAATTTTGCAGGAGAAATTAGGAGTCGAAAGGGCCATGAATACATCTCATCACCCCCAGTTTGATGGGCAGTCAGAAAAAAATAATTGTTCTTTGGAACAATATATTTGATGCTTTGGCAACTATTCGCAGGATGATTGGTTTGCTTTCAATGGGACAGTTCACCAAAGTACCAGACATTTGCCCTTTGAGGTTGTTTATGGCTATGAACCAAAAACTTTTCTGGCTCTGACGAAACCTATGGATCCGGTGCTGCTCTCCCAGTGGATTACAAAAATCAAAGATGCATGGCCTCACATTGTGGCAGCCCTAGATGAGGCCAAACAGACCTACAAGAAGTTTGCAGATTGAAAGAGGGACAGAGAGTAGGAGCTGAAACCTGAGGGCAGCGTCTACCTGTCCACCAAGCATTTGAAGATTCAGCAGCCTTCCAAAAAATTGGGCCCAAAGTTTGTGGGACCTTTTGTGGTAAAATGAATCATCAATAGGGTGACAGCTGAGTTGGATCTACCAAAAACCTACAGACACTTACACCCCATGTTCCATTTCATTTTCCTAAATCCACCGCTGGAAGAGGACCCTTGGAGAGAAGAGCCTGAACCTCCGCCTCTGTTAGTGGTGGAGGGAGAACAATATTTCGAGGTATGTAGAGAGATTGGCAGTATGAGCTTTTGTACACTTCAGTCTACTTCCTCAGATGAGTGAAGTCTACGAAAGCTCATGCTGCCAGTTTCTTTCTTTCAGTTAGTCTCAAAGGTGCTACAAGATCTCTCTACATAATGATTCTACAGACTAACACAGCTGTATCTTTGAATACTTTGAGATTTTGGATTCCAGGTGGCATAGGAAAGAGTTACAATATTTGGTCAATTGGTGACACTTCCCAGACTCACATAATGAATGGGCCTATGACATACATGTAACATGTTTATTTGGTCCAACAATTTCATGAATGATATCCAGACAAACCGGGAGGGGATTGATATATGTAATAAAATAGTATAAAATAGTATAAAATGTTTCGGGGTGGAAGAGTGTCAGGATCCTATGCTTCTCATAGGAATCTGACTACCAAGGGGTGATGCTTGTGGATGGTGGGGGGAATCAAAGGGAATGACAGATGGGCATTGTAAGTAGTAGATAGGACATTGAGGCAGGTTTATGACTGGGATGAGAGTTTGCCTTCCAATCTCAGGAGATGAAAGGAGATGGACCGGGAAGAACAAACTTCAAAGATCCTTTGATATGGACAACCGGACCACTGGGGAGGAGGAAAAGGGGATTGGTCAGAACACTTTAAACTACTGATTTGGTGGGAAGTTGTTTCAGAGTTGTTTCTAAAAGGATTGCTGTGACGAAGTGTCTTGCTTCCGGAATAAAGCTATAGTGAATTTACACTTTGAAATGTTTTCCCGGTTCTTCAAGTTTCTTGCTACCAAACCAGGATAAACCATAAGTTAGAATCAACTTGAAGGCACATAACAATGGAGTCACTGTGATATAGTGATCTTGATTGTTGGTCTAGGACTCTGGGAGAGAACTCTTGCTCAGCCTCACAGTAAATCTTGAAAGCCAGTATAGCATAGTGGTTTGAGTGTTAGACCAGGTTTCAACCCTGACCTTATGTAGTTTCCAAGATCAGATGGGATCGGGTGCCCTTAGGGTACTGAGGATTTAGCCGTATTTTGTATTTATCTACATGAGCCACCTTGAGCCCCATATAGGGAACAAGGTGGGGAATATGAAATACAATAAAATGTGATAGACTGAAGCATGCAATCATATAACCATAGAGTCAGAAGGAGTCCCACAGGCCATCAAGTTCAACCTCTGCAGGAGGAGACAGTGTGGTGTAAAATCATAGGATTCTAGAGTTGGAAGGGTTCCTCATTGAGTTCAACTCCCCTCAACACACTGTCCAGCCTTCTCCTTAAAGAATCCAGAGAAGGAGAACTGACCACCTCTCTAGGCCATTGGTTCCATTACCAAGCCACTCTCATTCTCAAGAAGTTCCTTCTAAAGTTGGAATCTACCCCATTAAGAGCATTATACCTGGTCCTACCCCCTGAGACAGCAGAGAACAGTTCTTTTTCTCCCCTCCATCAATTCCTCAATCTCCCAGTCCTTTCTGTGGCAGCACTTGAGGAATTTAAAGAGTGCCATCATGCCACCTCTCAGCCTCTCAGCCTCTTCACTAGGTTGAACATGCCCAACTCCCTTAACCTTTCCTTATATGTTTTGTTCTCCACCTCTCTTTTCCTGGAGTTTGAACCAATTGCTCTGATTCCTTGTCTCTGGAGCAGCAGGAAACAAGCTTTCTCCATTCTCAATGATATCCCTTCCAATATTTAAACTGGGCTATCATGTCACCCCTTAGAATCATAGAATCATAAAATCATAGAGTTGGAAGAGACCACAAGGGCCATCCAGTCCAACCCCCTGCCATGCAGGAACTCCCAATCAAAGCATCCCCGACAGATGGCCATCCAGCCTCTGCTTAAAGACCTCCAAGGAAGGAGACTCCACCACACTCCGAGGGAGAAATGTGTTCCACTGTCGAACCGCCCTTACTGTCAGGAAGTTCCTCCTAATGTTGAAGTGGAATCTCTTTTCCTGGAGCTTGCACCCATTGTTCCGGGTCCTAGTTTCTGGGACGGCAGAAAACAAGCTTGTTCCTTCCTCAATATGACATCCCTTTAAATATTTAAACAAGGCTATCATATCACTTCTTAACCTTCTCTTCTCCAGGCTAAACATACCCAGCTCCCTAAGCCATTCCTTAGAGGGCTTGGTGGTCTCCAGACCTTTCACCATTTTGGTCACCCTCCTCTGGACATGCTCTAGCTGGGTGGATAGATAGATAGATAGATAGATAGAGAGATAGATAGATAGATAGATAGATAGATTTGATTGATTGATTGCTGTTGGGGTGACATCAGAATTGGCACCAACTGGGCATCTAAAGGGAGACATTTCCATGAGGAGCAGGGAAGTGAGACATTGTGCTAGTAGGCAAGGTGCCTAGTGCCTTTGATGCTGGGCAGATTGGATGGCGAGGAAAGGGCATAGGTCTCATGACAATGGAATGAAAGAGTACATCTCATAAGCTTCCATAGTTGGTGGCCCGCTTCCTCTGATGGTGGGCCACAGTCCATGAAAGTTGATACCAAGGACAACTTGTTAGCTTTGAAGTTGCCCCAAGATCCTCTGTGGGTTTTTGCTGCAATTAGACTAACACAGCTTTTCCTCTCAAAGTTTATATTGTTCATGTTGGAGAATCACCAGCACCGAGTGGCATTTCACCATTGCCATTCTGTTTAGCAGGGGTGGGCAATGTGTGCCCCTCCAGATGGTGCTGGAGGGCATGTTAGGATATACAGTTTCCAAGGCAGTCTGTGCTTGCATTTATTTCCATCCATAATTTTGCTCAAGGACATGCATTTTTCCACGCAGGCAGCAGTAATTGCTAGCTCGCATGCCAGTGAGATAGCAAATCCACTCTACATTTTAACCTAGGTCTAAAGAAGCTATCCGAGGTGCTGAACACTATCCTTGATATACATTTAGCATCTTGGAGAGCTTTTAACAAGCTATCCAAAACCTGGAGCAGATTTACCTTCCCACTGATATGGGAGTCCTTGCTGTTGGGTGCCTTCAAGTTGTTTCCAACTTGTGGTGACCCTAAAGCAAATGTGCAATAGGGTTTTCTTGGCAAGATTTGTTCAGAGAGGGTTTGCCATTGCCTTCCCTGGAGACTGAGAGAGTCCGACTTGCTCAAGGTCTCCCAGTGGGTTTCCATGGCTGAGCAAAGGGGATTTGAACCCTGGTCTTCAGAGGCTTAATCCAGTGCTCAAACCACTACACAAAAATGGCTTGTGTTGTTGTTGTTGTGTGCCTTCAAGTCATTTCCAATTTATGGTGACTCTGAGGCAAAGCTATCATGGAGTTTTCTTGGCAAGATTTGTTCATAGGAGGTTTGCCATTGCTTTCCACTTTCCCTAATTTGATGCTGCGCTTGATTCTTCCAGTAAAGGAAAAGACCTTTGGGGGCTGAACTTTTATAGCTTCAATGCAGAAATGGAGGAATGTAATAATGGTTTTCATCGCTGTTTAGGAGGAGCCAGGGAGGGGGCTTTCTGTAAATAGTAAGGATTGTGCATTTTGCCACACTGAATGGTGCTCCATGCTGCCTTTTAATTTAATGGTCCATGGGTCGAGAAAATGACATTGGATCAAGGAAGCAGTGGGGGGACGTTCCCTTGGAAGGAAGAGATGGGAATTTAGGTTGCTTTAGGATGGTTCCTCCCTTCTCAAACAATTTGTAGAAGTTGTGGTGGATCAGGAAAGCTTGCAAACTGGCGATGCAAGGCCCAAGTTATCAATGATACTGTTTGTGCAATTGGAGGGCCAGTGCTGAAAGAAACTGTGCACTTTGCTTCTTTTTCTCCCCTCCATCAATTCCTCAATCTCCCAATGCGACTCTGGTCACCTTAACACAGGGGTCGGCAACGTTAACGTACCTGGGGCCGGTCGCTGGTCCCCAGGTCTTCCGTGCGCATGCACAACCCCCACCGCCGCCACGGCCAGCCGCCCGCACCGCCGCGTCCCAGCCACCATTTTGTTTGCCAAAATGGTGGCCATGACTCATTTGCGCATGCGCAGTACTATGTAAGGGGACTTGCAGAAACAGAATTGAGCAGTTTCACAGTGTTTGAATTCATCAGGGTGCTACTGGGAGAGAATACTACATAGGGGGAGCCAGGGAAGTGACCATTGCATACCAAGGTTGTTACACTTTGGGTGCCAATGTGCTTTGGTTGCAGCTGATGTGCCTTCGGACAATGGAAAAGGAGCACCACTGTACATTGTTAGAGCCCAATGCGCATTGGGACATTCTTGCTGGGGCCCTGGCACACATCTTCATAATTTGCAGTTTGCCAGGAGGAATCGGTAAGACCTCTGCTGTGCAGCAAAATGGGTATAAAGTTGTTGCACACAATGTAGACCACATTGCACCCGTTATTTCTAAACACTTAACTGAGGTTTTAAGTTATTGGAATAGTAGAAAATACTGAAGGAAATTTCATTTCGGAGGGGACTGTTATTTGTGGGCAAATACTTGCATTTTTAGAAAGTGGTGTAATGGTTAGAACATTGGTCTACAACTCTGGTCTACAGAGTTGGTCTGAAACGTTGCTCTTGAACAGGGGTAGGCAACCTTTCCCCTTTAAGGGCCGAGGGACTTCAGCTCCCAGAAGCCTCAGCCATGTTGGCCAATAGTCCCATGTTGGCCAATAGCTCCTGGGATTCTGGGAACTGGAGTCCCTCGGCCCTTAAAGGGGAAAGGTTGCCTACCCCTGGTCTACAGCTTTGAATTACTCTTCAGCCATGTAAACCCACTGGGTGACTTTGGGCAAGTCACACACTCTCAGCCTCATGAGATGGCAATGGCAAACCCCCTTGGAAGAAACTTGCCAAGAAAAACTCATGATAAATCAGACACCATAAGTCAGAAACAACATGAAGGTGCTTCAAGACTTATCAATGATTTGGATGACGGTATTGGGGGCATAGTTATCAAATTTGCAGATAACACCAAATTAGGAGGAGTAGCTAATACCCCAGAAGACAGGATCAAAATTCAAAATGACTTGAACAGACTAGAAAGTTGGGCCAAAGGTAACAAAATGAAATTCAACACGGAGAAATGTAAGGTACTGCACTTAGGGCGGAAAAACGAAAAGTACAGATATACGATGGGGGACGCCTGGCTGAATGAGATTTCTACGTGTGAAAGGGATCTAGGAATCCAGGTGGACCACAAGTTGAACATGAGTCAACAGTGCGATGCAGCAGCTAAAAAGGCCAATGCAATTTTAGGCTGCATCAGTAGAAGTATAGTGTCTAGATCAAGGGAAGTAATAGTGCCACTCTATTCTGCTTTGGTCAGGCCTCTCCTGGAATAACACTGTGTCCAGTTCTGGGCACCACAATTCAAAAAGGATGTGGAGAAACTGGAGCATGTCCAAAGGAGGGCAACCAAAATGGTGAAGGGTCTGGAAACCAAGCCCTATGAAGAACGACTTAGGGAGCTGGGGATTTGAGAGGTGATATGATAGCCCTGTTTAAATATTTGAAGGGATGTCATATTGAGGAGGGAACAAGCTTGTTTTCTGTTGCTCTAGAGACTAGGACCCGAAACAATGGATGTAAGCTCCAGGAAAAGAGATTCCACCTCAACATTAGGAGGAACTTCCTCACAATAAGGGCTGTTTGACAGTGGAACATACTCCCTCAGAGAGTAGTGGAGTCTCCTTCTTTGGGGGTCTTTAAACAGAGGCTGGATGGCCATCTGTCAAAGGGGATGCTTTGATTGGGAGTTCCTGCATGGCAGGGGGTTTGGAATGGATGGCCCTTGTGGTCTCTTCCAACTCTGTGATTCTGTGCCCAACAGCAACAGCAATTCTTATTTTATCCCTCCAGTAGGAAGGCGTCTCTATCTGGGAGCTGCTCCAGGGTCCCAATCCACCTGAATCTGGCCCTGGGTGATGCCTGGTGTTGTCCCTCATTTGCAGCCTCATTTATCAGACCGAGATGGTGACAGGCATGTCTTGAGCCTCTGTTTTCTCAGTTGTCCTCCCAGAGGGAATAGAAATAGCCATTTTCTTGTTTCCCTTCAAGTTCATAGCAGCTCAGGGCATTTCATTTCAAAGAGATGACGGGGGAGATCACTAACAATTTCCGTCAGGTGGCGGTTCTGCAAAGTCGCAGCTGGTTTGTAAAGACGTGGAAGCACGAGAAGTGGATGAGTTCATAGTCTGCAGTTGATCTGTACAAGGAGGAGCATTAAAAAGGCAGGGCAATATCAGATGTGACAAGAGGACTTCTGCCCACCTGAAAATAATATAGATCTCTCTGCACCCAAATTCTTCAGGGTCTGCCTAATAGGATGCAAAACCAGGCTTAACCTGTCACAAAAGTAAAGAGGTACAGTGCAAGTTTTTTCAGTTTTGCATCAAGCTTCCCCACCCAACAACTCCTGAACTTCTGGATTACAATGTCCATCATCCCCAGGCAGCATGCTTCTTGCAGCGTGATAAAGTCTGTACTCTGGCATGTCCAAAAGGGAGCCTGGCTGGGGAAGGCTGTTGCCTGGCTTAAAATGATTTCTCACCCTCCTGAACAATAAATGGTCAATTGCTCCAATGATTGATTGATTGATTGATTGGTCTTTCAGTAAGAGCATGCCAGCATGGCTTAGTGGTTTGAGTGTTGGACTGAAAATCTATAGACCAGGGTTTGATTCCCAACATGGTCATGAAACTCACTGGTGACCTTGGGCAAGTTATACTCTCTCAGCCTCAGAGGAAAGCCATGGAAACCTCCTCTGAACAAATCTTGCCCAGAAAGCCCCATGTTAGGTTTGCCTTAGGGTCACCATAAGTTGGAAACAAAGGCACACAACAACAACAACAACAACAAGCAAACAAGCAAGTTTCCTTCTCAAAGGAAGCAAAGAGGCGATGGACAAATAAAAACCAGTTAAAACAATACCAAGAGAAGAACATTTTAAAAATACATTAAAATACTCCTAAAACTCCTAAGAGAAGCTTGAAAACAACCCTAGACTCCGGTTTTAAAACAGTTAAAAGACCAGTTTCAAACACTGAATGCCATGATTTGCACTGGTTTGGATTTGCACTGATTTGGCTGCTTAAAAGAGATGGGACCAACCTAACTTCCTTGGGCGAGGAGTTCCACTGGAGAATTGAGGCGCTGCTGGAGAGAAGGTCCTGGTATGTGTACCCAAAAACTATCTACTTGCGGTGTTGGGACACACAACAGGGTCTCCTCTGAAGGAGAGATCATAGTTCAAAAAGGATGTTAAGAAGCTGGAGCGTGTCCAGAGGAGGGCGACCAAAATGGCAAAAGGTCTGGAAACCATGGAGCCCTATGAGGAAAGACTTAGGGATCTGGGTAGGTTTAGCCTGGAGAAGAGAAGGTTAAAGGGGAACATGATGGCTCTGTTTAATTATGTGGAGGGATGTCATCTTTTGCCTGACATCGATTGCCTGACAGAGGGGTGGGATAGAAATAAAAATTATTATTATTATTATTATTATTATTATTATTATTATTATTATTATTATCATCTTGAGGATGGAGCAAGCTTGTTTTCTGCTGCTCCAGAGAGTAGGACACAAAGCAAAGGATGAAAACTACCGGAAAAAAATATTCCATCTCAACATTAGGAAGAACCTAAATGTTGAGTTATTCAACAGTGGAAGACGCTCCCTCGGAGTTTGGTGGAGTCTCCCTTTTTGGAGGTCCTTAAACAGAGGCTGGATGGCCATCTGTTGGGGATGCTTTGATTGAGATTTCCTGCATGGCCCAATGGGGTTGGACTGGATGGCCCTTGGTGTCTCTTCCAACTCTAGGATATTATGACTCTTAAGTTGTTGCTGTTGTGTGCCTTCAAGTAATTTCCCTAAGGCGAACCTAACATGGGGTTTTCTTGGTAAGTTTCTTCAAAGGGGGCTTGCCGTGGCCTTCCTCTAAGGGTGAGAGAGAGTGACTTGCCCCTAGTGGGTTTATGTGGCTGAGCTGGGATTCGAACCCTAGTCTGCAGAGTGATAGTGCAATGCTCAAAACACTACACCACGCTGGACCTCTGATGGGACTAAGCCTCTGTTGGAAGACCTCCAAGACAGAGATCCCACCACCCTCAAAGGCAGTCGTTTCCACTGTCAAAGAGCTCTTGCATCCAGAAACCTCTTCCTAATTTTTTAGGTGGAATTTCTTTCCTTGTCATTTGAATCCCTCGGTTGGTGTTGAAGTCTCCTGTGAGGTCAGTCTCTGCCCATCACTCTCTTCAGTGTCAGATGAGCATCTACCTGGAGATGCCAGGGATCAACCCAGTGACCTTTGCCGTGCAAACTGGAATTCAGAGCTCCCCAGTTCATTCCTGAGCAGAACTTGAACACATGCTCCCGGGCTGAGCGTATCCAGCAATGTTGTTCCTCCCGCAAATAGTTCTCAGCGCTAATTTTATCACAACGTCGCTAAGCGACCGGCATCACATCATGGCAACAGAAACTCAATCGGACCTCCCTTGGATCTTGTGCTGCAAACGCGGAAGGAGTGATGCAGAGTCTCCTGAAAATGGACCGGGAGGTGGGCAGAAATGCAACTGTTTCAGTTGGCAGGAAAATCAGTGTTTGGAAAAGATGGGCACCAAATATAAAAGTATGATTTCCCTTTAGAGGAGAATGTCTTGTGCGCAGGAAACAGCATGCTTTCTTAGGATGGAAAGACTGTTGGTTATTGTGTTTCCTGGCTGAGAAAAAGGGATTTGCAAGAGACTGGCATAGTGGTTTGAGCATTGGACTACGACTCTGGGAGTTGTTTCCAACATATGGCAACCCCAAGACAAACCTATCTAGTGTTTTGTTGTTGTTTTTTTGGTGGGAATGAGAGTATGTGACTCACCCAAGGTCACCCAGTGGGTTTCCATAGTCAAGCAGGGAACTGAATCCCAAGATGAACCTATATGGGGTTTCCTAGGGCTGAGAGTGTGTGACTCACCCAAGGTCATGCAGTGGGTTTCCATGGCCTGGAGGGGGGAAATCAAACCCCAAGACAAACCTATCATGAAGTTTTCTGGGGCTGAGAGTATGTGACTTACCCTAGGTCACCCAGTAGGTTTCATGGCCAAGTGGGGAATCTAAACCTGATCTCCAGAGTCATAGCCCAACACTCAAACCACTATATCACGCTAGTTGGGAAACCAGGATTCAAATCCTCATTCAGCCATGGAAACCCAATGGAGTGATTTTGGGCAATCTACACTCTCTCAGCCTCAGGGAAAGGCCACAGGAAACCTTCCCTGAAGAAATCTTGCCAAGAAAGACTTGTTATAAATCAGAGTTGACTTGAAAGGTGGAATCCAATGAAGTGTAGTGGTTTGGGTGTTGGACTGGGACTCTGAGGGACCAAGGTTCAAATCCCCTCTCAGCCACAGAAACCCACTGGCCGAACCCAAGTTGAACCTATCATGGGGTTTTCTTGGCAAGTTTTGTACAGAGGGATTTTTGCTTTGGCTTCCTCTAAGAGCATGCGACTTGCCCAAAGTCATCTAGGAGTTTATCACACGAGGGAAATTGGGAGGTTAAACAATGATTAACCCATGGAAATTGTGCAATTGACATTAAAATATGCTTAAAACAACATTAACGCAAGTGCCCTTATCCCATGAAGAACCAGGGAATAACCAGGCAAGAAACAGCAAAAAGTCATTCATGGGAAAATTCTGTGAATGAGTTACTGTTGTTTCTTGCCTGGTTCTTCACGGGATAATGGCACTTTAATCACATTTGCGCAATTGCACGCAAGTGTGGGTTAATGACGGATTCTTCACGGGATAATAGCACTTTGCACGCGACGTCATGTGAAAACCATTCACGCAATTGCAGGTTAATCACGGGTTAATCACCGTTTATACTTCCAATTCCCCCCCTCCCAGTGTGATAAACTCCTTAGTGGGTTTCCATGGCTGAGCAAGGATTTGAACCCTGGTCCGCAGAGTCATAATGCAGCACTCAAACCACTACACATTGCTGTCTCTCCAAAAATTCTTGACCTGCTGGCAAAAGGAGAACCGAGGGAGGGCCATCCTCGCCTCTTGCAAGAGGGGATGCAACAACCTGGGAGCATCCACCAAGAAGGCCCTCTCATGTGTCCTCCCCAAATATGCCTGTGAAGGCAGCGTGACTGAGAGAAAGCTCGGCTGGCTCTCAGATTTGGGATGAATCATGGCATCCTAGAATCATAGAGTGGGAAGAGAGCCAAGGGTCCATCCACATTGTACACCATCAAAGCTCTCCCTGCGACTGATGGCCATCCAGCCTCTGTTTTAAAACCCAGTGGTTGCTTTCCTTGGGTCTCCTTAGGAGTCCTTTGCTCTTTAGGTGCACCCTGAGTGCAGTTGCCCATTGGCACATTATGTGGGTGGTTTGGAGATTCATTTTCTTAGTTTTCCAGAATTTCAGTCTTTTAGGGTGCATCTGCATGGTAGAAGTAATACAGTATGGCATCACTTGGACTGCCACTACTCTATCTGATCTGGGATTTGTAGTCTGGTATGACACCAGACAGACCAGACTGTTGGGTGCAGCTTTGTTGCTGTTAACTGCCCTGGAGTCGATCTTAACTCATGGTGACCCTTTGGATGAGACATCTCCAGGAAGACCCTCTGTCCTCCGCTGCTCTGCTTCAATCCTGAAAACCCTTAATAAATCCCCATAGGGACCTCCTTCATAATAGAGTCCCTCCATCTGGCAGCATCTGGCCTTCCTCTCTTCCTCCTTCCTTCCCTCCACCTTCCCTAGCATTATTGGCTTTTCCAAAGAGTCCTCTCTTCTCATGATGTGTCCAAAATACAACAGTCTAAGTCTTGTCATCTTGGCTTCTTCTAGGGAGGTTTCTGGCTTGATCTGCTCTAGGACCCCTTTGTTTGTCCTTTTGGCTCTCTGTGGGATCCTCAGCATTCTTCTCCAGCCCCACATTCTCTCAAAGGCATTGGTTTTCCTCCTATCTTCTTTCTTGACTGTCCATCTCTCACATCCATCCATGGAAACAGGGAAGACAATGGCTTGTATGATTCTAACTTTTGTGCTGAGTTGTATGTCTTTGCATTTTAGAATCTTTTCCAGTTCTTTCATAGCCACCCTCCCATTCTTAGTCTTCTTCTAATTTCCTGACTGCAGTCCCCATTTCTATCAATGTTTGATCCCAGGGATGGGAATTCTATTACTATTTCTATTTCTTCCTTTTCTAGGTTGAACTTGTGAAGGTCCTCAGAGGTCATTATTTTTGTTTTCTTGATGTTCAGCATTAAGCCTGCCTTTGCACTTTCTTCTTGGATCTTCCTTAGGAGGTGCTCCAGGTCTGTGAGGTTCTCTGCTAGTACTATGGTATCATCTGCATATCGGTTGCTATTCCTTCCTCCTATTTTCTCTCCTCCTTCTTCTGTGTCCAAGCCAGCTTTCCTTACAATATGTTCAGCATATAAATTGAATAGGTAAGGTGATAGGATGCAGCCTTGTCTGACTCCTTTCCCAATTGGGAACCATTCTGTTTCTCCTTCTTCTGTCCAGACAGTAGCCTCTTGTCCCAAGTACAGATTCCCCATCAGGACTATCAAATGTGTTGGCACTCCCATCATGTCTTTAACGGCTTTCCATAGCCTTTCATCATCTATGCCAGGGGTCCCCACACTTTCTGATCTGGGGGCCGGTTTGCTGGCCCCCAGGTTTTCGGGGGGCTGGAGGCGCGCACGTATGCGCACGACTTGGGCGCCATTTTGTCTTCCAAAATGGTGCCCGGAGTCGTGTGCATGCGTCTGGCGGCGCGCACGCATGCGTACGACTCTGGGCGCCATTTTGGAATACAAAATGGTGTATAGCGGTGCACGTGAGCGGCGGTGGCAGGACCGGATGTGGGCCGGTAAGAAGGCCTCGACGGGCTGAGCCGGCCCGCAGGCCGTAGTTTGGGGACCCCGATCTATGCAGTCACAGGCTTTGCTGTAGTCTGTAAAGCACATGCTGCTTTTCTTTTGGAAATTCCTGGTGTGCCCCATTAGCCATCGTATGTTTGCAATGTGATCCCTAGTGCCTCTTCCTTTCCTGAACCCTGCTTGGACCTCTGGGATCTCTCTCTCTCCATGTACAGTTGGAGTCTATGTTGCAGTATTTTGAACATGATTTTGTTGCATGGGAGATCAGTGCCATGATCCTATAGTTGCTGCAGTCTCTTGTGTCTCCCTTTTTGTGGATGGGGATGTATACTGATCACTTCCAATCTGTATAATGCAGTTGGACACCACTTGAAGTGCCAAGGCTCCATCCTATGGAATCCTGAGATCTCTAGTTTTGCAAATTCTCTAGCCTTCTCTCCCAAAAGTGTGCGGGTGTCTCGTCAAAGTACAAATTCTGTAGGATTGAGCCACTGCAGTTAAAGTGGTGTCAAACTGCATTGTTTCTACAGTGTAGATGCACCCTGAGTTTCTCCAAGTTTGTGTTTCCACTATTCAAACTTTCATATTTGCCAAATAGGGAATTTATTGACACTTGTCAGAGTTTAGGGGTGAGGCTGTCTGCGATGAGGTTTCTAAATGGCTTTCCTTTATTCTTATTTATTTATTTTCCCCAACTGAAAAGGCTGTAGGAAAACAAATGATTAATGAGGATAATGAGAGTCATTATGGGAGTCTGGAAGCAAAGAATCAAAGGCTTGTCAGTTTCATCTCTCGGTGGGTGGAGGAGTCAAGTTTAACTGCCAAATTGTGCTTCGTTCTCTGCTTGTGGCATAATTGAGAGAAAAGGTTTTAAAAACCTTTTTAAAAGATTTAAAATTTCAAGAGTGTCATCATGCTCCTAGAGAAACTGCACAGCAACCTAAAATCAAGCACCAAAATATGAGACCTGCCTCTACAACCCTTTCTGCTCCCACACCAATTTACGAATAGCCACCTCCTCTGACCCAGACATGTGTTCCTGTTGTCAAAAAAATGCACAATTTTGGGAGGATGCCATACTTTCCAACCATCTTGATCTGGCTTTGACAGTCCTGATAAATCCTCTACCTTCCCACTTTTTCAGCTTCTTTTAAAATGTCCCAGTTTCTCTCCTCCTCCCACTTTCCTCGCTTTCCCTCAGCATCCTTCAATTGCTGCAAGCCAAATTCAAAATGCAAAAGTTGTTTGCATCCAATTTACAAAGTAGTTAAGAGTCTTGCCCTTCCCAGCAAACGGGCAAAAGCAATCTCGTTGTTTTTGTTGTTGTTTTTGTTGTTGTTGTGTGCCTTCAAGTTGTTTCTGATTTATGGCAACCCTATCATGGGGTTTCCCTGGCAAAGTTTGTTCAGAGGAGGTTTGCCATTGCCTTCCCCTGAGGCTGAGAGAGTGTGACTTGCCCAAGGTCACTCAGTGGGTTTTGTGGCTGAGCAGAGAATTGAACCCTGGTTTCCAGAGTTGTAGTCCAATGCTCAAACCACTATGCCATGCAACCTCTCCTAACTTGGATGTTCTCTCTCATTCATTTTGGGGAATAATGATGATCTGCGGTCATTCAAAATTGCAGATCTGGAGCCAGTGGTTCTGGAGAGCCCACTATATATCTTTGCATTTGACATCACAGCTGTGTTTCAGCATTTCAGGGAATGTCCTGTAGAGGATGCGTAGCATAGTGGCTTCAGCATCGTGGACTAGGACTCTGGAGAACAGGGTTCGAATCCCTGATCAACCATGTGAACCCACTGGGTGACCTTGGACAAGTCACATTCTCTCAGCCTCAGAGGATGGCAATGGCAAACCTGCTCTGAAAAAACTTGCCAAGAAACCCCCAGGATCTTTGTGTTACTGTTAATTTTTTAAAAAAATAAATGATATGCTAATTATTTTCCCAAACATTATTAAATATTAGAAGCAAGCACACAATTAAAGCAAATTAAAAGTGTTTTAAACATAGGAATGAGGATTCAAGTCCAGCATCCTTACTGAAATAAAAACTTGACGTGAGCTGCTAGAACCAGAAGAAAGCCTTCTTCCAAAGATCTTGAAAGTTGGGCAGGCTCATATTGAGAGTTGTGAGCCAAACTCCTAAGCCAAGGCTATGCAACCCTTGTGTTGAATTCAAAGATATAGCTGTGTTAGTCTGTAGAATCAATACGTAGAAAGATTTTGTAGCACCTTTGAGACTAACTGAAAGAAAGAAATTGGCAGCATGAGCTTTCCTAGACTTCAGTCTACTTCCTCAGAATGGCATTATTGTGCAACTGAACCAAGATGCTAAATATGCAACCGAAGGCACCATCCAATGCACATAGGTATTCAGGTGCAGTGCCAGGCACGTCCATGCTCGATGCTATCACATAGAATCACAGAGTTGGAAGAGACCCCAAGGGCCATCCAGTCTAACCCCATTCTGCCATGTAGGAACTCTCAATCAAAGCATCCCCGACAGATGGCCATCCAGCCTTTGTTTAAAGACCTCCAAAGAAGGAGACTCCACAAAATCTCCAAGGCAGTATGTTCCACTGTCGAACAGCTCTTATTGTCAGGAAGTTCCTCCTAACGTTGAGGAGGAATCTCTTCCCCTCTAGTTTGAATCCATTGCTCAATTGTCCTATTCTCTGGAGCCGCAGAAAACAAGCTTCCTCCATCCTCAATATGACATCCCTTCAAATACTTAAACAGAGATATCATATCATCTCTTAACTTTCTCTTCTCCAGACTAAACATACCAAGCTCCCTAAGTCTCTCCTCATAAGGTGATGCAACAGCTAAAAAAGCCAATGTGATTCTAGGCTGTCTCAATAGAAGTATAGTGTCTAGATCAAGGGAAGTAATAGTACCACTCTCTTCTGCTTTGGTCAGGCCTCACCTGGAATAACACTGTGTCCAGTTCTGGGCTCCACAATTCAAAAAGGATGTGGAGAAACTGGAGCGTGTCCAAAGGAGGGAGACTAAAATGGTGAAGGGTCTGGAAACCAAGCCCTATGAGGAATGACTTAGGGAGCTGGGGATGTTTAGCCTGGAGAAGAGAAGGCTGAGAGGTGATATGATAGCCGTGTTTAAATATTTGAAGGGATGTCATATCGAGGAGGGAACAAGCTTGTTTTCTGCTGCTCCAGAGACTAGGACCCGAAACAATGGATGCAAGCTGCAAGAAAAGAGATTCCACCTCAACATTAGGAGGAACTTCCTGACAGTAAGGGCGGTTCGACAGTGGAACACATTTCTCCCTCGGAGAGTAGTGGAGTCTCCTTCCTTGGAGGTCTTTAAGCAGAGGCTGGATGGCCATCTGTCGGGGATGCTTTGATTGGGAGTTCCTGCATGGCAGGGGGTTGGACTGGATGGCCCTTGTGGTCTCTTCCAACTCTATGATTCTATGATTCTATGATTCTATGATTCTATGATTCTATAAGGCATGGTTAACAGACCCTTCACCATTTTAGTCTCTGTCTTCTAGACACACTCCAGCTTCTCAACATCCTTTTTGAATTCTGGTGCCCAGAACTGGACACAACATTCCAGGGGAGGCCTGACCAAAGCAGAAGAGAGTGGTACTATTACTTCCCTTGATCTATACACTATACTTCTATTGAGACAGCCTAGAATCACATTGGCTTTTTTAGCTGTTGCATCACACTGTTGACTCATGTTTAACTTGTGGTCTACTGGGACCTCTAGATCCCTTTTGCATGTACTGTTGTCAAGCCAGGTGTCCCCTAGTGCATCTCTGCTTCCTCGAAGTGAATGGAGTTGTTCCACATCGGACAAAAATGCCTAACTGTTGTCATAGGAGAATGTGAACATGCACAAGACAAGACACTGATGCATCCAGAGGAAGGAGGCTGGATGGCCATCTCTCAGGGATGCTTTAATTGGGAGTTCCTGCATAGCAGGGGGTTGGACTGGATGGCCCTTGTGGTCTCTTCCAACTCTATAATTCTATGATTCTATGATTACATTACATTACACCAAATGTCTCCAAATATCTTTTGGAGAATCCGGACTCAAGCAACATGGGCTTTAAAGTTCTTTGTCCCCATCCCACTTTCAAAATGTACATGGCCCATCAGCCAAGAAGGGCTTTCCTGCTTATGAAACTCCATCAAGATAAAACTGCCACATGGATTATGCCAGGGTCCTTTCAAGTGGTCCTTTTCTGCAACTGGATGAGTTGGTGCATGATCGATATTTCCTTCTGGCGGTGTGTTTGTTTCCTTGGTGCCTTGGTTGCGTTGTGATATGGCTGCTGTTGGAGGCGGAGGACATTTCTTTGACTCAAGGGAGGCGAGGTTTTCTTTGTTTTTGGCTGACTCACCCGAAAAGGCAGGCCTTGGGTTGCATCCTGAAGGTTCGTGGAGGAATTAGAGCTTTGCTGATTTGGGGGTTCTGGACCACTTTGTCTCACCATTTCTTCTGCAAATGGCAGTTGAGCACAGAAGCAAACTTGGCAAGTGGTCAGTTGGCATCATGTGCATGCAAGATCTTGTTAAACTGGGCATAGGCTCCTAGACTCTGCTGGCTGTCATACTTTATATGAATTCTAGAATCCTAGAGCTGGAAGAGACCCCAAGCATCATCCAGTCCAACCTCCTTCTGCCATGCAGGAAGACACCATCCAAGCACTCCTGGGACAGATGACCATCCAAGCTCTGTTTAAAAACCTCCAAAGAAGGAGACTCCACCACTCTCTGAGGAAGTTATTCCACTGCCAAATAGCTCTTACTGTCAGGACATTCTTCCTAATAATGTTGAGGTGGAATCTCTTTTCCTGCAGTTTGAATCCATTACTCCAGGTCCTGTTCTCTGGAGCAGCAGAAAACAAGCTTTCTCCACACCCATCCTGGTGTGTTTATCTAACCCAGGCCATGACAGGGGGAAATCAGTAAATCATAGAATCGCAGAGCTGGAAAGAATCCCCAAGGGCCATCCAGTTCAACCGGCTTCTGCCATGCAGGAATACACAGTCCAAGCCCTGTGAGATATGGCCATCCAGCCTCGGTTGTGGTTTGTCTATGAGCTGCCTTGGGTCCCTCCAGGGAGAAAAGCAGCATAGAAATAAATAAATAAATAAATAAATGTCTTAAAACCTCCAAAGAAAGAGACTCTACCACCCACCAAGGCAGTGTATCCCACTGTTGAACAGCTGTTACTGTCAGGATGTTCTTCCTAATGTTCAGGTGGAATCTCTTTTTCTGGAGCTTGCATCCATTGCTCCAGGTCCTATTCTCTGGAGCAGCAGAAAACAAGCTTATTTTTTTCCAAATGCTTCTCCATCAGATCAGTTAAGAGCTGCCAAGGTTCTGGCATCACTGGCCTTCATGGAAGTCTTGGGTGTGTTTGATTCATTCCATTCCCCTTTGCCTTCTGGCATCACCAGCTATGATTCTTGATGGGAGGGAAGAAGTTGATAAAGTCTGATTGGATTGTCTGATGCCAACGATTGATCAAGTTATTTCCAGTGGTCTCCATAATCTAAACATACCATGGCAGAGCCTATCTGTCTGTCTGTCTATCTATCTATCTATCTATCTATCTATTGCTGGACCAAGAGAAAGTCCTCTCCTGCAGATCTTAACACTTGCATTGGCTTATATAAGGACATACAGGTCCAAAACACACTGCAAAAATAATCCAGTTTGAATGACTTTAACTGCCCTGGCTCAAGGCTAAGAAATCCTGGGAAGTGTATTTTGTGAGACATTTAGCCAGAGAGCTCTAGGGCCATTGAAGTCTACGAAAGCTCATGCTGCCAATTTCTTAGTTCTCAAAGGTGCTACAAGATCTCTCATTTCCCAGGATTCCCTAGCATTAAGCCAGGGCAGATTCTTTCTGCAGTGTGTTTTGGACCACAGTGGGCCCTTGGTATCCACTGCGGGTTGGTTCCAAGACCCCCCCCAAAGATACCAAATTCTGTAGATATTCAAGTCCTCTTATATACAATGGGGTGTTGTTGTTGTTGTTGTTGTTGTTGTTGTTGTTGTTGTTGTTGCTACAGTGGGCCCTTGGTATCTGCTGGAGTTTGCTTCTACAACCGACCATGGATACCAAAATCTGTGGATGCTCAAGTCCCATTAAATACAATGGCTTAAGTGAAATTATATAAAATGGCTATTTGGAATATATATATATTTTAAAATATTTTAAAGCCACGGAGGCTTTAATCCATGGATTAAATCAGTGGATATGAAGGGCTGGCTGTATTGTCTTTCATATATTCTGGACCCAAGCCATTTAGGGCTTTAAAGGTCAAAACCAGTTGTTTCAACAGGGAAGTTGCATGATCCTTGTAGCCAGCCCTGGTCAACCTACTGGCTGCAGCATTCTGGACCTGCTGAAGTTTTTGAACAGTTTCCAAAGGCAGCCCCATGTAGAGCACATTGCAGTAGTCAAAATGGGATGTCACCAAGGAGTGTAGGAGGAAGGTTGAGGGAGCTGGGCATGTTCAGTCTAGGGAAGAGATGTGATGCATCTCTTTCAATATCTCCAGGGCTGCCATAGAAAAGAGGAGGCAGGTTTATTTTCTGCTGCCCCAGAGGGTAGGGCCAGGTCTAATGGTTGGAAGTTACAGGAGGGTAGATTTCGACTGAACGTCAGAAGGAACTTCTTCACAGTGAGAGCAATTGGGTGGTGAAACCAGTTGCCTAGAAAGGTGGTGAGGTCTGTACATCTTCCAAAATAGGCTGGACAGCTCCCTGCTGGAGATGCTTTAGCTGGAGATATTGCATTGACCAGGGGGTTGGATTAGATGGCCTCTAGGGACCCTCCCAACTCTACGATTCTGTGATAAAGGCCAGCACCAACACCTTGAATGAGTCACTTTTGTTTTCCTTCTGTACCTATGACTTGTTAGGAAACCTCAGATGACCTTTTTTCTATGGAAACGGACTAGGGGTGTTGTGTCCGAGGTGTGTTGTGCTTTGTATCCCTTCTAATAAAAGCCGAGTCCCCATCTTGCCTCTGATAAGGGGGCTATTGTGTCCTCTTTATTGGCTCCCACCATCTCCTGTCACCATCAGCGGCGTTTTGGAGAGGCAAAATCAGATAGGCGGTTATGAAAGGAAGCGTGTGTCTCTTTCATCGCTGAGAGATGCATCGCTATTCGTATGGCGGTCGCTGCCCTGGCCCTACTCCGACGCTGTGTCTCCTTTTCTTTTTTCCTTTCCTAATCTCCTTAATGTCTCGGTCAATAAAGATCTCGAGGGCTCACGCAGAAGACATCATGGGCACGCCACTCTGATTAGCGTCTTGGCGCGGGTGAGCCAAGGCCCATGGCAGCTGGCATGGATCGCACATCGGTTATTGTGGAGCTCTTGACTTGACAACATCCCAAGAGAGACTCACAGAGAATCATAAGAGCCTGGATTTCTGCCTCATTAGAGTGGACTGAAATAATTTTGCTCCCAGCAAATGGGAGTTTTGGTCCCGTGCCACCGGCTGGCACAGTTCGCATCCTGGCATTGCCCAGTGGCCAATTACCAGCAAAGAGTCTGTTTTCATCTGTGTGCATTTTAGCTTTCTGGCTTTCTCTGTGGTGAAGGAAGAGGCAGAAAGAGAAAGAGGAATCATAGAACCATATAGTTGGAAGAGACTCCAAGAGCCATCTGGTCCAACCCCTTCTGCCGTGCAAGAACTCACAATCAATGCCTCCCCGACGGATGCCCATCCAATTTAAAGACCTCCAAAGAAGGAGACTCCACTACCCTCCAAGGGAGTGTCTTCCACTCTCAAACAGCTCTTACTGTCAGGAAGTTCCTCCTAAAGTTTTGGTGGAATCTCTTTTCCTGTAGCTTGCGTCCATTGCTCCGTGTCTTATTCTCTGGAACAGCAGAAAACAAGCTTGCTCCATCCTCAATATGAGACCCTTTCAAATATTTAAAGAGGGCTATCATATCACCTCTTAACCTTCTCTTCTCCCAGGCTAAACATCCCCAGCTCCTTAAGTCACTCCTCAGAGGGCTTTATGGTTTCCATACCCTTGAAGTCCCTATCTATGATTCTTATCACCAGCAAGATTTTGAAGTGCACATGGGGGTCCTTCAAGCTGAAAGTGAGCAGCCCCCTGGAGACCTTCTGGAAATGGGATTCTCTATTGTAGCTTCAACCCCATTTCTGTGGGAGAAGGTAGGTCCAAAATGGTTTGCCCGGGGCTTGATGATGGACCTTCTTTCCTTGAGAGAGCAAAAGAGATGTCTGTTTCTCAGGTGTACTTTGGCTCTGGGTCTCCTACACTGGTTGAGATTGGTCTAGCCCTAGATGATCCCTGGGGGTCCCTTCTAACTCATTGATGCTGTGAAATGAAGCCAAGGGATTGTCACTAGCCACTAACCAAGCCTTCCTTCCTCTCCTCTTGTCTCCCAGCGCAAAGACCTCAGATGATGTGAAGTCGTAGGCTTTCATGGCTGGCATCCATAGTTTTTTGTGGGTTTTTCAGGCTGTGTGGCCATGTTCTAGAAGAGTTTCTTTCTGACGTTTCGCCAGCATCTGTGGCTGCCATCTTCAGAGAATGCTGGCATGGAGATGTGTGGGGTGTATATATATATATATATATATATATATATATATATATATATATATACACACACTGTGAGACCCTTGGCATACCCCACACACCTCCATGCCAGCATTCTTTGAAGATGCCAGCCGCAGATGCTGGTGAAACGTCAGAAACAAAATCTTCTAGAACATGGCCACACAGCCCGAAAAACCCACAAAAAACCTCAGATGATGGTTGGGGGATAAGATTAGGATTAGGGTTAGGGTTTTTATGCCTTCTCTGGCTTTTTATGCCTTCTCTGCTCTTCTCCATGGCTGTGAAACCTCAGTCCATGAAGAAGGTTAGTGTGTTATTATTAATAATAAACCGTAAGATTCCCCCTTGATGATTTCTTCAAAGCATCTGTCAGCTTTGAAGCTATTTGTGCCATGGCTGCTGCCAGCCCTGACCTTTCTGCATCTGATGGGCTCAATGGAGAGGAAAGCTCTCCTTCTGTCCCCTCCCATCAATGGATGCCTGACCTTCCTTTTAATCCAGATATATTTACGATTGTCCCTGAGAGTGAGTGATTTAAGGAGTCTCTGGCAGAAAAGGTCACAGGAGAAATAACAATAACAATAATAATAATTCTGGGCATTCATCTTCCCACCGAGAAAAATTGGTTGCTCTTCTCCCTCCGAGGTCAGGAGAAACATTGGACAGTGGGCCCTACTGATGTTATTCTCGCCTTTCTTCCAAAAATGATATTCAAGGGGGGGGGGGCTAAGTTTTGCAGGCCCCATATATTCACTGGGATTAGGGGAACAAATCTTGCCAAGAAAACCCCAATGGGTCTCCATAGGTTGGAAGCAATGTGAAGGCATACAAGAAGCCACATTTCTCCCTTGAATACCTTTCAGGGAGAAATGTGGGATAGAGATTGATTGATTAACTGATTGATTCAGACCAAGCCTTCTCTCATTCTGCCTATGGCTTTCAGAGTGCAGCGGAGTTCCCTTGTGGGGCAGCCTTTCTGCATTGAGGCATGAGATCGAATTCTCTCTCCCTCTCTTGAGCCTGTCTAATGAGGCGGCATTGCGGGTTGCAAGCCTCCCAGCTGCTTTTTCCAGCCTGGTGGAAACATCTGGCCATGGCAGAGGAAGACTGCATGGTCCCATTAGAAAAGGGCTTCCACAGCAGGGGCTCCCATCCAATTCCCTTGGGAGGAAGAAGGACCCATGGGAACGCTCCCTAAAGAGAGAACAGGCAACCCGACCAAGCAAAGCTCACCTTCCCCCAATGATTTTGGAACAAACAGGGATGGGAGTCAGAGTCCATTTCATTCTTGAATGCATAACTTTGCTCTTTTTCTCCCCACTGTAAGAGCCAACCGTACGAGGCTGGATCATAGAATCATAGAGTTGGAAGAGATCCCAACAACAACGACATATTAATAAAATGAATGAATGAAAGATAGATAGATAGATAGATAGATAGATAGATAGATAGATAGATAGAGTTGGAAGAGACTCCCATGCGCCATCCAGTCCAACCCCCTTCTGCCATGCAGGAACTCAGAGTCAAAGCACCCCTGACAGATGGCCATCCAGCCTCTGTTTAAAGACCTCCAAAGAAGGAGACTCCACCAAAATCTCCGAGGGAGTGTGTTCCACTGTCAAACAGCTCTTATCATCTGGAGGTTCTTCCTAATGTTGAGGTGGAATCTCTTTTCCTGTAGCCTGTATCCATTTTTCTGGGTCCTATTCTCCTCCTCAATATGACATCCCTTCAAATATATAAATACGGCTATCATATCACCTTTTAACCTTTTCTCCAGGCTAAGCATACCCAGTTCCCTAAGTCGTTCCTCATAGAGCTTAATGGTTTCCAGACCCTTCACCCTTTTGGTTGCCTTCCTCTGGACACGTTCCAGTTTTTCAACCTCCCTTTTGAATTGTGGGGCCCAGAACTGGACACAGGATTATTCCAGGTGAGGCCTGACCAGAGCAGAATAGAGTGGCACTATGACTTCCCTTGATCTAGATATTATACTTCTATTAATGCAGCCTAAAATCACATTGGCCTTTTTAGCTGCGGCATCACACTGTTGACTCATGTTCAACTTGTGGTCTACTAGGACTCCTAGATCCCTTTCACTTGTATAAGTCTTGTTAAGCCAGGTGTCCCCCATCTTATATCTGTGCATTTCATTTTTTTTGCCCTAAGTGTAGTACCTTACATTTCTCTGTGTTGAGATTCATTTTGTTAGCTTTGGCCCAGCTTCCTAAATTACTAAGGTCATTTTGAATTTTGATCCTGTCTTCTGGGGTATTAGCTATTCCTCCTGATTTGGTGTCATCTGCAAATTTGAGAAGCATGCCCCCTATTCTTTCATTGATAAAGATATTGAATAGCCCTGGGCCCAGGACAGACCCCCACTGGACACCCCACTGGTCACTTCTCTCCAGGAGGAAGAAGAAGAAGAGCCATTGCTGAGCAGCCTTTGGGTTCCGTCAGTCAACTAATTACTAATCCACCTAACACTTGTATTGTGAGTATTAAATGGTACCAACCTGAGGGCAAAAAAATTGGACCAAGGCTAGCAGCATGTCCCCCAGAAGACATAATAGTACAGCAGATGTTGTACTGTGAAGTCGTAGGCTTTCATGGCCGGCATCCATAGTTTTTTTGTGGGTTTTTTTTGGGCTGTGTGGCCATGTTCTAGAAGAGTTTCTTTCTGACGTTTCGCCAGCATCTGTGGCTGGCATCTTCAGAGAAAAAGATGTTGTACTGTTATGTTATGTGACTCTTTTCCAGATGTTGGACTGTACCTGCCAGCATTCCCTCACTATTGGCTTTGCTGGCAAAGACTGGCGGGAGTTTCTCTCTGGCAATATCTGGATTCCCACTCATTTTTTCAATGGAGATGCTCTCCACCAAGGACTGAATATCTGAATGTGATTTCCCCTCACCCCACATATTGCTTCTTTTTGCTCCAGGTCATTTTTAAAAAAATGTGATATTGTTTAAAATATTATTGATTAATGGACTTCAGATGAGAGACACAAGTCATCACGGTTTCCAGGAGATGATCTTTTCTTAGGTGGATGGCTGACAAATAGTGCAGGATAATAGAGATGGAGGGGGCAGAATTAATCGATGGGAGCTAATGACAGGAGATGCTTTCTTGATAGCTAGCAATCTTTCCTCAGATTGGTGACATGTTTTATTTGGAAAGAGAGAGAAAGAAAGAGAGCACTAAACATTTCTAGCTGCAGTTGTCTAACATTGAAGTAGAAAGACTTGAGCAAGGAAGCCACAGTGGCTGCCTTGACTTTGCAAGACCTGAGCAGGGCTGTTGAGGTTATAGGCTGACTGAGGTCTCTCATTCATAGAGTTTTCATAAATCGACTTGATGGTAGTGAAAAACGAAAATCAGGCTGTGAAGGCATTGATGAAAAGCCATGTTTTAATGACTAAATGGAGACTGTCGTACTTTGGACATATTATGGGAAGACATGACTCTAGAAAAGACCATAATGTTTGGTAAGGCTTAAATATCCTGAAGGCAGCAGATTCCCCTCTGATCTTGGAATATAAGCAGGGCCAGCCCTGGTTAGGACTTGGATGGGAGGCTGCCAATAAATCCCAGGTTCTGTAGACTCTATTTCAGAGGAAAGAACTAGCCAAACCACCTCTGAGGATTCCTTGCCTAAGAAAAACCTATGAAATTGATAAGGTTGTCATAAGTCGACAGAAGACTTGAAGGCACATACACACAGAAAATAACACAGATCCTAAATACTCTCAAGGCACCAGATCCCTTCTGATCTTGGAGGTTCAATAGGGTCAGCTCTGGTTAATATTTGGATGGGAGACCCCAGGGAATCCCAGGTGCTGTAGGCTACATGTCAGAGGAAGGAACTGGCCAAACCACCTTTGAGGATTCCTTGCCCAAGAAAACCCTATGAAATTCATAGGGTTACTCTAAGTCAACAGATGATTTGAAGATACAGTCGCACCCCCCCCCCCCCGCCAAAGGCACTAGATCCCCTGCCTGTTCTTGGAAGCTAAGCAGGGTCATCTCTGGCTAGTACCTGGATGGGAGACCTCCAATGAATCCCTGGTGCTGTAGGCTCTATTTCAGAGGAAGGAACTGGCAAAACCACCTCTGAGGAGGATTCCTTGCCTAAGAAAACCTTGTGAATTTGATAGGGTCACCTACACACTCCCACACAGACATGCTAGATCGAAAGCAGAAGGAAAAAAAGGGAGACCCCAGTACAGGTGGAGTGACTCAGTTAATGAAGCCCCAGCTGATGTCCTCAGTTTGCAAGACCTGAGCAGGGTGGTTGATGCCAGTGACTTGGAGGTCTCTCCTTCATAGGCTCACCATCCTTCACAGTCTACTTCAGGGGTAGGCAACCTTTCCCCTTTAAGGGCCGAGGGACTTCAGCTCCCAGAAGCCTCAGCCATGTTGGCCAATAGTCCCATGTTGGCCAATAGCTCCTGGGATTCTGGGAGCTGAAGTCCCTCGGCCCTTAAAGGGGAAAGGTTGCCTACCCCTGGTCTACTTGATGGCAACTGACAACAAGAACAGGGGCTGAAATCCTACGTCAAGCTTGTGTGTGGTGTAAATTGACACTCATGCACATCCATACATTTATATATTTATATACTTATTTATTTTTATACATATATTTTCCTACACATTGCCATTCTTTTTCCCTTTCGTTTATTGCCTCTGTTTGAGCATTTTTTAATCGGGCGGTTAGTATATCCATTTCCCTTGCTTCGAGCAATTTATGGAACCATTCCTCTTTTGTAGGAATTGTAGGTTTTTTCCATTGTCTAGCATATGCTATTCTTGCAGAGGTTACCATATATAAAATTATTCTTCTATGTCTCTTTTCTGTATCTTTATCTGTTATTATGTCCGTCATATTTAGTAAGTAGAGGAGAGGGTCATAAGGAATTGAGATTTGAAGCATTTCCGACATCACCGCATAAATTTCTTTCCAATATTGGCAGGCATATTTGCAACTCCACCACATATGAAAAAAGTTGGCATCAAGTTTTTGGCACTTCCAACATCTTGCATTTCCTATCTTGTATATCAAATTTAGCTTATTCGGTGTCATGTACCAATGATGAAACATTTTCAAAAAAATTTCCTTGTAGTTTTGGCACAATGTATATTTGTTGCTATCCCGCCAGGTCTTTTCCCATTTTTCCAGCTCTATGGGTTTGCCAGTTTCTCTTGCCCATTATATGCATAAATGTATGCATATAAATATGATAGAAAGATTAGAAAGGCTATGAATATTAATCTCTCCTTATATAGGTAAATATGTTATAGATAAAATTTCACATTAATAGATACTAAAGAGGAATTTGCAGGCTGCGGACTTTTTTTTTTTCCTTTGTATTTTCTTACCTACTTCTTTTATTAAAAGGACATTCAAGATACATATACACCAAATAAGAGGAAACAAATGAACATAAATAAATAAGAGCGGCAAGGATCACTTAGGAAGTATAAAATAGTTGATGTGAGTTTTGACTAAGAAACTAAAATATGACTAATAGATAATGGAAAGCTATTACGTCTTTTCACTTCGTTGTTGATGTTTTTTGTTTTTTTCCTCTTTTTTTGGTATGTTATTGTGTTTTGTATTTTATGTATATATGTATGTTTTTTGGTATATGTGTCTTATAAATAAATTTATTAAAAAAAACAAACTCATGCACGTCCATGCTGGATCACACATCTGGTGAATGCCATCATTGTGCAACCAAGAATATACCTGCCCATGTGCCTGCTTCGGTTCCCCTTGTGCATTGGGGAATAATGCACATGGGACCATTTCTGCAGCCCCAGGGAATCAAGTGGTGTGCTGAAGGCAACCTTGTGATGGGGTTTTCTTGGCAAGATTTGTTCAGAGGAGGTTTGCCATTGCCTTCCCTTGAGGCTGAGAAACTGTGACTTTCCCAAGGTCAACCAATGGGTTTTATGGCCAGGCTGGGAATTGAACCCTGGTTTCTAGGATAGATATCCCAGCCTCAGGAATCCATCTTAGGAGAGTCCACTAGAAGTCTTCTCCCGTGCCATAAGAACAACATCGCCAGCTTCCCATTTTGTTGTACTAATGGTTTATCCTTGTTTGGTTTTAATCTGTATTGTTTTCATCTGTATTGGTTTAATACTGTTTTAAGGGGGGGGGCTATAGGGGTTGATTTTATTGGTATTTTAACATGTTGTTAGCCGCCCCGATTGCTGTCCGAGGGGCGAGGGTAAAAACAAATAATAATAATAATAATAATAATAATAATAATAATAATAATACTTATAGTCCACCACTCAAACCATTTCACCATGCTGGCTGTGAGCAACATCACAATTCATCAATGAGGTGGGATTGCACAATTGGCATGTAACTCCATGGCACAAAAAGGTTACGCTCTGTCTCCGCAAGATAGGACTTCAGCCACTGTTTTTCCACCAGGTTTTCCATGCACAGAAGCCCTAAATTCTGGGGAGGAGGGAGGCAATTCCTTGATAGTGGACCATTTTCTTGATATTTTGAGGCACCCTTTCTCAACAAGAACCAGAAAATGTTGTGCATCTTCTTCGCATCCCTTGCGCAGGGAGTAAGAATGCAAGCTCTCAGTGGTACTTTGGTCTTTGTTGCTGTGTGCCTTGAAGTTGTTTCCAACTTATGGCAACCCTAAGGAGAACCTATCATGGAGTTTTCTTGGTAAGATTTGTCCAGAGGAGGCTTATCATTGCCTTCCCCTGAGGCTGAGAGGGTGTGACTCCCCCAGTGGGTTGCATGCCAATAAGAGCCAATTATCTTTATAAATGGATAAGCATCTTGGGCTGTTGTTGTTTGCCTTCAAGTTGTTTCTGACTAATAGTGACTCTTGGAATAACAGCAAACCTATCATGGGGTTTTCCTGGCAAGATTGGTTCAGAGAGGGGTTGCCATTGCTCTTCTCTGAGACTGAGGGTGTGTGACTTGGCCAAAGGCACCCAATGGGTTTCTCTGGCCGAGCCAGGATTCGAACCTTGGTCTCCAGAGTTGCAGTTCAATACTCAAACCACTACACCACTCTGGCTTGCTTTGGTCTTGGGCAGAATTTAGGAGTCTTGGGATGGAGGGCATTTGAGACAACAGCTTGCCAACTTGTCCCTCGCTCCAAAGGCATCTCCATCCACGGTGGCAAAAGAAGGAAGGCCTGGCTGTATTCTACAGTGCATGTGTCTCCAGTGTTTTTAAGCGACTGGAGATACGGCCCTGTTGGAATAACAGCCAGAGCCAAGAGCGTCTGAGGTTGCCACCCAAAGGACGTACCTCTCAGGTATTGGCACGAATGAGACCGCGTGCAGAAAGGGAGACGTCTCTGCAAGTCTGCATCAAATGCAAGCAAAGGAACAGCCCATAGGACTTGGTGGCTTCCAAACCTTCCACCATTTTGGTTGTCTTCCTTTGGACACGCTCCAGCTTGTCCACAACCTTTTTTGAATTGTGGTGCTCCGAAATGGGCACAGTATTCCAGGTGAGACCTGACCAAACCAGAATAGTGTGGCACTATTGCTTCCCTTGATCTAGACACTACTAATCTCTTGATGCAGAGGTCTGGCAAGTTACTTTTTTGAACAACCTGGGGGATTCTGGGCATTGTCTTCCAAACGTGTAACTTGTCCGAGTGTTTCCTCTCTTTACAATTCCAGTCATCATTCCCGGCGTCTTGGACCCCATCCTGGGTTAAAAGCAGCATGTAAATAAAATAATTAGATAAATAAATAAATAATAAAATAAACCATGAATAGGAAGTGCTGTTATGCTCAGCTCCTTAAACATGAAAACAAACTTCCTGGTGAAAAGAGCTGTCAATGAGATGGACTTTCTGGGGAAATGGAGGAAGAAGGTTCCTGGAAGGCTTTTAAGCGAAGGTTGGATGGCCGGCCACCTGTCAGGGATTCTGTGGTTACAGATTTCCTGCAGTGGCAAGGGTTTGACTAGATGACCCTTGGGTTCCCTTTCAACTTTATGATTCAGTGATGCTGTGATGGTAAGAGCTGTTTGACAGTGGAAGATGCTGCCTTGGAGAGTGATGGAGTCTCCTTCTTTGGAGGTTTTGAAATGGAAGTTGGATGGCCGTCTGTCCGGAGGGTTTTAATTGTGCATGGCAAAATGGAATTGGACTGGATACCCCTGTTACCTGAATGGTAGAAGCTCTTACTGTCAGGAGGTTCTTCCTCATGTTGAGCTGGAATCTCTTTTCCTGTAGCTTGCATCCATCAATCTGTGTCTTATTCTCTGGAGCAGCAGAAAACAAGCTTGCTCCATCCTCAATATGACACTTCTTCAATTACTTAAACAGGGCTATCATAGTCACAGCCTTCTCTTCTCCAGGCTTAAACTGCCCAGTTTGCTAAGCCACTCCTCATAGGGCTCTGTGGTTTCCAGACCTTCCACCATTTTGGTTATCTTCCTCTGGACACGCTACAGCTTTTCCACAACCTTTTTGAATTGTGGTGCTCAGAAATGGACACAATATTCCTGGTGAGACCTGACCAAACCACAATAGCGTGGCACTATTACTTCCCTTGATCTAGACACTATACTTCTATTGATGCATTCTAGAATCACGTTGGCCTTTTAAGCTGCCGCATCACACGGTTGGCTCATATTCACCTTATGGTCTATTTACTAAGACTCCTAGGTCCCTTATACATGCCATTTTGTTAAGCCAGGTGTCCCCCATCCTATATCTATGCATTTTATTTTCTTCTTCCTAAGTGCAGTACCTTACATTTCTCTGTGTTGAAATTCATTTTGTTTGTTTTGGCCCAGCATTTTAATCTCTTCAGGTCATTTTGAATTTGTGTCCTCTCCTCTGGGGGATGAGTTACTCCTCCTAATTTTCAAATTCATCTGCAAATGTCCATTGCACAATAGCCAAAAAGGTACAAGCACATGCGGAAGGGAACTTCCGCAAGAGTTTGACCCCAACCGGAGACACCAACATTTGCATTTATTAGCAAAACAACACTGCTTTTTTGGCAGCATTGTTCGCTTCCTCCTCTTGAATGAGGCATGAGATATTTAGAGACATGGAACATTGTAAAATAATAATAATAATAATTTCCAGATATATATGAAGAACATAAGAGACTAGAGAGCTTGCAGATGAATTATTGGGCTAGCAAGTATATTTATTCCTCCATTAAAAACTTGGAGACGATACAATCTGATGGCTCTTTTGGGGAGCCCTTAGTTTCATGGCACTCTCTCCAAACCACGTGTTTTGGGACCTGTGTGCCAGTGCTGACCTCTGTAAGCCATGAAGCTTTCCCTTGCATTTATGGCCAGTCTCTTTTATGTTTCAATAAACTACGCATGATTTTTGCTCGGCCCCTTCTGGGCTCCCTTTATGTCCAGCTGTGAAGGACTGCAACAAATGAAAGCAAAGGAACAGCTTGGCTGGGAGGAGATCTCTTGGTGCAGAGGTCTGGCAAGTTACTTTTTTTTTTTAACAACCAAGGGGATTCTGGGAATTGTCGTTCGAAAGAGTAACTTGTCCAAGCTCTGGCTGTTCCCTGTCTTTACAGTTCCAGGCACCATTCCAAGGGCTGGGAACCATGAATAGGAAACTGCTGCTATGCTTAGATCATTAAAAATAAGAAAGACCTTCTGTTTGACAGTAGAAATCACTCCCTTGGAAACTAAAGGAAAAACCTTCATGCCAGGTTTTGAAGCAAAGTTGGACAAACACCTGTCAGGGATGCCATAGTTATGAATTTCCTGTGGTGGCAGGGGTTAGAATAGAGGACCTTTGGGGGTCTCTTTGAACTCTATGATTCTGTGATGCTATGGTGGTACGAGCCATTCGACAATGGAAGATGCTGCCTGGGTGTGTGGTGGGGTCTCTTTTTTTGGAAGTTTTTAAACAGAAGATGGATGGCCATCTATCCCAGGGAGGGCTTTGATGGTGTCTTCTTGCATAGTAGAAGGGGGATGGACTGGATGGACTTTGGGGGTCCCTTCCAACTCTAGTATTCAATTGTCTCTTTTGCGCAGTTCAGGAGTGCTTTAGCTGCTTCTCCCTGCATGGTAGGAGGCTGAACTAGATGGCCCTTGGAGTCCCTTCCAGCTCTTTGATTCTGTGATTTTATTTTAATGGTATTTTCTTTTAATTCTACACTATAAGAGTCCACACATCTCATATTGTGAGAAAAGCAATATATATATATATATATATATATATATATATATTAGTTAATCGCTCAATTAATAATTGAATAAAAGGTTTGCTCTTCTGTTTTGTGGCATAGGAATCTCTCTTCATTCTTTCCATTGCATCTGAGGAAATAGACCGAAGTCTAGGAAAGCTCATGCTGCCAATTTCTTTCTTTCAGTTAGTCTCAAAGGTACGACAAGATCGCTCCGTGTTCTATTCATTCCATGTTATTGCTGTCCTGGTACGAAATTTTCATAGAATCCTGGAGTTGAAAGATACCTCCAAGGGTCATCCAGTCCAACCTCTTGACATGCAGGAAGATACAATCCAAGCCCTATCTGTGACAGATGACCACCCATCTAATGTTTTGCGACCTCCAAAGAAGGAAACTCCACCACTTTCCAAGGCAGTGTCTTCCACTGTGGAACAGCTCTTACCTTCAGGAAGTTCTTCCTAAGGTTTAGGTGGAATCTCTTTTCCTAGAGTTTGCATCCATTGCTCTGGTCCTATTCTCTGGAGCAGCAGAAAACAAGCTTTCTCCATCCTCAACATGACATCCCTTCAAATATTGAAGCAGGGCTATCATGTCACGTCTTAACCACACACATACACACAGCCTAGGCTGAACATCTCCAACTCACTTGCTCCTCAGAGGACTTGGTGGTTTCCCGTCCCTTCTCCCTTTTGGTTGCCCTTCTCTGACCACCCTCCATCTTCTCAACATCCTACTGGGTGACCAAGTCACACTTTCTCAGCCTCAGAAGAAAGCAGGGGCAAAACTCCTCTGAAGAAATATGGGCATCGTTGAACCAGAGTGGTGCCATGGTCTGAGTCCTGGGCTACAACTCTGGGAGAGCAGGGTTCGAATCCCTACTCTGCCATGTAAATCCACGGGGAGGCCTGGGGCAAGTTATATTCCTCCAGTCTTAACTATAGCACACCTCTTCAGAATAAATATGGCCAAGAAAGCCCTAGGGCAGGGGCCTCCAAAACAAGGGATATAATGCTGCCCATAGTTTCCAGGGGCTGGAAATCCAGATTAAAGAGTTGTCCCAGAGTCCCCAAAATGCTTCTAGTGTCCTAGGCATCCAAAAGGGTGGAAAGATTATGAACAGAGCTTAAAAAGCATTTTTTTTAAATGGGAGATGTGCATTGCTCTTTAAAATGCAAGTAAACATTTACTCCACACCTAGAACATTTGTGCTTACATGACACCAGTGTTTTGGACTTTCCTTTCTGTCCCGTGTCATCTCTCCTTGAGTTGTTCCCTTTCCCTGCTCTGTACATGCATTGGACTAGTTCAAATCCTGGCTTGGCCATGTAAATCCTCTGGGTGATCTTGGGCAAGTCACACTCTCTCAGCCTCAGAGCATGGCAATGGCAAACCCCCCCCCCCTTGAAGAAACTTGCCAAGAAAACCCCATGATAGGTTCGCTATAAGTCAGAAACGACTTGAAGGCACCCAACAAGAACAACATCCTCACTTGCATCAGCCCCCGTTCTGCTCCTTTTTCTTTTATTCCTTCTTCTGTGCTTTTTTACTTGGAGCAGAGGAGCGATAACCCAGACTGGGTTCATTATTTGTCTGTGCTGCAAGGGCTGAGCTGCATCAAGCTGTCCATAACCATCACAGCAAAGCTAAAGTATGTTCCCACGATCAATGGCATTCGGCTTTCAGGGGCAATAATGATGTTTAGCAGCACAAGATGCCTGCAAAGAGCAAGCTGCTCTGGTCATCCAAATCCCCAGTTACTTGCAGAGAAGTTTATGGACTGGAGGCATTTTTAATCAATGTTGATGGAAAGGCATCCTTCACCGATTCACAGACAGTCATTTTCTTTTGTTACAGGCCACTTAGCCAATACCCAGACATCCAAATAGATTGTTCTTGTTATGTGCCTTCAAGTCGTTTCCGACATATGGCGACCCTATCATGGGGTTGTCTTGCCACGTTTCATCAGAAGGAGTTTGCCATTGCCATCCTCTGAGGCTGAGAGAGTGTGACTTGCCCAAGTTCACCCAGTGAGTTTCCAGGGCCGAGCTGGAATTAGAACCCTGGTTTCCAAAATCGTAGTCCAGTGCTCAAACTGCTACACCAAACCACAAATCCCAGGATTCTGTAGGACAGAGTTGTGACAGTTGAAGTGGTATCAAACTGCTTTAATTCTGCAGTGTGGATAGAATGAAAGCTTTTGTTAAGTGTGGTGTGCTTGTATGCCTGAAGGGTCTTGCGATGCAACCAGTGAGGAACTGTGTGAGTGTGGATTTATACTTTGCAAAGATGTAAGGTCTCAGGTCATGCCAACATGTCTCAGGAAAACAGAATTCCAGCTTGCATCTCCCAAGCTTCCTTGCATCGGATTGCGATGCCACAGAGAGCTCAGTAAGCATCCACATTTCAGAGTTAGGCTCATGGGGGAGAAAAACGGAGCTTTGCAAAAGAAATAGGTCAGTTGACACAGCCTACATTCAGAAAGCAGTTGAGGTGAGTTTACCACTCACCTCTGTTCTGTGCCCCTCTATTCTGCTTTGGTCCGGCCTCACCTGGAATACTGTGTCCAGTTCTGGGCACCACAATCCAAAAAGGATGTGGAGAAACTGGAGTGCGTCCAAAGGAGGGCAACTAAAATGGTGAAGGGTCTGGAATCCATGAATCCCTATGAGGAACGACTTAGGGAACTGGGTATGTTTAGCCTGGAGAAGAGAAGGCTGAGAGGTGATATGATAGCCGTGTTTAAATATTTGAGGGGATGTCATATCGAGGAGGGAACAAGTTTGTTTTCTGCTGCTCCAGAGACTAGGACCCGGAACAATGGATGCAAGCTGCAAGAAAAGAGATTCCACCTCAACATTAGGAGGAACTTCCTGACAGTAAGGGCGGTTCGACAGTGGAACACACTCCCTCAATGGAGATTTTGGTGGAGTCTCCTTCCTTGGAGGTCTTTAAGCAGAGGCTGGATGGCCATCTGTCGGGGATGCTTTGATTGGGAGTTCCTGCATGGCAGGGGGTTGGACTGGATGGCCCTTGTGGTCTCTTCCAACTCTATGATTCTATGATTCTATGATTCTACCTCTCATTAACTAGGACAGATTGACATGGAACGGCGGTGGGGGTAGTGTCAGGTTGCAGACCTGACATTAAGAAAAATCAGATTTCAGTTTGCCATCCTGGTCCTGAGCTGTGCAAAAGGTTGATGCAGCATTTAGAATCAATCCCATGGATAGCAGATTGGGTAACACTGGAAAATGAAAGAATATTGGCAATAGAAGGATTTAATAATCATTACTGCCGGCATGCCTACCTTTGGTACGACAAGGCAAGAATCCATAAAGACTTTGAAAATCATTATATCAGAAAATCACTCCTAAGAATCTGGATAAAGCAGAAGAAAAAAAAAATTTCAGGAAGTTTTGCCAACTTGGATCTCAGCCCAAGATGCATTCCAAGAAAGATGGACACAGCGAAAGAAATGGATTAGATATGAAGATATCATAATAAAAGACCAACAAAATAGATACAACATAAAGCCAATTGAGGACTTCGGAAATATAGGGTACAAGTTATATTGGTTCCCATACCTACAACTTAAAAAGAGATTTAAAATGGACTTAAAACTGGAAGAACTTGAGGAGCAGAGGAATGAGTTAGATAAGATAATATTCAACAAAGAAGGGGAAAATGTCAAAAATATATAAATTATTATTGGAAAGAGAACTCGAACAAGATCAAATTCAAAACACAATGATACAATGGGCTAAGGATATAGGAGAGAACATAAATTTAGAAAATTGGCAACAGGCAAGGAAAAAAACAGAAAACCCACTAGTTCGCAAGAATTAAAATGTCAAAAGATTCAAAGTTCATTGATACACATGTGGTGGAAGTGTTCAAAAACCAAGAAGTATTGGGGAAAATACATACAATGATAACTAAGATCTTGAAAATAAATTATCAAATGAAACCTTGAGATATATTTATTAAATATAACAAACAATTTAAGAAGACAAGATGAAAATACACATTGGAGAGTAATGTTATATATGATAACCTCTGCGAGAATCCTGTTAGCAAAAAAGTGGAAGAGGAGAGAAATTCCATTAATAGATGAATGTTATTGAAACTAATAGATTTATCTGAAATGGGCAAATTAACGGCTAGATTGAATAATAAAAACATGAGCATTGTGGAGAAGAGATGGGCCTCTATATTGAGATTTTGTAGGAAAAAATGGGAAGTTAAATGAAATAAGTTTATCTGCAAGCTTTTCAATAGAAGTGCTGTCTGAGACTAAATTGAAATCAGAACGAAAATATGTCATGAGCTGTACAAATGTTTATAATGTCAGAGGTACATGGGAAGTTGAAGGATATGAAGGATGTGAGCTGTTCCAAGACACCCGGAGACTGGAAAAACTCTGGACCAGGACGCACTCTCTTCCATTCCAGCATTCTCTGAAGATGCCAGCCACAGATGCTGGTGAAATGTCAGAAAGAAACTCTTCTAGAACATGGCCACACAGCCCGAAAAACCCACAAAAAACTATGGATGCCAGCCATGAAAGCCTTCGACTTCACATTGGAAATCTCTATGGGGAGAAACTGTTCCAAAACACCCAGAGACTGGAAAAACTCCAGACCAGGACCCACTCTCTTCCATTCCAGCATTCTCTAAAGATGCCAGCCACAGATGCTGGCGAAACGTCAGAAAGAAACTCTTCTAGAACATGGCCACACAGCCCGAAAAACCCACAAAAAACTATGGATGCCGGCCATGAAAGCCTACGACTTCACATATGTGAAGGATGATTGTAATGTAATTGAAGTAGTCAATTGCTTATAGCTGAAAAACTGCATTTTAAAATTACTGTCTATGATTGCCATTCGGGGTCAGACTAGATAATCAACTGGGACTCTCGATGAGACTTTGGAAATTTTTCTGTTTCCTTGGTTGCTCCTCTTTAGCTAAGCTCAGGCGATGCTCTGTATTGCAGTCAAGGTTCGCACTAATAAGACCGCAGACTTCCGGTACTGTAAACACGTTCCCTGTCCTATATAGATTTCTTGTTCTGTAAACAATCTCTGCCCAAGCAAGATGTGCTGAATATTGTGAAACTAACTGAACTAGAGAGGAGGGGGAGAAGTGGTTTTCCTATATGCTTGACATGTTTGTAAGATCACTATAAAAAGATCCTCAGGAGCTCAGTTCGGGGCTCAGCACCTCTGGAAAGTTATTTCCTGCTGAGCCCGCTGGCGTTACTTTTTCAATAAAACAAACTCAACTTCTTAGATCAATCTTCAAAGTCTCCAAGGCTGCATCTACACTGCAGTTCGAATGCAGTTTGACACCACATTAATTGCCATGGCTCAATGCTCTCCAGTCCCATTTTTCTGCTACATAATGTTATTAAACAAATGCAGTAAAATAGAAATATAAGAATATTGGAAGATATAGGTATAGAAGTATAAGAATGTTGGAAGATGTATGTATTAGAAATAATGGAGAATGGAAGTTGAAGAAGGTGAGAGTAAGTGATAGACGGTTGGAGCCAGTGGAAGATGAATGGAGGAAAGCATGAAAGAAGGGAAAGAAGGAAAGGAAAGAAAGAGAAATTGAAAGAAGTGAAAGAGTGAAGTTTAAGACAGAGGGGTAAAGGAATGTTTTATAAACTTGAAAGTAAAAGGAAGAGAGGATAAACAGAGTGAAAGGGAAAAGCATTATGTTGCTGTTGTCATAATAAGACTTAGGGGGAGAATGAGATTAATTAAGAAATGTGTGATTTTGTTTGAATGGTGTTGACTAAGGGGGGTTGCAGACTGCCAGAAATAGTGCAAATTGAGTCCACTTTTAGGGTTAGGGTTAGTGCTAGGGAATCATGGGAATTGTTTTTTTTCTGAGACATTGAGCCTTCTCTGTCAGAGAGCTCTGGTGCCACAATAAAATACAGTTCCCATGATTCCCTAGCATTAACCCTAACCCTAAAAGTGGACTCAATTTGCACTATTTCTGGCAGTCTGCAACCCCCCTTATTTTATATCAAATAAAAAAGGGGGGGGAGAATCAATCCCAAACCCTCCCTGGTTGCAGAATTAATGCAGCGTGACACTGCTTTTAACTGCCATGGTTCAATGCTATGGAATTCTGGGATTTGTAGGTTTTTTTTTTTTTTTTAGATATTTAGCCTTCTTTGTCAGAGTGCTGTGATGCCACACCAAACTACAAATCCCAGATTTCCATAGCATTGAGCCATGGCAGTTAATGTGGTGTCAAACTGCATTCGAACTGCAGTGTAGATGCAGCCTTGGAGACTTTGAAGATTGATCTAAGTGTTGCATGAACATTTTGCGCAGCTCAGGACTAGGGTGGCAAACTGAAAGCTGATTTTTCTCCCATTAAGTCTGTGACCTGACATTTATTCATCATTAATTCTGTGATGTATCCTGATATATTTATTGCAGTTACTCCTCTGTCATCCCATCTTTTCAGGGTTTTTTAAAATGTCCCAGTTTCCCCCTCCTTCTCCTACTTTACCCCTTTTGTCCTCAACTTGCTTCAAACTGAGTTCAAAATGCAAAAATAGCTGCCACTCAACTCAGTGGTGGGCAAGGGGAGAATCCGGCCTTTCCCAGTCAGCTCAGGCAATAGCAAACTGCTGCACCATCTCCGGGCTTTTGTGTCCGGTCCCATTAATAACTTCTTCCATCTTGACCACACTCTCATTTTGCTTGGACCCTTGCATCCCGATTTGCATCTGTGAAAGGTTGAAGGGTGTACAGCAGGGGTAGGCAACCTAAGGCCCGGGGGCCGGATGCAGCCCGCTGAGGCCTTTGGACCGGCCCCAGGCTGGTCCTGCCGCCGCCGCCGCCTCCCGCCATGATGATATTGATTATTGTTGTTATTACTTGTTCTTGGAGTTTTCTTAGCAAAATCTCCACAGGGGTTTTGCCATGGCTTTTCTAGGGCTGAGAGAGTGTGCATGCATATATTTTTTTAAAAAAATAATTTTTAATTTTTTTTATGTTTGGTTTATTTATTTATTTATTTTTGGTGCTTCGGCCCCCCCAATTGTCTGAGGGACAGCAACCCGGCCCCCGGCTCAAAAAGGTTGCCTACCCCTGGTGTACAGTCTGCTTAATACCATTTTAAAAAGAAAATCTTCTCCGCTCAGACCTAGGGAAGGGAAGGGAAGGGAAAGAAAGAGGCCGATTTTGAATGTGCATTTCCTTGACGTTGAATGCATAATGTGGCATTTTGTAAAAAGGTGCATTTGACATTTTCGACCCAGTTTACCCTGACATTCTACCCAAAAGATTTGGGTTGTTAACTGTGCTCAGCTCAGCCTGGGAGGATTATGCAGACTTAACCAGAACTCTTCATCAAATGCAGCAAACATGGAAACATTACAGTATCCATACCCTCCAACATTTCACAAATTAATGCCAGGACACATGTGGAGAAGCAACCTCAGAGTGTACTCAAGATGGAAAAACCTATGAATGAGGAGAACATAAAAGCCCGGAGAGGGTGCAGCAGTTTGCTTTTGCCTGAGCTGACTGGGAAGGGCGAGATTCTCCCCTTGTGTGGCATACTAGTTTGAGCGTTGGACTAGGACTCTGGAGACCAGGGTTCGAATCCAGGGTCGGCCATATAAACCCAGTGGGTGACCTTGGGCAAGTCACACTCTCTCATCCTCAGAGGATGACCATGGCAACCCCCCTCTGAAGAAACATGCCAAGAAAACCCCATGATAGTGTTGCCTTAGGGTAGCCATAATTCGGGAAACGCCTTGATGGCACACAGCAACCAACGAAGGGGTGCCTTAAGTTAGAAATGACATGAAGGCACACAAATCAGAAACAGCTTGAATGGAACGCAACAGCCGCAAACAAACAAGAAGACACAAACTAGGAGTGGCTGCAGCAGTTTGCTTTTGCCTGAGCTAACAGAGAAAGGTATGGTTCTGCCCCTTCTCTCCTCTCCTCTGGAGCTGAATTAATTTGAGTGCAAAGTACTTTTGCACTTCGAACTCAGTTTGCAGTAGTTGAAGTAGGCTGAGGGTAAAGGGGGAGGAGGAGGGAAGAGTTGGGACGTTTTAAAAGCAGGTGAAAAAGTGGGATGGCAGAGGATTATATCAGGACAGTTGGAGGGTATGGAGTACCTTGCCCCCCAACTTTCCCTCTTCTTCTTTTACACGATGAGGAAGGAGAAAGACACTGGAGGTGATGAGATCCAGAGGGTCCTGCCTCCTTTTTGGACTGGCCTTTGGTTCTCCTCCATGATGCATATCTGCTATCTACTGAAATGCCAATGGTGAGAATCCTGGTGGCATCTGATGCCTGTAGAAGTTCCCTTCCATGTGCAATTCTTCCTTTTTGGTCATTGTCAAGGATGTATTCAGTTCATAGCTGTGTAAGCAGAGTTCCACAAGTGTCCACCATTTTACACATGGGCCCACATAGAATCCTAGAGTTGGAAGGGACCCCCAAGGGACATCTAGTCCAACCCACTTTGGCCATGCAGGAAGACAAAATCAAAGCACCCCTGACAGATGGCTATCCAGCCTCTGTTTAAAGACCTCCAAAGAAGGAGACTCCATTACACTCCAAAGGGATGTGTTCCACTGTCGAACAACCTCTTACTGTCAGGAAGTTCTTCCTAATGTTAAGATGAAATCTCTTTTCCTGTAGCTTCAGTCCATTGCTCTGTGTCCTATTCTCTGGAGCAGCAGAAAACAAGCTTGCTCCCTCCTCAATATGACATCCCTTCAAATATTTAAACAGGGCTAATGGTCAGGCCTCACCTGGAATACTGTGTCCAGTTCTGGGCAGCACAATTCAAAAAGGATGTGGAGAAGCTGGAGCGTGTCCAAAGGAGGGCAACCAAAATGGTAGAAGGTCTGAAAACCATGAAGTCCTATGAGGAGAGACTTAGGGAGCTAGGTATGTTTAGCCTGGAGAAGAGACGATTAAGAGAGGGCATGATAACCCTCTTTAAATATTTGAAGGGATGTCATATTGAGGATGGAGCAAACTTGTTTTCTGCTGCTCCAGAGAAAAGGACAAGAAGCAATGGATGCAAGGTACCGGAAAAGAGATGCCACCAAAACATTAGGAAGAACCTCCTGACAGTAAGGGCTGTTCGAAAGTGGAAGACATTCCCTCGGAGAGTAGTGGAGTCTCCTTCCTTGGAGGTCTTTAAACAGAGGCTGGATGGCCATCTGGGGATGCTTTGATTGGGAGTTCCTGCATGGCACAAATGGGTTGGATTGAATGGCCCTCGGGATCTCTTCCGTTTCTGTGATCCTATGATTTCTACAAAGGCTTATGCGACAACTAGAAATACACGTTTCCCAACTATTTTTGTCTTTTCATAGTTTATCCCTGGTTTCTGTTAAATTAAGAATAAGCGAAGAGAAAGGGGGACCGAAGAGGGTGATTTGATAAAATTAACTCTTAAGTCTTTACAGCCCATGAAAAGAGTTCTTGCCTAGATTAGAAAGAAATCCATTTTCTCTCCCTCTATCTCTCCCTATCTGTCCCTGCACTTATGAAAAATTGGAGCAAGCCATTGAGGAAAATGGCTTTTTCTCCTCCTCCGTTCCCAAATAGAACCTTGTCCTAAAAAAAGAAAAACGAGGCTCTTAAAATAGACTTAGGGCTATGGCGCGCTTGAGGCAAGAGAATTGTTGGGAGCCATTTATAAAGGCTCTCGCCTCTGGGATATCTTTGGTTACACGATGGATTACTGGCGGATTTCCTTGTCAACACATTGGTACCTTACAGGTATGTAAGGTAAGATTTGGTTTATAGAGATGAGGCATTTCAGTTTTTGGAGTCTTTGCATCTTGCAAAGGACCAATAGCTTTGCATGCAAGGACCAACAGCTCCCCGTACTTTCTCCTGGAGAACACAAAGGCTGCATCCGCACTGCAGAAATAATCCGGTTTGACACCACTGTAACTGCCATGGCTCCATGCTATGGGATCCTGGGATTTGTAGTCCATTGTGGCACCAGAGCTCTCCGACAAGGAAGGCTAAAGAGCTCACAAAACTACAGATCCCAGTATGCCAAAGCAACGAGCCTGAGATTTCTTTGCTTTGCATTATGCTCGGGGAAGCCTTTTAGGGTGTGTGTGTAAAACACACTGGTTGGAATGATGTTGGTTAGTCTACCGGGGTTCCCGAACCTTGGTCCTCCAGATGTTTTGGACTTCAACTCCCAGAATTCTAGACTGTTGGCCAAGCTGGCTGGGACTTCTGGGAGTTGCAGTCTAAAACACCTAGAGGACCAAAGCTTGGGATCCAATGGTCTACCCATCAAATCAATTATTGAGCGGTGAGTCAACACATAGGCAAATCCAGCTGATTTAATGGAACTACACGAGTTTGGGAGAGTCAGTGTGGCATAGCGGGTTGAGTGCTGGACTACAACTCTGGAGGCCAGGGTTCGATTCCTGCTTGGCCACTGGGTGACCTTGGGCAAGTCACATACTCTCAGCCTCAGGGGAAGGCAATGGCAAACCTCCTCTGAAGAAAGCTTGCCAAGAAAACCCCGGATTAGGTTTGCCTTACGGTCATCGTAAGTTGGAAATGACTGGAAGGCACACAAGGACAACAAGAACAACACCAGTTTGGACTCACAATTGGATTTAATATGCAAAGGGGGCTTGTTAACACCTTTCAGACTTTGTTGTTGTTAACTCAAGTTAAGTTGACTTCCAATTTTGATGACCCCCAGGAATGAGGGACCTCCAAGTCCCTCTCTCTGCAATTGTCCTGCTCAGGTCTTGCAAGCTCAAGGCAGTCATTGTGGCTTCCTTGGTCAAGTCTGTTCATCTGGAATGAGGTCTTCTGCTTTTCCTACTGTCTTCTGTCTTGCCAAGCATTATTCTCTTTTCCAGTGAGTCCTGTCTTCTCATGATATGCTTCATCCACACTGTAGAAATAATCCAAGTTGACACCACTTTAACTGCCATGGCTCAGTGCTAATGAATGCTGGGATTCGTAGTATTGTGAGACCTTTTTTTTTTTAGATTTTATTATATAAAAAACATTAATACAAACACCACACAAATAACACAGTACACAAATGACACCATTATAACAAACAATAATCAAACGCTTAATACAACACACTTGCACCAGAAGTGCACCACACTTACAACAAACAATAATCAAATACCTAATACCTCACACTTACATCCAAATTACTAAAATTATAATCATGCTTTAACCTTAGCTCTAGTGTAATTTCCGAGACGTATTATAGTTTCTTTCTTTCTTCCAGTCTTTTAATCGTTTCCCTTATTTTCTTTTATTATTCTGAGGAACTCTACTCTTATCCATTTTTTTTGTTATCCTTTAGTAAATTCTTGTTATCATTATTTCTCATTCCTCATTTTAGTTTTGTGAGACCTTTAGGCTTCTCTGCCGGAGAGCTCTGGTGCCAACAAATCGCAATTGCCATAATTCCATAGCATTGAGCCATGGCAGTTAAAGTGGTGTCAACCTAGATTATCTCTGCAGTGCGGACGCAGCCTGAGCCAAGGTAAAGGAAATCTTACACCTTTAGGACTAACTGAGGGCCGATGCAGACTGGCCTAAAGAGCCGGCCTGGGGGTCGAGTTGGGGCAGGGTGACCGCACGCCAGCTGCCCCAACTCTTCCCCGACTCCACCCCGATGCTACGCGCCCGTCCGCATGGCAAGCGGCGTCAGAGTGCCCTCTTGCCACAGCATGCACACACAATGTGCCAAAAGGGCACAAAACAGCTGCGGCGGTGGCGCAAAAGGCGGCTTTTTGACACCCCCAAAAGGAGCGGCATTTGCCCACTCTTTTTGGGGGCGGCCAAAGGGAGGATAGGGGCCGCGCATGTGGTTGCCGCGGCCCCGATCCACTGCTCCCAGGGGCAGCCCAGAGCCGCCCCTTATGGGCCATCTCCATCAGCCCTTGGTCTACAAACCATATTCTCCCCACTTCTTTCTCTCAGTTCTTTCTCTCATAGTGTCAGGTACAGCATGCCCTTTCAGACCATCAAAACAGACCCAAGACTTAAAGTCAAAAGGACAGCTTTTATTGCAGTAAAGAAAACATAGCAGACAGCTCTGTGACTTCTTTGACAAGTGTGACGTTAAAGCACGCTGAAACGCTTTTATAGAACATAGCCATGTCCCTCCCCATAGGCTGGTTTAACTCTGTGATTGGTCACAAATTCCCACGCTTCGGCCATTAATAAATATAATGTAGTGTTTTACTGTCCGGAAAGTCCGGCAATTGGTAGGATGCATGTGAATCTATAGCTTCCCACTCACAATAGACAAAACACCCTTGAAATAACATCTGCACTCTGTTTATGTGATATATCACATAATATCATATATATATATATATATATGTGTGTGTGTGTGTGTGTGTGTGTGTCTAATATGTATATATATATTCTTTTTTCTTCTTCTTTATTAAAGACATCACATACCCATACAAAATACATATACAATTTAACAAACAAACAAACAAGACAAACTAACACAAAATTACCTAAACAGTAGTTTACTAGGAAAAGAAACACACCCATTATCTATTTTACACTTCTTATTTCTTTTCTGCCTATTGTGTGAGAAATAAGAAAGTATGTGTCTGATATATTTAACAACCAAATATACAAAAACCTAAAACCATCACTTATTAAAACCATCAAACCATACATTTATACATAAAGTGCTCTCAAAACCATTCTCATCATCTCTTTAGCCACATTTTTAAACTCAAGCCTCTCGCTTCAGCCAAGGTGGAAAGATCTCGCACTCATACCTTAGGAGCCTTTTCGATCAGTCTTTTTTAGTTCTTTTAAAACTCACTAACCCTTACAACCTCACAGTTTTAACCATGATAGCCAACTATATGGTATCAATCTCATCTCCAGTCAAAGCCCATCAACACAAATTCTGGCAGGAAAGCATTAAGCTAATGCGTTCCTGACACATAGAGTGGACACCATGCTCAACAAGAAGAGACTTAGGGAGCTGGGTATGTTTAGCTTGGAGAAGAGAAGAGTTAGGGTCAGGGTCAGGGTTAGGGTTAGGGTCAGGGTCAGGGTCAGGGTCAGGGTCAGGGACAGGATAGCCATGTCTAAATTAATCCTTTCCGGATTAATTATCTATGCCTCGGGTATAAATAAAAAACATTCTCCCCAGTGATCCTTACGTGGCCCCATCATCGATGGTTGGATCTCACTGGCTGGACACATACTCTGGGTCCCCATTTTATCTATTTTAAATAGTTGTGTTTTTTGTTGTTTTAAAATTTACTTTATTTTATTTTGTTTTAAGGGGGGGTGGGGGGTTACTGTATATATATATATATATATATATATATATATATATGTTTTATTGATGTACTCATTCTTAATTGTAAGCCGCCCAGATTGATATTTCAGAGGGCGGGGTATAAATAATAATAATAATAATTATTATTATTATTATTATTATTATTATTATTATTAAATCTTGGAAGGGGTGTCTTATAGATGGTTAGGGTTAGGGTTAGGGTTAGGGTTAGGGACAGGATAGCCATGTCTAAATCTTGAAAGGGGTGTCTTTTAGATGGTTAGGGTTAGGGTTAGGGTTAGGGTTAGGAATAGGATAGTCATGTCTAAATCTTGGAAGGGGTGCCTTATAGATGGTTAGGGTTAGGGTTAGGGTTAAAGTTAGGGTTAGGGACAGGATAGCCATGTCTAAATCTTGGAAGGGATGTCTTATAGATAGTTAGGGTTAGGGTTAGGATTAGGGTTAGGGTTAGGGTTAGGGTTAGGGACAGGATAGCCATGTCTAAATCTTGGAAGGGATGTCTTATAGATGGTTAGGGTTAGGGTTAGGGTTAGGGTTAGGGTTAGGGTTAGGGTTAGGGACAGGATAGCCATGTCTAAATCTTGGAAGGGATGTCTTATAGATAGTTGGTTAGGGTTAGGGTTAGGGTTAGGGACAGGATAGCCATGTCTAAATCTTGGAAGGGATGTCTTATAGATGGTTAGGGTTAGGGTTAGGGTTAGGGTTAGGGACAGGATAGCCATGTCTAAATCTTGGAAGGGATGTCTTATAGATGGTTAGGGTTAGGGTTAGGGACAGGATAGCCATGTCTAAATCTTGGAAGGGATGTCTTATAGATGGTTAGGGTTAGGGTTAGGGTTAGGGTTAGGGTTAGGGACAGGATAGCCATGTCTAAATCTTGGAAGGGGTGTCTTATACATGGTGGAGCAAGCTTGTTTTCTGCTGCTCCAGAGAACAGGACCCGGGGCAATGGATGCAAACTCTAAGTAAAGATATTCCACTCAACATTAGGAAGAACTTCCTGATGGTAAGAGCTGTTCAACAGTGGAAGATGCTGCCTTGGAGAGTGATGGAGTCTCCTTCTTGGGAGGCTTTTAAAGAAAGGCTAGATGGTCAGGTATTGGGAGAGCTTTGGTTGTGTCTTCCTGCATGGCAAAACAGGGTTGGACTGGATGGCCCTTGAGGTCCCTTCCAACGCGATGATTCCATGGGGTTATTCAGATGTTGTTCTTCTTTTAGCAAAGTTATGTGAATAATCTCACTCCAGCCTTCCAGTTTTGTTGTTCATGCTATTTTTACAAAATTGGAACCACATCTGTATGAGTTCTGTAGCTCTCGTGTGTCATCGCTGCAAATAAAGATGGACTCAGTGATGGGGATGTATTCGAAACACATTCAAGGCATGCTGAGGTTTAGCCCAGTTTATCCCACGTCTATTCGCATCGGTTATTCACACAGGCGACAATGCAAATCTTTTAGGAAAACTTGGGGAGGGGGGGAAATGAGATTGATTATCCTGGTTTAAGTGGGGGTTTTTTTGGCATTCCCCCCCCCCAAAAAAAACCCCCCACAACCCTTACCTGAGTGCATTTGAAATGCATCTGAACAACAAAGATTGGACCCAGATTCTACCAGGATTGTTTTCACTATCTGAATAATGTTTGCGCAAATGTCTGGATTGTGTGCAAGGAGCTATTCTGTAGTCCTTCTCCTCTGTCCAAAATCCCTCTCCTTGGAAGTTTTCCAGTACAGAGGGACAGAGAAGGGAAATTTGAGTAAAAAAAGATACAGAAAGAAAGAAAAAAAATGGCAGACTAAATTCTGCTTCCTCAGATGCATATGGACATTAGATGGGCATATGCATCTGAGGAAGTAGTCTTTAATCTATAAAAGCTCATGCTGCCAATTGCTTTCTTTCAGTTAGTCTCAAAGGTGCTACGAAATCTCTCATTCTACAGACTAACACAGCTATATCTTTGAATGATGCCACTGATCTGGTCTCCAGTTGCCCCACTTTTCCAGGACATGTCCTCTATTTCAGCCTTCTGCCTGGGAGGAATTCCTAAGTGTCCTCCATCCAGGGTGACCAGATTTCCTCCTTTTCCAGAACATCTCCTCCATTTCAGCCTTCTGTCCAGGAGGAATTCCTAAATGTCCTCCATTCTGGTTGACTAGATGTCCTGCTTTTCTAGGATCATAGAATCCTACAGGTGGAAGAGACTCCCAAGAGCCATCCAGTCCAACCCCGTTCTGCCATGCAGGAACTCACCATCAAAGCACCCCCTGTTACAGGTGGCCATCCAGCCTCTGCTTAAAGACCTCCAAAGAAGGAGACTCCATCACTCTCCAAAGGATTGTCTTCCATACTCAAACTGTTAGGAAGTTCCTCCAAATGTTGAGCTGAAATCTCTTTTCCTGGAGCTTGCATCCACTGTTCTGTGTTCTAGTCTCTGGAGCACAGAGAACAAGCGTGATCCATCCTCAATATGACACCCCTTCAAATATTTCAACAAGGCTATCATGTCACCTCTTAACCTTCTCTTCTCCAGGCTAAACAAACCTAGCTCCCTAAGGTCCTACATTTTAACCTTTTGTCCAGGAGGGATCCCCAAACGTCCTCTATTTTGAGCATGGCTAAGAAGCCTGGATTTACATTTCTGTGAGTGTTTGTAGCCTTGTGGTTGGTCATGTCCTCCATTTTCCCATCGGGTCACCCTGCTTATTCCAAGCTGTTGGGGTTAATAGCCGTTGATGAACTTATCCTCCGCAAACGTGGCTAATCCCTTTACAAGCCTCTTTGGTTGGCCGCTGTCACATCAGGGGACCATGATGGATTTGGTGGGCTAATTGGTTAATTGCATCTTGACAGAGGATTTCTTCATTTGGATGAGCTCCGCCTGAGACAAGTCCATTTCTTTTCACACTCCTAAGCCCTGATGCACACTCGGTCTGTTTGTGCGAGAGAGAAAGACACACACAGATTGAATTAAGTACAGAGCCAGTGAGGTGTAGTGGTTTGAGCATTGGACTACAACTCTTCATTGGAGATCAGGGTTCGAATCCTAGCCATGGAAGCCCACTGGATGACCTTGGGAAAGTCACACTCTCTCACCCTCAGAGGAAAGCAAAGACAATGCCGCCCGCCCCCCCCCCCCGAACAAATCTTGCCAAGAAAGTCCCTTGTCGCCATAAATCAGAAATGATTTGAAGGCATGCAACAACTGAGACAAGTTGGAGTAGGTTCAGAAACGGGCAGCAAGGATGATAAGAGGATGGGGAACGAAATATATGAGATTTTGAAGGAGCTGGGCACGTTCAGTTTGGTGCCGAGAAAATTAAGGGGTGACATGATCACAGTCCTGAAGGGCTGTCGCAGCAAGTACGGGGCAGTCACCCACTTCCTCTGAGGCTGAGAGTGTGTGACTTGCCCAAAATCACCCATGGGGTTTTCATGGCCATGCAGGGATTTGAACCCTGGTTTCTAGGGTCAAAGTCCAGCATTGAAGACATCATGCTGTGGTGGCTTAACTTGTCTCTGTCCTTCCTAAAATGCTGCTTCAGCCATTATTATTATTATTTATTATTAGAGCCAGTCTGGTGTAGTGGTTTGAGCATTGGACTATGACTCTGGAGACCAGGGTTTGATTCCCAGCTCGGCCATGAAACCCACTCAGTGATCTTGGGCAAGTCACACTCTCTCAGCCTCAGGGGAAGAGGGTGGCAAACCTCCTCTGAACAAACCTTACCAAGAAAACCCCAGGATAGGGTCGACAAACGTTGGAAAGGACTGGAAAGCACACAACACACAACACAGCATAAGTTGGAAATGACTTGAAAGCATGCAGCACACATACATGTTTATTATTATAAATGCCAGTGCAAATGGGGGAAAAACCAGGGTGCAAAGATTGTGATGGATTTTGGGAAGGCTGCTTCCAATCCTCAAATGCCTAGGTTTTGTATTAGCCTGGTTGGGGCATGCCACTTTTTTCCTCAAGTTGCATTTCTGCATTAATGGGATGGTGCAGGAGGAGGCCAGTCGGCTGGGGTTTGCAGGCGGGCGTTCTGGGGTCAGGGCTCCGTCCGTCCCTTGGAAAAGCCCAGGGCAAGTCCATAGGGAGAAAGAGTCAGAGGTCAGAGCAATGGCCGGGGCTGAGAAAGGCCAAGGGCGAAGGCATGGTCAGGGACAGGAGAGGACTCTGCTCCAAAATGGGACAGCGTCAAGGGCAGGGGAAGGATGGAGTAGCCAAGGAAAGATTTGGAGCAGGTCCGAATAATGGAATAATTATTGGAATAATCCTGTGTCCAGTTCTGGGCCTCACAATTCAAAAAGGATGTTGAAAAACTGGAGTGTGTCCAGAGGATGACGACTAAAATGGTGAAGGGTCTGGAAACCATAAAGCTCTATGAGGAGGGACTTATGGAGCTGGGTCTGTTTAGCCTGAAGAAGAGGTGGTTAAGAGGTGATATGATAGCCCTGTTTAAGTATTTGAAGGGGAGTCATATTGAGGAGGGAACAAGCTTGTTTTCTGCTGCTCCAGAGACAAGGACACAATGGAGCAATAGATGGAAGCTCCAGGAAAAGAGATTCCACCTGAACATTAGGAGGAACTTCCTGACAGTAAGAGTTGTTTGAAAGTGCAAAACTCCCTTGGAGATTTTGGTGGAGTCTCCTTCCTTGGAGGTCTTTAAGCAGAGGCTGGATGGCCATCTGTCACAGGGGATGCTTTGATTGGGAGTTCCTGCATGGCAGAAGGGGGTTGGAGTGGACGGCCCTTGGGGTCTCTTTCACCTCTCTGATTCTAAGTATTTGAAGGGGTGTCATATTGAGGATGGAGGAAGCTTGTTTTCTGATGCTCCAGAGAATAGGACACAGAGCAATGAATGGAAACTACAAGAAAAAAGATTCCACCTCAACATTAGGAAGAATTTCTTGACGGTAAGAGCTGTTCAACAGTGGAAGATGTTGCTTCTTTGGAGAGTGGTGGAGTCTCCTTCTTTGGAGGTTTTCAAACAGAGGCTGGGTGGCCATCTGTTGGGGATGCTTTGATTGTAAGTTCCTGCATGGCAGAAGAGGGTTGGACTGGGAGGCCCTTGGGGTCTCTTCCAACTCTATGATTCTATGATTCTCTTCTCCATGCTAAACATACGCAGCTCTCTAATCTCCTCCTCATAGGGCTTTATGTTTTCCAGACCTTCCACCATTTCAGTTGCCCTCCTCTGGACATGATCCAGCCTGTCAACATCATTTTTGGATTTGGGTGACCAGAACTGGACACAGCATTCGAGGTGAGGCCTGACCAAAGCAGAATAGAATCTGTACTGCTACTGATGCAGCCTAGAATCATATTGGCTCTTTTAGCTGCTGCATCACATTGTTGGCTCATGATCCGCTTGTGGTCTACTAGGACTCCTAGATCCCTTTCACACGTACTGTTGGGAAGCCCCCATCCTATATCCGTGCATTTCATTTTTACTTGCTAAGTAAGTCAATAAGGAAGTTACATGGGGAGAACGCCCAGAAAGCTCCGGCCATTGTATGAACCCGAAAGGTTTCTACAGAACTGGTCCATCAGGAGACATCAATTTTGCCATTGTGAGAGAGCGAAGGAGTTCGGTTTAGTTGGCTTGCGTAGTGCATTAGAGTCTGGCCAGTGTTGGTGAACACAGAGAGGGAAAAGAGAGAGAACTTCTTGGCATCGGTGATGTAAAGCTCCGTTCCTTCCAGCGCTGATGGATTAACTTCATTGCAGAAACATGAATGACATTTTAATGCTCCAGGCTTCATACCCCTGACAGATATTTTGGCTTTGCTGAACATTTCCATTTCTTGGCACCTGCGAGAATGCCGGCTTCAGCTCAAGACCTTGCTAAATTGCTCTTTCCCCATTCCTCTTCAATGCTGCTACAGCGACTCTCGCAAATTGGCTTGTGTGTGCATGTGTGTGTGTGTGTGTGTGTGTGTGTTTCTAGAAAGGTTTCCATTTGCTGTGTTCACAATAGTCATTTTGAAAGGAGTGTTTCTCTTGCAGACAATTGTGCCTTAGAATCATAGAATCACAGAGTTGGAAGAAACCCAAGGGCCATCCAGTCCAACCCCATTCTGCCATGCAGGAACTCTCCATCAAAGCATCCCTGACAGATGGTCATCCAGCCTCTGCTTAAAGACCTCCAAAGAAGGAGACTCCACCAAAATCTCCATTGAGGGAGTGTGTTCCACTGTCAAACAGCTCTTATTGTCAGGAAGTTCCTCCTAATGTTGAAGTGGAATCTCTTGTCCTGTAGTTGTATCCATTGCTCCGGATCCTATTCTCTGGAGCAGCAGAAAACAAGCTTGTTTCCTCCTCAATATGACACCCTTCAGATTCTTAAACATAGCTATCATATCACCTCTTAACCGTCTCTTCTCCAGGTTAAACATCCCCAGCTCCCTAAGTTGTTCCTCATAGGGCTTGGTTTCCAGACCCTTCACCATTTTAGTTGCTTTCCTCTGGAGACGCTCCAGTTTTTCAACATCCTTTTTGAATTGTGGTGCCCAGAACTGGACACAGGATTATTCCAGGTGAGGCCTGACCAAAGCAGAATAGAGTGGCACTATGACTTCCCTTGATCTAGATACTATACTTCTATTGATGCAGCCTAGAATCGCATTGGCCTTTTTAGCTGCAGCATCACATTGTTGACTCATGTTCAACTTGTGGTCTACTAGGACTCCTAGATCCCTTTCACATGATCCCTTTCACACGCATGTGTATAAGCTCCTTTCCACATTCCACATGGTTATATTGGGGGAAGGTAGTAACAGCAAACCCCACTGAAGAAGTATGCCAAGAAAACTCCATGGCAGGTTCACCTTAGGGTTGCTGTAAGTTAGAAATGACTTGAAGACACACAACAACAGCAACAACAACAATTGTGCAATGGACAGATTCACACTCTGATTGCACAAGTGGAGTCCCACAAGTCTATAAACATCTCCCATGGTCCCCAGTGGTTAGTGCCAAGTAGAGTAGAGCCATTGAATCAATGACATTTACTTAAGTGTTGACTCAGCATGCAACAATTGCCGGAACAGGTCTCCTCTAGTTGGGAGGAAACTGCCGGTTCCAGCCAAGTGGTTGCACATTTGTGGACGATCCCTAAATCTTTGTGAGTGTTTTCAGTGGATTCCCTGGGATTGTAGAAACAGTGCCTGCATATTATCCCGCATATAATAACACGGGACAAGAAGCAAGAAGCATATGGACAGATGCTATAGCATGACACGACGTGAGGGTGGGTCCTCATTTTGCAAGCACCGTGTCAGAGCTCAGCCATTCACTCGTTCTGTAATCTTATTGTGTCCGCGCATCCTTCTGCACTTCTCATTTGGCGGGTCTTTCTTGAATCTTCCCTTGCATATTGTTCATTGTCTTCTTGCCCATCTGGTCTGAAGAAGGAGAAGGTAAGGAAGTACGTGGTATCAGTTGCCAAGGCGCTAGAATCTGCCAAATTTTTTCAGTTTCATTGGAAAATGCCATATTGTATCTGACAATTGACGTGTGCGGAAGGGATGTTAGAATCATAGAATCATAGAGTTGGAAGAGACCCCAACGCCATCCAGTCCAACCCCATTCTGCCATGCAGGAACTCCCAATCAAAGTATCCCCGACAGATGGCCATCCAGCCTCTGCTTAAAGACCTCCAAAGAAGGAGACCCTGTCATCCTCCAAGGGAGTGTCTTCCACTGTCGAACAGCCCTTACTGTCAGGAAGTTCCTCCTAATGTTGAGGTGGAATCTCTTTTCTTGCAGCTTGCATCCATTGTTTCGGGTCCTAGTTTCTGGAGCAGCAGAAAACAAGCTTCCTCCCTCCTCAATATGACAACCCTTCAAATATTTAAACAAGGCTATCATATCACCTCTTAACCTTCTCTTCTCCAGGCTAAACATCCCCAGCTCCCTCAGTCGTTCCTCATAGGGCTTCATGGTTTCCAGACCCTTCACCATTTTAGTGGCCCTCCTTTGGACACGCTCCAGTTTCTCCACATCCTTTTTGAATTCTGGGGCCCAGAACTGGACTCAGGATTATTCCAGGTGAGGCGTGACCAAAGCAGAATACAGTGTCACTGTTACTTCCCTTGATCTAGATACTATACTATACTTCTACTGATGCAGCCTAAAATCGCATTGGCCTTTTTAGCTGCAGCATCACACTGTTAACTCATGTGAGAGTGGCAGAATAGAGTTGACTTGGATGAGCCATTTTTCCAAAGAGGAAGTGACTTCCAATTGGGCTTGAAGGGTTAAGTGGACCATGTAGGGGCAAAGGGAATTATTTCAGGACTTACCATTTTGGGAGTAGACATGGGGTATATGGAAACCCATGGGAGATAGAGGAAGGGGTACAGCATGCAGTCCATGGGGTACACTCTGCACATTCTGGCTTTCAGTGGTGAAGGTTGTTGTCCCTCCCCTCCTTCCTTCCTTCCTTCCTTCCTTCCTTCCTTCCTTCCTTCCTTCCTCTTGTATTGACGTTGTTGTTGTGTGCCTTCAAGCCATTTCCAACTTATGGCGACCCTAAGGTAAACCTATCCTGGGGTGCTCTGGGGCTGAGATTGTGTGACTTGCCCAAAGTCATCCAGTGGGTTTCCATGACTAATTGGGGAAATGAACTCTAGTCTCCAGAGTCATACTCCAAGGCTCAAACCACTAGACCATGCTGGCTCCTTATTGACCTACTTTTAAGTAATTCCTTCTATATTTCTAATTGCATGCCTTATCCTTTTCATTCTTGTGGTTAGTCTGCCTGGAGCACGATTTCTAGTAGAGAGATGATATTTAACTTTCATAAATATCTAAATAAAACAGCAGCAGAATGTATTTTCAAGAACTCAATATTGAAAGATGGACATGCAACGAATCAACTGGATTTGTGTGGGAGATATTAATGCATCATAGAAATAGAGCAACTAATAATATCCTGGAATGGATGGCTGGATGGATGGATGATTTGGGAGAGAAAAAGGCAGAGACAGATAGAAAGAGAGAGAGATGAATGATAGATAGAATTAATTGATAGAGTTGGAAGAGACTCCAAGGCTCATCCAGTCCAGCCCCATTTGGCCATGCAGGAATACACAAAGCACTTCCTATGACAGATTGCCATCTAGTATGTGTTTTAAAGCCTCCAAAGAAGGAGACCTCAAGGGTCATCCAGTCCAACCCCATTGGCCATGCAAGAACAGACAAAGAGTTCTTGTGACAGATAGCCACCCAGCATCTGAATCATAGAAGCATCGAATCATAGAGTTAGAAGAGACCACAAAGACTATCCAGTCCAACCCCCTGCCATGCAGGAACTCTCAATCAAAGCATCCCCGACAGATGGCCATCCAGCCTCTGTTTGAAAACTTCCAAAAAAGGAGACGCCACCAAAATCTCCGAGGGAGCAGCATCTTCCACTGTGGAACAGCTCTTTCCATCTTGAGGTTCTTCCTAATATTTAGGTGGAATCTCTTCCTGCAGCTTGCATCCATTGCTCCTTGTCCTATTCTCTGGAGCATCAGAAAACAAGCTTGCTCCATTCTCAGTAGGAGATCCCTTCAAATACTTAAACAGGGCTATGCTATCACCTCTTAACTGTCTCTTCTCCTAGCTAAACATACCCAGGTCTGCAGACTGCCAGAAATAGTGCAAATTGAGTCCACTTTTAGGGTTAGGGTTAGTGCTAGGGAATCATGGGAACTGTATTTTATTGTGGCACCAGAGCTCTCTGACAGAGAAGGCTCAATATCTCAGAAAAAAACAATTCCCATGATTCCCTAGAACTAACCCTAACCCTAAAAGTGGACTCAATTTGCACTATTTCTGGCAGTCTGCAAAGGCACTAAGGGCCTTTGCAGACTGCCAGAAATAGTGCACATTAAATTGAGGCACTGCCCTGGCTCAGTGCTAGGGAATCATGGGAATTGTATTTTTTTCTGGGACAAAAAGGATGTGGAGAAACTGGAGCATGTCCAAAGGAGGGCAACTAAAATGGTGAAGGGTCTGGAAACCAAGCCCTATGAGGAACGACTTAGGGAGCTGGGGATGTTTAGCCTGGAGAAGAGAAGGCTGAGAGGTGATATGATAGCCGTGTTTAAATATTTGAAGGGATGTCATATCGAGGAGGGAACAAGCTTGTTTTCTGATGCTCCAGAGGCTAGGACCCGAAACAATGGATGCAAGCTGCAAGAAAAGAGATTCCACCTCAACATTAGGAGGAACTTCCTGACAGTAAGGGCGGTTCGACAGTGGAACACACTCCTTCCTCGGAGAGTGGTGGAGTCTCCTTCCTTGGAGGTCTTTAAGCAGAGGCCGGATGGCCTCTGTTGGGGATGCTTTGATTGGGAGTTCCTGCATGGCAGGGGGTTGGACTGGATGGCCCTTGTGGTCTCTTCCAACTCTATGATACGGAAGGCTCCAGATGCCCCCAGATTGTAGACTTTTGGAGTTGTCCGGTGAAACGAAGGATGGGAAGGATGGTGAAGGATGTATGCGGTGCTTCTTTGCAGCATATAATTTATTTATTCCGTTCCCTTCGTGATTTCCGTGGAATGTTTTATTGTTTTATCATTGCTTCATTACTTGATTTTATTGTGCTCCCTGGGTTTTAATACTGCAGTAATGTAAACCACCTGAGGGTTTTGAGACTGAAAGGAGTGCAGAAATGCCTTATAAATAAATACATTTGACACGGAACAGGCTGCTGGAAGGTGCTGGTCATCATTAACTCAGAAAGCTTGAAAAATTCATGGAGGCATAGCAGAGAAAAATCGTGGAGGAGAATATGATACATGGCAGCTAATCAGGGAAGGTGTATAGAAATCCTATCTTTGGAGACGCCGTTTTGGGTTGAAATGCCCAGCATCTGGCCACTGTGGGAGACTCATTGCTGGACTATTTGAACCTTTGTTCTGAACCAACATTGTGTTTCTTTGGGTGCATTTGATGTTGTTGTGTGCCATCAAGTTATTTCCGACTTACAGTGACTCTAAAGTGACCCTATCATGGGGTTCTCTTGCCGTGATTTGCTTACAGGAGGTTTGCCGTTGCTTTTCCCCGAGGCTGAGAGAGCGTGACTTGCCCAAGGTCACCCACTGGGTTTCATGGCCAAGCTGGGATTCGAACCCTGCTCTCCAGAGTCCTAGTCCAACTCTCAAACCACTATGCCACGCTGGCTTGAGATAATGATATCTCATTATATATATGCAAAGGGGACTGGAATCCAAAACCCTTTTGGCTGCAAGCCTTTCGGATAAGGGAGACTTGACTTGCACAACAAGTTTTGAGAAGTTCCATCTCAGGTTATTTTTGCATTTTTCTACTCCCTCGTCTCCTTCAACACCTGTTTCTTTGGGCAGCAGGCATGCAAGTTCTGTCCAGAGCTTGGGAAGAGCCATGCTGGCTGGAGGATACTGGGAGCTGCAATCCAAACAACTACTGTTTCCAAGCCCAGGTTCTGTCTCTGTTCCTTGGCATCAGGGAATCACCTCTCTCTGCAGCTGCTCTTCTTGTATATAATATATATATATCGAAGCCAAGACTCCAGCCAGCTTTTACTGATGGAGAAAAATAGCTTCCAGGCAGACAGACACACTCAATGGAGGATGTTAAGAGGGGCAATGGATGGCACCCATTTTGCCGGTAGATGCCAACTTCTGTTTTGTCTGATGCTTCCTGGGCAGCCAACAGCAGGCTGGAGAATACAATATAAAGGGGAAAACGGTAGGAAAAAATGGCTGTAATTCTGTAGGTTATTTCCAGCCAAGAGGTGCGGGGGATTCAGACCCTAAGTATGGGGTGACCCCACTGCGCCCCCAAGACCTACCTTTGGGCAGAAATGGGCTTGGCATTCATCTGCTTCCCTTTAAAATGCTTTAAGAGATGGTGGGAGTGGGATGAATGAAGCTCAGTGGGAGGAAAAAGGAGAGGCCCCAGAATTTTTTTAAAAATTCACATTTCAAAATTTTAAATTTAATTTTTTTTAAAAAAAATTCTTTAAAAAACATCACATTTTAACCAACTCTTCCCTGTGCGTATGTGAATACATTGAGGTTGTGCATAAGCTATTGTAATTTGAAGGTATCATTTTAATTTTGCTAGTTGTCGGTGTCACCTAGACATAGGGATGCAGTGGCTGAAGTGGTTGAGACATTGATGGAACTGTTTTAACGTTGTTTGGTTTTAATCTTGTTCGCCGCTCCGATTGCCCGGCAGAGGGGTGGGATATAAATAAAATGTATTGTTATTATTATTATTATTATTGACTCCGTTGATTGCAAAATCGTCAGGTTGGCAGTTCGAGGCGCGGGTGCCGCAGGATGGGGTGAGCTCCTGTCACTAGTCCCAGCTTCTGCCAACCTAGCAATTCGAAAGCATGCAAATGCAAGGAGATAAATAGGTCCCACTTTGGTGGGAAGGTAAACAGCGTCCTGTGCAATCCTGCTGGCCATATGATCACAGAGTAGTCTCTGACAACGCTGGCTCTTTGGCTTAGGAACGGAGATGGGCACAGGCCCCTACAGTCGGACACGACTTGAAAACCTCGCCAACGGGGAATACCTTTACCTTTACCTTTACCTTACTATGGACGTTATCACATGGGGAGTTGCGGGGAGAAAGTGGAAATAAACCAGACGAGCGGAAGACTTTAATTTACGGGATTTGTCCCGTTCCGCCTCATCTGATAACTAAATTCGAATTTAAAAGGGGGTTAATTCGAACGAAAACCTGATCTTTTCATTTTCGGGATTTTTGAGGAAATGAAAAGATCAGTTTTTTGTTCGAATTAACCCCCTTTTAAATTCGAATTTAGTTATCAGACGAGGCGGAACAGGACAAATCCCGTAAATTAAAGTCTTCCGCTCGTCCGGTTTATTTCCACTTTCTCCCCGCGACTCCCCATGTGATAACGTCCTATGTCACAACTATTAGCATGGCATTTTGTGGTATATATAGGAATTAGGGTTGACGAGTAACTTTAGTGCAAAAAAGCATTATTAAGGATTCTGTACCATGTGAAATGGAAGGAGGTCAATGCAGGGGGGGGGGTTACACCATGCATTCCCATAGCGGGTGACACCAACCCTAGGGATGCCACTGTTTCCAGCTCGAGGATTTGTAGTAGTAGTATTAGTTGTTGTTGTTGTTGTGTGCCTTCATGTTGTTTCAGACTTATGGCAACCCTGAGGCAACCCTGTCATGGAGTTTACTTGGCAAGATTTGTGCAGAGGGGGTTTTCTATGGCCTTCCCTTGAGGCTGAGAGAGTGTGCAAATTTCCCAAGGTTAACCAGTTGGTTTCCATGGCTAAGGAAGGATTGGAACCCAAGTCTCATGGTGTCCAGCACTCAGACTATTATGCCATGCTAGAACAGGCCCAAGCTGCTGCCACACTGGAGAATTAATGCAGTTTTTCACTGCTTTAACTGCCATGGCTCCATGCTGTGGAATCCTGGGATTTGTAGTTGGTTGTGGCACCAGAGCCCTCTGAAAGAGAAGGCTAAATAGCTCACAGTATTACAAATCCTAGAATTTCATAGCATAGCGCCATGGCAGTTAAAGCAGTGTCAAACTGGATTATTTCTGCAGTGTGGATGCAGCCCCAGTGAATCAATAACTGAACGTTTACTTTAGAGGTAGATAAAATCAATAGGTCTATTCTAGAATTTGGGCCCAAGAGTGTGCTCTGTGTTACCATATACACTACTGTGCTAATTCCACGTCCCTCATTAAACTATAAATCCCAAGATATCCTATTCTTTGGACAATACAATGGGGGGTGGTGGACCCTATTTCATTAGACCTCTTTGTTGTTGGCCCTACTTCATTAGAGATGTTTGAACAAAGGTTGGATGGCCATCTCTTGGGAGTGCTGCAGTTGTGTGTTTTTGGATGTCAAGGAGGTTAGCCTAGATGACCTTTGGGATCCTTCCAACTTGGTGAGTCTATGGTGAAAGGAAGGACTTCTTTGCACAGTGGAATAGGCTGGCAGACCCTGCTTCATTAGATGTTTTTGTGGTGGATCCTGCATCATTAGAGATGTTTGAACAAAGGTCGGATGGCTCTTTCTTGGGAGTGCTGCAGTTGTGTATTCTTGTATGCTAAGGGGGTTAGGCTAGATGACCCTTGGGGTCCCTACCAACTCAAAAATTCCATGATTCTATGACAGCTACTGGGGATGGAGAAGAAGTATAGAACTCCATATGGAGAGCACTATGTGTCCCATGCTTTCATGTAGGACAAGGTGAGGAAGTGTGGCCCGTGGCCCATGTGTGAGGCCCACTTCTGTGACCCTCAACCCCCCCCTGTAGAAACATCTTGAGCCCCTTCCCCACTTTGGGGGGCTGATAATTTTTTTACCTGAAAATGATTCAAAATATACTAAAAGCACCCACAAACGTTGCAATTGAACTCCCCCACCTGCCTTCCAGACCCCTTCAACACCCTAGAAGCCATTTAAAAATGGCCAAAATCACCCCAAAGTGTAGAAGAATGCTGGTTGGAAAACCACAGAGGGGGGGGGGAATCCCTGCTATTACCCTCCTTGATGTGAAACCTTGCCTTTCCCATCTTCTTTTGTGCATGTATTTTGCCCATTTCCCCGATTTACCGAACTTTCCCCCTTTGACCAAGCATGGTTTTTGCATTTTTCCGACATGCATTTTAGCAATTGCCTGGTTTAAACTCTGCACATTGTTGCCCATGATTTCTTGGGAGCATGCTATGAACCTGGCAAAGGTGCAAGAGCGCAAGGCTGTGTGTGCATTTCCAAATAACGAGTCTCAGGAGGTATGAGAAAGCTATTTTTGCAAGACTGTCGGGTCCATGGAAATTTCTTTCTATCCTTATCATTGACAGCACCTTCCCTTTCCAGTCCCAAGGGACCTAGGTAGAACCCCAGAATCACAGAGTCAGATAGGACCCCAAGAGCCATATAGTCCAGCCTCCTTGCCATGCGGTGTGTAGATCTGCCCCGCTTTTTCACGGGTCTTCAAAGCCATCCCTGTGTCGTGGCTCTTGGGAATATGCTGCCAACAAAAAGGAGAAAAAGAAGTTTCCATGGATCCAACAGTTTTGACAAAGAGAGCATTTCCATACCTCCCGAGACTCGTTATGAAAAAATGAGCTCCCTCAGGCTGCATCTAGTTGGAAGGATCCCAAAGGTCATCTAGTCTAACCCCCTTGATATACAAGAATATACATATACAGCACTCCCACAAGATGGCCATCCAACCTCTGCATCTATATTGTAAAATTAATGCAGTTTGATGCCACTTTGACTGCCGTGGCTCAAGGCTATGGAATTCTGGGGTTTGTAGTTTTGTGATATCTGTAGCCTTCTCTGTGAGAGAGAGCTCTGGTGCCCCCCCCACAAACTACAAATCCCAAGATTTATTTATTTATTTTATTTTTATGCCGCCTTTCTCACAATATAAAAACACTCAAAAACAGTTTTTTTTAAAGACAACTCAAATAACCTAATTAAAACACTACAAAGTTAAAATTTTAAATATAGAATAGTTAAAAAACATAATCTAAAACACTCACCCCCACCCCCCAAATAAGATGGAGCCATGACTGTTAAAGTGGAGTCGATCCACATTAATTCTGCAATGTGGCAGCAGCCTCAGACTGCCAGGCTCAGCTTTTTTAAAACCCATCTTCCCTTTTGATTCCTTCTCTGGGCTCAGCAATGGCCTGAGCCCTATTGTTAGTCAAGACTAGAGTAGAACCATTGACTCAATGGGATTTACTCATGTGTTGCCTTACCATTCTGCAGTTGATTCAGCAAGCCTACTTTAGCTGAGATTAACCAATAGGATTCCAGAAGGTGAGTCTACTTTTAAAGGATCCCAATTTGGAAGAAAGGAGGGAGATTAATAAATAAAAATATGAAATCAATACAAGGAGCTCTCCAAGATTTTGAACTTAAGGGGAGGGGGAGAGGAGGACAGGATCCAGAACCTTGGACAATTCCTTAAAGAAAGAGTAACATGTGAATGGGATGAATCCGTATTTGGTGTTAGTCCAAACTGCAAAACAGTGAAACAAGAGCTATGCAAGATGCCTATTTGGGGGTTAGAGTTCAGCACCATGGACAATCCCCTGAAGCTATACTAAAACCTGGAATAGATGCTCTAGCGCAGGGGTAGGCAACCTAAGGCCCGGGGGCCAGATGCGGCCCCCCAAGGCCTTTGGATTGGCCCCAGGCTGGTCCTGCCGCCGCCGCCGCCGCCCGCCATGATGATCTTGATTGTTGCTGTTATTATTTTGCCATGGCTTTTCTGGGGCTGAGAGAGTGTGCATGCATATTTTTAAAATATTTTTTAAATTTATTTATTGATTTATTTATTTATTTATTTTGGGTGCTTCGGCCCCCCAATTGTCTAAGGGACAGCAACCTGGCCCCCAGCTCAAAAAGGTTGCCTACCCCTGCTCTAGCACCCATCAGCTACCAAAGTGGAGGGGTTCGGTGGCCTGCTTGTGCTCTCTTCCACCACTTGGCCTTTCATAGAATCATAGATTCATTGAGTTGGAATAGACCCCAAAGGCCATCCAGTCCAACCCCCTTCTGCCATGCAGGAATTCATTTATATACCGCTTCATATCGCACTATGGGATGTCTAAGCGGTTTACAACTGTGAGCTGATTGCCCCCCAACAATCTGGGTACTCATTTTAGTGACCTCAGGATGCAGGCCTGAGTCGAGCCTCAGCCCTGGCTGGTATTGAACTCGCAACCTTGTGGTCTATGAGTGAGTGGCTGCAGGACAGGCATTGAACCACTGCGCCACCAGTCAAAGCATCCCCTGTGACAGATGGCCATCCAGCCTCTGCTTGAAGACCTCCAAAGGAGACTTCACCACTCTCTGAAGAGCTGTTCCTCTGTCGAACAGCCCTTACTGTCAGGATGTTCCTTCTAATGTTGAGGTGGAATCTCTTTTCCTGAAATTTCCTCCATGTCCAAATCTCTGGAGCAGCAGAAAGCAAGCTTGCTCCCTCCTCAATATGACATCCCTTCAAATACTTAAACAGGGCTATCATATCAACTCTTAACCTTCTCTTCTCCCTAACCCTAACCCTAACCCTAACATACCCAGCCCCCTAAGCCTGTCCTGATAGGACTTGGTGGTTTCCAGACCCTTTACCATTTTAGTTGCCTTCCTCTGGATACACTCCAGTTTTTCAACATTCTTTTTGAATTGTGGTGCCCAGAACTGGACACAAAGAATCCTAGAGTTGGAAGAGACCCCAAAAGGCCATCCAGTCCAACCCCCTTCTGCCATGCAGGAAGACACGGTCCAAGCATTCCTAAGAGATGGCCATCCAAGGCTCTATAAAAAAGAACTCCAAAGATCAAGACTCCACTACACTCTTCCACTGTCATAGAATCCTAGGATCCTGGAGTTGGAGGAGACCTCAAGGGCCATCCAATCCAACCATGCAGGAAGATACCATCCAAGCAGTCCTAACAGATAGTCATCCAGCCTCTATTTAAAAACAGCATCCAAAGAAGGAGACCACCATACTCTGAAGGACCATCTTCCACTGTTGAACAGCTCTTACAATCAGGAAGTTCTTCCTAGCATTGACGTGGAATCTCTTTTTCTATGGTTTGCACCCATTGAGGCTCCATTGTGTCCTATTCTCTGGAGCAGCAGAAAACAAGCTTGCTCCCTCCTCAATATGACATCCCTTCAAATACTTAAACATGGCTATCATGTCCCCCATTAACCACCTCTTCTCCAGGCTAAACAGACCCAGTTCTCTAAGTCGTTCCTCATAGGGCTTCATGGTTTCCAAACTCTTCACCATTTGGGACTATGCTTTTGACTCACTAACCAGCTAAACTCTCTGCACAGTTCCTCCAGAGCCTCCATTTTGTGTGGTACTAGATTTCCTCTTGCACCTTTGTGGGTCTTTCATCTTTCAGCTGCAGTCACTGATGCTGAACTGTTGGTGAGGATTCTTTTCCTGGACCTTTTGCCATGAGAAGTTGGAAGGAAAGAAGGGAGGGAGGGAGGGGGGAGGAAGGAAGGAAGGAAAGAAGGAAGGAAGGAAGGAAGGAAGGAAAGAAGGGAGGGAGGGGGGAGGAAGGAAGGAAGGAAAGAAAGAAGGAAGGAAGGAAAGAAGGGAGGGAGGGAGGGAGGGGGGAGGGAGGAAGGAAGGAAGGAAGGAAGGAAGGAAGGAAGGAAGGAAGGAAGGAAGGAAGGAAAAGAGAGAGAGAAGGAAGGAAGGAAGGGAGTAAAAGAGGGAGGAAGGGAGTAAAAGAGAGAGAGAGAAGGAAGGAAGGAAGGAAGGAAGGAAAGAAAGAAAGAAAGAAAGAAAGAAAGAAAGAGAAAGAAAAGAGAGAGAGAAGGAAGGAAGGAAGGAAAGAAGGAAAGAAGGGAGGGAGGAAGGAGGAAGGAAAGAAGGAAGGAAGGAAGGAAGGAAGGAAGGAAGGAAAGAAGGGAGGATACAGTCTGAATCCTATTGTTAAATTCAACTAGAGTAAACCTATTAAAACAATAGGACTATATATATATATATTGACTCAATAAGCAATTGATTCAGTGGATTCACGTTAGTTAATAGCAGTAAACAGGCTGAGTCTTCCTTATCCAGAATTACAAAATCCAAAATATTCTTTTTTATTGTTTTATTAATTTAAAACCCAACATTACAAACATAAATATTACCATTCACAAAACAAGACTATCAACACAAACATACAACACCCATTTAACAACTACGTCATTACATAAATACAAAGACATCCACGCATAAATACAGCATCAACATCAACAAAAGTACTTCCTGAACTTCATACTGACTTTATTTTTTAGCTTAAGGTTAATTCCTTTTATACTTTTTAACTCATCACGTCTTACTGCCTTGCCTATATTCTTTTCTTCTTGCCTCTAATGATAATACTATACATTGCCTTAACTAATCTATAACTTGCTTATAAACTTTGTTCTTAACATTATTTCTCTAATTTTCTGATCTTATCTTTTCTATTAGTACAAAAATTGCTCTATCCTAAACAAGATTGTTATTACAAACTTAATTTAATTTTCTTTTCTAAAATCCAAAATATTCTAAACACCAGATTTTTTTCATGGGTGACTAAGTGCCACCTTTGCTTTCTGATGGTTCAGTCTATAGAAACTGTGTTTCATGCACAAAATTATTATTATTATTATTATTATTATTATTATTATTATTATTTCTTACCTGCCTGTCCTTATGGATTGAGGCGGGGAACAACAATAATTAACAGAAAAACAACATCAACTTAAATAATAATAATAATAATAATAATAATAATACAATTTATTTGTACCCCACCCCTTTGCTTAGCAATCGGGGCAGCTTCCAACATAAAAATACAATACCATAAAATCAACCCTGCACCAATTTAGGAGGACTGATAAGACATACACATATTAAAACAATCCACATTTAAAATTCATCACTTAAAATTCTCAATTTAAATATTGCATAATATTGCACAGAATTACACATTGCATAAAATTACCTTCAGGCTGTGTGTATAAGATGTATATAAAACATAAATGAAGCGTAAATGAATTTTGTGCTTAGACTTGGGTCCCATCCCCAAGATATCTTATTATGTACCTATAGGCAAATAAAGGTATTCCACAATCCAAAAATAAGTAAATAAATATTCCATTATCCAAAACCCTTCTGCTCCAAAGCATTTTGGATAAGAGGGACTCAACCTGTAGTAGGATTCTGACTTGTATGTATTAGAAAATTATCTTCTTCGCTATGCTGTTTCCATTAATACTGACTGAAACTGTCCTTTTGAGAAATGTTCACTTCGTGCGTAAGATATCCAGAAGGATCAAATAAAGGCATCTTTATTCGAAACAGAACTCATCATCAAAAGTTTGACACGAGGAACAGAACACAGAGAAGGAAATGGAAAAGCAGGGATGAAACGAAGGCGCCCTGTGATGGAACAACAGATTGGGTGGAATTGCAAATGAGCAAATACATGTGTGAATAATGGCAAGGGTGCCGGTTGTGCGCAAACAATGTGCTGATGATAAGAGCTTCTGGAGGCCATCCTTCTCTTCACCCAAAAGGAAAAGACAGGTCTCCGGAAGTTCATAAGCAGGGAAGGATCTGCCATTTGCCTCCAACATTGAATGGGAAAGTGAATGGGACAGTTGTCCTCTGGGTTTGTAGATCTCTCTACAAAATGTTCCTTTTCAACACCATTTCATAGAATCCTAGAGTTGGAAGAGACCCCCAAAGGCCATCTAGTCTAGCCTCCTTCTGCCATGCAGGAAGATGCCATCCAAGCCCTCCCTGGGACAGATGGCCATCCAGACACTGTTTAAAGACCTCCAGAGAAGGAGGCTCCACCAAAATCTCAAAAGGAGTGTGTTCCATTGTCAAACAGCTCTGACCAGGGGTAGGCAACCTTTCCCCTTTAAGGGCCGAGGGACTTCAGCTCCCAGAAGCCTCAGCCATGTTGGCCAATAGTCCCATGTTGGCCAATAGCTCCTGGGATTCTGGGAGCTGAAGTCCCTCGGCCCTTAAAGGGGAAAGGTTGCCTACCCCTGGCTCTGACGGTCAGGACGTTCCTCCAAATGTTGAGGTGGAATCTCTTTTCCCGTAGCTTGCATCCACTGCTCCGTGTCTGGTTCTTTTTTGGATTTGTGATGCTGACTGGGCCAGCCTTCCACCATCTGGGGCATATCCAGAGGAGGAGGGAAACCAAAATGGTGGAAGGTCTGGGAACACCAAATCCTCTGAGGAGTGTCTTAGAGCAGGGGTAGGCAACCTTTCCCCTTTAAGGGCCGAGGGACTTCAGCTCCCAGAATCCCAGGAGCTATTGGTCAACATGGGACTATTGGCCAACATGGCTGAGGCTTCTGGGAGCTGAAGTCCCTCGGCCCTTAAAGGGGAAAGGTTGCCTACCCCTGGAACTGAGTATGTTTCATAGAATCATAGAATCAAAGAGTTGGAAGAGACCCCAAGGGCCATCCAGTCCAACCCCATTCTGCCATGCAGGAACTCAAAATCAAAACATCCCCGACAGATGGCCATCCAGCCTCTGTTTAAAGACCTCCAAAGAAGGAGACTCCACCAAAATCTCCATTGAGGGAGTGTGTTCCACTGTCGAACAGCTCTTACCATCAGGAAGTCTTCCTAATATTTTGGTGGAATCTCTTTTCCTGTAGTTTGCATCCATTGCTCCATTGTGTCCTATTCTCTGGGGCAGCAGAAAACAAGCTTGCTCCCTCCTCAATATGACATCCCTTCAAATATTTAAACACAGCTATCATATCACCTCTCAGCCTTCTCTTCTCCAGGCTAAACATCCCCAGCTCCCTAAATCTCTCTTCATAGGGATTCATGGTTTCCAGACCCTTCACCATTTTAGTTGCCCTCCTTTGGACACGCTCCAGTTTCTCCACATCCTTTTTGAATTGTGGGGCCCAGAACTGGACACAGTATTCCAGGTGAGGCCGGACCAAAGCAGAATAGAGTGGCACTATTACTTCTCTTGATCTAGATACTATACTTCTATTGATGCAGCCTAAAATTGCATCATTTAGCCTGGAGGAGAGAAGGTTAAAGGGAGACATGATTTGTTGTTGTGGTTGTTGTTGTTGTGTACCTCCAAGTCATTTCCAACTGATGGTGATCCTAAGGCAAGCCAAAGATAGGATTTCCTTGACAAGTTTCTACAGAGGGGGCTTGCCATAGCCATCCTCTGAGGCTGAGAGTGTGTGACTTGCCCAGTGGATTCCATGGCAGGAAGAGCCAATATAAATGGATAAGCATCTTAGGCTGTTGTTATTTGCCTTCAATATTTGCCTTGTTTGTGACTTATGGCAACTGTTAAGGCAAGCCCATGATAGGATTTTCTTGGCAAGTTTCTTCGGAGGGAGTTTGCCATAGCCATCCTCTGAGGCTGAGAGTGTGTGACTTGCCAAAGGTCACCCAGTGGGTTTCTGTGGCCAAGCAGGGATTCAAACCCTGCTCTCCAGAGTCATAGTAGCCATCTTTAGATATTTGAAGGGATGTCATATTGAGATTTTTGAGGGGCAAGATTAATTCAGAGGAGTTTAGCATTGCCTATAAGGCTGAAAGAAGGTGGTTTGCCTAAGACAGTCATTCCCAAACTTTGGTCCTCAAGGGATTTTGGACTTCAACTCCCAGAAACCCCAGCCGCCTTGGCCAACAGTCAGGAATTCTGGGAGCTGAGGTTCAAAACACCTGGAGGACCAAAATTTGGGAATCACTGGCTTGGATAAATTTGAACCCTGGTCTCCCTGGGTCCTATGCCAACACTCGCTCCACTACACCTGAATATTAGAAAGAACCTCTTAACAGGGAGAGTGCTTTGGCAAGGGAGCCAATTCCCTAAAGAGTTGATGGAGTCTCCTTCTTTGGATGGCTTCAAAAAGAGTCTGGAAAGGTGTGGAGGTCCTAGATGGAGATCCTGCATTGAGTGAGGTTGGACTCAATGACCTCTGGGGGACCCTTCCAACTCTAGGATTCTATGATTCTTCACCACGGTGGGTCTAAAAATAGGGTTTTCTTGGCCAGATTTCTTTGGAACAGGTTTGCTAACATTGCCTTCCCCGAGGCTGAGAGGATGTGGCTTGCCTAGGTGGGTTTCCATGACCGAGAATGAATTCAAACCCTGCTCTCCTGGAGCTCCTGTTGTTGTTGATCTCCTCCTCGTCACCGCCATTATCATCATCGTCATCGTCCTTATTTATCTTTTGTCTTTATCCCAATAATGGCACTTAAAGTAGCTAATGGCATATTTAAAAACAATACAGATTAATAACTGCACAAAAACATCAGTGCGCAAACCATTATGCCATCCCGGCTCGGAAAAGTGGGAATATAAATAGATGAATTGACCTTCCTCCTCCTCCTCCTCCTCCTCCTCTGCAATGAATGGGGTGCTTTGAGGCGAAAGGCTGCCCTGGCACTTGATGTTGCCTATCGGTGTTTCTCAGCCATCACAACCTATCCCTGTAATTGATGGGCACCTCGGCTCCCAGCGATGGTTTTCATCTGATCCAGCCGCACTCCTGCGGTGACATTTTTGGAGGGCACAACAGCACAGCATCCATCACAGCCGAGGAACAAACAAACAAACAACCGTGCCAGGTAAAGGGAAAAAGCCGGGGCACAAGTGGAGATGGCAACCAAGTGCCACTTTCCAGCTGCCAGAGGAGGAATTGCACATGCACACAAACCCATGCCCTCTGCTTTGTGCTTGGAATACGTTTCCCTTCTATATATTCACTCCCTCACTCTGTCTTTTCTCCTTAATGCCTCTTTTGCTTTTCCTTATTATCTGGATTTTCTGAGAACGCAATCACTATGTGCCCATCGGCAGGTCATGTGGAAGACAACCCTGATTTGCTGGTCTCTGAGAGGTGTCTCCCTTTTGCTTCCTGCTTTGAATCATAGAAGCATAGAATCACAGACTTCAAAGGGTTCCCCAGGGGCCATCCAGTCCAACCCCCTTCTGCCATACAGGAACTCACAACCAAGGCATCCCCAGTGACCGATGGCCATCCAGCCTCTGATTAAAGACCTCCAAAGTAGGAGACTCCACCACTCTCCAAAGCAGCTCTTCAGAGCTCTTACAGTCGGGACGCCCTTTCTAAGGTTTAGAATAATAGAATCATAGAGTTGGAAGATGCCTCCAAGGGCCATCCAGTTCAACTCCCTTCTGCCATGCAGGAAGACACAGTCAAAGCCCTCCCTCTAACAGATGGCCATCCAGCCTCTATTTAAAAACCTCCAAAGAAGGAGACTCCATCAAAATCTCCAAGGGAGTGTGCTCCACTGTCGAACAGATCTTACTCTCAGGATGTTCTTCTTCATGTTTAGGTGGAATCTCTTTTCCTGGAGCTTGAATCCATTGCCCTGTGTTCTTAGTAGCAGCAGAAAACAAACTTGTGCCACCCTCGATGTGACACTCCTTCAAATATTTAAACCTGGCCTTAACCTTCTCTTCTCCAGGCTAAACACTCCTCATGTGACATGGCTTCCATATATCTATAAAGTAGTAGAATCCTAGGGTTGGAAGAGACCCCAAGGCCATCCAGTCCAACCCCATTCTGCCATGCAGGAACTCACAATCAAAGCACCCCTGACGGATGGCCACCCAGCCTCTGTTTCAAAACCTCCAAAGAAGGAGACTCTGCCACTGTTTGAGGCAGCATCTTCCACAGTCAAACAGCTCTTACCATCAAGACGTTCCTCCTTAAGTTTAGCCAGAATCTCTTTTCCTGGAGCGTGCATCCATTACACTGTGTCCTAGCCTCCAGAGCAACAGAAAACAAGCTTGCTCCCTCCTCAATATGGCATCCCTTCAAATACTTAAAGAGGGCTATCATATCACCTCTTAACCGTCTCTTCTCCAGGCTAAACATCCCCAGCGCCTTAAGCCTTTCTTGAACAGGGTTGGACCGGGTGGCCCTTCTGACTCCTTCCATCTCTAGGATTCTGAGTTGCAGCCATTTTAAAAAATACTTTTGCATCATAAGATTATTAGCTAGGGCTTTGCACTCCCACCAAAGCTCTCATTGGGGATCTTGTCCTCTGTGGCCGCCCCACATTTTCCCAGTGATGCTTTCATAAATAAAATGAGAGCACACCCTCATATTGCAATGATCCCCCATTGAGTTATTACAGAGGAAAAAACAAATGTCAGAAAACTCTCGTGCCCCACCAGACTACAAATCCCAGGATTTCATAGGATGGAGCCATGGCAGTTAAAGGGGTATCAAACTGGATTAATTCTGCAGTCAATGATGATGATGATGTGGATGATGATAATGATCTTCATTTATACCCTGCCTCCTCCCCACCTTTGACTCAAGGCACCTTAGAAATTAATACATACATTTCATAATGATTTTTTCGGGAACGTTTGTTTTAAAAGGACTCCAGTTAAAACAGGGATGGGTAGCAAACTTGGAGAAAGAGAAGAGCAGCAAGAATAGGGGCTTGAGAAGTTACTTTTTTAGACTAGAGTCTCCAGAATCAGATTAGGCAGTAGGACCAACAGGACCCTTACTTGGCTTGGAGACTCTGTGGATTGCAATGGGACCAAAGGAACTTTCCCTGGTTCTGGTGGCTGTTGACGTTTCCATGGAGGTGGAACTTGGACCCGAGTTCTGTTGGTGCCCCAGAAGCTGGGAAAGATGGAGGGTGCATCCAAAGGACAGGCACCAACCTTACCAAATGAGGTTTGTCGTTGTTGTTGTTGTTGTTGTGTGCCTTCAAGTCATTTCCAACTTATGGAGACCATAAGGCGACCCCATCCTGGGGTTTTCTTGGCAAGATTGATCATAGAATCATAGAATCATAGAATTATAGAGTTGGAAGAGACCACAAGGGCCATCCAGTCCAACCCCCTGCCATGCAGGAACTCCCAATCAAAGCATCCCCTGTGACAGATGGCCATCCAGCCTCTGTTTTAAAGACCTCCAAGGAAGGAGACTCCACCAAAATCTCCAAGGGAATGTGTTCCATTGTTGGACAGCCCTCATTGTCAGGATGTTCCTCCTAATGTTGAGGTGGAATCTTTTTTCCTGGAGCTTACATCCATTTTTCCAGATCCTAGTCTCTGGAGCAGCAGAAAACAAGTTTCCTCCCTCCTCAATATGACATCCCTTCAAATATTTAAACAAGGCTATCATTTGGTTCAGAAGGGGTTTGCCACTGCCTTCCTCACTGAGGCTGAGAGGATGTGACTTGCTCAAGATCACCCAGTGGGTTTCCATGGCCAAGCTGGGATTCGAACCCTGGTCTCCAGAGTTGTAATCCAAGTTTCAAACCACTGCACCATGCTGGATCTCGCAAGTGAGGTAGCCCAACTGAATTGGGGACAAACATGGTGCTTCTCCAAGAAAGGCAACCTCTTCTGGTTGGAGGGAAGGAGGGAGGACCAAGCAGAAGGCTCTTTGTTCCCGCTTTTCTTATTATTAGTTGGCGTGCTTTCAACTCCTTATTTTCCTCCCCTTGTCATGTGTTTTCCTTCTCCTCTTTGCTCTGTTGGCTGCCAACCCTTTCAAAGGGAATCATAGAATCATAAGAGTTGGAAGGGACCACAAAGGCCATCCAGCCCAACCCCCTTCTTCTGCCATGCAGGAACTCCCAATCAAAGTATCCCTGACAGATGGCCATCCAGCCTCTGTTTAAGGACCTCCAAAGAAGGAGACTCCACCACAATCTCCATTGAGGGAGTGTGTTCCAAAACCAAAATGGGATGTCAGACTGGAGAAACAGAGTATCTGTTATTGGTATTTACTAACACAAAACAACAACAACACGGGAGGATCTCAAAAAGAAAACTAGACCTAATAAACTTGGAGGAAATCCCAAAAGGTACCAAATGTATACTATTTTTAAAAATGAACAGAAAAGTAACTAAAAAACATATAGAGGATAACTACTAATTATGTAATGAACTAAAATGACACAACCCAAAAATATCAAGAAAGTTACTAACAAATTATATACAGTGAGCCCTAGGTATCTTTTGGACTGCCCCCCCCCCTGCTCCATGGACACCAAAATCCATGGATGCTCAAGTCCCATTAAATACAGTGGCAGAGTAAAATGGCATCCCTTATGTAAAATGGCAAAAAAGCTTTGCTTTTTGGAATTTATACTTTTTTGGGAATATTTTCAAGCCATGGATGCTTGAAATCTGTGGATAAAGAATCTATGGATACAGAGTATGATGATGATGATGATAATAATAATAATAATAATAATAATAATAATAATTTTTATTTATATACCACCCGGTGGTGGACCAATCTAGGCGGTGTACAACATTAAAATACATACAATTTAAAACAGTATAATGCCCTCCCCCCCCCTTAAAAATATATTAAACCATCTCTCAATTAAAACTAAATAACAAGTTTAAAAACCAACAACAAAGCAATACAAACCAGTAAAATCCCCACAACTTCAGAGAGCCAACGGTGATCATATTCAGAAATTAGCAAAGAGTGTTTTGCAAAGCTGACTTTACTGAAAAAACAGTACGTGCTAAATTGCTAAAGTGCTAAGTAGATTGGAAAAAAGATTCATATCTCAATACAAGAAATCTTGAAACTTAATTTTGAATTATGCCCAGAGTTATATTTATTGAACATGACAAGTAAGCGAGATAAGGCATTAGAGAAAAAATATTGGAGAAATATTGTGGTTGCTCTATATGATCACTGCAGCAAGATTACTAGTAGCTCAAAAATGGAAAAAAGAGGAAAGACCTACTATGGACGATTGGCTGATGAAAATAATGGAAATGAAAGAAATGGCTAGATTAACATCATTAGTTAATCATAAAGATACCAATAGAGTCGATAAAGAATGGGTCCCGTTTGAGGAATATATAAAAGCAAGATGGTGTTAAAATAGCAAAGTAACAATGTATTTAAAAACAAATAATCTTTGTTTTATAAAATGTTGGTGATATAAATATATTAAAGAATGACTTAATTACCTTGGTAGACAACGATTAATATGATGAGATTAGTGGATGGACAACAAGAGCTTGGAAAGCATGTAGAATGGGTAAAAGATGCGTTAAGTTTGGACGCATAGAATATAAGTACTCACTGTCAAAGAACTATGGAAGGAGTAGTTGTATATAGTCTTTTTCTTCTTTTTTTGTATAGAACTTGATGTAATTTTATGGAAATGTACTTGTATAAATTTTTTTTGGTTTTTTTTTTAAATAAAATTTATTTAGAAAAAAAAAATTAAAGTGCTAAGTAGAAGTCCATGAAAAGAATGATCTCTGTCACACCAATTTCAAGTCTTGTATTCTGGAGTAAACACTACTTCACTTTCTCAGGTGTCAAGTTGTAGGTAGCAGGATAATAATAAATGTTGCTGGCATTTGCCATCTGGTTGGCTTTGACGTACGGTGACCCCGTGATGGAGAGACCTTGGCTGCATCTCCCCTGCAGAAATCATGAAGTTTGACACTCCTTTCACAGCCATGGCTAATCTGAATTTGCAAGACCTCAGCTGATGGGGAGCTTTTGGAAGTCTGCATCTGCACTGCAGAGTTAATAAACTGCATTAAATCTGCAGTGCAGATACGTACACTCTTTAACTGCTATGGCTCCGTCCTGTGGAATTCTGGGATTTGTAGTTTGTTGAGGCACCAGAGCTCTCTGACAGGGAAAGCTAAATATCTTGCAAAACTACAACCCCCAGAATTCCATAGCATTGAGCCATAGCAGTCAAAGGGGTGTCTGTATCAGCACTGCAGATGTGGTCTGCATCTGCACTGCAGATTTAATGCAGTTTATTAAATCTGCAGTGCAGATGCAGACTTCCAAAAGCCCTCCATCATTATTAACTGTCCAGTTGAGGTCTTGTAAATTCAGATTAGCCATGGCTTGCTTGACAGAGTCTTTGTTTTTTCCTACTGCCTTTCACTTTTCCTAGCATTATCAGCTTGTCCTGTGAGTTGTGTTGCCTTCTGGTGTGTCCAAAGTAGGATAGCCACAGGTGAGTCCTTTTGGCTTCTAAGAAGAGTTCAGGCTTGATTTGCTGTCGGACTCCTTCATTTGTATTATTATTATTATTATTATTATTATTATTATTATTATTATTATTTCTTACCCACCTCTCCCCATGGATCGAGGCAAGGGGTGGGTGTGGGATTTAGGAATGTTTTAACTGTTCTTTGTTTTAACAATGTTGTACGCCGCCCCGATTGCCACGCAGAGGGGTGGGTTATAAATAAAAAATTATTATTATTATTATTATTATTATTATTATTATTATTACAACAATTAATAAGCAAACAACATCACACATGTTAAAACACATAGCAATTGAAAAGGACAAATAAGATATGCTCATATTAAAACAATCCACATCTAAAATTGATCATTCAAAATTCATCTGGATTAGCAGTGTCTGGTTATCCCTAGAACTCTCCATCTCTGTCCCATTTCAGATGAGTTGATTCTCTTCCTATCTGCTTTCTCAGGGCTTGTCTGCATGGGCTAAAAGTTTACACGTAAAGATAAAGTTTGAATTAACTCCAGAAATATACGTATTAAATATGACGAGAAAATTGGATCCAATGATTGAGAAAAATTTTTGGAGAGTTATTCTATATATGATCACAGCGGTGAGAATTTTAATTGCTCAAAAATGGAAACAGCAAGATACACCAATGATAGAAGAATGGCTTTTAAAATTAATAGAAATGAAAGAAATGGATAAATTAACGAAACTTTTAAACAACAAAAATTTACATTTGGTGAATGAGGAATGGGCTCCAAATAGAGGAATATATAAAAGAAAGGTGGAATATATGAGCCAGGAGAAAGAGATAAAAGTGATTGGTATTGTTTTATTAGCAAGATTGTTACATATGTGTAATTTGAGGTGGATAGATTAACCATATAAATTTATAAAGTGTACTCACTATGTTCGAACTAAAGGAAGTGATGTAAAATTCTAAATAGGATTAACATTATATGACTAAGGTAGTTTTTTTATTTAAGATCTTTTTTTTTAAAGAATGTATAAAAAATCATTTTTAATTAAAATAAAATGGAAAAAAAATAAAAGTTTACACGTTGTATGCTATTTTTATGCTGTAAACCGCCCGGATTAGACTACCAATGGGCGGTATAAAAATAAAATTTAATATTATTATTATTATTATCATTATTATTATTATTATTGCCGTTGTCCTATTTGGATGACACATGGCTCAAATCCCATTCTGGTGCAAGCAGTCCAGACGATGTCTGGCACATTCAGCCCCAGAAGTGGGTTATAACAACCTTAAAATGAAGTATAATAACTTACCGCTTACCACCTGCTGCTTAATTAATTTTAACTATTTTCCCATATGGGTGCCTGTTTTGGGATGCATTTGTTTCCATTCATGGAATGGACTTTGTACTCCGAGTGCCTTTAAGTTATCTCCAAATAATGGCAACCCTAAGGCATCCCTATCATGGGGCTTTCTTGGCCAGATTTATTCAGAGGAGGTTTGCTCTTGCCTTCCCCTGAGGCTGAGAGAGTGTGGCGTGCCCAAAATCACCCAGTGAGTTTCCATGGCCAAACTGGGAATCGAACCCTGGTCTCCAGAGTTGTAGTCCAACACTCAAAACACTGTGCCACACTGTCTCTAGCAAGATGGAAGCGTATGGAATCCAACCACAGATTTCATCTATTTCCATGTTTGTTCTGAAAAGTATGAATGAAGTAAACCCATTCAGAGAAAGTGAGGACTGTGAATTTCTGTGAACTGCAGCATCTTCTCAGCTAAATAGTGACTCCTAGTGCAAGACACTCCGCAGCAACTGAGAGTGACAGAGAAGGCAGCAGGAAAAAGAAGTGAGAGGAAAAGTCAATGTGAATAATAGAAGCAAAGCTGTAAGTCTGGAGTTCGAGGTTGCCAAAGAATAGGGAATGCACTGGCCTTACTTTGTCACTATGAGAGAGAGAAAGCCAATGCGATTCTAGGCTGCATCAATAGAAGTGTAGATCCAGGGAAGTCATAGTGCCACTCTGTTCTGCTTTGGTCCGGCCTCACCTGGAATAATCCTGAGTCCAGTCCTGGGCACCACAATTCAAAAAGGATGTGGAGAAACTGGAGCGTGTCCGGAGGATGGCAATTAAAATGGTGAAGGGTCTGGAAACCATGAATCCCTATGAGGAACGACATAGGGAGCTGGGGATGTTTAGCCTGGAGAAGAGAAGGTTAAGAGGGGATATGATAGCCATGTTTAAATATTTGAGGGGATGTCACATTGAGGATGGAGCAAGCTTGTTTTCTGCTGCTACAGAGAATAGGACACAATGGAGCAATGGATGGAAGGTGGATGGAACAATGGATGAATGGATGGAAAAGAGATTCCAGCTCAACATTAGGAGGAACTTCCTGACAGTAAGAGGTTGTTTGACAGTGGAACAGATTCCCTCAGAGATTTTGGTGGCTAAAAAGGCCAATGTGATTCTAGGCTGCATTCAAAGAAGTCTAGTGTCTAGATCAAGGGAAGTAATAGTGCCACTCTATTCTGCTTTGGTCAGACCTCACCTGGAATAATCCTGTGTCCAGTTCTGGGCACCACAATTCAAAAAGGAGGTTGAGAAACTGGAACTGCGTCCAGAGGAGGGCGACTAAAATGTTGAAGGGTCTGGAAACCATAAAGCCCTATGAGTAGCAACTTAGGGAACTGGGGATGTTTAGCCTGGAGAAGAGATGGATAAGAGGTGATATGATAAGTATTTGAAAGGGTGTCATATGGAGGATGGAGCAAGCTTGTTTTCTGCTGCTCCAGAGAATAGGACAAAATGGAGCAATGGATGCAAGCTACAGGAAAAGAGATTCCACCTAAATATTAGGAAGAACTTGCTGACAGTAAGAGCTGTTCGACCTCGGAGAGTGGTGGAGTCTCCTTCTTTGGAGGTCTTTAACCAGGGGCTGGATGGCCATTTGTTACAGGGAGTGCTTGAACTGTGTCTTCCTGCATGGCAGAAATGCGTTGGACTGGATGGCCCTTGGAGTCTCTTCCAAATTGATGATTCTAGGAGGGTGACCAAAATGGTCAAAGGTCTCGAAATCGTGCCCTATGAGGAGTGGATTAGGGAGCTGGGAATGTTTAACCTGGGGAAGAGAAGGTTTAGGGGTGATATGATAACCCTGTTTAAATATTTGAGGGGGTGTCATGTTGGGGATGGCGCAAGCTTGTCTTCTGCTGCTCCAGAGAAGAGGACCCAAGACAATGGATGCAAGCTCCAGGAAAAGAGATTCCAGCTCAACATTTGGAGGAACTTCTTGACAGTAAGGGCTGTTTGACAGTAGAAGACACTCCCTTGGAGCGTGACGGAGTCTCCTTCTTTGGAGTTGTTTTTTTTAACAGAGGCTGGATGACCATCTTTCAGGGGTGCTTAGAGGGTGTCCCCTGGATGGCAGAATGGGGTTGAAATGGGTTGGATTGGATGGCCCTTGGGGGTCCCTTCTAACTCTTGGATCCTATGATTGTATGATTTTAAGAAAGAGAGATAGAGAGTGAATGTGTGAAAGAGAGTTTGGGCTCTATAGTTTAAGAAGCCCTGCAAAAGATCAGTTCTGTTGAAATGAAAAGTGGATCAAAATGTTGAGTCTGCATGGTGGCACAAACCAGACCCTTTGAAAATCAGAGAATGTCTAAGAAGACAGGAGATAGCATACTTTCCAATGTTCCCAATTAGTCAGGGTTTGTCATGATAAATACTGTGTCCTCCCACTTTTTCAACTGCTTTAAAGTGCCCTGGCTTCCCTCTCCTCCTCCCACTCTCCCCTTTGTCTTTGTCTTTATTTTGGTTCCTGCAAACTGAGTTCAAAGTACAAAAGGAGTTTCCAGTCAGAGGAGAAGAGAAGAGAAGAGAAGAGGGGCAGAATCTTGCCCTTCCCAGTTGGCCCAGGCAAAGGCAAACTGCTGCAGCCTCTCTTAGCATGTGTTTTCTTTCTCATGAATAACTTTTATCGTCTGGACCACACTCTGAGGTTGCTTGCCCAGAAATGTCCTGGTTTTCACCTGTGAAATGTTAGGGGGTATGGGGATACCTTAAGAATTCTTGCAGAAGAAAATGAACAGTTCATGCATGGTCCTTTCAGAAGCCACGAATAGCAGCACATGTAAGATTTGCTCTGAGAGTGTCTCCTGTAATCTTAGCCAAGCTCATACAAGTCCTTTTTGGACTACAGCTCCTAGAATTCGCAGCCAGCTTGGCAGTGGCCATGTTATACTGGGGATTCTGGGTGTTGCAGTCTAAGAAGTAACATTTCCAAATTGTTGTTGCTGCTTTTCTCCTTCGCTTTCCCTTCCTCCTCCTCTTTGTCTTCCTTCCCTTCTGCTTCCTTGTGATTATATTTTATTATATATTCCTTATATCCTTTCCCACAGAGATTGGACTCAAGGCAGCTCACTGAAATTAAAGCAGATAGCACTTGACTTACTGAACCGGCTAATTAGAAATCCTGGTGCTTCAAACCCTTGAGTTCTCCTACCACTATACCATTGCTAAATCCTGGGGGGAAAAAAATACTTTCATTATCTTTGAAAAGGGAGTTCTGTGTTGGGGAAAGTTGTCTCCCTCTTGTGTAATTCTAGAATTTAAAGGCCATCTGCTCATTGGTTCACGCAGTGCACGCACACGCACACGCACACAATACTTTGAACCAAATCTGATATAGTCTCTTCCGAAAAGGTATGATGATGGATAGGCCATTAGCCACTGGGGCTGGCATTCTGCTCGGGGCTTAATGATTTTGGAAATGGTCTTATGGGGGTGCGAAGCAGAATGGAGTCGTTTCGCAACATCCGTACCACCCGAGGGCTGCAGTGATGCAGCATCCATCATGTAGAGGTGGAGTGACTGATGTTGTAGACTGTACCTTATTGCACAATGGTGGGCACCAGTGACGTTCCAGGAGTTGATGTCTCCCGGTGTGTGTGGAGACAGTGAGGGGGTGGATCAGGGGTCAGCAACCTACTGCCCGTGGGCTGGGTTCGGACTGCGGAGGCCTTGGGACCGGCCCGCCGCTTCCGCTGCCATCCCGCTCGTGCCGGCACACGTATGCGCACAGTGGCGGGTGCCATTTTGGAAGGCCCCATGGTGGCTGCACCATGCGAATTCGCATGGCGCAACCTCCATGAGGCCTTGAGAAGGCCCAGGGAAGGCCACACCACACCTGCGCCATGCGAATTTGCATGCTGCAGGCACGGTGGGGCCTTCCAAAATGGCGTTCCCCCATGCGCACGCATGCGCACGGCGGTGGGCATTGTGCACATGCGCACGCACCTGGCTGGCCCCTGTTCCATTTCCCCCCTCTCCCGGCCGCCTGGGCCCCCGGCAACAAAGGTTGCCGACCCCTGGGGTAAATCATCTCAGCCCCCCAGAGGTCCATTTGGGCTCCAGTGTGGTTGCAACCGTGCCAAAGCCCAAATGGAAGAAACTACCGTGGATGCTGGGCAAGTGAGAAAGGGATGTGTTGCCCTTTCTTGCTTGCCCAGCACCTGTGCCAGGTGTACCATCTGGGTGATACCTCCCTCTGAGGTGTCCCCCGGTGTGGTCTCGCACCCCCCTAGTGATGCTGTTGGTGGGCACCTTTGGGCATCAGGGTGCGGACACCAGCTAGGAAGTGCCAGAGCACAACAGGAATGCCCAATGCACACCAGAAGTCCCCAATGTGCATCTGAAGTGTCTGATGTCCATTGGAGCACTCCTGCCAGGTACACGTCTTTGCAATTGACTAACAGAGTTTGTTTGTAGGCAAAGGGATCAAAAAGCACAAAATGCTAGGTCCGGGGAGGGGGGATGCCCACAATTGACTTCAGTAAAGGAATTCATTTAGCCCAATAGGAAGCAGCGAGAGGGCTTCAGGTAACTTGTAAAGCCGGGACTAAGCCTATGTATAATGAATGCCAAATGAAGGGATGCCATATTGAGGATGGAGCAAGCTTGTTTTCTGCTGCTGTAGAAACTAGGAGAGTGGATGAAGTGGATCTTGCTTAGAACAATGCCTTGGAAGTTGGTTGGCCACCATTCCTGAGGAGCCAAGCTGACTTCAGACAGCATCTCTGTTTGGTTCTAAATAAGACTGAACTGGGATTGCCCAAGGGGGCATATTTGTAGGGTGAAATGTGTCCTGGGGCGGTTTCTCAGGCGTTTGAGTGGCCAGAGATGGAAATGGCTGGACAAACAATGCAGATGTCTTACATAAAGAGGTGTCATCTCCAGCGGGAAGTGCCCCATGAGTTCCAACTTTCTGGGAAGTACCCGGTACATCACCTACTGTCACAATCCTGGGTACTAGTTGCCAGAAAGTTGGGAATCAAAGGCCACTTCCCTCTGGAAATGACCATCACACTCCTGTGCAAAGGGATTGTGCAGATCCCAGCCTGAATGGCCCCATCTGGTCTACATACGCTAGCACTTCCAAGCAAAGCCTACCAGATCGCAATATTTGGGCAGACTATTTCCTTGCATTGGGGTGCCCTCAGTGGCTACATGACCTTTTTAATATCAACTTTAGCTGAAAGGTCAACTAGGCTGAAGGAGGTCTAGCCTGTGGTGTAACACCATCTTTTACACTAACAGAAATAGTGCAAATTGAGTCCACTTTAACTGCCCTAGCTCAGTGCTAGGGAATCACGGAAACTGTTGTTTTTTCTGAGACATTGAGCCTTCTCTTTCAGAGAGCTCTGGTGCCACAAAAAACTACGGTTCCCATGGTTCCCTAGCATTGAGCCAGGGCAGTTAAAGTGAACTCAAGATGCATTATTTCTGGCAGTCTGCAAAGGCCCTGAGCAAAAAGAAGTTGCAGCATAAGCTTTTGTAGACTTGGCTTACTTCCTCAGATGCATGGAGTGGACTATTGCCCAAGAAGGACCAAAGCTTTCATAGACTTGATCTACCTCCTCAGATGCATGGAGTGGGCTGGTGCCCTAGAAGGAACAAAGCTTTCATAGACTTGGTCTACTTCCTCAGATGCATGGAGGGAACCAAAGAATGACCAAAGCTTTGGTAGACTTGGTCTGTTTCCTCAGATCCATGGAGTGGACTGGTGACCAAGTAGGACCAAAGCTTTGGTAGACTTGGTCTGTTTCCTCAGATGCATGAAGAGAACCCAAGAAGGACAAAAGTTTGGTAGACTTGGTCTGCTTCCTCAGATTCATAGAGTGGACTGGTGCCCAGATAGGACCAAAGCTTTCTCAGATGCCTTTTAGCGCTCCTTCCTGGGATTGGGACGTGGCGCATTGGGGCCGAGGAGTGCGGATACTTGGGCCCCGATCCACAGCTTCCCGGGGTGGCCCCATGCCGCCCGTCTGCTTCCCCCCTAAGTCTATTTCCTCAGATGCATGGAGGGAACCAAAGAAGGACCAAAGTTTTGGTAGACTTGGTCTGCTTCCTCAGATCCATGGAGTGGACTGGTGCCCAGGTAGGACCAAAACTTCCGTAGACTTGGTCTACTTGCTCAGATGCATGGAGAGAACTGCTGCTGCACAAGAAGTAAATTGTATATTCTAAAGTAATTTTTTTTCCTGCTCTGGCAATTCCAGGGAAAAAGCCTGTGAAGTGAAGAAGCCCGGGGCTGCTCTCTGCCCAGCGTCCAGGGCTCCCATTCACACGTTCTTCTTATGCCTTGACTCTTTTCTCTCCTAGGATGCTTTGCTGAGCCTGGGCTCCGTGATTGACCTCTCCAGCCTCCGAGAAGTCATCAAAGATGCCATCGCTTCGGTGCTGCCCAAAGTGGTAAGTCACCACTGGGTCGGGTTGAATTTTGCAGTCTTAGAATGGGAATGTTTGTCTAGTTTGGTGGGGGAGCAGAGACTGGGGACAAGAAAAATGGTAGGGATTATTTAGGGGACATTCACATGTTGTTGCAAATGTATTTGAAGCAAATTCAAGACGTGCAGAGTTTTATCCTTGTTTATCCCAGGTCTCTTCACATTGGTTGTTCACACAGCTGACAATGGGAATCTTTAAGAAAAACTTGGGAAACCCCCGACATCAATTATCCTGGTTTAATTGGTTTTTTGGCAGACGCCACCCCCCCCCAATTTTAATTTTTTTTAATGGGATGCATTCGAAATGTGTGCGAACAACAAAGATTCAACCCAGATTCTACCTGGATTATGTTCACTGTCTGAATAACACCTTAGATTCCTGTTAAGGGTGGAAAGAATATTTCAAAATATTTTTTAAATATTTGAAAAACATGTTTTTTTTTGGGGGGGGGGTGTTGGAAAAACCCCGACGAGAAGAGTCCTGCACCGGTGACAATCTTCGCAGTTTGGAACTCATTCTACACAAAAATCACGCGCTGATGGTTTTCCTTTTTGGAGCCAAAAACCCAGTATCTTCTGCACAGGAGGATTTAGGGGTGAAAACAATGCACTTGGAGTGTATCTGCACTGTAGAAATAATGCAGTATGACACCACATGAACTGATGTAGCTCCACCCTACACAAGTCCTGGGATTTGTAGTTTTGTGAGACACCAAAGCAAATCAAAGCAGCTTCATTTATATACCACTTCATACTGTGCTATGCAGTGTCTAAGCGGTTTACAACTATAAGCTCATTGCCCCCCAACAGCTGCGTACTCATTTTAGGGACTTTGGAAGGATGCAAAGCTGAGTCTAGCCCAGGGGTAGGCAACCTTTTTGAGCTGGGGGCCGGGTTGCTGTCCCTCAGACAATTGGGGCGCCAAAGCAAATATATATATATATAAAAATAAAAAATATATATGCATGCACACTCTCTCAGCCCCAGAAAAGCCATGGCAAAACCCCTGTGGAGATTTTGCCAAGAAAACCCCAAGAACAAGTCATAACAACAATAATCAATATCATAATGTTGGGCAGCAGCGGCGGCGGGTGGTAGCGGCGGCAGGACCGGCCTGGGGCCGATCCAAAGGCCTTGGAGGGCTGCATCCGCCCCCCGGGCCGTAGGTTGCCTACTCCTGGTCTACCCTGAGCCCTGGCTAGTATTGAACTCACAACCTTGTGGTTTGTGAGTGAATGGCTACAGTACAGGCATTTAACCACTGCGCCACCAGCCCCCTTTGGCAGAGAATCATAGAATCATAGAGTTGGAAGAGACCCCAAGGGACATCCAGTCCAACCCCATTGTGCCATGCAGGAACTCTCAATTGAAGCATCCCCGACAGATATCCATCCAGGCTCTGCTTAAAGACCTCCAAGGAAGGAGACTCCACCAAAATCTCCAAGGGAATGTCTTCCATTGTCGAACAGCTCTTACTGTCAGGAAGTGCCTCCTAATGATGAGATGGAATCTCTTTTCCTGGAGCTTGCATCCATTACACTGTGTCCTAGCCTCCAAGCTTGCTCCCTCCTCCATATGGCATCCTTTCAAATACTTAAAGAGGGCTATCATATCACCTCTTACCTTCTCTCCTCCAGGCTAAACATCCCCAGCTCCCTAAGTCGTTCCTCATAGGGCTTAGGGTTAGGGTTAGGGTTAGGGTTAGGGTCTCTGGAGCAACAGAAAACAAGCTTGCTCCCTCCTCAATATGACAGACCTTCAAATATTTAAACACGGCTATCATATCACCTCTCAGCCTTCTCTTCTCCAGGCTAAACATCCCCAGCTCCCTAAGTCGTTCCTCATAGGGCTTGGTTTCCAGACCCTTCACCATTTTAGTTGCCCTCCTTTGGACACGCTCCAGTTTCTCCACATCCTTTTTGAATTGTGGTGCCCAGAACTGGACACAGTATTATTCCAGGTGAGGTATGGCCAAAGCAGAATAGAGTGGCACTATTACTTTCCTTGATCTAGACACTATACTTCTACTGATGCAGCCTAAAATCGCATTGGTCTTTTTAGCTGCTGCATCACACTGTTGATTCATGTTCAACTTGTGGTCCACCAGGATTCCTAGATCCCTTTCACACGTAGTTTCATTCAGCCAGGTGTCCCCCATCGTATATCTGTGCTTTTCATTTTTCCGCCCTAAGTGCAGTACCTTACATTTCTCTGTGTTGAAATATATTTTGTTAGCTTTGGCCCAGCTTTCTAATTTATTAAGGTCTTCTCGTATGTTGATCCTGTCCTCTGGGGTATTAGCTACTCTTCCTAATTTGATGTCATCTGCAAATTCTTTTTAAAAGAAAAATTGAGGTGGGATGGGGTGGGTTTTCCATCCTTAAGATAATGAATGGGAGTGCCTTTTGATTATTAAATTATAAGTAACTTTCTTGCATTTCCTTCAGCGTCTCCAAAAAGGCAGCTCTGTTGAAGTTCTGGCAATGTACATACCAAATGTCAGGAGATTAATGCATATTAAACCTTAAGCAGAGTGATCAAATATTCCCTGATTGACTGACAACCCAGATCGTCATCTGCAACAAGAATAAAGCTCAAGTCGTGCATCTTAACGTTTGCGTTTCTCAAGTTGTGCGGTGTGTGTGCTTTACTCAATCTTTGTACTCTTCCTTGTTCATCCTGTGCATGGCATCCCCCATAAGGTCTGACAGCACCACCATAGAACAGATCTGGTACATGGTTCAGTCTGTGCCAAGTGATAGGATTTCATACGACCACCGGCCATCTTGTTGGATTCCACCACCTTGATCCGTCATCCCTTTGGGGAGCATTCGGGTCCAAGGCTTCAGCTTGCAGAATCAAAATGGAACACTTTTGCAGAATTGTTCAGGTTCTTTTTGGGTCAGTTAGCAGAAGTGGGCACTCGGGTTTGTTGCAAGCTAATGAGCAGCAAAGGAATATAAACCAAGGAAGGGGAGAATGCCACTTCTTCTTATAAGCTGTGACCCATGGGTCATGTGTGCATTTATGTGCCCCAGATGCCCCTAAACATGTGGAGGTGTTGTGTATATGCATGTGCCTTCAAGTTACCTTTTACAGTGTACAGTGACCCCATTAATTTTATAGGGTTTTCTCAGACAAGGAGTACTGAGAGGTGGTTTTGCCAGTTTCTTCTTCCAGCACATGGTATTGGTTGGTGGTCTTCCAGCCAAGGGCTAACCAGGACTGATCCTTCTTAACTTCCAGGATCAGACAAAATCTGGTGCCTTTGAGGTATTAGGCATAAAGATGACTTCCTCTATGTATGTACCTTCAAGTTGCTTGTTGACTTATGGCAACTCTATAAATTTCAGAAGGTTTTCTTAGACAAGGAATACTCAGGGGTGATTTTGCCAGTTTCATCCTCTGAAATAACACCTACAGCACCTGTGCTTGTTGGCAGTCTCCCATCCAAGGACTAGCCAGGGCTGACCCCTTCTTAGCTTCCAGATCAGATGGGATCTCATGCCTTTAGGGTATTTAGGTATAGACAACTATGTATGTGCTTGCAAGTTGCCTGTTGACTTATGGCAACCCTATGAATTTCAGAGGGTTTTCTTAGGCCAGGAATCCTCTTAGGTGGTTTTCCCCTCCTCTGAAATAGAGCCTACAGCACCTGGGATCCCTCTGCAGTCTCCTTTCCAAGTCCAAACCAGGGCTGATCCTGTTTAGTTTCCAAAATCTGGTGGGATCTAATGCCATAGAATCATAGAGTTGGAAGAGACCCCAAGGGCCATCCAGTCAACCCCATTCTGCCATGCAGGAACTCAAAATCAAAGCTTCCCCGACAGAGGGCCATCCAGCCTCTGTTTAAAGTTCTCCAAAGAAGGAGACTCCACCACACAACAAGGGAGTGTGTTCCACTTTCGAACAGCTCTCACTGTCAGGAAGTTCCTCCTAATGTTGAGGTGGAATCTCTTTACCTGTAGCTTCCATCTATTAAGCAGAGGCTGGATAGCCATCTGTCAGGGATGCTTTGATTGGGAGTTCCTGCATGGCAGGGGGTTGGACTGGATGGCCCTTGTGGTCTCTTCCAACTCTATGATTCTATGATTCTATTGCTTCATTGTGTCCTTGTCTCTGGAGCAGCAGAAAACAAGCTTGCTCCCTCCTCAATATGACATCCCTTCAAATATTTAAACAGCACTATCATATCCTCTTAACCGTCTCCTCTCTAGGCTAAACATTCCATGTTCTCTCAGTCGTTCCTCATAGGGCTTCATGGTTTCCAGACCCTTCACCATTTTAGTTGCCCTCCCTTGGACATGCTCCAGTTTTTCAACATCCCTTTTAAATTGTGGTGCCCAGAACTGGACACAGGATTATTCTAGTTGGGGCCTGACCAAAGCAGAATAGAGTGGCACTATTACTCCCCTTGATCTAGATACTATACTTCTACTAATGCAGCCTAAAATCGCATTGGCCTTTTTAGCTGCGGCATCACACTGTTGACTCATGTTCAGCTTGTGGTCTACTAGGACTCCTAGATCCCTTTCACACGTAGTCTCATTCAGCCAGGTGTCCCCCTTCGTATATCTGTGCATTTGATTTTTTTGCCCTAAGTGCAGTACCTGACATTTCTCTGTGTTGAAATTCATTTTGTTAGCTTTGGCCCAGCTTTCTAATCTATTAAGGTCATTTTGAATGTTCATCCTGTTTTCTGCGGTATTAGCTATTCCTCCTAATTTGGTGTCATCTGCAAACTTGAGAAGCATGCTCCCTATTCCTTCATCCAAATTATTGATAAAGATGCTGAATAGCAAACTGTGCCCAGGACAGAACCCCACTGGACACCGCACTGGTCACTTCTCTCCAGGATGAAGAAGAAGAGGAGCCATTGCTGAGCACCCTTTTGATTTGGTCAGTCAACCAGTTACTAATCCACCCAACAGTTGTATTGTCTAGCCCACATTTTACTATCTTGTTTGCCAGAATATCGTGGGGGGCCTTGTCAAAAGCCTTACTGAAATCCAGATATGCTATGTCTACTGCATTCCTTTCATCTAGCAAGCTGGTAATTTTATCAAAAAAAGAGATCAGATTAGTCTGGCATGACTTGTTTTTGGGAAACCCATGTTGACTTTTAGTGAGGGTTAGGGTTCCCTTCTAAATGTTCCCTTCTAAATGTTCACAGACTCTCTGTTTAATGAACTGTTTTAAAATCTTTCCTGGTATTGATGTCAGACTAACTGGGCGATAGTTGTTGGGATCCTCTTTTTTCCCCCTTTTGAAGATGGGGACAATGTTTGCCCTCCTCCAGTCTGCTGGGACTTCTCCTGTTCTCCAGGAGTTCTCAAAGACTATTATTGCCAATGGTTCCGATATTACATTTGCCAGTTCTTTTAATACCCTTGGATGTAATTCATCTGGTCCTGGAGACTTATATTCATTTAGATTAACCAGATGTTTCTGTACTATCTCTTTACTTATTCTGTGCTGAAATTCTCCTATTCTGTCCTCTGCTCCATTTTCCTCAGGTTGAACACCCTTTTCCTTTTGTGAGAAGACTGAAGCAAAGAAAGTGTTGAGTAGTTCTGTCTTTTCTCTGTCCCCTGCTAGAATTTCTCCATCTTCTCTGCAAAGTGGCCCTACCATTTCCTTCTTCTTTCTTTTGCTACGGACATACCCAAAAAAGCCCTTTTTATTGTTCTTAACCCAGGGGTAGGCAACCTTTCCCCTTTAAGGGCCGAGGGACTTCAACTCCCAGAATCCCAGGAGCTATTGGCCAACATGGGACTATTGGCCAACATGGCTGAGGCTTCTGGGAGCTGAAGTCCCTCGGCCCTTAAAGGGGAAAGGTTGCCTACCCCTGTCTTAACCTCTCTAGCAAGCCTGAGCTCATTCTGCACTTTGGATGTTCTGACTTTTTCTTTGAATTCCTCTTTAGTGATTTCACCCCTTTTCCATTTCTTATACATCTCCCATTTAAAACTTAGTTCAGTTGAAAGTTCTTTTGTCATCCAACCCAGTTTCTTGAGTCATCTCCCACTTTTCCTTCTCATGGGAACAGTTTGAGATTGTGCCTTCAGTATCTCCCTTTTGAGAAACTCCCATCCATCCTGAACTCCCTTCTCCTTTAGTATTCCTGACCATGGATCACTCCCAGTGTTTCCCTAAGTCTGTTGAAATCAGCTCTCTTAAAGTCTAGACCGGGGTAGGCAACCTTTCCCCTTTAAGGGCCGAGGGACTTCAGCTCCCAGAATCCCAGGAGCTATTGGCCAACATGGGACTATTGGCCAACATGGCTGAGGCTTCTGGGAGCTGAAGTCCCTCGGCCTTAAAGGGGAAAGGTTGCCTACCCCTGGTCTAGAATGTGTGTCTGACTATGCCTAGCTTCTCCTTTCCACTGTATAAGAAACTCCAGGAGAACATGATCACTCCCGCCTAAGGATCCCACCACTTGCACCCCTTTGACCAGTTGAGCGGCTGATCTATCATTTCCAAACCCTGTCCTCCAGGAATTGTTGGAGATTATCTGACCTACCTGGCTCTCCTGTATTGCTGAGCTCTGTGCTTGACCTGGCCTGTGTTGGTTGACTCTGGATACTGTTGCTTGACTTGGACTTTGCTGAACTCTGTTTGGGAAGTAAGTGCTGAACTGTTAGCTGCACTGTGACTGTGTTTGTTCATTAGCTGCTGGCTATTTGTGGTGTAGCAATCAGCTTTGGCTGCTTGCTGGGACAGTGTTTGGGACAACATAGCCCATTGGGCTGAAGTTAATTCCTAATGCTTCCAGCGGTCTGGGCCATTGTTTCCAGTACAACACCCTTTTGACCATTCTGGGTGAAGCAGATGTCTCTGGGAGCTGTAGTCCAAAAAAGGAACTTTTCTAAAATCTGGCCCTAATATGAAGCAGTTCTCCCTGTAAAGGGGTGAGGGGCTGAAGGAAACCATTTACAGTTGGCCCTCTGTTTCTACAGATTCAGCCCCCCCCGGCTTGAAAATATTGCCCGCCCCAAATTTTTTTCCAAAAAGCAGAACTTGATTTTGCCATTTTATATAAGGGATACCATTTTACTATGTTATTCTGTGCCTTCAAGTTGTTTCTGACTTATGAAGACCCTAAGGCAAACCTACCATGGGTTTTTCTTGACAAGAGCTGTTCAGAGGAGGGTTGCCACTTTCTTCCCCGGAGGCTGAGAGAGTGTGACTTGCCCAAGGTTACCCAGTGGGCTTCCATGGCTGAGCTGGGATTCAAACCCTGGTTTCTAGAATCATAGTCCGACATTGAAACCATTACACCATACTGGCTCTGGGCCACCATTTTACGATGCCATTGTATGTAATCGGACTTGAGCATCCATAGATTTTGGTATCCATGGGAGGTCCTGGAACCAAAACCCAGCAGAACATAAGGGCCCCCACTGTAGTAGTAGTAGTTATAGTAGTAGTAGTAGTAGTAGTAGTAGTAGTAATACCTCATTGTATATAATGAGACTGGAGCATCTACAGATTTTGGTATCCATGGGGAATCCTGGAACCAAACCCCATAAGAAAAGAATAAAAGAAGAAGAAAGCCATATAGACAAGGTCACATTGAATCCCTCCTAAACTGGTGGTGTGCCATTTAAATCTCTTCCTGTCCTCCTCTGCCGGTGGACATCTTGCTCCAAGGGGCTGTTCGCCATTTCTGAACATGAAATCATTCTTTCTGACATTTGCCTAATCGCCTTTTCGCTCTCTCCTCTTTTTTTCTTCTTCCCAATAGTACAGAGATGGAACAATGCAAAAATCTCCACTGCTTTTCAGAGCTATTGTGTTCCTAATCTCCTGGCATTACGGCATTAATGCCATGGGATAATAATAATAATAATAATAATAATAATAATAATAATAATACCTTGTACAGAGCCCCCTCCCCTTCCAAGAGTCTATTAGTGCTTCATCTCAGCTGTGATGTTCTCCAGAAGGTGGTCCAGACAACCCAGAGGTATTATTAGGTAGGTGTTAGGACACAGTCCAGGACTAACCTGAGCCAAATGTGGGTCTTTTGCATTCTGTGTTTTGGAGAGAAAGACAGCCAGCCTACTGTGTGTCTCATGCCGTAGGAAAGACTATCAGGGAGCAAAGTGATGGGGCAACAAAGGGAAATGGGGACAACCAAGCAATGAGCCTAGTCTCTTTCATGAGGAATTTTAGCACTTCGCCACCAATCAAAGTTGTGCCCTGTTGGCACTAATGTTCTGTCCATGAGAACGGATGTCATTTTGAGGAGGGAGCAAGCTTGTTTTCTGCTGCTCCAGAGAGTAAGGGCCTTTGCAGACTGCCAGAAATAGTGCAAATTGAGGCCACTTTTAGGGTTAGGGTTAGTGCTAGGGAATCATGGGAACTGTATTTTATTGTGGCACCAGAGCTCTCTGCCAGAGAAGGCTCAATGTCTCAGAAAAAACAACAACAATTCCCATGATTCCCTAGCACTAAACCTAACCCTTAAAGTGGACTCAATTTGCACCATTTCTAGCAGTCTGCAAAGGCCCTAAGGCACGGAGCAATGGATGTAAACTACAGGAAAAGGGATTCCACCTAAACTTTAGGACAGGGGTAGGCAACCTTTCCCCTTTAAGGGCCGAGGGACTTCAGCTCCCAGAAGCCTCAGCCCTGTTGGCCTATAATAGTCCCATGTTGGCCAATAGCTCCTGGGATTCTGGGAGCTGAAGTCCCTCGGCCCTTAAAGGGGAAAGGTTGCCTACCCCTGCTTTAGGAAGAACTTCCTGACAGTGAGAGCTGTTTGACAGTGGGAGACTCTGCCTATGAGAGTGATGGAGTCTCCTTCTTTGGATATTTTTAAGCAGAGATTGGATGGCCATCTGTTGGGGATGCTTTGATTGAGAGTTCCTGCATGGCAGAATGGGGTTGGACCGGATGGCCCTTGGGGTCTCTTCCAACTCAATGATTCTATGATTCTAGAATGCAAAATGTCTTTGGACATGGGAATTTTTAATCTTTCATTTGTTTAATATTAATATTCATATTATCACTTATTTATATAATGCTATCCAGTGTTTGATTCCTGCATGGCCATGAAACCCACTGGTTGGCATTGAGAAAGTCACATGCTCTCAGCCTCAGGGGAAGACAATGGCAAACCTCCTCTGAAGAAATCTGGCCAAGAAAACCCATGATAGAGTCACCTTAGGATTGCCATAAGTTGGAAACTACTTGAAGGGACACACCATACACACACAATGAATGCATCTAGTATAGTACCTCCGCCTGCCTTCCAGTGTGAGGTTCAAGGTAGCTTGCAACACTGATTAAAGCAAACTACAAACAAGATAAATGCTAATAATTATTTTTTTAGAAAAACCTATCAGATTAAAATGGCACTGAGTTTTTAAAAGTTTGTTTCTTTTTAAAAGTCTCTTTGCTATTTAACAATAGTAAATAAAGAGAACAGCGGAATCATAGGATCATAGAGTTGGAAGGGACCCCCAAAGGCCATCCAGTCCAACCCCATTCTGCCATGCAGGAAGATACTATCCAAGCCCTCCTGAGAGATGACCATTCAGCCTCTCTTTGAAAACCTCCAAAGAAGGAGACTCCATCACTCTCCAAGGCAGAAGCATCTTCTTCGGTCAAACAGATCTTACTCTCAGGAAGTTCTTCCTAATGTTTAGGTGGGATCTCTTTTCCTGCAGCTTGAGTCCATTGCTCAACTAAGGATGTGTCTATCCTGTAGAAATAATGCAAGTTGACACCACTTTAGGTACTGTAGCTCCATGCACTCGAGACAAATAGCATCAAGGGAGATATTGGAAAAACTATGACAGATTATTATTATTATTATTATTATTATTATTATTATTATTACCGGCCTCTCCCCAATAATAATAATAATAATAATAATAATAATAATAATAATAATATAGTTGTTGTTTGTTGTGTGCCTTCAAGTTGTTTCCAATTTATGGCAAACCTATCATGAGCTTTTCTTTCAAGATTTGTTCAGAGGAGGTTTGCCATTCCTTCACCTGAAGCTGAGAGTGTGTGACTTGCCCAAGGTCACCTGTAGGGTCATAGCTGACCTGGGAATCGAACCCTGGTCCCCAGAGTTGTAGTCCAATACTCAAACCACTATGTCATGCTAGCTACTAATATATAATATAATATAATATAATATAATGTAATGTAATATAATATAAAATGCCACTAATATATAATATAATATAATATAATATAATGTAATGTAATGTAATGTAATATAATATAAAATGCCACCTTTTCTCGAGGATCTGTGTATAGAAAAAGATGGTACTTTTGAGCATCTTTTTAGGAGCAAGATCACACAGATATGATATAAGTAATGATATGGTAAAGTGCCTGCGATGGTAATTTTGTAATCTGTGCAAAAAAGTCTGATTGACAATCTGTACAGAACTGGTGGGAACATTTCCCTGAAAAAGTTGTCAAAAATAGTCGAAAACAGTGAAGTAAAATCGTATGGGACTTTAAGATTCAAACTGATAAACAATTAGAACATAATATTCCCAACATAACCGTGGCTGAGAATGTTTGGACTTAGATTTGGCAATCTCAGGTAAGGATGGAAAGAATACTTAAAACCATTTGGAAAAAATGGTGAAAAACATGTTTTTTTCAGATGTTGAGAAACTTGAGAAAAAGAATCCTAGACTGCTGAGAATCTTCACAGTTCAGGATTTAATTCTGAACAAAATTCACAAGTGGTTATTTTGTGCAGAAAACAGCATTTTCCACAGAGGAAGCAGTGTTTTATAGGCAGAAAATAATGTTTCTATCCAGGAAGATTATTTTTATGCAGAAAAAGCTGTTTCCTGTACAGAAAAATGCTGTTTTATGTCCATATGAACCACCTCTGAATTTTGTGCGGAATAAGTCCCGTATAGCAAATAGGCTCTGAAAACTGTGTGTGTTTTAAAGGTTTTCTCACCATGGGAAGAAAATAGCTAAAGTTATTCATTGATCCCTTCACAGGGGAAAAAAAACTTAATGAAGAATTAATGAAGAATTACAATATGAATTCCATTTAATATTATAAGCCTCCCTGGTCCCCAGTTTTGATAAAAGGGTGGGATATAAATAAATATTATATAATACCCCTAATTCTGTGGGACAGCAGAATTAAAGACAAGGGCTAAACTTCCACTGCAGAAGTAATGCAGTTTGACACCACTTTAACTACCATGGCTCCATGCTATGGAATTCTGGGATTTGTAGTTTGTGAGATATTTTTGCCTTCTCTGTCAGAGAAGCTCTGGTTCCACTACAAATTCCATAGGATGGAAACATAACAGTGAAAGCAGTTTCAAACTGCATTACCTCTGCAGTGCAGACTCGGCCAAAGAGAAAAGAAAGATTATGAAATGGCAAGACCAACACATGGAGATTCATCAACTCTGGGAAAAGAAAAGGACAATGATTCCAGCGGCGAGAGGTACTTTGGAAGCAATCCCAATTAGGATGACAAAACCTCTTAATGAAATTGCTTTACGTGGGGGTCACCATAGTACACTTGTGAAAAGTGACACTATCCAACAAGACGTCACCAATTCCTAGATTTTTGAATAGAATCCAAATCACCGATGGACCGAAACTCCAGCCAGCAGTTCCTGGTAGACTGTGAAACCAAGATCATAAATTCATTTATATCCTGGTTTTTACTCAATCATGGGGTCAGTATCTAGTTCTATCCATTCCTAGTCAGTTTAATGAAAAAGTTGCATTTTCCCTCTGGCTCTTCTTTCCTCTCTCTTACACACACTTATGCACAAAACACACACTTCAGGGTGTTGTTGTTTTTTGTTGTTGTTCTTTCACGTGTTTCTGCAGCGAGGCAAAAGCCAGGAGAGCTATTTTTCACACAATGCAATTGTGTGTGAGCACCCCATGAGCGAGAGTGATCTCTGTGTGTCTCAGCGTGCGTCTTGTCTGCGAGCATTTTAATTAAATTCTTTTCAACAAGCCCAGATCAGAAGGAATCATTAGTCCTTTCTAAACCAGAGGTCCCTGAATTGCATCTTTGAGAAAGCCGAGAGCTGTTCCGCTTCTTTCCCAGGGGCTGCTCTTGTTTTGTGCTCAAAATTATGGCATTGGATTCCAAGCAGAGTCATTTGGGCCATGATCCTTTTAGCTGGTGTAGCTACGCTCAGGTAGGTTTGTATCTCTAACACAGGGGTTGGCAACCTACAGCCCGCAGGCCGGATGTGGCCCACGGAGGCCTTCGGGCCGGCCCCTGCTCGGTCCTGCCGCCGCCACCTTTCGTGGTCACGGGGGTCCTCCGCGGCGCCATTTTGGATTCCAACGCAGGAAGGCGGAGGGCACCATTTTGTTTTTCAAAATGGCAGCACGCATGCACCGGCCCCCAGTGCAATTTCCCCCCCGCCCCCGGCCCTTCGGCAAAAAAGGTTGCTGACTCCTGCTCTGACATCTTCAGGAGAAGGCTTTTTCTACATAACTGCCTTGTTAAATCAGCTTCACTGGGTCCTGGTTTGTTTCCCAGGCACAACTCAAAGTGTTGGTCATGACCTGTAAAGCCCTCTGCAGCTCAGGTCCAGACTACCTGAAAGACAGGATCTCCCTATACAAATCTGCCAAACTCCAAGATCTTCAGGGGAAGGCTTTCTCTCCATCTCACCACCACCACAGGCTTGCTTGGTGGGGATTCAAGAGACAGAGCCTCCTCTGGAGCTCCTTTCCACAGGAGACCAGCCTGGCCCCCTCCTTGTTTTTCCTTCACCAGCAGGCAAATGCATTTCTTTTCAAGCAGGCCTGTAATCTATACATTTGTTGTTGTTAACTGCCTTTGAGTTCGACTTATGGCGACCCTGTGGATGTACAGATGAGACATCTCCATTCCTCCCTATTCTCAACCGCCTTGCTCAGGTCCTGCAGGTCCAAGCCCATATCCTCTCGGATTGAGTCCAAGCATCTGGCATGTGGTCTTCCTCTCTTTCTGCTTTCCTCCACCTTTCCTAGCATTCTTGTCTTTTCTAATAAGTTGTGCCTTCTCACCATGTGGCCAAAGTACGACAGCCTCAATTTAGTCATCGTGGCTTCCAGTGAGAGTTCAGGCTTGATCTCTTTTAGGACCCATTTGTTTGTCCTTTTGGCCATCCACCATACTCTCAGCATCCTTCTCCAGCACTACATCTCCAATGAATCAATTTTCTTCCTATCTGCTTTCTTCACTGTCACATCCGTACACAGTGATGAAGAATACAATGGATTGGACCAGGGGTAGGCAACCTTTCCCCTTTAAGGGCCAAGGGATTTCAGCTATCAGAATCCCAGGAGCTATTGGCCAACTTGGGACTATTGGCCAACATGGCTGAGGCTTCTGGGAGCTGAAGTCCCTCGGCCCTTAAAGGGGAAAGGTTGCCTACCCCTGGATTGGACTATTCTAACTTTAGTGCTCAGTTACATATCTTTACCCTTTAGGATCTTGTCTAGTTCCTTCATGGCTGCCCTTCCCATTCCTGGTCCTCTTATTTCTTGACTGCAGTCTCCATTCTGATCAACGTTTGAGCCAAGGTACAGAAAGTCTGTAACTGTTTCAATTTCCACACTGTCTAAGACTATGTTGAATTTATGTAGATCAGGGGTAGGCAACCTTTTTGAGGCAGGGGCCGGGTTGCTGTCCCTCAGACAATTGGGGGGGGGGGCGAAGTACCATAAATAAATAAATAAATAAATATGCATGCACACTCTCTCAGCCCCAGAAAAGCCATGGCAAAACCCCTGTGGAGATTTTGCCAAGAAAACCCCAAGAACAAGTAATAACAACAATAATCAATATCATCATGACGGGCAGCAGTGGAGGCGGCGGCAGGACCAGCCTGGGGCCGGTCCAAAGGCCTCAGGGGGCCACATCCAGCCCCTAGGCCTTAGGTTGCCTACCCCTGGTGTAGATTCTCCTCCATGGTCATTATTTTTGTTTTCTTTGTTATCAGCAACACGCCTGCTTTTGCACTTTCTTCCTTGACCTCCCTTAGTAATTGTTCCAAGTCCATTATGTTTTTTGCTAGCATTATGGTGCCATCCTCATATCAGACTGTTGATGTTGCTTCCTCCTGTCTTTACTCTTCCTTCCTCCGAGTCTAAGCCTCCACTTCATACGATGTTTTCTGCATACAAGTTGAACAGTTAGAGTGATAAAATGCAGCCTTACCTGACCCCCTTGCCAATTGGGAACCATTCTGTTTCTCCACATTCTGCCTCTTGTCCTAAGTGCAGATTTCTCATCAGGACTATCAAACGTAGTGGCATTCCCATATCTTTGAGAGCGTTCCATAGCTTTTCATGATCTATTCAGTCAAAGGCTTTGCTATAGACTATCACTGCTGTGTGCCCTGGTCTCTGGAGCAGCACAAGATAAGTTTGCTCCATCTTCAGTATGATATCCCTTCAAATATTTAAACAGGGCTATCATGTCACCCTTAACCTTCTCTTCTCCAGCTAAAACTACCCAGCTCCCTAAGGTGCTCTTTGTGGGCTTGGTGGTTTCCAGAAGTCCTCTGGACATGCTCCAGCTTGTCCTCATCCTTTTTGAATTGTGGTGCCATGACTGGACACAGTGTTATTCCAGTTGAGGCCTGACCAAGGCAGAATAGAATGGGACTATTACTTCTCTCAGTCTAAACTAAGACTACACTCCCATTGATGCAGCCTAGAATCTATTGATCAATCCATGCGTAGTGCCATCTTCCTCTTTTCTTCCTGCTTTCCACTTTGTCAAGTACCTTCATGTTTTCTCAAGATCTGCTCAAAGAGCAACAACCTCACTTCTGTCATGTTGTCTTTTGGGAAGCTGAGGCTCAATTTCTTCTCAGCCTGACCTATTGGTCTTTTGGGCAGTTGAGGGTATTGTTACCATAATTAATTTAATATTTTTTTTAAAAAAAACTTTTGTGAGACCCTGCCATGGCCCTAGACTGGAGAAGCCCAACCGCCATGGATCCAAGGCAAGCACATCACGTAGACACCTGAAAGTCACATCTGCGCCTACAACAATTCGCAGATCAAAAGGGTCAGGCCTAGGAGCTGCAAAGCAGGACATTCACACCTAGGAGATTTATGGGTACCAGCCACGATGTGTCTGGGTGAAGATGAGATAACATTAACATCCCATCTCATCTCCTTGGAAATTGTGTACTTCAAAAAGTAGTAATCCGGAATCCTTTGATATACAGTAGCAACTCTTTGCCTCAGGCTAGGTTTAAGGATATAAACGATCCCCAAAATCTCAGGCACATTGGGTCTGGTTAGATTTCATGTTGACACTGCACCACTGTAAACTCTGACTTGGGTCCCACCTCTTTCCGTTGTCCTTTCCCTTTCATAATGGTCGAGTCTTTCCATCTTCATTCATCATTGGAGCAGCCTCCTTCAGGTAATTATCACCATTAGAAAGCCTTGTGTTTCCTCTCCAAGCTAACTACTTTATTCCTGAGCTCTTGTGTGCATGAATGTAAGGTAGAGTGTCTTTGTATGTTTGAATCCCCAAATAAATTACTGTTCATTGGAAAGCTTTGTTTCTATCAGTCTATTCCCTAGCCACCTCCATAAACACAGGATAAAAGATCCCATTGAAGACTTGGACTTTAGTAATTCCCGAAGTTCAAGTTCTTCATTACATTATCCACAGAACGGTCCTCCAGCACCACATTTTAAAAGAGTTGATTTTCTTCCTCTCAGCTTTCTTCACTGACCAGCTTTTATATCCATACTTAGAAATCAGAAATATTATAGCACAGATAATCCTAACCTCGATATCTCATTTGTTCCTCCATGGCTGCCTTTCCGAGTCTTGGTATCCTTCTGCTTTCTTGACTCCATTTTGATTCATGACTGTTGAGCCAAGGTACAGGAAATCTTTAACAATTTTGACGTCTTAATCACTCACTTCAAAGTTATGCAAAACATCTACAGTCATTTGTTCTGTTTTCTTAGCGTTCAGCTGTAACCCTGCTTTTGCATTTTCTTCCTTGGCTTGCCTCAGTAGCCGTTCCAATTTTCTTTGCAATTTTCTGCTAGCAACAAGGTGTCACCTGCGTATCTTAAATTATTGACATTTCTCCCTCCAATTTTCATAGGCCCTTTTAAATCCTAATTCCAACATTCAGCCCCAAAGATGGATCTCATGAAATGCACCTATAAAACCCAGAGCCCATTCACACTACAGAAATATAGAACTATTATTCCAGTCGAATATATCCAGTGGAATAATAATGCTATAATGCAATCCTGGGGTTTTTAGCTTGAGGAGGCCATTAAAGTTCTCTAGATGAGAATTTTAAATATCTATCTGTAGGACTGAACCATGGCAGTTAAAAGTCCCTGGAATCACTCCTGCAAAACTCAGGGGGCTGTTAAAATTTCCACCTCATTTTCCTACCATCCCTTGGCCAATTTTCCCAAAATCCTATCCCTCTCCTTGACAGACTTTGCTTAAATCTTCCTGCTCACTTCCTGGCAACTCTGATGTAGGAATAATTAATAATGATAATTGCTTCCTAATGCTGTGCCAGTTAATTATCAAAGATCTTTCTACCTGTCCCTGAGCCATTTCTTGTATAATTAGATGGATTTGCAAAACTCAGAAAACACGACATGAGTTGATTCTCCCTTATCAGGGATTCCAAAATACTTCAAAACTCAAAATGATCCCATATGTATGGTTGGGATAGTGACACCTTTTGTTTTCTGATGGTTCAGTGTATGCAAATTTCATTTGATGCACAAAATTATTATGCATGAAATTACCTTCAGGCTATGTTTGTAAGAGGTATATGAAACATACATGAATTTAGTGTTAGTATCTGGTCGCCTCTCCAAGATATCTCATTATGTATGAGCAAATATCCCAAAAATTGAAAAAGAAACCCAAAATCCAAAACACTTCTGGTCCCAAGCATTTCAAATAAGTTAGACTCAACCTTTAGCTCTTCCTCCTTTTAAGAATGTTGTTCTTAAGAATGTTTAAGAAACTAGTAACTTCCCTTCAACAGGAATATTTTCTCTGTTTTTTGGGTGGAAAGGCCTTCTCTCTGTTTTCATTTCCACTGTTCACTTTGCAGATAGGAGATGTTGCTTTCTAGTTTCCATGTCACATCAGCACACTGCAGAAAGAGGCTGTTTGAGTGTCAGGCTTTGACTCTGGAGACTCGAGTTCAAGTCCCCGCTCAGCTATGGAAAACCCGCTGAGTGACCTTGGGTGAGTCACACACTCTCAGCCCCAGAAAAGTCCATTCTGGTGCCCTCAGGGTTGCCATGAGTCAGGAAGAGGTTGAAGGCATGCAACAGAATGACAACTAGAGTTACGTTTTGGATTACATTTCTTACGGTCTCCTAGCCAGCGGCGTGATCAAGCGGACTGAAGGCTTCAGGGAATTTGACTTCATAAGATCCTTAGGGCGCTGGATGTATGTTTAGCCTGGGGAAGAGAAAGTGAAGGGATGACATGATGGCGATGTTTAAATATTGGAAGGGAGATCACATGGAGGATGGAGCAAACTTGATTTCTGCTGCTCCAGAGACTAGGACATGGAGCAGTGGATTCAAACTACAGGAAAAGAGATTTCGCCTCACCTCCTGACAGTAAGAGCTGTTCAGTAATAGAATATGCTCCTTGGTGGAGTCTCTTTTTTTGGAGGTTTTTAAACAGAGGCTGGATGGCTTTGATTGTGTCTTCCTGCATGTCCAAAGAGGGTTGGGCTTGATGACCTTTGGGGGTCCCTTCCAAATCTGATTCTGTGATTCCACCTAAGCCTTCCTGATGGTAAGAGCTGTTGCACAGTGGTGGTGGAGTTGCCTTCTATGGAGGTTTTTGAACAGAAGCTGGATGGCCATTTGTCAGAGGGAGTGCTTGGATGGTGGTTTCTTCCTGCAGAGCAGAATGGGGTTGGACTGGATGGCCCTTAGGGGTCTCTTCCAACTCTATGATTCCATGTGTTCCTGCCTGGCAGAAGGTGGTTGGACTGGATGGCCCTGTAATAAGAACTTGACCTTGGGGAATTTATAATTAGCTCAAAAAATAATATTAGGATCTAAACCCATTGTATGCAGGGGGCTAGAAGGAACAGTTCCTGCAGAGACAGCATTTGTCCAAAAGAATGGTACGTACTTTTATTAAGAGAGAAAAATAAATCAATAAGCAAGCACACACACATACAGAGGATCAAACATACAAAAACACACACAAGGACTCAGGAGTTAACTTGGAGAGGAAGCAGAAGGCTTTCTAATGGTGATAGTTACCTGAAAGGAGGCTGCTCCAAGGATGAATGAAGAGGTAGACTCAACTATTATGACAGGGAAAGGACACCGAATAAAGCTGGAGACTCTAGTCTAGTTAGAGATCACAATGGCACAGGCATCAGGACATCCATCCAGACCTCCCACTTTCCCAAGATTTTGGGGAGCATTTATACCCTTAAGACTAAGCTGATGCAAAGAGTTGCTATTGTATATCAAAGGATGCTTTGAAGTAGACAATTTCCAAAAGAGGGGAGATAGGATGCTGATGTTATCTCCTTCAGCCGGACTCATCCTGGATGGCCCTCATAAATCTTTTAGGTGTGAATGTCCTGTTTTGCAGCTCCTAAGCTTGGCCTTTTTGATCTGCAAATGGTTGTAAATGCAGATTCAACTCTGTTTGGAGTGCCTACGTGAGGCTCAGCCTTGAGCCCATGGCTTTCAGCATAGGACCGTGACAGAGACCCAAAAGAGGTCTTGATATCAAAACCAATCAAACCACTAATCGTAACAGCCCTTAGGGGCCCCTTCCAACTCTAGGATTCCATGTATTCCTGCATGGCAGAAGGGGGTTGGACTGGATGGCCCTTAGGGGTCCCTTCCAACTCTAGGATTCCATGTATTCCTGCATGGCAGAAGGGGGTTGGACTGGATGGCCCTTAAGGGTCCCTTCCAACTCTATGATTCCATGTATTCCTACATGGCAGAAGGGAGTTGGAGTGGATGGCCCGGCGGGGTGAGTCCCTTCCAACGCTATGATTGTTCCAACACTAAACCTTAGGAAGAACTTCCTGACATTAAGAGCTGCTCAACAGTGGAAGAAGCTGCTGCCTCGGAGGGTGGTGAAGTCTATTCTTTGGAGGTTTTTAAGGAGAGGCTGGATGGCCATCTGTCAGGGGGTGCTTGGGTTGTGAGTTCTTGCATGGCAGAAGGAGGTTGGACTGGATGGCCCTTGGGGGTCTCTTCCAACTCTAGGATTCCATGTATTCCTGCATGGCAGAAGGAGGTTGGACTGGATGGCCCTTGGGGGTCTCTTCCAACTCTAGGATTCCATGTATTCCTGCATGGCAGAAGAGGGTTGGACTGGATGGCCTTGGGGGTCTCTTCCAACTCTAGGATTCCATGTATTCCTGCATGGCAGAAGAGGGTTGGACTGGATGGCCCTTGGGGGTCTCTTCCAACTCTATGACTCTCTGATTCTCTGTTTTTGGTGTAGAAGAGAGGCTAATTATAAGTGGGACTTCAATTCCTCTCTCAGACAGGGACAGATGGGCTTTAATTAACCCTGCCTCTGTGCCGGAGGAGAGATTAATCACCTTTCTGAGACACCTCCAACCTCAGTTTCCATACAGACAGCCTTTCCCCTCCTGGTGCCTTTAGGTGTGTTGGACTAGAACTCCCAAAACCCCACAGGCAGCAGAGGCTTAGTCCAATATACACAAATGGTGCCAATTTGGAGAATTGGAGGTAAAATTGCAGACTGTTCATACGCTGTTCAACAAAAATGCCCTTCCATCACACCCTGTCCAACATGCATGATGGAATTGCACAAATATTTCTTGCAAACCGCTTGAATGGAGAGGAAACAGCCCCAGTCTAGTATGTTTTGCAAGGAACTATAAAGACAAGAAGGTGGCATACCACACCTGGAATCCTGTGTCCGGTTCTGAGCACCACAGCTCCAGAAGGATGTGGAAAAGATGGAAGGTGTCCATGGAAGAGCGGCCAAGATGACCAAAGGTCTGGAAACCAAGCTTGAATGAGGAATGACTGGAGGAGCTTGGAGAAGACTGAGAGGCACTGTGATGCTCATATTTAAGTATCTGAAGGATGTCATGTAGAGCAACCTGGTTTTTCTGCTGCTCCAAAGACTAGGGCATGAACCAATGGGTTCAAATTACAAGAAAAAAAATCCAACTTAACATCAGCACTATTTATTTTATTTTATTTTATTACTTTAAGACCTGTTTGACAGTAAGACCGATTACCTTGGAGGGTGGTAGAATCTCCTTCCTTGGTTGGGTGGTCATCTCTCACGGTTGCTTTAGTTGTGTCTTGCTGTATAGCTTAACAAGACTACATGTGAAAGGGATTGAGGAGTCCTAGTAGACCACAAATTGAACTTGAGTCAACAGTGTGATGCGGCAGCTAAAAAGGCCAATGCAATGTTAGGCTGTATTAGTAGAAGTATAGTGTCTAGATCTAGGGAAGTAATAGTGCCAATTTATTCTGCTTTGGTCAGTTGTGTCCAGTTCTCGCCACTACAATTCAGAAAGTATGTTGAGAAGCTGGAGCATATCCAGAGGAGGGTGACCAGAATGGGAAAAGGTCTAAAAACCATAAAGTCCTATAAGGAGTGACTTAGGGAGCTGGGTATGTTTAACCTGGAGAAGAGACAGTTAGGGGATATGATAGCCCTGTTTAAATATTTGAAGGGATGTCATATTGAGGAGGGAGCTAGCTTGTTTTCTGTCGCTCCAGAGAACAAGACCCGGAACAATGGATGAAAGCTACAGGAAAAGAGATTCCACCAACATTAGGAAGAACTTTGTGACAGTAAGAGCTTTATGACAGTGGAAGATGCTTTCTTGGAGAGTGGTGGAGTCTCCTCTTTGGAGGTTTTTAAACAGAGGCTGGATGGCCATCTGTTAGGGATGCTTTGACTGAGAGTTCCTGCATGGCAGAAGGGGGTTGGACTGGATGGCCCTTAGGGTTCCTTCCAATGCTTCTGTAATTCTAAGCAGAGAGCTCCTGATTACCTTGTGGACTCTTTAATCCAGAGCTTGGGAAAGTGACTGTTAGGACTACAACTCCCATAGTCCATCAGCCAGCCCTGCCCCCCCCTCCCCCCCAATTTGAAACATGCCCAAAGAGCCCTGCTAAGATTATTTCTTCTTCTGGGAGAAGAATTAGTAGCTATGGGTGGTAGGGCCTTTTTTGTGGTAGCTCCAGAATTCGGGAATATTTTCCCCAGGGTGTCCTGTTTATTATCTTTCCTTTCACCTTCCAGTTAACATAATAATAATAATAATAATAATAATAATAATAATAATAATAATAATAATAATAATGTGATACAGTTGGCCATCTGTATTCATGGATTCTTTATCCACAGAAGATTCAACCATCCACAGCTTGAAAAATATTCAAACAATATATAAATTCCCAAAAGCAAACCTTGATATTACCATTTTATATAAGGGCCATCATCTTATTATCCATTGTATTTAATGGGAAATCATCATCATCATCATCCAATGTAACTAATGAGACTTGAGCACCCATGGATTTTGGTATCCATGGGGTTCCTGGAATCCAACCCCAGGGGATACCAAGGGCCCACTATAAATTATTATTATTATTATTATTATTATTATTATTATTATTATTATTATTATTATTATTATTTTGCTGAGATCTTGGTAATTGAACTTTTTAAGTTATTATTATTATTATTATTATTATTATTTGCTGAGATCTTGGTAACTGAACTTTTAAAATTATTATTATTATTATTATTATTTTGCTGAGGTCTTGGTAATTGAACTTTTAAAATTATTATTATTATTATTATTATTATTCACTGAGATCTTGGTAATTGAACTTTTTACATTATTATTATTATTATTATTTGTTGAGATCTTGGTAATTCAACTTTTTAGAAATGTATTCTGTCACTTTCCATGTTCTGCTCTTGTTTCATATTAAGGGTTTGAAAATGGTATGTGTGTCTGTGCGTGTATGGTTTAATGTCATTTTCTAAGTCACTTCAAGAGGATCTGCTGAAATGCCATCCATAAATATTGAAAATTGTGACTAAATAAGTAAAATACATGGATAATTAATGCTTTTTGAAAGGGAGACAGAATATCTCTTCTCACATTGTAGGCATGCTAATCTTGGAGAGTACAGTGTAAGAAAAATATGAAATTCAGCCGCTTAGCCAATGCATTGCAAAATACATCACAGGTGAGATCACTATGTATAAGGAAGAAACGGTGTAACCGTTTTTGGTGTTGATTGCAATCAAGTTGAGTTTGACTTCTGCCAACCCTCTGAATGAGAGACCTCCAAAAGTCTTTGCACAGAGGAAACACAACCTCCAAATTGTTTACAAACCAACCAAGAAAATCCAACAAATGCTGCGCTCAGCGAAGGACAGGAGAGACCCTCTCACAGCCGCAGGAGTTTACCGCATACCATGCAGCCGTGGACAAGTCTACATAGGGACCACCAAACGCAGTGTCCAAACACGAATCAAGGAACATGAGAGACACTGCAGACTGGGCCAGCCAGAAAAATCAGCAGGAGCAGAACACATGATAAACCATCCTGGGCATAAAATGCTGTTTGAAAACACTGACATTCTGGACCATGCCAACAACTATCAGGTCAGAATGCACAGGGAAGCCATCGAAATCCATAAACACTTAGACAACTTCAACAGGAAAGAAGAAACTCTTAAAGTAAACAAGATATGGCTACCAGTCCTACAAAATAAGAAAATCTGCACTCAGCAAATGCAAAGGGAAGACCAACCAGGGTCAGCAGACAACAGCAGACAATCTCCTTGATTGCATTCCTCACCTGGAAGCCATGCCATTAACACCAGAACAACACCTATTCAACACAGAACAATACACAGTTTACATGGGAACAGCAGACATATCCTGGACTGCATAGCCTGAAGCGAAGCCATCAACACAGAACAATACCTATTCAACACAGACAACACACAGTTCACCTGGGAACCACCCCTCCCTACCCAGGGTCTCACAGTATATATACAACCAGGCTTTTCCATTTCAGTTTTCTCTGAAGATGCCAGCCACAGATGCTGGCGAAACGTCAGAAAGAAACTCTTTCAGAACATGGCCACACAGCCCGAAAAAACCCACAAAAAAAACTATCTTTGCACAGAGTTTGCAAACTCAAGGCAGCTTGGCTTCCTTGAATTAATCAATCCGCCGGTAGCACAGTCCTTCTCCTTTCTGCCTTCCACTGAGCATTATTGACTTTTCTAATGAGCCATGTCTTCTTGTGATATGTCCAAAGTATGACAGCCTGGTTGTTGCTGTTGTTGTTGTTGTTATTATTATTATTATTATTATTATTATTTGCTTCTAGGAAGAGTTCAGGCTTGATTTGCAATATATTTGACTTTTTGACAGTCCATAGAATTTGCAGAACTCTCCTCCAGCCCCACATCTATAATAATAATAATAATAATAAAATTTATTTCTATCCTGCCCTTTGGGAAAACCCAATCAGGGCGGCTTACAACAGTAAAACAGTATACAATACATAAAATCCAAAAATTATTTCCTCCCCCCTTAAAACGGTATTAAATCTAAATGAATTAAAATTACAATAGTAGTTAAAACCAATTCCAATAGTTAAAACCAAAAAACCAAATGCTAACAGCTACAGAACCTCTATGGCCTACACAATGGAGCTCATCCATCATTAGATGGGGCCACGTGAGCAACATTGGGGGAATTACCCGAGGCCGGGACATTAATCTGGAAAGGCCTGCCGGAAGAGATCCGTCTTGACCGCCTTTTTAAAGCTGGTTAACGATGTTAATAGACGGATCTCATCCGGCAGGTCGTTCCAGAGTCTGGGGGCGACGATTGAGAAAGCCCTCTGGGAGGTAGCCACAAGCCTCGATTTTTGGGGCTGTAGCAGATTCCTCCCAGAGGACCGGAGAGTGCGGGGAGGATTATATGGGAGGAGGCGGTCCCTGATATAGCTTGGGCCCAAGCCATTTAGGGCTTTAAAGGTGATAGCCAACACCTTGTACTGGGCCCGGAAGCTGATGGGCAGCCAGTGGAGGGACCTCAAAACCGGAGTAATGTGGTCTCTCCTAGATGTTCCTAGATAAGTCTGGCTGCCATGTTTTGAACCAGCTGTAATTTCTGAGTCAAGCACAAGGGTAGCCCCATGTAGAGTGCATTGCAGAAGTCAAGGCGTGAGGTTACCAGTGCATGCACCACAGTCTCGAGATCCCTTACTTCTAGAAAAGGGTGCAGCTGGCGTATCAGCCGAAGCTGATAACAGGCAATCTTGACCGTCGCATTAACCTGATTTGTCATCAGGAGCGATGAGTCAAGGAGCAAATGAGTTTATTTTCTTCCCACCCACATTCCTCACTGTCCAGATTAGAAATATGATAGCATGCACAATGCTGACTTTAGTATTCAATGATATATCTTTATTCTTGGAGATCTTGTCTTGTTCCTTCATAGCTTCTCCTTCCAAATCCTAGCCTCCTTCTGATGTCTTGACAGCAAGCAGTCTTCATTTTCTTTCAGGACAAGGCACGGAAGATCTGTGACCCTTTGGACGTCTTCATTACACATTTCAAAGTTATATAAATGGCCATTATTTTTGTGTTCTTTATATTGATTATCTTCTTACAAGCTTTCTCCGCTGTCCAGCTTTCACAACTATACTTAGAAACGGGAAATATGGTGGCACGTACGATCCTGAATTTACACTTGTACGATTATCAGTGTAACTTTATTTTTGTAGAATTATCTGGCTTTTGCGTCGTGTATTTTGTTAGTGAATTGAAATGTTGAGCAACCAAATCGGCACGTGCATCTGCATTGTATCTCCATACATAATGTGCTCTGGTGTGCACACCTATGTGCGAGGTACAGCCATGCCCAACTCCACTTATCTAACTTAAAACCAAATATGCTGATCCCCATTAGTCAAAAAAGCCCAACCATTTCCACAATAGTTTATTTATTTATTTATTTATTTATTGGATTTCTATCCTGCCTTCCTCCCAAAATGGGAATCAAGATAGAGTTGAAGCTTACACATGTGTAAGACACCAAAAGGATTCTGGTTCAGGATTAGTATTAGTGTCATTAACTGTAGACTAAGGCTGGGTCTGCACTGCAGAAATGATCCAGACCTTTTACCATTTTGGTTGCCCTCCTCCGGACATACTCCAGCTTTTCAACATCCTTCCTGCATTGTGGAGTCCAGTTCTGGACACAGGATTCCAGCGAAGCTGATGCATTAGCAATAACATGTGTCAGTGTCCAGCACCAAAAGAACTGCTGGAGAGGTCTGGAGCTGTACCTAGCTCTCGCACAAGACAATGTGTGTTGTGCATGGATGTGCACATGTGATGCTCATCCATGCATGATGTTCATGGATGTGCAACCATGCCTTTGTTGTTAACTGCCCTTGAGTCGATCTCGGCCCACTGGCGACCCTATGGATGAGACATCTCCAAGATCCTCCATTGCTCTGCTTAAATCCTGCAATCCCGTGACTTCCTTTACAGAGTCCCTCCATCTGGCAGCATGTGGCCTTCCTCTCTTCCTCCTTCCTTCCCTCCACCTTCCCCAACATTATTGTCTTTTCCCAAGAGTCCTCCCTTTTCTTCTCATGATGTGTCCAAAGTATGACAGCCTCACTTTGGTCATCTTGGCTCCTTCCAGGGAGGTTTCCAGCTTGATCTGCTCTAGGAACCATTTGTTTGTCCTTTTGGCTCTCCATGGGATCCTCAGCACTCTTCTCCAGCCCCACATTCTCTCAAATGCATTGGTTTTCTTCCTATCTTCTTTCTTGACTGTCCATCTCTCACATCCATCCATGGTAATAGGGAATACAAGGGCTTGTATGATTCTAGCTGTTGTGCTTAGTTGTATGTCTTTGCATTTTAGGATCTTTTCTAGTTCTTTCATAGCCCTCCTCCCCATTCTTAGTCTTCTTCTGATTTCCTGGCTGCAGTCCCCATTTCTTTCAATGTTTGATCCCAGGGATGGGAATTCTTTTACTGCCTATCAAGGACTTATTTTGCATGGCACAGCATGCAGAAATCCACTCCCCTCCACTCTTGAAGTGCCTTCTTTGCACAATGGTGCAAAATTTGATTTACAGCCATAAGACAATTTACACCTGCGTGTATCACCAGTGCCATGCCAGGTAGGCATCTATACTTCCAAAATGGGAGTTTATGCTTTTTTGTGAACATAGGGTTAGGTTTGAAGGACTCCCGTGAATATGGGGGAAAAACATAAATAAAAAAACACTATTCTTTTTACCCAGAATTGTATATGCTAGAGTGTGGAAGCAAAAGAAAATACAGAATAAAGCTGAATGGAAGGAAAAAAAATATGGGATGCATATCAAATGGACATATTAACAACATTGTTAAAGGGGAAATCAGAAAAAGAGGTGGAAAATGACTGGCAATGTTTCACACAATTTTGGGAATCAGAAAATAAAAAGACAATGGACGATAGAAGAGATGGAAATTAAGTTCTATTTAGTTTATGGTGAAGATAACAGTCAAATGTCTTGAATTTAATTAAGTTTTAAAAGGTGACTTTTAATTAAGATTTGTTTCTAAGTATATACCGGTATATATAATAAGGGTATCTGGTTACAAACTAATACAAATTTAAGGTAAATAATCATACAGGAAGTTATGTTAAAATTTAAGTGAAAGTATGAAGAAGAATCAGAAGAAAGGAAGATGTGTTAGTAGTTGTTTTTGTAATTGTTTTTGTTCGTTGGAGTATGTATGTATCTATGAATGCAATTTTGTATATGTTTTGTTTAATAAATAAAGTAAAAAATAAAATAAAATAAAATAAAAATAAAAAACCACTATTCTTTTTACCCAAGAGAAGATCTCTCTAGGAGTCTCCAGGTCCTCCAGTGCAACTCTTGTAAACCGCCCGGATTGGGCAACCATTGGGCGGTATATAAATAAATTTTATTATTATTATTATTAACTCTATGGCCAACATCTGCCAGAGGTTGATCATAGAAATCATACTGGGAGGACCTACAAATGCCCAGAGAAGTGTTTCCTCTAGAAACTTCTAGGTTCTCCAGCACAACTCTGTGGTCAACGTCTGGTAGAGTTGCATTGGAAGACCTAGAGATTCCTAGAGAGAAGATATTCATCAAAATTGCAAATAATTTTTATTGACTGTACTACTGTACATTTTGTACATTTTATCTTTGTACTCCCACCTCGATCTGTAGGGAGAGGCGGGAAATATTATTATTATTATTATTATTATTATTATTATTTCTGCTAAAATCAAAACCGCAGATGTGGAGATGTATCTGTTTTGCTACCATCTTGGGTTAATTTATTGTATCGGCAAATCCACAGAAGCTTCAGGGGCCCAGTTTCAATTGTCATATCTGAGAGAGGCACCCTTATGTGAGTTTGTCTCTTTCTTGAGTGGCACGAATCGAAAGAAAGAAAATATTAAAGAGAGCCTTTCCTTCAAAGGAGGATGGGCTCATTTCTCTTTCTCTCGGCCGCCTTTCGAACGCATCTCCCTGTTGGCATGGATGTTAACATTAGTATGCTGACTGTTGGCGAAGGAAGGGAAGAACAGCTTACTGTGGAAAAGTAATGCTTATGAACACAATTCATCCTTTTCTACATTTATGGGAAGGGAGAAGTGATTCAACAGGGCACTTTCAGAGAAAGTGGTCAACATCAATTGGCATTAAATTATGCAAATTGCTCATATACACGGAGTCCTCCACAGAAAACTAAAATGGGTATTTTTGGCAGTGGAGGGGAAAAAGCATACTTTTGGGGATTAGATACTGTGTTTTCTGCAGAAAAAGCAACAGTTTCAATGCTCAAAATACACTGTTTCCTGTTCAAGAGTATTGTTTTGTGTATAGAAAACATACTTTCTGCCCAAAAACATGTCTTTCGGCATGTGTTTTAGCTGCAATGTATTTTTCTTCAGCAAATGCTTGGCATATAAAGAATTGCATGGCTAGCCTTTTCCCAAACATGACGTCTCCCTTTTTCATCAAGGATTCAAATATTAATGAATAACCATTAGATCCCTATTCTCTTAGTTCACAACCTGGAAAGGTTACTTTTAGACTACAGCTCTCCAAACCCTTTCTGCTATGATGGCTAGAATCAGAAGAAGACTAGGAATGGCAAGAACTAGACAAGATCCTAAAGTGCCCAGATATCCAAATGAACACTAAAGTTAGAATTGTCCAAGCCATTGTATTCCCCATTACTATGTATTGATGCAAGAGCTGGACAGTGAAGAAAGTGGATAAGAGGAAAATCAACTCCTTTGAGCTGGAGAAGAGTGCTGAGGATACCATGGAAAGCAAATAACACGAACAAATGGGTCCTGGAACAGATCAAGACAGAAGCCAAGATGACTAAATTGAGGCTGTCACACTTCAGACACATCATGAGAAGGCAGGACTCATTGGAAAAGGCAATACAGTCAGCCATCCCTGTCTAAAGAGTCTGTATCCACAGATTCAACCATCCACAGATTGAAAATATTTTATATATATATTCCAAAAAGCAAACCTTGATTTTGCCATTTTATATAAGGAACACCATTTTATAACCCCATTGTGTTTAATGGGACTTGTGAGCATCTATGGAGGTCCTGAAACCAAACCCCACCAACCACAAATCAGGATGTCTCACTATTTCAAGGCTTGAAAACTTCAAGGTTTGAAAATGGTATGTGTATATATATATATATATATATATATATGTAATAAAATTTCCCAAAAGCAAACCTTGCTTTTGCCATTATGTATAAGGGACATCATTTTTCTACACCACTGTATATCATGGGACTGCAGCATCCATGGATTTTGGTACCCACGGAGGTCCTGGAACCAAACCCCAGTGGATCCCAAGGGCCCACTCTGTTGCTTGGCAAGATAGTAGGAAAAGAGGAAGCCTGGATTCCAGATGGATCGAATCGATCAGGGTCATGGGCCTCTGTCTGCAGAGCAGCGGAGGACAGGGGCTCTTGGCGATGGCTCATTCACAGGGTCACCATGGGTCAGAGTCAACGTGAAGGCAGCTAACAACAGCAACAACAATGGCTAGTGGTTAAGATGGCTGGGGTATCCTGGGAGTTGTAGTCCCAAGAAGTAATTGATCCAAATTCTGCATCTTACTGGGTATATGCCCCCCCCCCCATGGTAAACTCTTAATAGTCAAACCATCATCTACATTCAGTTACATGTACACCTAAATGTACACTTCAGTTGCGAGCCAGTGTGGCATAGTGTTTTGAGCATAGGACTACGACTCTGGAGAGCAGGGTTCAAATCCCCACTTGGTCCATTAAAACCCACCTTAGGCAAGTCACACTCTCTCAGCCTCAGAGAATCATAGGATCATAGAGTTGGAAGAGATCTCCAAGGGCCATCCAGTCCAACCCCCCCTTCTGCCATGCAGGAACTCTCAACCAAAGCACCCCCTGTTTAAAACTTCCAAAGAAGGAGACTGCACCAAAACAGCTCTTACTGTCAGGATGTTCCTCTTAATGTTGAGCTGGAATCTCTTTTCCTGCAGCTTGCATCCATTGCTCCATTGTGTCCTATTCTCTGGAGCAGCACAAAACAAGCTTGCTCCATCCTCAATTTGACATCCCTTCAAATATTTAAAGAGGGCTATCATATCACTTCTTAACCATCACAGAAGGACTGTGAAGAGATCAGTGAAATTTAATAGAAAGGGATGTATACCAAGGGATTTAGAAGAAAGGGATAGGTAGGGAATTAGGTGTACAAGGAAAACAATGAAAACAAATAAATCCTTGAAGTTGGAGGAGAAGTACATAGAGCACAAATAAGTGACAAAAGGGTGAAGATAAGCGAAATGTAATGAATAACAGGATGCTATATCCCTTTTGTTTTAGTTAGCAACTTAATTTGTTGGATGGTTTATGTTACCTGGTCAGGAAAGGAAGAGTGGGATGAATATGAAGAGGGTATGAGAAAGTGTGATAAATAGGGGGAAGACAGCGAAAGACAGAAGAAGGTGTAAAAAGGGGAAGAGAGGGATCAAGTTGTTGGTGGAAAGGAAGGGAAGAGGTGGGGATAGATGGAAGGATGAAGAGAGAAAATTGGATCAGGAGGAGTGAAAACGGATTAATCATGGATATGTAGAGGGATTATTAGTAGATATAAAGAGATACATTTGAAAACTGACAAAATGGCAATGTCATATCTTATTACTTTTATATTTGTTGTTTATGTAACCGTTTTTATAAATGGATTAATAAAAAAATTAAAAATGAAAGCTGCTGAATATGTGGGACAGCAGAGGATTAATTGGGACTGTCCCTGCCAAATGGGGAGTTGCTCTTTTGTGGCTGTGTGCCTTCAAGGCTTTTACGACTTACGGCGACCCTAAGGCGACCCTATCAAGGGGTTTTCTTGGCACGAATTGTTCAGAGGAGGCTTGCCATTGCCTTCCCCTGAGGCTGAGAGTGTGTCACTTGCCCAAGGTCACTCAGTGGGTTTACATGGCTGAGCTGGGATTCAAACCCTGGCCTCCAGAGTCACAGTCCCACGCTGAAAGCACTTCCCTATGCTGGGTCTCCAAACAGGGACTCCAAGAACGAATTCAAGAGCACTTTTTCTCAGAAGGGAAGAAACAAATCAAATCAGACTTTATTTTAAAAAAGGAAGGAAGGAAGGAAGGCTCACACAAGCCAGTCACCCAAGGAAACCTCTCCAGCTCTTGCTGGCCCCCATCCAGCTGAAGCCGCCCCTCAGGAGATTTAATTGTGTCGCTCATTAGTGACAGAGAGGCTGAGAGATAATTAGCTGCCAAAGAACATTAAGCCATTCCGGCGGGTGATGAGGTTGAGAACTAGGAAGGCACACCGGATGCTTCGGCTTCATTCTGGGAGGCTGGGCTGGGGGCAGAAGGGTGGCGCGGCATATCCGTTGTTCTCCGCCACGGCCTGTGATTTCTTCCAGCTAGCCCCACCAGCTAATGGCACCCCTGACACCCTTCAGAAGTCCGAGCAACTGTCTGAATTGGACTTAATTGGTGCTGGGAGCAACCCAGTTGCATCATGGCTCACCCTGGCATCGGAAGCCTATTCGTTTGGCTAGACTCATGATTGCAATGTCTTCTGGCAAAGTCCTTGGCCAAGGGAAGCGTGCAGCTCTGCTCAATTCCCAAAATGGTGCATGCTGGGTCAGAGCTTGGAAACGTTTTGGACTGTAGTTTTTTGTGGGTTTTTCGGGCCATGTGGCCATGTTCTAGAAGAGTTTCTTTCTGACGTTTCGCCAGCATCTGTGGCTGGCTTTTTTCTCTGAAGATGCCAGCCACAGATGCTGGCGAAACGTCAGAAAGAAACTCTTCTAGAACGTGGCCACACAGCCTGAAAAACCCACAAAAAACTATGGATGCCGGTCATGAAAGCCTACGACTTCACGTTTTGGACTGTGACTCCCAGAATCCTCCTGCCAGCATAATGGCTGGGGGATTGTTGCAATCCAGTAAAGGAATTTCCAGAAAGGTGTTGGTATCTCCTGTTGGCTTCTCGATGGAAGGGGCTGGATGTTTTTGTCCACTGAGGAACTGCGTTCAGTTCAAGGTTTGAAAAGCAGAGTTGTGCATGGAATGCAATTGCACAGTCAGATGTACAATGATCCAAGAACGTATATCACTTCAGCATAGTGTAAATATCCAACAGTGGAGTTGTGTTACCCAAGCCCTGCATTGAATACCAATCCAAGATGGCATAACTGTTGTGCTCTGCTTGTCCTCTGAGGGCTCCGATGAAGGGGCTGAGAGCCCAGTGAACCTGCAGCCAGCACAGGGACTGAGTTCCCAGCAGCCACGAGAGCAAAGTTCATTACAGTTGCAACACTCAGACGAAGAGCCGGACTTACCAGTGCATACTCCTGCAGAAATGCCAGGAAAGGGGAGACACCAGCGTTCTCAGTGTGATCCAGTATGGCTGACAACCATCCATCTTCCTTGGGAGAAAGCCACAGTGATGCCTCGTTCCTTGATTGATTGCCTGTTGCCTTGAACTCTGCCTGAACTCCGACTATTCTTTTGGATGACTCCTTTGGACTGCTGACTTGTGAATAACCTGGACTGAATTAAATGATCCCTGTTTTTGACCACTGCTTTTGTTACAGGCACTTTGGTGAGCCAAACTCTCCTTGTCTCCCTATCGCTGTTTGAGACAATGAGGTTTCGAACTGGGAGTTTGGCTAGCTTCCCAAGGGCAAAACAGGACAATAACATATGGAGATCAATGATCAATAATCAATGTGCAAAGGGAATGCATGGAGGCAATGCACATTCACATGCTACTCTGTGTACAGTGGGCTGGGGTTTGGTTCCATGATCCCTTGTGGATACCAAAATCTGTGGATGCTCAAGTCCCATTAAATACAATGGATAGTAAAATAGTGTCTCTCAGATAAAATTGTAGTATCAAGGTTTCCTTTTCGAAATTTATATATTTTTAAATATTTTCAACCCATGGATGGTTGAATCTGTGATAAAAATATTAGTGGATTTAGCAGGTCAACTGTACTTTAATGCACTAAACACAATTCTGCTTACATTGTCATCAGCTGGATACAGCCATTGTACTTTTTCAAAATTAACCACTCCACATTAATAGCACAATTTAACAGGATGCCAACTGAGACATATGTGCACTTGAGTTATATTGAAATGTGTGTGAGATGCAGATGCACATGAGATGCACATTCAGGTGTGCGTTGTCACACACTGAGGTGTGCAGTTGGTTGTGTGACATTAAACACAAGGGGTGCATAATATAATCAGAGTCTGCATCCACATACATGGATTTACACTACACAATCCCTGTATACATCTTGGCCAACGTTGCTGAGTTCTGACTTCATCACTAACCTGTTCAAAATGCCTTGAGCTTGGGAATTAGTTTGAGATGTTTCCACAAAGTGTGTGCCTAGGATGGCAGTTTCACTCCAAAAACCTATAGACTTTTAGCCTAATATCATTATAAAGGTAAGGGTATTCCCCATTGACACGGTTGTCAAGTCGTAGGGGGCAGTGCTCATCTCCGTTACTAAGCCAAAAGCCAGCATTGTCAGAGACCACTCTGTGATCATGTGGCCAGCATGATTGCACAGAATGCTGTTTACCTTCCCACTAAGAAGTGGTACCTATTTATCTACTTGCATTTGCATGCTTTTGAACTGCTAGGTTGGCAGAAGTTGGGACTAGTGACGGGAGCTCACCCCTTCATGAAGCACTTGGGCCTCGAACTGCCAACCTGCCTATCTTCCAATCAACAGAGTCAGCGTCTTAACCACTTGAGCTACTGCATCCCTATCATAATATAATCATTATATCATTATACACCAGCAGAATTACATTTGATCCCACAATTGCAAAAGAGGTGGCATGGCAGCCATGAGCTCACCTGTTTTGCAATAGCAGATTAAATCCCCATCCATAAAGCCAAAAGTGTTGCAGAGGGTTAGGTCTTTGTGAAATCATTGCCTATCCAAGGACCTCAAGGAAGCTCCATGTGCTGCTTTCCTCTGTAGGGCCTTCAAAGTCTTCTCACAGTTGAGAGAGACGATGTCCTCCAGTTATTATCAGGAGGAAGGAGAGTGAACAGAAGGGAAAGGTCTGCATGAGTCCTGAGAAAATAAGCACTGTGGCAGAAAAATAATGGAAGGATGTTATTGAGGATGTAGTAAGCTTGTTTTCTGCTGCTCGGGAGACTAGGAGAAGGAGCAAAGGATGCAAACTATATGAAAAGAGATTTCACCTAAATATTGGGAAGTACTTCCTGATGGTCTTGGAGTGTGGTGGGGTCTCCTTCTTTGGATTTTTTTTTAAAAAAACAAAACAAAACAGAGGTGGAACCTGTCACAGAAAGTGCTTGGATTGTGTCTTCCCACTTGGCAGAATGCGATTGGACTGGATGGTCCTTGGTGTCTCCTCCATGATTCTGTGAAACCCATTCTATTCTTCTGGAAGGGGAGTGAAAGGCAGAAGGGAAAGAGAAAGAGCACTGTGGTGGGATGTGCGTCACTAACTGGTTCTGAACATTTGCAAAACTGGCTGTTCTACTAGCTGTTATAATTGAATGCTTAATGTCTTTTTATATACATTTGCCAAGTATATTTTAAAAATATAATGAGAGTTATTATCAATCATTATTATTTCACTTGGTCCAGAGCTGGTTTCATTTTAGCTCTAGCTTCCTGTAGTTTCTAATAGGTATAGTAGGTATAATTTCTCTCCATATGTCGCACTGATAGCTGGTGTGGGCCCATTCTCAATACACACAAAAAGGAGAGAGTGTTGACTCCTTTCCTTCTTTTTCTGACAAAATCTGGCCCATGTTTGAATGCCAGGACTTTGCTGTTAACATGCAGAGATTTCTCTCTGTTCTGCTGATCTTGCTGGCCTGTGGATAAGGGTAATGGGAGTGAGAGAGAGGATTCTTTGACCAACACTAAATTCAGTTTTTTTAAAGCTCCTGATAAAGAAAATATAATAATCCATGAACAAGGCTGCATGAGATTCTATGTACAGATGGAGTTCTACCAGCATAGTTAATATTGAATCTGGGATGCCAAAGAGGGAGGATGGAGGTGGCTGGAGCTCAAGGGAGTTATCCAGGTTTCTCATTGCTGGCCATTCTTGGTTTTAGCCCAACTTTTAAAGAAGCTATCTAGGGCAGAGACGACGTCAGGGGGGTGCGAGAGGTTAAGGCCGCACTAAGGAGTGTCTGACATTATTGCTCCCCAAACATCTGCCTTTGGGCAGAAATGGGCTGTGGGATTCGCCTTCATCCCTTTAAAATACTGGAGGGCAGTAGAAGAGATGGGGTGAGTGGGTGAGTCTCAGTGGGAGAAGAAAGGAGAGACACCAGGTTTTGCAAAATATAAATAAATAAGAAATTTAAATTTAAAATTTTGTTTTCTTTTTAAAAGTTATGCTTTTAAATTTTCCTTTAAAACCATCACATCTTACCAAATTTTCCTTTTAACCACATGAAACTATGTACATATAAATAAATTTAGGCTGTGCGTTCAAGTTTACTGTAATTTAAAGGTACAATTTTAATTTTGCTAGTTGTTTATGTCACAACTGCAGTCGGCCCCCCACATTTGTGGCTTTGACTTTTGCGGATTTGATTATTTGTGGACTTTATTGATACATTCTCTCTAGGAATCTCTTGGTCCTCCAGCTGGAAGTTGACCATAACGTCTTGCTAGAGTACCTAGAGATTTCTAAACAAATCTCCAGGCATTTGTAGGTTCTCCAGTGCAATTCTATGGTCAACATCTGGTTGAGGTTGACCATAGAGTTGTGTTGGAGGAACTAGAGATTCCTAGAGAAAATACTTCTCTAGGCATTTGTAGGTCCTCCAGCCCAATTCTGTAGTCAACCTCTGGCTGATGTTGACCATAGAGTTGCGCTGGAGGACTTAGGGCCTTTGCAGACTGCCAGAAATAGTGCAAATTGAGTCCACTTTTAGGGTTAGGGTTAGTGCTAGGGAATCATGGGAATTGTTTTTTTTCCTGAGACAATGAGTCTTCTCTGTCAGAGAGCTCAGGTGCCACAATAAAATACAGTTCCCATGATTCCCTAACCCTAACCCTTAAAGTGGACTCAATTTGCACTATTTCTAGCAGTCTGCAAAGGCCTTTAGAAATTCCCAGAGAAGTATTCTCTCAGCTAAAAAACCCAGGGGTCTTTTATTTGTGGTTTTTCCATTTTCACATGGGTCCTGTGTCCCTAACCCCAGCGAATGTGGAGGGCCCACTGTATTGCCATTACATTCAGTGATATACTGGAATTACAATTTAGGAGTAACATTAGTACAAAAACAATATCTAAGTATTCTATATGGTCTGGTATGGGAGGAGGTTAAGGGGAGAGGTGATGCCATGAGTTAACTGCATTGAGTGAACCAACCCTACCAATGCCACCGATCCATGGTGCAGGACCCAATCCTATCTTGCGGAAATAGGTTCAGCCCCTTGATTAGCTCCTTTCAAGTTTGGACTCTAGCCTGGAGTGGTTTCAGAAGCTGGCAATGGAAGCACCAGCTGCACTGATGTCTTCTTCAACATTCACCCTTTTAGTCCACTATCTAGCCCAAACCACAAGACCTTGAAAACCTGCAATTAATGTTAATATGTTTGCACCTGATGCTTGTCCGGGTGATTTTGGATGATGGATTTCTGCTGTTTCTCCTTTCAGGAAAGAGTGTATGTGTACCTCTTGGATGGAGAGGCTCGGCTGACTTGCAACGATCCACCCCATGAATTATCCCAGGAAGGAAAGCTGAGGTTAGTGCCACTGATTTTGTCAATCTCTGTGGATGAAGGCAACTCTATGTAGCTGAGTGGAGGGTGGAGGAAGAAAGTTGGGAAGGGTTTTTTCCTTTTCCTGTAACTTTGGGAGAAATTTGAAGAGCAAGCCTTGAAGATCAAGGATCCAATGTCATGCAGAGAAGGAAATGCATTCTTGTTTCCCACCTTGGTGGACCAAAAACTGAGCAGAAGGGGAGTCCTGAGCCTGTTACCCAAAATGCCAGGGTCCCACAGGGAATTTTAGTAGTCCAAGTAAAGCTGCTGAGAGGGCTTTGGGCAACTGAAAGCAGGGATCAAGCCTGTGTATACCGGTTCCAAGAAACAAAACTCCAGAATGCAAAGTCCAAATGTAGTTTTATTTGTAGTTCAAGGGGAATCACCACTCATGCAAAGACACTCTCACACATATACAAGAACTAACTATATAAAAGGTGGTAGCAGATAGTGACATTCAGAATTGCAGAGGGTGATACTGTACTGGTTCCAGAAACAGAGGTTCCAATTGGTGGGTTCTGTAAGAGGAAAGTGGCTCAGTACTTACTGGGGAGTCAAGTGAGATACTGACAGAGTGTCTATCTGACCTCAAGGAGAAGAAATAGGGAGTGCCTAGCCAGGCATATTTATAGTGCAAAACGTATCCCGGGGCAGATTTGGGGATTAAAATGATGTTTCAAGGATAGAAGAATGAGAGTGGAACTTGTAAATGGTTGGACAGTCAGTGCAAATGTCTTTGGACAAAGAAGTATCTCCTCCAAAGGGAAGTATACTTGGGTTTCTGTTCATTTGTAAGCACGAGGTCTATCACCCACCATCATTCATATCAATGAAGGGATTATGCAGATTCCAATATTAATTGAACTATCCTGGCTATGAGCTTTAGCTTTCCTCCATGCCAAGCCAGTCATATCTCCTTATATCATGGCTAGTTCCCTGCCCTGAGAGTCTCCTCTTGGCTACGTGCCTAAAACATCCCTTTTGATATCAAATTGATATTGAAAAGAGGGGAGTGCAGACAGCCAGATCTTGGGGTAACAAGCCACTAACTCTTGCATCCTAATCTAGTTTGCCAAGTCAGAACTGCAAAGCACTGAGAACAGTTTTTAACTGAACTAAGAACAGAAACGGCAAAATGCAGAACTATGACTAACATCTTCATTTCCCCCCCCTCCTGTGTGGTTTTTAACACGTTTGCCTGATAAAGCAAAAGCAAAGCAGCTTCATTTATATACTGCTTCATACCATGCTATGCAGTGTCTAAGCGGTTTACAACTGTAAGGTCATTGCCCCCCAATAGCTGGGTACTCATTTAGCAACCTCAGAAGGATGCAGTCCTGAGTCTAGCCTGAGCCCTGGCTGGTATTGAACTCGCAACCTTGTGGTTTATGAGTGAGTGGCTGCACCACTTCTAGCCAGTGGAGCTTCAAAAGCTTGCAACGTGTATACAGTGGAGTCTTCGTATCCATGGACTTGTCATCCGCAGATTCCAGCATCCACAGACGGCAAGCCCGTTGGGGAGGGCAGCGGGGGAGGAGAAGGAGAAGGATGGAAGAGGAGGAAGAGGCGGTGGTGGGGAAGAGGAAGAGGAGGATGGAGGAAGAGGAGAATGGAGGAGGAAGGGGCAGCGGTGGAGGTTGGGGACAATGGCACTTTGCCGCCCCAGCCACCCGAAGCCTACCTCGCCACTTCACCGCAGCGGATTTTGCCATCCATGGAGGGATCCAAAACAGATCCCCCGTGGATACCGAGGGCCCACTGTATTGTGCGTTTTGTTTAGTCAATAAAGGTACCACTGTTTGGTGGATTTTTGATGTTATTGGATTTGCTATATGGCCAACACGGCTACCACTGGATGCTAGCTAATGAATAATTTAGGTAAAACAAGAAATCTTTATCTCACCATCTTTCCAAAGAAAGCTGAGAAAGGAGGAAGATGGAGGACCCGATGGGGCAGGAGAAAAATCTTTTTTTGTAAGAGAAAATTTCCTAAAAGGAAGTGGGACCTGAATCACATGCTTTGTTCACCAATTTATAAAGATATTTCTTGCCCCGTGATTCAGTAGGAACAACTGGGATGTTTGAATGAGGGGAGAGAGCAGAGTTTTCGTGCAGGAAAATCCTATCTATCTGAAGAGGTGGGGGGAAGAATGTTAAAAATCTTCCAACGGTCAAAAAGCAACACCTATCTGGCTGGTATTTCCAAATTTTCACCCCTTTCCTACAAATATTTCATCTGTCTTTATCCAAAGATTCTGGTGGAACTAAAAGGAGATTCTTTATGCTGCTGTTGGGGAAGAAGAATGCAAAGAGATAGGAGGTGACATGATTGCCGTGTTTAAATATTTGAAAGAGTGTCATATTGAAGAGGGTGCTAGTGTGGCATAATGGTTTGAGTATTGGACTTTTTCAAAATGTGAGAATTGTTTCAGCACCGGTAGGTGCCCACACATTTTCTCCCCATAGCTGTCACTTTTCTTTCACGGTGCCCCTCTTTCTTTGTTGTAATTCTTCATAGTGTCATTTAATCCTCTCAATTGTAGGAAGCCGTGTGATTGTTTCTGTCGCCCACCGCATTTGTCACAATTGGTCGGAAAGTCAGAATATCAACAAAATGAAAAACCCCCAACTTAACACATGGGTTGTTTATTAAGCCAATAGGATTCCTAAAGGGAAGCAAAGGAGAGGATGTGATGGCAAAAAAGGGAAGGGGAAAATAGCACAGAAATAACAGGGACATCAGCAACAGAGGCCCAACATTTCAAAATTTCAAAAATAAATGGCACTATAATGCCTGGGAGTCAGGCTTGGAGCATTGGATTACAACTCTGGAGACAAGGGTTCAAGTCCCAGCTCAGCCATGGAAACCCACTGTGTGACCCTTGGGCAAGTCACATGCTCTCAGCCTCAGGGGACGGCAAGGGCAAACCTCCTCTGAACAAATCTTGCCAAGAAAACCCCATGATAGGTTTGTTTTAGGGTCTCTATAAGTCAGTAATGACTTGAAGCCACACAACACATGGACATACATATGGAAGAGCTTCTTTTCTGCTGCTCCAGAGACTAGGACCTGGAGCAGGGGTAGGCAACCTAAGGTCCAGGGGCCGGATGCGGCCCCCTGAGGCCTTTGGACCGGCCCCAGGCTGGTCCTGCTGCCACCGCCGCTGCCCCCCGCTGCCACTGCCGCTCGCCATGCTGATATTGATTATTGTTGTTATTACTTGTTCTTGGGGTTTTCTTGGCAAAATCTTCACAGGGGTTTTGCCATGGCTTTTCTGGGGCTGAGAGAGTGTGCATGCATATATTTTTTTTAATTTTTAATTTTTTAAAAATATTTATTTATTTATTTATTTATTTTTGGTGCTTCGGCCCCCCAATTGCCTGAGGGACAGCAACCCGGCCCCCGACTCAAAAAGGTTGCCTACCCCTGACCTGGAGTAATGGATTCAAACCACAGGAAAAGAGATTCTTAAATAGGTTTTGTGGGTTTTTCGGGCTGTGTGACCATGTTCTAGAGAGTTACTTTCTGACATTTCGCCAGCATCTGTGGCTGGCATCTTCAGAGAATATATACCCACTCTCTTCCATTCCAGCATTCTCTGAAGATGCCAGCCACAGACGCTGGCAAAACGCCAGAAAGAAACTCTTCTAGAACATGGCCACACAGCCCAAAAAAACCACAAAACCTATGGATGCCGGCCATGAAAGCCTACGACTTCAGATTCTTAAATGTTAGAAAGAACTTTCTGGAGGTAAGAACTGTTCAACAGTGGAATACACTGCTGTCTTGGAGTGTGTGGAGTCTCTTTGGAGATTTTTAAACACAGACTGGATGGCCATCTGTCCCAGGGCGGGCTTGGATGGTGTCTTCCTGCATGGCAGAATGGAGTTGGACTGAGTAGCCTTTGGGGTCTCTTCCAACTCTAGGATTCCACGATCCTAGGAGGAATTGTACATATATGAATCAGAAATCTGCCCTGCTGTATCTTTGGCTGTAGGCCTGTCTTTTGCAAATTAACTTGCTGGTGTTAACCAAGTGATTATGGGGGAAGGCAATGGCAATTCCATAGTCATTATCAGAACTCCCGTGGTGGATCTGGCTCCCACGGAGACTGTATCTGAGAGGTTTTTCACACCCCTTTGGCTTTCTGCACCGGAGCCAAAGCGAGAGGCTGAGCACACAATGGCACCGCCTAAACGCCATTGATCCCTGGCTAATGATATAATCTCCATTCTGTTTGCTCACTACTTCCGAAGCACTCCAATCTGCCGCCAGTGACTTGAAACTGGAACTGTGTCAAGAGGAAGCCAAGAGAGGGTTGTTTTTTTTAAAGAATATGCCTCCTCCAGAGCCAGAGAACAAGAGAGGATGTCAAAAGCAGGGGTGTGAGGACAGAAAGAAGATCCACCATTGTGAAGTCGTAGGCCTTCATGGCCGGCATCCATAGTTTTTTGTGGGTTTTTCGGGCTGTGTGGCCATGTTCTAGAAGAGTTTCTTTCTGATGTTTCACCAGCATCTGTGGCTGGCATCTTCAGAGAATGCTGGAATGGAAGAGAGTGGGTCTATATATACTGTGAGACCCTGGGTAGGGAGGAGTGGTTCCCAGGTGAACTGTGTATTGTTCTGGTTGAATAGGTACTCTTCCATTCCAGTATTCTCTGAAGATGCCAGGCACAGATGCTGGCGAAACTTCAGAAAGAAACTCTTCTAGAACATGGCCACACAGCCCGAAAAACTCACAAAAAACTAAAGATCCACCATTGATCAGAATGGTTTGCCTGACAATGCTCAGGATGCCTGGTTAGGAACAGTAACAGCAAAGAAAAATAATTTTGTGGTTTTCAACAAAATCATTATGTGAAGAAAGAAGTGATCATAGAATCACAGAATAATAGAATCCTAGAGCTGGAAGAGATCCCAAGGGCCATCCAATCCACCCCATTCTGCCATGCAGGAATACCTAGGAGACCATCGCAAAGCTAAAATAAAATGGTTTACCTGAACTTACCTGAATTTAATCTTAAATCGGGCTGCATCTGGACCTTGCCACAGCGATTTTGCCACCAAAATTGCCACCCAAATGCATCCCGGCTCCATCCCGCTCCCAGGTGCCTCTACGAAACTGGGAGTGATCCACCTTGAAAAATGGTCGTCAGAGCGCTCCTGGAAGCGGGGATGGATCCGGGCTGCATTTGGATGGCGATATTGATGGTGACATCGCTGTGATAGGATCCAGATGCTGATTTAAGATTTAAATTTGGTTCAGGTAAACCGTTTTACTTAGCTATGCAATAAGCTCCATAGAATAGAATAGAATAGAATAGAATAGAATAGAATAGAATAGAATCTTTACTACAGTCATAGACCAACACAATCAAGAATATACAGAATCATAGAATTGGAAAAGACCCCCAGGGCCATCCAGTCCACCCCTTTCTGCCATGCAGGGATACATAGAATCCTAGAGTTGGAAAAGAACCCAAGGGCCATCCAGTCCAACCCTTCTGCCATGCAGGGATACATAGAATCCTAGAGTTGGAAAAGAACCCAAGGGCCATCCAGTCCACCCCTTTCTGCCATGCAGGGATACATAGAATCCTAGAGTTGGAAAAGAACCCAAGGACCATCCAGTCCAACCCTATTTGGCCATGCAGGAGACCCCGTCCAAGCTCTCCCTATGACAGATGGCCACCCAGCCTCTGTTTCAAAACAGCCCCTAAAGAAGGAGACTCCATCACTATCTGAGGCAGCAGCGTCTTCCACTGTCAAACTGCTCTTACTCTCAGGAAATTCTTCCTAATGTTTAGGTGAAACCTTTTCTCCTGTCGTCTGAACCCACTGTTCTGTGTCCCAGTCTCTGGAGCAGCAGAAAACAAGTTTGCTTTGATAGTGTCTTCTTGAGTGGCAGAAGGGGGGTGGACTGGATGGCCCTTTGGGTCTCTTCCTAATTTAAGATTCTGCGATTCTATGAAATGTGAGAGTTTTGCCATGTAGCCTTCCACCCACCCATCCACTTCCAGCCACACCTGTAGATGTTATGCAACGAAGCCCAGGTGTTACAGGCTCTGTTTCGGAGGAAGGACCTGGCAAAACACCTCTGGGTACCGCTTCCCTAAGAAAACCTGATGGCAGTCATGGGGTTCTCATAGGTTGACAGGCAACTTGAAGCCACATACATGTATATTAAATATCCTCAGAGCACCAGATCCTGTCTGATCTGGGAAGCTAAGCAGGGTTATCCCTGGTTAGTTCTTAGAGGGGAGACACCAACAAATCCCAGGTGCTGGAGGCTCTATTTCAGAGGAAGGAAGTGGCAAAACCAGCTCTCTGTATTCCTTGCCTAAGAAAACCCTATGAAGTTTCTAGGGTCAACATAAGTCAACATATGATGTAAAGGCATATACATAAATACATATTACCCAAATGCCCTCAAGACGCCAGATCTCATCTAATCATGGAAGCTAAGGAGGGTCAGCCCTAGATGGTACTTGGGTGGGAGTACAGATGTTGGAGGCTCTGTCAGAGGAAAGAACTGGCAAAACCACCTCTGAGGACTTTTGCCCAAGAATACCTATCAAATTCAAGGGGACACCATAAGTCGACAGGTGACATGAAGACATACACACACAATATTTATTATTTATATATTTTATTCATTGGATTTATAGCCCACCTTTCTCCCAAAATGGGATGCAAAGCGGCTTTCTCCCCAGACCACCAGGATTTATATCCCACCTTTCTCCCAGACCACACTGGCTCTCAAGATTTATTCAGAGGAGGTTTGCCAGGGCCTCCCTCTGAGGCTGAGAGAGTGTGACTTGCTCAGGATCACCCAGTGGGTTTCCCTGGCTGTGCTCAGCGTCTGTATCCAACACTCACACCAATATACCGTGCCGACTCTAAAAATGGTGGGTGCATTTTTCAAACAGGAACGGGACCAAGCCATTGCAATAGGAATTCATTCTCGGTCGGATCTCTGGGATGAATGGTTTCTGCTTCCTCCTGGATCATATCGCTATCCATTCTATGCAATCATTTATTTTCCAAATGACAAGTTTACTTAACTGTGGTTTGCTCACTGCTTTAGCCCAGGCTCCCATCTGGCCCTGTAAAATGTTTTCACCTCGACAATTTCCCCTATTAAAAAGCACTCTCTCTGCTTACATTCAGGATGCAATGTTTTATTGCCTCCTTGCAGAAGTTCTCCATATATATATATATATATATATACCATATATGCACAAACACACACACACACACACACACATATCCCAAGTCCAGTGTCTTGGTGTGCATATGTATGTAATATCCTTTATCAATGCAAGACTGGCACATTTTCATCACTTGGGATGTGGAGCCAAAATGAATTTCAGCTAAGATGCCCTGCTCTGTTGTCCTAGGAGAGACTGAAAGGAAGAATAGGAGATATTAAATTTGCTATGGGAAAAAAAAAGAGAGAGAGAGAAAATACTTTTTTGTGTGGGGGTGAGGTCAACTGTTCTCTGGATTTATTTGATTTTATTTTAATGTACTGGTACTTGCTTCAAAAGGAGGGCATCAGACACAACTGGGGAGAAAAATGCCATGACTCATTTTGCAAAATGTTAGCATTGTTTCAGCACCGGTGGGTGCTCACACATTCCCTCCCTTCCCATTGTCCTTCTTTCTTTGTCGTCCTTCTTCGCCGTATCATTTCATCCTCTCGGTGGCAGGAAACCATGTTTTTGCCACCCACCACATTTGTCGCATCGGTCGGAAAGTCAGAATATCAACAAAATGAACCACCACCACCACCACCATCCCCGAAAAAGACATGGGCTGTTGCTGCAGCGCATAGGTTTTGCAAGGCAGCAAACGCAAGCAAAGGAGAGGACAGTGATAGCAAAGAGGAAAAGAGGAGTAAAGCACAGGAAGAACAAGGAGATATTGGCCAAAAAATTGCAAAAAATAATTGGCACTGTAATGCCTGGGATTCAGGCTTGGAGTGATGGTTTGAGCCTTGGACTACAATTCTGGAGATCAGGGTTCGAGGGCTTAGCTGTGAATACCCCCTGGGTGATATAGTTGTCCTATTTAAGTATTTGAAGGGGTGTCCTATTGGGGATGGAGCAAGCTTGTTTTCTGCTGCTCCAGAGATTAAGACACGGAGCAATGGATGGAAGCTAAAGGAAAAGAGATTCCACCTCAACATTAGGAAGAACTTCCTGACAGTAAGAGCTGTTCAAACTTGGAAGACGCCGCCTTAGAGTGTGCTAAAATTCCTTCTTTTTAAACAGAGGCTGGATGGCTGGCTGTCCCAGGGAGGGTCTGGATGGTGTCTTCCTAGATGGCAAAATGGGGTTGGACTGGATGACCCTTGGGATCTCTTCCAACTCTAGGATTCCATGTATTCCTGCATGGCAGAAGAAGGGGCTGGACTGGATGGCCCTTGAGGTCTGTTCCAACTCTAGGATGCTATGATTCTGCCATTCTAAGGCTGCAGAAATAATGCCGTTTCGCACCACTTTAACTGCTGTGGCTCAATGCTATGGAATCCTGGGAACTGTAGCTTTGTGAGATATTGTGCCCTTTCTCTCAGAGAGCTCTGGTGCCACAGAAAACTATAGATCAGTGGCATCATTAGGGGGGTGCGGACTGCACCAGGTGACACACTAAAGGGGGGTGCGCAAATACAAGGGAGTATGGTAAAGTAATCATTATCACTCGGAAGTTATTATGGTATATTGATGAAATTTTGTCAGTGTCATCGTTGGTCCTTAAATGCATGATGTTGTGAAAATCAGCTCATTGTGCCCTTTATTTTTGGGACAGGTGTGCCAGAAGTGATTAAAGTGGCTGAAGTGGTTTACAAGGGGGGGTATCATAAAGTTTTAATTATCACTTGTTTTGATTTGTAGTTGTTAACCTATCTGTAATACGTAGTCACCATCCAGATTTACGCATTTTCCCCAGCATTTCTTGACCCTCCGAATACCGTTATTGTAGAAGTCAGCAGATTGCGCCTTATGAGGATTTTACACTTTAGTCACTTTGGGCACAACTTGTCTCAAAAATAAAGGGCACAATGAGCTGATTTTCTCAACATCTTGCGCTTAGGGACCAATGATGACACTGACAAAATTTCATCAATATACCATGATAACCTCCAGGTGATAACTAAAACTTTACAATAACCCCCTCGTACCTGTATTTTGGCAGAAACATTGTGGCGTTTGCCTCTCTCTCTTTAAAATGCTTTAAGAGGTGAACTTCAGTGAGAGAAGAAAAGAGGGTCCCCAGAATTGTTTAAAATTAAAATTTCAAATTTCAAAAATGTGTGTGTGTTGTTTTTTAAAAAATTAAAATTTTGATTATTTTTTTTAAAATATTCTTTTAAAATTTTCCTTAGAAACATTACCTGTGAACCGAATCTTCACGATGCATATGTAAATACATTTAAGTTATGTGTATGATATCGTCATTTGAAGACGTAATTTTCATTTTGCTAGGTGCTTATGTCATAACCATTGGCGTTTCATTCAGTGGTATATATGGGAATTATGACTTACGAGGAACATTCGTGCAAAAAAGAGAAATATTACTAAGTATTCTGTATGGTGTGAAATTAGAGGAAGAGGTCAATAGCGTGTCTGTATTACCGCAGCGGGTGACGCCAGCCCTAGGAACGCCAGTACTACAGATCCCAGTATTCCATAGGACGGAGCCATGGAGGCTAAAGCCATCTCCAAGTGCATTAATTTTGCAGTTCCTCCACACCTCTGCACCCTCCAGGATGGTTAAGAGGGCTAAATGGCTTGCAAGCAAACAGGCCATTAAATGGAGGAAAGGGCTATAAAAGGTGTGGAGCTCTGCTGTGTGCAAAGCCATAAAAAGCACTTTGGAGCAAGGAGCATCCTGGTGAACAAACATTTGCCTTGGGCGTGAGGTTTGTGCACGTAAAAAGCCTTGGGCTGTTAAAAAATCCACCACATGTTGATGGGGACGTCAGGTACCATGCCATGGGGCTAGGTCTCTGCAAGTGGATCCATGCCTGCCACTCCCTTTGGGATTCTTTAATCCCCAATTGCAAAATGTATGGGGGGGGTGTATGTGGACTACATATCCCAGAATCCCCCATCAGGGGGGTTCCTCCTCTTTTCCTCCTTTGCTGTCTGTCCCCTCTCCTTCACAGGTGAAAATGAGAATATCTGTGGCCAAGCAACATCATTCATCATCATCATCATCATCATCATCAATTTGTTCTTGTTGTGTGCCTTCAAGTCATTTCCAACTTATAGCCACCCTAAGGCGAACCTATCATGGGGCTTTCTTGGCAAGTTTTGTTCAGCAGGGGTTTGCCATTGCCCTCCTCTGAGGCTGAGAGAGTGTCACTTCCCCCAGGCCACCCAGTGGGTTTAGATGGCCAAGCTAGGATTCTGACCCTGGTTTCATGTTGTTGTTGTTGTTGTTGTTGTGTGCCTTCAAGCCATTTCTGACTTAAGGCAACCTCAAGGTGAACCTATCGGGGTTTTTAATAATAATAATAATAATAATAATAATAATAATAATAATAATTATCATCCCGCCCCTCCGTGTAATGCAACCGAGGCGGCTTACAACATTAAAAATATATATTTCATATCCCACAATCCCACCCACCCCTTAAAATACTATTAAACAATGAACAATTTGAAACACACTTAAAATAAAATACAAATAAACAAATAACAATTTTATTGGGAAGATTTGTTCAGCAAGGGCTTGCTTTGCCTTCCTGTGGGGCTGAGAGAGTGTTACTTGCCCAAGGTCACCCAATGAGTTTCCATAACTCAGAGGGAATTTGAACCCAGATTTCCCATAGACCTAAGTCTAACATTTGAACCACTACATTGACTCCTCCTTGTGTGCCCTCAAGTCATTTGTGACTTACTGCAAACCTGTCATGGGGCTTTTTTGGCAAGTTTGTCTAGAGGGGGTTTGCCATTGCCATCCCCTGAGGCTGAGAGAGTGTGACTTGCCAAAGGTCACCTAGAAGCTTTGCATGTTTGAGCCTGGATTCGAACCCTGGTCTCCAGAGTTGTAGTCCAACACTTAAACCACTGTGCCACACTGGCTCTCTCAAGGATACTAGTAGTATTGATTGATTGATTGATTGATTGTTTTTTGTGGGTTTTTCGGGCTGTGTGGCCATGTTCTAGAAGAGTTTCCTCCTGACGTTTCGCCAGCATCTGTGGCTGGCATCTTCAGAGAATGCTGGAATGGAAGAGAGTGGGTCTATATATACTGTGAGACCTTGGGTAGGGAGGAGTGACTCCCATGTAAACTGGGTATTGTTCTGTTGTTGATGGCAGGGCCTCAGGGTGGGAGGATATGCAAAAGAGGATTAGTGTCTGCTAATAGGTGATCATTGTCTGTTGGGAAAGCCCCTGACCCTGGGTGGTTTCCCATTTGCATTTGCTGAGTGCTGATTTTCATATTTTGTAGGACTGGTAGCCAAACCTTGTTTACTTTAAGGGTTTCTTCTTTCCTGTTGAAGTTGTCCAAGTGTTTGTGGATTTCGATGGCTTCCCTGTGCATTTTGACCTGATAGTTGTTGGCATGGTCCAGAATTTCAGTGTTTTCAAACAGCATTTTATGCCCAGGATGGTTATTGATTGATTGAAATAAATGAGCCCCTGAAGGCTATAATGGAAATCCATTTTGGGGGCTTGGCAGCAAAAGGGAACCTCTGTTGGTGCTGGTCTGACTTTCAAGGGAAGGGCGTGCCACAATTGGGGTGCCACAGCTCAGAGGGCCCTTCCTTGCACCTTGCATTGCCCCCAGCTTTGGGACACAGAGGAGGGGATCTCCTGCCATCTGTTTGCAGTGTGCCTCCACACACAATCTGCATCCATGCATAATGGCATTGCATGGGCCGTTTTGCCTCTGCAACCTTGAACTGAGCACAGGCGTCATGCCACGGAGCAAAATCTTGTGTTTTTGGATGTTCCCTGCCTGATCAAAATGCCCCTTCTACTGTTTACTGACATGCAGTAAGCAGTCAAGGAATCGGAGGAAGACAAGGACTTGTAAGGGCAGCTATGGAAGGAACTAGACAAGAGCCTAAAGTGTAAAGTTATATCATTGAAAACTAAAGTTAGGATTGTCCAGGCCATCATCAGATTTCCTATCATTATGCATGATTGTGAAAGCTGGACAGTGAGGAAAGCAGATGGGAAGGATCATAGACTCATAGAGTTGGAAGAGACCCCCAAGGGCCATCCAGTCCAACCCCATTCTGCCATGCAGGAACTTACAATCAAAGCACCCTCAACAGATGGCCATCCAGCCTCTGTTTAAAGACCTCCAAAGGAGACTCCATCACTCTCCAAGGGAGTATCTTCCACTGTCAAACAGCTGTTACCTTCAGGAAGTTCTTCCCAAGGTTTCAGTGAAATATCTTTTCCTGTATCAACTCATTTGAAATGTGGTGCTGGAGGAGCGTTCTGCAAATAAGACAAATACATGGGTCCTAGAGCAAATAAAGCCTGAATTCTCCCTAGAAGCCAAGATGGCTAAACTGAGGGCCTTTGCAGACTGCCAGAAATAGTGCAAATTGAGTCCACTTTAACTGCCCTGACTCAGTGCTAGGGAATAATGGGAACTGTAGTTTATTGTGGCACCAGAGCTCTCTGACAGAGAAGGCTCAATGTCTCAGAAAAAAAATACAATTCCTATGATTCCCTAGCACTAAGCCAGGGCAGTTAACTGGACTCAATTTGCACTATGACTGTTGTACATTGGATAAATCATGAGAAGACAGGACTTACAAGGAAAGACAGTGATGCTTGGTAAAGTGGAAGGCAGTAGGACAAGAGAAAGATGGGCAGATGGAGTCCATCCAGGTAGCCATGACTGCCCTGAATTTGCAAGACCTGAGCAAGGCAGTTGGTAACAGGATGACTTGGAGGTCTCTCATTTATAGGGTCACCCTAAGTTGAAGCCGAGTTACAACAATGAACGACGAATCTCAAACAGGTAACTGCATTACATGCAGCTTGGTAGGACCCTGCTCAGGTCCTCACTGGTGCTGGAGACCTTCCTACTGACTGCTGAGCCACTGTGAAAATGCACAGAACAATTTGTCTGCCCGCTGCTGGCGTTGTTTGCAGTAGATAACAGCCAGGGGCCATAAACAACCTGGTACGGCTATTTTTCTAACACTGGCAACTGGCACCTCTCCCAGACTTGCTGGAACGTTACTGCTGAGTAGCCATAAGCACAGGATCTCAATATTAACAGCTCTGGTTGTTGGGTGTGTTAATGCATACCGAACCAAAAGTCACTGACTTCCACGGATACAGGCAGCTCATGGCTCCCAGGTGTGTGTCTGTGTGGTGGGGGGAATAATCCAGTCTCTGTTTTACTCCAAATTTTAAAGTGGCTGCCTACAGTGCTGAGGGCATTGGGATCACGAAATGGGTGATTCCCCATCCTATCTCATTCGACCCAGGAACTGAGGGACCTACAACTATTTGTCAGCTAATCTGGATTCTATCTGGGTCCCAATATCACCTTCTGGCCACCTGGGTATCTAACTTGTGATGGTGGAGAAAACCAGAGAGGCAGCGTTAACATTTACCTTCTACTTAGGCATTCTTAAGTCTTGGAATCTCAGGATATTTACATGGGAAGAGGAGCAGGCTTTTTGGTAATTTTTTAGGCTGTTTATTATATAAAATCATAGCATCATCTCCTCAGAGGCTAAGATTGACAAAGAGATCGATCACAGATTAGCAAAGGCATATAGTGCATTTGGAAGACTTTACAAAAGGGTCTGGAGTAACAAACACCTGAGGCGGAGCACAAAAATCAGTGTGTATAGATCAATTGTACTGTCTATTCTCCTTTACGGGTCTGAAACATGGGTCACCTATCGCCAACACTTACGACTCCTCGAACGCTTTCATCAGCGCTGTATATGCACAATCCTAAATATACACTGGACTGACTATGTGACGAATGTTGCTATCCTTGAGCAAGCAGGGATCACCAGAATTGAAGCCATGCTATTGAAAACGCAGCTGCGCTGAGCGGGGCACGTTTCTAGGATTGAGGACCATCGCCTCCCAAAAATAGTACTCTACAGTGAACTCGCCACGGGTCGGCGTAAGAGGGGCGCTCCAAAAAAGCAATACAAGGACTCCCTGAAACAACATCTCGGGCTCGGCCAAATTGATCACCAACAATGGTCCACCCTGGCCTCACATCGGGAGGCATGGAGACGCACTATCCACAATGCTGCAGCCTTATTTGAGAAGTCACGCCGAACAAGTCTCGAAGAGAAACGACAACGCAGAAAGAATCACAACCCAGAAACATCACCCAAGGAGACCTTCTGCTGTGCTTTCTGCAACCCGACTTGTTTATCTCGGATTGGTCTTTTTAGTCATCAGCGCGCTTGCAAAAAGCATGGGATGAGTCCTTCCTGAATCTTCATTTGCAAAGAAAAGCCAGAGAAGATGGTTATTATATAAAATCATACATTATCGCATGTGACTTATCCCGTTTTATCTCTGATGGGATAGATACATGTTTAACTGTCAATGATGGATCTTACCACATTCTTCCATGGCCAGGGGTGTGCAGCCCGTATTTAACCCATGCTTGTCTGTGGCTTTTCAAGAATGGGATTTTCCCATCCTTGAAAAGCTGCTGAATAAGCCCAGGTTGCATACAGGCTGCATATGGCCTGCACATGGCTATGGAAGAATGAGGTAAGATCCATCATTGACAGTTAAACATGTGTCCATCCTCTCAGGGATAAGATGGGATAAGTCACCTGTGATAATTTCCATAGATATACAAACCTATCCAGTCCCTTAGGACTTGTCCGTGGACATGTGAATGTCTGGGTGCATTACAACTGTATGGCAGGTAAGGCATTAATTGTTGCTGTGTGCAAGTTGTTTCCAACTTATGGTAATCACTGGATTTCCTTGGCAAAATTTGTTCAGGGGAGATATGCCATTGCCATCCTCTGATGCTGAGAGAGTTTGACTTGCCCAGGGTCACCAGTGGGTTTGCATGGCTGAGCCAGGATTTGAACCCTCGTCTCCAGAGTCCTAGTCCAGTGCTCAAACCACTACACCATTCTGGCTGATAAGTCAGCCGTTAGACCTTCATAGAATCATAGAGTTAGTTGGAAGAGATCTCAAGGGTCATCCAGTTGAATCCCCTTCTGCCATGCAGGAATTCACAATCAAAGCACCCTCACCAGATGGTCATCCAGCCTCTGTTTAAAAACAGCCTCCAGAGAAGGAGACTCTACCATGCTCTGGGGGAGTGTGTTCCACTGTTGAACAGCTCTTACCATTGGGAAGTTCTTCCTAATGTTGAGGGGAACCTCTTTTCCTGAAGTTTGATTCCATTGCTCTGAGTCCTATTCTCTGGAGCAGCAGAAAACAAGCTTGCTCCATCTTCAATATGGCATCCCTTCAGATACTTAAACAGGGCTATCATATCACTCTTTGGCCTTCTCTTTTCCAGGCTAAACATACCCAGCTCCCTAAGCCGCTCCTCGGAGGGCATGGTTTCTAGACCCTTCTTACACCTTATATCTTAACCACTTGTCTCATTCACCCTAATGGGAACTATTATCTATCTGTGGAGATTATTGCACCGCTAATGAAACCAGTTTACCTGAGCTGGCTTAAAATTTAAAACGGGCGGCATCCTGATGTTATCAGAAGGAATTACCGTAGCCACCGAAATCACCGCCCGGGTCCATCCCAGGTCCATCCCTGCTCCCAGGGGTGCTCAGCACGCCTCTTTTCAAAGCCGGGCGATTTCCGTGGCTAAATCTTTCTGATACCATCAGGATGCCACCCATTTTAAATTTTAAGCCGGCTTAGGTAAACCGGTTTTATTAGCGGTGCAATAATCTCCTGTGTGTGTTGTGTGCCTTCAAGTCCTTTCCAACTTATGGTGACCTCTATCATGAGGTTTTCTTAGCAAGATTTGTTCAGAGGAGGTTTGCCATTGCCTTTCCTTGAGGCCGAGAGCATATGACTTGCCCAAATTCACCCACTGGGTTTCATGGCTGAGCTGGGAATCGAATCCTGGTCTCCAGAGTCCATCTTCTACCTGACATCCCTTTGGAGATATTTGAAGGTAACTATCAAGTTACCTTTCAATCTTCTCTTCTTCAGACTAATCATACCCAGTTTCCTCCAGCACCAGAGATTAAAGCTGTGTCCACACTGCAGGAATAATCCAGATTGACACCACTTTAACTACCATAGCTTAATGCTGTAGAATTCTGGGATTTGTAGCTTAGTGTAGCACCAGAGCTCTTTGACGAAGAAGGAGCAGTGTCTCACTTCCCAGAATTCCATAGCATGGAGCCATGTCAGTTAAAGTGATGTCAACCTGGATTATTTCTGCAGCATGGGTACAGCCCAAAATCCAAGAAAATGGACCCAAATTACAATCAAGGAGAATAGAATATGGACTGCCTCAGAGAGTGGTGGTTTTTGAACAGTTTGGATAGGCATCTTTCAGGAGGGCTGGTAGCTGTGGATTTTTGCAGGGCAGGGGGTTGGACTATATGACCTTTGGGGGTATCTTCTAAAATTCTATAGTTCTAGCAAAAGCTGGATAAGATATGATAAGTCTTGGGCAAGTCACACATTCTCAGCTTCAGGAAAACCCATGAAAGGGTCGCCCTAGGGTTGCCATAAGTTGGAAACGACTTGAAGCTACACAACAAGAATGAATGTCAGTAGGAGGCCCATCAATAGGCTCCATGGCTGTTAAATGATAGGGAGCAATGAACAGTCTGTTGCAGAAGGAACAAAAATGAGTAAGTCCCTTTCTCTAATCTTTTGATTGGAATCCTTTTATAAAGTTGCTGCTTTGTCCCCGCTCTCTTTGAAAGGTGTTCTTTCCAAGTTCCTTTTCAATGTTTCATTAGCACTGTGTCTTTTTTCACTTAACGTCCGCACCCTGGGATTCCAATAGTTGGCAATTAGGGCTTGAAAAGTTACAGATCTCTGAACAAAAGAGAGGTTAGGAGCAACAGATCCTCCAGAGCAATGGGAGGCTTCCAATTTCTTTGCCTGCTGCTGCAAATGTGTTCAGAGCCAAAGAAGCCAAATCAGATTTGGAGACGCTTTGTTATCCAGATAAGGCATTCGGTCCCAGAAATGGGATTCTCAGGAATGATTCCCCTACTGCCACCCCTGAGCCTATTCTTACACCATCTTGCAGTTTCAAGGCTTGGAAAATTCCTTTTAAGAATCATTAAAATCATAGAACGATAGAGTTGGAAGGGACCCAGGTTTGGAGACGAGAAGACTGAAAGGTGACATGCTAGTCATCTTTAAATATTGAAAGGGTTGTCAGGAGGAGTGAGTTTGTTTTCTGGTTGTCCAAAGACCTGAACCCAAGTAGATTCCAATTCCAATTCCAATTCCAATTCCAATTCCAATTCCAATTCCAATTACAATTACAATTACAATTACAATTCCACTTATTTAGTCAGAATATTTCTTAGAGGAGGCCAGGCTGGGCTCATGTAGAAGGAGTTCAGAGTTTGGGAGCAGCTACTGAGAAGGATTTCTCTCTCAAATCCTTACCATACAAGTCCATGATGGTGGTGGGACCAAGAGAAAGCTTTCCCCTGAAGATCTCGGAGCTCTGGCAGATTCATATGGGGAGATACAGTCTTTCAGATAGTCTGGATCTGAACCATAGAGGGCTTTATAGGACATAACTAGCACCTATTCAAATATTGCCAACTCTGACTACCAGCTATGGCTTTCTAGGGTTTCAGGCAGGATTCTCTCTTTGCCCTCCCTGGAGATCTCTAGTCTTGCTTCCTGGTGGTCTTCCATCCAAGTAACAGCCAATCCCAAACCTGTTTAGCTTCTCAAATCAGACACAATCAGGAGCGATCAAATTGATACGGTCAATATAACAAGGAACTGATGCGTTCCTCTGGGGCCATGGTTCCCAAAAGGCTATAAGCTCTTGCAAATGTCAGCCTATGTTGTGTTGTTGGCTTGTTTGCTGTACCTCTCGGGTCTGCATCAGTCACCAACATGGAGAGATCTTTTTCAAAGGAATAGGAGTGTTTAAACATTTGAAAGGATGTCATCTTCAGGACAGAGCAAGTTTGCTAACTGCTGCTCCAGAATCTAGGACACGGAGCAATGGATTCAAGCTAAGGAGAAGAGATTCCACTAAACATTAGGAAGAAGTTCCTGATGGGAAGAGCTGCTCAACAGTTGAATACTCTGCCTTGGAGGGTGGTGGGCTATCCTCCTTTGGAGGTTTTTTAATGGAGGCTGGATGGCCATTGCTCAGGAGAGATTTGATGGTGCCTTCTTGCATGGCAGAAGGGAGTTGGACTGCATGGCCTTTGGCCAACTCTAGGATTCTGTGATCCTGTGAAATATTTGAAAGGATATTGTGTTGAAGATGGAACATGCTTGTTTTCTGCTGCTCCAGAGACTATAGAATCATAGAATCATAGAGTTGGAAGAGACCACAAGGGCCATCCAGTCCAACCCCCCTGCCATGCAGGAATTCCCAATCAAAGCATCCCTGACAGATGGCCATCCAGCCTCTGTTTAAAGACCTCCAAGGAAGGAGACTCCACCACAATCTCCATTGAGGGAGTGTCTTCCACTGTCGAACAGCCCTTACTGTCAGGAAGTTCCTCCTAATGTTAAGGTGGAATCTCTTTTCCTGGAGCTTGCACCCATTGTTCCGGGTCCTAGTTTCTGGGGTGGCATAAAACAAGCTGGTTCCCTCCTCTTTGCTCCATGACTAGATCATGGAGCAATGGATTCAAACTAATGGAAAGAGATTCCACCTAAATATTAGGAAGAAGTTCCTGATGGTAAAAGCTGTTTGACAGTAGAAGATGCGGCTGCCTTGGAGGATGATGGAATCTCATTCTTTAGGAGTTTCCAAAGAAAAGGCTGGATCGTCATCTGTCACAGGTGCTTTGATGATCTCTTCCTACCTGGCTGGGGGTTGGACTGGGTAGCCTTTGGGGTCTCCTCCAAGTCTATGAGTCTAGGATGAGGAGAGAGTAATGTAAACTTCAGTAAAACCCAGTTCCTTGTTTCTCAATGTACCGCCATCTGTGGACACAAACTGAGTCCACTGATTACAACAGCTGGCGCTCAGCACTACAGAACAACAACAGTTGGTCTGGATCTATCTGAAGGCCTGGCTTGGCTTGCTTCAAATGCCCGTGAGCCTGGGATTCACAGCAGACACTGTTTGGTAGCTCAAGCATCTTGGAGAATTAATTGGACAAGATCAGAAATGAAGTGCATGGATTTGAAACAGCTGACAGAGGAAAAGAAAGCTTTCTCGGTTTCGGTGTGTGCTTTGCTTTCATACCTTCCAGCCTCCCTGTGCTCTGAACCATCCGTGCTTTGGCTGGATAAACAAAAAAGCATTCAAGTGGACATATTTGTCCCACATGGCGTGTGCATAATTTTTATAGTTTTTTGTGGGTTTTTTGGGCTGTGTGGCCATGTTCTAGAAGAGTTTCTTTCTGACGTTTCGCCAGCATCTGTGGCTGGCATTTTCAGAGAAGATTTAATTTAATTTAATTCTGCACTCACAGTTACACAGTGGTTGCACTACACCACTTTTCTGCTGGATAAATGATGATGCCGCTGAAGTTGTACCTGCTGAAATGGTCGTTTCTTTGTGCAATGGGAAATATAATCCTAGGCTGCATCAATAGGTGTGTAGTGTCTATAAATCAAGGGAAGTCATAATGCCACTCTATTCTGCTTTGGTCATGCCCCACCTGGAATAATACTGTGTCCAGCTCTGGGTGCCACAATTCAAAAAGGAGGTTGAGAAGCTGGAACTGTGTCCAAAAAAGAGTGACCAAAATGGGGAAGGTCTGGAAACCATCAAGCCCTCTAGGAGGAGAGGAACTGGGTATGTTTAGCCTGGAGAAGAGATGGTTAAGAGGTGATAGGATAGCCCTGTTTAAGTATTTGAAGGGATGCCATATTGAGGAAGGAGGAAGCCTGTTTTCTGCTGCTCCAGAGAATAAGACACAGAACAGTGGATGCAAGCTATAGGAAAAGAGATCAAGTGAGACATTGACGGTGTTGATGAATCATTACCCACCATCCAAGAATGTATTACTGCGTGGCTGGAATCCTGAATGCTAATCCTGCTGTGAATACTAAAGACAGGATCATCTTTAATATGATATTTTCTATTTCTGTGTAAGGAGGTGAAAGCGGGACAATAAAGATTGCAATGGGCCGGGGGTTGGCACCCAGCTCTTTGAAATGTAGTCTTTTTAGATTGTCTTTTTAGATTGTAAGCCTGAGGGCAGGGAATGTCTAATTAACCATTTTTAAGCTGCTCTGATATCCTTGTGGCTGAAGAGCGGGGTATAAATACTCCCAGGGGTCCTCAAACTACGGCCCGCAGGCCAGATCCGGCCCACCAAGGCCTTTTATCCAGCCTGAGGCTCGTTGCTCGCCAAGCCCTGCCCCCAGTTGTGGGGCAGGATGGGAAGAGAAAGGCGCAACGCGAGAGAGAGAGTGACTCCGGCCGCCATTTTGTTTGGGAACCACCATCTTAGGAGGAGGAAGGTGAAGCGGCAGCTGAGGGAAGAAGGAAAGAAGGAAGAGAAGGAGGCAGGAAGAAAGGAAAGAAGGCAGGCACCCGACCCAGTCTCAGTCGAGGTGAGCAGCGGGAGAAGGGGAAGGGGAAGCGGCCCTCTCCGTCCCTCGCTGAGGGGAACCAGGGCCCTGAGGAGGTGGGCAGTTTGTAGGCCGCTCCTGTTGCTGCTGCGCAACACCTGGTGGTTTGTTGTTGTTTTTTTGCCATCTGGGGCTGAGAGAGTGTGGCCTGACCAGGTAATCCAGTGCCTTCGAGTCATTTTTGGCTTATTTTGACCCTATCATGGGGGCTTGCTTGGCAAGTTTCTCCAGAGGAGGGTTTCCCTTACCATCTGAGGCTGAGAGAGTGTGACCTGCCCAGGGTAATCCAGTGCCTTGGAGTCATTTCTAACTTATGGTGACCCCTATCATGGGGGGTTTCCTGGCAAGTTTCTTTAGAGGAGAGTTGCCATGGTTATCCTCTGAGGCTGAGAGGGTGTGACTTGCTCAAGGTCATGGGTTTTTGTTTGTTTGTTTGTTTGTTTGTTTTTTAACTCCGGCCCTCCAATGGTCTGAGGGACGGCGAACTGGCCCCCGGCTCAAAAATTTTGAGAACCCCTGCTCCAAATAAATAAATAAAAGAAATAATAATAGTGCTGGAGGAGAGTCCTGCAAATAGCATGGATTGCCAAAAAAGATACAATCCATCTGAGAGCACATACAACCTGAACTTTCCCTTGTAGCCAAAATTGACTAAACTGAGGCTCTTGTACCTTGGCATACCCTTCATCTGTCCCAATTTGGCAACGACACTCTCGATTAATCCTCTGCTGTCCCACTTGTTCAACAGCTTTTAAAATGTCCCAGTTTCTTTCTCCTCCTCTTTCTTCCGTTTTGTTCTTGACTTATTTCCATTGATGCAAACTGAGTTCAAAATGCAAAAGTAGTTTTTGCAAGATCTAGGCTTCTGATAATAGCTTCTCTTGGCAATTCCTCAAGTTATTATAGCTCAACGCTGACTTAATAGCCCATAAAACAAAGCCAAGTTTACCATTCAACCCTGGCATCAGTAGGCCTCTTCTGGTTGGAAGTGGAAATTGGATTTAAGGTCCCAAAACACAACACTTTTCAACATGTCTGCACAGGCCCCTGGAACATAATGGCCATTCATATTGTCCATGTGGTTTTTGGGGGGCGGAGGGGGGCATTATTAGCTCTCTTGGCGAAAACAAATGGTGATTTGTAAGGGTGCAGAACTTTATAGGGCTACAGAATTGGGCTTGGGAACCACACATGGCAAATGGGCCACTCTTTGCCCAGTATTGGCCCAAACATGCTAGATCAATACGTCTTCTGTCCCATAAAGGGTTGCCAAGTGTCTCTTATTATGGGGATGTCAAGGGTTACCAAGTGTCATGGCCAGGCCCTGAATCTCTAGTTTTCATGGGTCATCCCCAGGTGGAAGATGAGAATACCAATTCTCTGGTTGGGCAGGGCTCACCTTTTGGCAAGAGGAAAGGGCTGAGTATAAATCCCCAGCTTGCCTGCTAGAGCAGCAGCTTGCTACGATTTGCAAGGCTCCATTGATTTCTTGCTTTGACTTGAAAAGTTTCTCCACAGGGTCTATTTCCTTACTTTGCTTTTTCTTTCCATGCCAGTTGTTGTAGCTCCAGGGCTCACCCTCCACTCTGTTCTGCATCCACTTTCTTGCTAGAAGCAAGGAGGCTATGTTAAATGTTCCTTCTCCCATCTGCCTAAATAGGTGAGAAGCAATAAACCTCTCATTTTCACCTTGATCTAGGAAAAGCCCCTTTAGCTAAAACTACAATTTTAATATCCAAACAGGAAAATATGTTCTGCTTGTTTATGTGTCTGTTTGTCTGTGTGTTTGAATGGCAATCTGTGAGCAATTGTGCTTAGTATTTAATGCACAATACCTAATGATGTCACCAGTGCCCAGGGCATCACTAGAAGTGTGCAGGGGATACAGACTGCACCGGGTGACACCCCAGAGGGAGGGTGTACATTTGATGGAGTGATGCACCCAGTGGACTGGTGAGGATGCTGAGTGAATGAGAAGGACATTGCCTCCCTTTCTTTATCAACCAGTAGCCATGCCAGACCCTGAATAGGCCATGTGCAACATTGCTCCCAGTAGCAACCACTGATGGAGGTGCGGTGCCTTCCATTCGGGGTATGGTGTGGTTTCTGAGCGAGCAGCCATGGCAGACCCTAAACGGCCCATCTGGAGGCCACACCACCATGCCCCAACAGCAGTCAGTTGGAAACATATGAGCAAGGCAGCAGGAAGGAGGGACGGCAGGGTAGTCTACTGCCACCTCCACCACGCCAGCCCTTTCTGAGCATCCATACTAGGAGGCACTTGGCATGCCCTACTTCCAGGAACTGGTCTTGTCCTTCATGTCCGGAGGCTCTGATGGAAAGGCTGAGAGCCATGGAGACATGCCAGGGCTGCATCAACTCCAACAGCCCCAGGAGATGAACCTGCAACCAGCACAGGGACCAGGTACCCAGCAGCCACAGGGGAAAAGTGCATTACAACCACGACCCTCCAAAGAAGACCCTGACTTACCAGTGCCTGCCCCCATGGAGAGATGGCAAAAAACGGAAAGGTGACGGCATTCTCAGTGTTTAAGTATGAAGCATGCTGCTAATAGGGAGCACTTGCGAGACCTGGACAGGCTATAAATATCCAGCACCTCCCTCGGTCCAGCATGGCTGACCACCATCCATCTTCCTTGGGAGAAAACTACACTGATGGCTTGTTCCTTGATTGGTTGCCTCTTGCCTTGAAATCTGCCTGGACTGACTATTCTTTTGAATTACCCCTTTGGACTGCTTGACTGGACTGCTTGCTGACATGTGAATGACCTGGACTGAATTAAATGGCCCCTGTTTTTGACCACTGCTTTTGCTACGGATGCATTGGTGAGCCAAACTCTCTCCCTTTCCCTGCTTAAGACTCTGAGGTTTTGAACTGGGAGTTTGGCTAACTTCCTAGGGCAAAGCAAGACCACAACAACCGCAATGACACCACTGCCAGGGCCATCTCTTGGTCTCAGGTTTTAGCCAGGAAACCTCAAGGCCTGAGACAATCCTGAACTAGCAATCTAGGCATGTCCTTTATTTGAGGGCTGCAAAAACCTCCTTTATGGGTCTGGCAGGTGTCTCTTGTTATAAAGGATGATTTTTTAGGATTGAACAAGCATTTCCTTTTATATAAACTGAACAAGATGTCCCTCAAATCCCTATTTTAGGTATGGGTCCTTTGCAAGGACAGAAGTGTATGCATGATGCAGTTAATGAATATGCACAGTATATGTTAATTTTACAGGGAAACACATGGCTAAATGAACTGAAATCAAGACTTGGTATTTTGACAGAACGCAAACTTATTAATAGCTACTTCCTGATTTTCAAGTGTGCGTGTTATGAATTTTGACTATCCCCTATGGCTGTTTTGAAAACCTGGCAACACTAATCCTATGACAAGAGCTGCATCTGCACTGCAGAATTAATGTAGTTTGATACCAACTGCCATAGGTCCGTGCTATGGGATTCTGTGATTTGTAGTTGGATGAGATATTTTGCCTTCTCTCTCAGAGAGCTCTGTTGCTACAACAAACTACAAATCCCTAGATTCTATAAGATGGAACCAGGGCAATTAAAATGATGTCAAACTGCATTAATTCTGCAGTGCAGATATAGACAAGACGAAATCCTAAAAAATAAGGGCTTAAATCCTACTGCTAGCCCCAACCAGAGTGAGCCTGAATCAGCTGGATTTACCTATGTGTTGACTCACCATTCAACATGTGATTCAATAGGTCTACTCTAATGGCAACTAACCCACTGGATTCTAACCCAGATCAGCAGAGGTTTTTTTTCTTCCAATTTTTGTGACTATTTTATTTCAAACATGTTCTTGTAGAGGCATTTTGTGTGTGAGAAAAACACCTGCTGGAGTAATGAAAAATCACAGCTACTAGTTCTGAATAATAATTAATAAAAATCTTTTCTTTTCTTTTCTTTTCTTTTTTCCCCTCCCCGGAAACAAAATGTCATGTTATGCTCTGGAGGATCAAGCATTTGAAATGTAAATAGAAGAAATCTGAAATAAATTATTCTTGCGTTTTTGAAGGAAAGGAACTCCATGACTTTGGTGCCCATTGTTTGAACATGTTGAGACCTGATGAATGAGATTGGAACATTTGTCTCTGGCAAATGTGGCTTTTGTTACCCTTTGACAGCAAGACTCATCTCAGATACGCACAAAAGCACCAGAATTGGCTGCACATACTTCCTAGTGGGAAAAGCCCGGCTCTTATTCCCACGACTAGAGCACCACTGACATATCAATCAGATGCAAATGCAGCTGCCCTTTTTTCCCACAGTGCTTCTTGCCAAAATTTAACTGTGATGACAGTGATGATGATGGAAACCTAACTTTTGTTCCTCGCCAAGGGGGCAGCAGGGTTGAAATAATTTTTTAAAAGTTAATAACGTTTCTCCAGAGAATTACAGAATCATAGAATCACAGGATCTTAGGACTTTGAGGTTAGAAAAGTTAAGTTTTAACAAGAAAAAAGAATCTTTGGTTGGTATTTACCACACAGCATCATGTCTGTCTTGCTGTTGCCTTGCATTTCGTTTGTTTCTTTGGTGCACCTTTTCATTGACAGGCAAAACCCATCAATAGGCTCCCCATTTATGTATTATTTCTTTCTTTATTTTATTTATAGGCTGCTTTTTTTCTCAGGCTGGGATCCAAGGTGGCTTCCTTAAAACATATTAAAAACATTTACAAAAAGTTTAACAACAACTTAAAACACCACATTAAAACACCATAAAACTGATTTAAAATCATACAGAAGTTGAAAACAAATAAAACAAACCTCTGTCTCGCTGCTATTCCCTTACTGACTTGGTTTGATAGTGTCAGAATCTGACACATTCTGTCATCAGATTGTTCTTGTGGTTGTTGTAATACACTAGGCCCTTGGTATACGCTGGGGTTTGGTTCTAGGACTCTCCATGGCTACCAAAATCCATGGATGTTTAAGTCCCATTATATACAATAGCAGAGTAAAATAGTGTCCCTTAAATAAAATAGCAAAATCAACATTTGCTTTTGGGAAATTACAATTGGCCCTCCGTTTTCACAGGGAATCCGTTCTGGAACCACCACCACTCACAAAAACGGAGATTAGTGAATAATTGAGCCCCATAGGCTTGAATGGGGTGCGCCCCTGTGGATGCACCCCATTGATTTAAACAGACATCACCCCTCCGTGAATATGTAAAACCGTGAATTTGAAGTCCGCAGGAACGAAGGGGCGATTGTATATATATATTTTGGAATATTTTCAATTCTTGGATGGTTGAATCCATGGAGAAAGAATCCGTGGGCAGGGAGGAATGACTTTGTATAGCTTGTTTTATATAACATGTTTAATGTTTTAGAGTTATACAGATGTTATAATTTATTGGGATATGATGGAAACTATGGGAGGTATAGTATTAGTGGAAATAATTGGTGGTAGCTCAAAAGGATTCTTGTGACCTGATGCAGGAATGTATAGATGTGTGGAGGAGGAATTTTCTCAGAGCCTGTTGGTTGGAAACAGAAAGTAGAGATGAGAACAGACCAGAACTGGGGGCTGGGTGAATGAGGGGGGCATGGAAGAGAGGGTTGGTATGTTTTAATTTGTAAATGAATTAAGATGAAGGCCGCAAAAATTGGAGGGTAGGCCATTGTTAATGTCATACCAATGTTGGTGGATGATGGCACTTCCATCTGCAGATGTCTTCCTGCTAACACCTCTAGGTTTTCTGAAATAAAGTTTTACTCTTTGCCATACGGAGGACTTGTTTACTGAATTCTGGGGAAAAGGCAGTTCTTGACAGATAGGTCCCTTCCGTTGCAGTTCCGCTTCTTAGGAAGTTGTGTGATGTGAATGGGGTGAGTCTTCTCCCTCCCTTTCTCCCTGCATGTGAATATGCACTTCTGGAGGGGAGAGGAACAGGGACTTCAGCTGCCAACACCTTCCTGAAGCTGTTTGCTGTTTGCACATTTGCACAGGAGCTGGTTTGGGGAGGCATCTGGCAGCCACAATTGCTTGTTTGACCAAAGCAGACTAGAAAGAACTATTAGTAATCTTGATTGGGAAACTATGCTCTTGTTGATGCACTGCCCAGGCACCACAAATTTGGTCTCACTTGAGTTCAGACAGACACTCTGTCAGCATCTCACTTGATTCCTCAGCTTTGCAGGCAGCTGCTGAGCCATTTCACTTCACAGTGTCCCCCAATTGCAGCCCCGCTTCTGGAACTGGTACAGTATTACCCTCTGCAATCCCTAAAGTCGCTATCTACTACCACATTTTACATCATTGTAAGTGTATGTGTAAGCATACTTTTGTGTGCATGGTGATTCCCTGTTATCTACAAATATCCCGAGGAAGATTTTGGGATTAGAATGAAGTTCCTAGGGGAGAGGAATGAGAAGAGAACTTGTAAATGTAAGAGAACAGTCAGTGCAAATGTCTCTGGACAATGGAGTATCTCTTCCAGAGGGAGATGTACTTGGGTTTCTGTTCATTTGTAAGCACCAAGTCAATCACCCAACATCACTCGAATAAATGAAGAGATTATGCAGATTCCGATCTTAATTTATCTATCCTGGATGTGTGCTCTTGAGCTTCCCCTACGCTGAGCCAGTCGGATCTCCTTATCTCATGGCTAGTTCCCTGCCCTAAAGGTGCTCTCTCAGGTACTTGCCTAAAGCATCCCTTTTGATTTATTTTGATACTGAAATAAAAGAGGGGTGCAGAGGGCCAGGCCTTCGGATAACAATGTTGGAGTTCTGCTCCTCCCCAGCAACAGCCACATTTTGATTCCAGATACTTCTGGACTGTCTTGCTTTTGTGGAAGTTGTGAAAGTCCCTGTCCCTGATGAAGAACAGGACCTTCCTGGGAGCAGGAAATTGTGTTTCGGAGCATGGATATGCAAGATACCAGCATCCACAGTCAACTTAGCTGCAGAAAGGGAATACAGAATAAAGTCCTACCAAGGGCATGATGAGGGCATCTGGGTACGGAAACAGACGTCAGCTCCACTGAAGCCTATCTGCGTGAAGCACGCTATTTTCTCCAAACCTGACACTTGCCATGCTTTCAATCTCCAACTAGGTTTTGATTTATGGCCAGTGATACTTCCCATCATAAAACGTCTCTCAGTGGCTACACATGCTTATCTGTATCATGTCAACAAAAGCTGATAGGAAGTTTAGCCTTCTCTCCTCAGTATTCCCGTGGTGAAACCATTAGGAGATGAGCGCATTTGCGGGAGAGAAAGGATAAAGCACCCCTTCCACAATCTAGGCAAAGTCTTCTCCTTTGGTACGAGGGAGAAATTCATTTCATTCACTTTTTAATATGCACCGATCTGCTTTTCACTTCCTGAACTAATGCACAAACCAGAAGAATGCCATTAGAATCCATTTTTCACACGTCTCCAGATGGTGTGATACCATTTCTAAGTCAAAATGCATAACAAAAAAATATGCATATAGTTGAGAACTGCACTCCCCCAAAAATATTTAAAGGCATTACAGGAGATGATGTTGAAGAGTGTGGAAAATGTGTTTTAAAATGCATGAATGTTTGATGTGTATGTGCACCCATTTTTCTGTACACTTGTTTAAAAAATGCCCATAGCGATGTGGAAATGAGATGGAATGAATCTGTGATCAGTGGGGGGAAAGTGGGACTGTTATCAAAAGGGGGGGAAATGCTTTCATCTATCCTTTCTGAGCTCTTGAATTTGTGAATGGCGAAAAGCTACTGTAAGACTGCCGGCACTAGTAAGAACCATTGAGCTTGGTATGCTGGTGGCTGGTGCTAACCCTCAGTGAGTTCAATGGGGAGTATTTATTTATTTATTTATTGGATTTATATCCTGTCTTTCTCCCAAAATGAGATTCAAGGCAGCTACGTATGAGCAGGACAACTTTGGTGCTGCACAGGTTGTACAGCTTTGCATTCATTTTGATTAGGGATGGGTAACTGGCAGAGGTTGAGGAACTATATTAGCTCCCTCGTGCACCCTCCCCCCTGCCAAAAGGTTATTTGGGGAGAGGGGCAAAATCTGTGGCTGAGATCTTGCATGGGACATGTTGCTATAATGTCGTAGCTATGCTCCACCTCCTGATCCAATCACCCAAAACCTACCTTAAAAGTCAAGCAACTCCAGTCTCTTCCCAACTGCCCTTTTTGCAGCACTGAAGGATGAGTTGCAACAGGACCCACAGGACCTGCTTCTGCTTCTGCTCATCATACAATGCCTCCTTGGCAGGAAGGGGCTGCATGCATCGTCCTTTAGTGCCCCATTCACCAAGGCACATACAGACATGCACAGGTCCAGCCTACGGGTGTGTGTGTTGGGATTGTACATCAGTCTTGTGCAATGACCAAATGTGATCCAACCCACATTTGTACTACTGCATGCTGCTCAAATGTCAATTTTCTGATCCAAGGCTGAGGGAATACCAAGGATGTAGGGATGTGGTGGCTTAGCAGTTAAGATGCCAATTCTGATGATTGTAAGGTTGGAAGGTTGGCAGTTCAAGGCCCAAGTGAGGCATGATGGAGTGAACTCCCGTCACTCCTCCCAGCTTCTGCCAACCTAGCAGTTCAAAAGCATGCAAATGCAGGTAGATAGGTAGGTACCACTTCAGTGGGGAGGTAACAGTGTTCACTGCAGTCATGCTGGCCACATGGCCACCAGAGTCATCTTTGGACAAGGTTGGCTCTTGGCTTAGTAACGGAGATGAGCACCACCCCACAGTCGGTTATGACTAGGCATTCATGTCAAGGGAAAACCTTTACCTTTAAATCTTTAGTATATCTTGAGTTCAGAGAGGCCTTTGACAGGCTCCCTCATAATATTCTGGCAACAAGTTAGTAAAATGTGGGCTAGACATAGGTGGATTTGTAATTGATTGACTGACCAAACCCAAAGGTTGTTCAACAATGGCACCTCTTCTTCCTGAACAGAAGTGACTAGTGGGGTGCCACAGGGGTACCAGTCATATTGAAGCTGGAGCAAGCTTGTTTTTTGCTGCTCCAGAGACTAGAACAGGGGCCGGCAACCTACAGCCTGCGGGCCAGATGCGGCCCGCGGAGGCCTTTGGACCAGCCCCTGCCCGGTCCTGCCACAGCCGCCTTGCGCAGCTGCGGGGGTCCTCCGGGGCACCATTTTGGAATCCAAAATGGCACCCTGGAGGAGCCCTGCAGCGACGCTGGGCCTCTCGGAGGCCCGGTGCGGCTGAGGGAGGCCTCCTGGGGGGCCTCCACCATCGTGCACATGTGCGCGGTACGGAGGGGCGGTGGCGGCCACCATTTTGTTTTTCAAAATGGCGGCACACACGCACATGCGCAGGGGGTGCAAGCAAGCGCACCGTCCCCCAGCGCCATTTCCCCCACCTCCCAGCCCATTGGCAAAAAAGGTTGCCGACCCCTGGACTAGAACATAGAGCAATAGATTCCAACTACAGGAAAGGAGATTACCCACCTAAACATTAGGAAGAACTTTCTGATGGTAAGAGCTGCTTGAGAGTGGAAGACACTGCTCCCCAAAGTGTGGTGGAATCTCCTCCTTTGGAGGTTTGTAGGGAGACAAACTGTAGGGAGAACGTTGTGTCTTCCTGCATGGTAGAAAGAAGTTGGATTTGATGACCCTTGGGGTCTCTTCCAACTCTGTGATTCTGTGCATCCAGCTCTATTCCTATAAGTGGAGGTACAGCAGTGACAACTTTCAAGCCTTCTGGAGGAACCCTGGGGGCCCTGAAGGAAGCCTCTTCTCTCTGCATCCAGCTATAGGAACATAGATGGAGTCTATTCTGCCACTCCCATTTTGCCTCACCCAGTAAATTGCCATTTGGGAGGAGGCTTCAGCAGTTAAAAGGTGAGGTTGGGAGTAATGTAATTCTGATCCAGAATCTCAGACACTTCTATCTGGACCAAGACACCAGCTCCGTGTGGCTGGATCAATGGCATCACTAGGGACGTTATCACACGCGGGTCTCAAAGTGGCAAGAAAGCGGTATGGAATCAATCCAGAACTATACCGGTATAGACCCCACAAGACGGAAATGACTATCAGACGCAACTAGCATCATTGCGCAATTAACGATACCGCGATAGATGCGCTCCTGGGGACCGTATCTGCCGTTCACACACAAGTGAGAAGATCCCCTCCAGAACCCAGCAAGGATGTTCTTGCACATGCGCAGAAACAGGACAGCCGCGGCTGTCACTTGCCGCGGCTGTCACACACGCACACCCCTTTCCAAGCCTGGAAGCCTGGTTGCTTTCCTTGGGATGAGGTTGTCCCAAGGAAAGCAACCTTGTCCCAAGGAAAGCAACCAGGCTTCCAGGCTTGGGAAGGGGTGTGTGTGTGTGTGACAGCCGGCTGTCACACACACACACACACACACCTTCCCAACCTAAGCCGGGAAAGAGAGCCGCTCCGAGCAGAAGGACTCTCTTTCCCGGCTTGGGTTGGAGCGGCTTTCTTTCCCGGCTTGGGTTGGGAAGAGTGTGTGTGTGTGTGACGGCCGGCTGTCACACACACCCCTTCCGAAGCCTGCGCGGGGCCTGGGCTCCACGATACGTATCTCGTGATCAGACATACGGTGAAAGCAGTATTATTGCGTTATCATTCCGGTCGCGCAATTGTAATTCCTCAAGAAACCGGCATTCAAAAGAACGGGGATGATGCCGCATTGGGACGGGGTTCTGTGCGACGTTGTGTGAACACACGGGGAAAAACCCGCAATAGGACGGGATTGGGTGTGGATTCTTTCTGCTTTAGGCCCCGTGTGATAATGTCCTAGGTGAGTGCAGGGGGTGCGGACCACACCGGTTGACCTCTTAAGGGGGATGACATCACTGCTCCTCAAACATCTGAATTTTGACAGAAATGGGCAGTGGCATTTGCCTGTATCTCTTTAAAATGCTGAAGAGATGCTGTGAGTGGGGTGAGGAGAAAGGAGAGGTCCTATTTTTTAAAAAATAAAATAACATTTCAAATTTAAAAAAAAATTAAATTAATTTTCTTTCAATTTTTTTTTTTAAATTCTTTTAAAATATCACATTTTGCCAAATTTTCACTTTAACCATATGAAACTATGTACAGGTAAGCACATTTGTTCTGTATGTATAATATTATATTGTAATTTAAAGGTATAATTTTAATTTTGCTAGTTGTTTATGTCACAACTATTACCATGAGATTCAGTGATATCCAGGGATTACGATTTTGGGTAATATTAGTACAAAAAATATTACTAAGGATTCTGTATGCTGTAGGATGGGAGGGGGTCCATGGGGTACCACACCGGGTACCACCAACCCTAATGATGCCACTGGGCTGGATAATAGGTCCATTGGACTACACACCAACCACACATTCCACAGTTGAAAACAGGGAAAAGTGTGGCCAAGCAACATCTGAGCATAGTCAAGATTGGATGAGATATTAAAGAAGAAGAACAGACAAGCTAGGAAAGGCTGCAGCCATTGACTTTTGCCTGAGTCTACTGGGAAGGGCAGGATTCTGCATCCTCCTCTCCTTTTCTGTCCCCCTCCTGAGTTAATTGAGAGCAAATGCCTTTTGTACTTTGGACTCAGTTTGCAGTAATGGAAGTAAACTGCAGACAAAGGAGAGAAGGAGGAGGAAGAAGGTGAATCTGGGAAAAGCAGCTTTAAAACATGGGATGGTGGAGGATTAATTGGGGCTATCCTTACCAAATCAGGAAAGTTGGAGGGTATGCCATTCCTTCCCCTAGCTGCTTTGCCCTGCTTCTGGTTTTGAGCGAGGAGGAAGGAAAAATAAATGGGAAACGATCAGATTCAACAGGCCCTGTCTCTTTTTTGGCCTAGAAGATTAATTGGGGCTGTTCCTGACAAATCGGGGCAGTTGGAGGGCACCCATCGCACCTGGAAAGGCAATCGGAAGTTGCATCACTGGGGTTATATAGGACAGGACTAAAGGAAGGAACTGAACTGGGCAGGGGTGACCCATCTTCCATCCCAGTTTATTTTTGCAATGGCATGCCTGGTGGTATGAGGAACAAGAGGCTATTGGCATCCTAGACAGCCTGGGCAGGGGATATTTTGGCCTTGGCAAGGGTGAGCTGTGTGGATGGAAGCCAGCCAGCCAGCCAGGTGACCTCTTAGAAATGGGTTTCCAGCTGGTGAACCCTCCCTGTGACCAATGATGCCCGCCTGAAGATGTGCGATAGCTAATGCGCTCCCTCTCACCGCCGCATGAATAATGATGTTTGGATGGATGCGTCGGAGGCTGATATCCGTCACTGCCAGGAGTGTTGGGGTCCTGCCTAATGACCCAGAGAGCGACAAATTCATCCTTTCTCCAGCCCTGCTGAGGTTCTCCATGGCTGAAAAATGACAAGATGCTGGGATGATGAGTTGGCACCAGATCCAAGCGTCCTCTCTTGACCCTAAGAGGATGCTCTTTCCCCCTTTCTTTTAATAACCCACCTGTCTCCCTTCCAACCCTATGGCTCTAATTCACATGGATTAGGGATGCGGTGCTGTCTCTCTTTCCCAGTGGCCCACTTCGAACACCCAACCCTTCTCACAAAGTCTTTATCCAAGATAACACATGGACTGGTCAAAGTGAAAGTTATCCCAAAGGTCATCTAGTCTAACCCTCTGACAATGTAGGAAATGCTAAAGCATCCCTGAGAGGTGGCCATGCAATTTCTATTTAAAAACCTCCAAAACAGAAGTCCACCAGCCTTCCAAGCAGCCCATTCCATTCTCACACAGCTCTTACTACCAAGGAGGTCTTCCTAGCTTTTAGTTGGACTTTCCCTTCTTTTATTTTAAATCCATTGGTTTGGGTCTTATCTTCTATAACAACACAAAACACATCTTCCACATGATGACATCCCTTTAGGTCAGTGGTCCCCACACATTGGTCCTCCAGGTGTTTTGGACTTCAACTCCCAGAAGCCACAGCCAGGTTGGCCAACTTTCAGGAATACTGGGGGTTAAAGTCCAAAACATCTGGAGGACCAAAGTTTGGGAATCACTGCTTTAGGTATTTAAATATAACAACAAACCTTGTTGTTGTGTGCTTTCAAATCATTTCTGACTTATGGCAACCCTAAGGCAAACCTGTCATGGGGTTTTCTTGGCAAGATTTGGTGAGAGGAGGTTTGCCATTGCCTTCCTTGAGGCTGAGAGCATATGACCTGCCCAAGGTCACCCAGTGGGTTTCATGGCTGAGCTGAGAATCGAACCCTGGTCTCCAGAGTTGTATTCCAACATGCAAACCACTATTCCACACTGGCCCTATAGCTTCCATATCACCCCATCAAACTTCTTTTCTCCAGGCCAAACCTACCTTGCTCCCTCAGGCTGCATCTACACTGCAGAATTAATGCAGTTTGACACCCCTTTACTGCCATGGCTCAATGAGATGGAATTGGGGGGGGGGGTTGTACTTTTGTAAGCTATTTAGACAGAGAAGGCTCTGTCAAAGAGCTCTGGTGTCACAACAAGCTACAAATCCCAGGATCCCATAGGATGGAACTGTGACAGTTAAAGTGGTGTGAAACTGGATTAATTCTGCAGTGTGGCAGTGGCCTCTGTCACATCCGTCTTTGTTGGAGACCTTCCCTAAATGGCAATGAGAAGAGATGTCACATGATTTCCGTTCACCATTTTGAGAAAGGATCTGATCAAAACCGAGGTATTTGCAGGCAATGGGAGGGGTCTTTCTGTGTGAAGCTGCAGGTGTGTTTGTACATTTGCAGGGGACTTTCCACATAGTATGTGGATTTAAAAAATCTGAAAATTGTGCCAATTTTTTAAAAATACAATAAAATGGGGGGGGGTTTGAGAGGTTTGGGGAGAGACTGGCATGGATCTTCAGGGACTTGGTTCTCCTTGTAACTGCTTTCAAGTCAACTTTGACTTATGCTGACCCTAGGAATGGGTCCTGTCTTCAACCGTCCTGCTCAGGTCTTGCAAATTCATGGCTGGGGCTTCTCTGATTAAGTTGAGATTTTAAAATAGAATGTGGTCTTGCTCTTTTTCTATCGCCTTCCATTTTTCCAAGCATTATTGTCTTTTCTAGTGAGTCCTTTCTTCTCCCTGTGATAGATTTGCTTTACAGCCAACATGACATAGTGCAGGGGTAGGCAACCTATGGCCCGTGGGCCGCACCCATCCCACCGAGGCCTGCCAACCAGCCCCTGCCGGCCGACAACGATGCCAACCCCCACCGACTCCCGCCGCCACCATGTGCGCTGCTGCCGCGCTGCCACCGTGCGCGTCGCGGCTGCCATTTTGTTTTTAAAAATGGCGGCCGCGACTCGTTTGCGCATGCGCAGTACTCCTGTGCATGTGCGAACGAGCCGCAGCCGCCATTTTGGAAAACAAAATGGCGCATTTTTGTTTTCCAAAATGGCGGCCGCAGCTCGTTCGCCCATGCGCAGGAGTACATTTGGGAAACAAAATGGCAGCCGTGCCGTGCGCAGTGGCGGCGCAGCGGTAGTGCACATGGCGGCGGGGGTTATGTGTGCACACGTGAACACCCGCGCCACCATTTCCCCACCACCACCATCGGCCCACAGAAGACCCAGGGATCTCCGGTCCGGCCCCAGGTAAGGGGAACTTGCCGACCCCTGACATAGTGGTTTGAGTATTGGACTATGACTCTAGAGTCCACAGTTTGAGTCCCAGCTCAGCCATGAAACCTATTAGATAACCTTGGACAAGTCACGTACTCTCGGCCTCAGAGGATGGCAATGGCAAACCTCCTCTGAACAAATCAGGCCAAGAAACCCCCATGATTGATTTGTCAGGCTTGCCATAAGTTGGAAATGACTTGTAGGCTCACAACCAGGCTTTCTTCTCATGATATGTCCAAAGTATGACAGCCTCAGTAGTAATTTTGGCTTCTATGGAGATTGCTCTTGGATCCATTTATTTGTCTTTTTGACTGTCCACAGCATCCACAGAATTCTCCTCCTGCACCACATTTCAAATGAGTTGATTTTCTTCCTATCCTCTTTCTTCACTGTCGAGCTTTCACAACCATAGACAGAAATGGGAAATCTGTTCTCTTACAGATCATTTATTTGTTTGTTCACTTTATTTGTTTGTTTCTTTGTTTCTTTGCACTTATATCTCCCAAACTGGGATCCAAGATTTCTCTCCCCAGCTGATTTTAGCTCCTGAACTCATAAGTTTTCCTCCAGACCCATCTGAACTGAGAACAGTCACATCTTGACAAAATGCAGGCTTGGGATTGTTGGTTGTTGTTGTTGTTGTTGTTGTTGTGTGCCTTCAAGTTATTTCCAACTCATGGTGGCCCTAAGGTGACCCTATCACAGGGTTTTCTTGGCAAGGTTTGTTCAGAGGAGATTTGCCATTGCTGTCCTCTGAAGCTAAGAGAGTGTGACTTGCCCAAGGTCACCCAGTGGGTTTCATGGCCAAGCTGGGAATCGAACCCTGGTCTCCAGAGTCATAGTCCAACATTCAAACCACTATGCAGTGCTGGCTTTTAAGTTTGGGACTAACATCATCTTAATTTCCCCCCTTTTTCTCCTGTGTGATTTTTAATATCTTTGCTTGATGAAGAAGTCTGTGAAGCTTTGAAAACTTGCTAAGTATATATATATATATATATATATATATATATATATATATATTTGCATTTGGTTGGCTTAATAAAGGTATCACTGTTTGGTGGATTTTGGATGTTATTGTACTTTGCTACATGGTCAACATGGTTACCCCTGGATATGATAGCTTAAGTTTCTGTAGATCTCCCTCTCTTGGGACCCAGGTCCTTCTAATGTATGCTCTCATTGTGCCCTCTTTTCAGCTTCAATGGCTATTGTGCATCTGCAGTCGGTTGTGGGTGTTGAGGCAAGAAAAAAGGGGATGGGAGCAGAGTGTGTTTTGTATCACAGGCCAGCAGTTTGTGTATTTTTTCCAAAAAGTAATTATTTTAGTTATTTTTGAATTAGAGTTTTTTATTGGTTTTCTTTTGCCATGCATCAAATATTCTATTTCACACATTCAATCAACAAAACAACAAAACAGACCCCCCCCAAAACAGACCATATAAACATATCATCATATACCATCATTACCCCACTTTCCCTCACTTCACCTACCATCTTTATACTTTCTTATATCCTGTCTCTAATCTTTCAGATCCTTTATCTATCTCCTCTTTCTCCCATTCTTTCTAATTCCATCCTTCTTTCTAATCTCTCTTTTCTTATGATCCCTCTTTTCTTACTATCTCTTCCTAAGCTAACCTACCTACTCGTACCTTCTATCACATACTTTACCCTCAATACCTCTATTTTTTCTTACTTATTTTACCTACAATTTCCTTTCTCTACCCATCTTTCTTATTCTAAAAACAACCCACACCACTTTACAACCAAAAAAAAGCAGACCTTACATCATTAAGAAAGAAAGTTACATTTACACTCACATCTGCAACTGCATTTAACTTCTTCATCATCAACTTTTCTATTTGCTTATTAGGTTGTGACCTTCTAAAATCTCTGTCTCTGTGACTTTGGGCCTCGGCAGACGGCTTATTGAGCCGTCTTGGAGGCCTGGAAGAGGAGGAGCCACCGCACGAGCGGCGCTCCTTCCTCTTCCTGAGGTCGCCCTGGAAGCTGCCAGCCCTCCGCACGGCCGGCGCTTCCGGGGCAACCTTCCGCCACAGCGACTGGACGCGCTGCGGCAGAAAAGGCAGGGAAAGTGCACCCTACGCTTTTAGGGCGCACTTTGCCTGTCTTGTGGAAGGAGTGCTGATTTTGTGCTCCTTCCAGGGACGCCGCAGGAGCGCCGCGGTCCAGCTGCCGAGGTCCCGCGGCGCTCCGGACCAGGGCGTCCCCGACGCCCTGGTCTGCATCCCTCCTTTATTGCTACTGTGTATCTATCTTTCTCTTACTAACTTTCATTTTTACTATCTTGATCCTTTTTTGTTACTATTCTTTTGCCTTCATAGTATTATGTAACCTTACACATTCCTTTATCATTCCACTCTTCTGTTTCCACTCATATTTGTTATTGCTGTCTCAAGCTTATAACTGCTATCTCTCGCCATTGCTCTCTCATAAATTTGATTACCAATTCCCATTCCTTGTTAAATTTTTACAAAGTTTTATCTCTCAGTAGTTGTGTTGATTCTATAACCTCAAATAATTTCCACATCCAATCTTCTTTTGTCGGAATAGCTTTCTTTTTCCAATTTTGTGCAAAGGCAATCCTTGCAATTGTCAATAAATAAAACAAAATTTTCCCATTTTTTTTCTCAGTTTACTCATCCATTATTCCCAATTTTAAAAAATCAGGCTTCAATTCTACTTCACTGATTGTCAAACTTATCATTTCCCAATAATCTTTAGCTAACTTGCACCCCATACCAACAATGCTAAAATGTGGCAGGTGTTTCATCACATTTCCAACATTTATTGTTGGTCTTTTTATAAATTTTTGCCAATTTATCAGGGGATAGGTACCATCTGTAGTACATCTTATACCATTTCTCTTTTAATTTTTGGCATACCGTATACAGTTGCCCCTCCTTTTTCACAGGGGATCTGTTCCAGACACACACACACACACACCTGAAAATGAAAAATCACAGATATTCAAGCCCCATTGGCTTGAATGGCCCTGTGCTTTTATATGTGGCTCTGAGTGTGCACCGTGGGCATGTGCACCATTTTAACCAATGGGGACCACCCCTCTTTGAATAATCAAGACCGTGGACTTCAAGTCCGCTAAAACAGAGGGACGACTGTACTTCATCCCCTTATTCCATACTTTCTCCCACTGTGTCAATTGAATTGTGTGCCCTATATATTTTGCCCATTGAATCACCATTTCTTTCACCACCTCCTTCCATTTGAAATTCTAATAGTTTTTAAAATATATTCTTTCTATTGTTCTCTTTTTGTTATCAAATAGTATCTCTTCAATTTCTGTTTTTTCTCCTGCCCAACCATGATTTTTTATATCTGTCATCGCTCTTTCATACATTTGTCTATATTGGAACCATCCTAAATTGAATCCCTTCTCTTGTAAAGTCTCCTGTTTACATATTGTTATTTTCTCTCCTTGCTTTTCTACAATGTCACTATATCTACACCAACTCTCTTCTTTGTACATCTCTTTCCTATAGAAAGTTTCCTGAGGAGACAACCATCTAGTTATTTTATTCATTATCCTATTTTTGTATGTTTTCCAGACTTTCAAGAGTGGTCCTCTTGTACAATGACAAATGAATATTTTGTGTGTTTGTTCTTTATTGTAAGACAAATAAGCATGTAATCCAAATTTTAATCTCTCACTTTCAAGTTCTAATAATCTTATATCTTCCAAATCCATCCATTTTTTTTATCCAATCCAAACTACATGCTTCTGAATATAATTTAAGGTCTGGTAAAGCTATTCCTCCTCTCTCGTGGGCATCCTACAATATTTTTAATCTTATTCTGTTTTCCCCCCTAAATATCTTACCTTTTTCTTAATTTCTATTCCTGTTATTCTTTGCAGTTCTTTTTCTTCATTCACATCTACATTTTTTGTGATAATTGCTGATTTATTCATATTTATTTTGCATCCCCTCATTTCCCCAAATTTCTCCATTAGGTCCATTAGTATTTCTGCTCCTTCTATGGGGTTTTCTAAGTTCACCACCAAATCATCAGCAAATGCTTTGATTTTATATTTGTATTTCTTAATTCTTATTCCTTGCAATCTGTCAGCCTTCTTAATTTGTCTAATTAACAATTCTATCACTACTAGGAAAAGCAACAATGACAAAGGGCAACCCTGTCGTGTTCCTCTCCATATTGATACCATTTCAGTTTTACCGTACTTATCTCCATTAATGACTATTTATGCTTTTTGTTTTTAATATATTTCTTTAACCCATTTTGAATTTTTTTCTCCAATTTCAATTTTTTGTTAATTTCCCCATGTGTTGTCCAATTAACTGAATCAAAGGCTTTCTCCAAGTCAAAAAAGAATAATCTCAATATTTTGTCATTATGTCTTTCATAATATTCAACAGTGCCTATAATGTATCTTAAGTTGTCCCTTATCTGTCTGCCTGGTAAAAAAAAATCTCTTTGGACTTCATCTATTAATGTTTTTAAACAAGTGTTTATTTGCCAAAATTATTTTAAAAAATCTTATAATCTATATTTAATAAGGATATTAGCCGATAATTTGCAGGATCTTCTAGATTTTTATTTTCTTTGGGAATTATTACTATGTTTGCCTCTCTCCATGTCTCGGATAATCCTTCTTTATTAATATTCTCTATTGTTGCTTGTAGGGGGGTACTCAATTCTTCTTTAAATGTTTTGTAATAAATTGATGATAACCGATCTGGTCCTGGTGATTTCTCCTCCTTACATTGCAAAAATGGCTTCAATAATTTCTTCTTTTGTGATTTCCTTATTCAAACTTTGTTTTTGCATATTATCTATTCTCCACATTTCTCATTGGGTTAAATATTTATTAAGTTTATTTTCACCTATTGGATGTTCTTCATATAGTTTTTTTTATAATAGTTCTAGAATGCTTCTTTAATTTTTTTCATGTTGTGTATATGTTTTTCCCCTTCTCTAATCCTAATTATTTGTTTTTCTCTTTTTCTTTTCTCAATTTGTTTGCAAACCATTTGCCTATTTTATTTGAATGCTCAAAGTTATACTGTTTCATCCATTTTAATTTTCTGTTTATTTCACTTACCATTTCCAGAGAGATTTGATTTTTCAATATCTTTATTTCCTTGATTATTTTTTTATTTGGATTATCCTTTAATTTTTTTTCTTGCACTTTGATTAGAATCATAGAATCATAGAATCATAGAATCATAGAGTTGGAAGAGACCACAAGGACCATCCAGTCCAACCCCCTGCCATGCAGGAACTCCCAATCAAAGCATCCCCGACAGATGGCCATCCAGCCTCTGCTTAAAGACCTCCAAGGAAGGAGACTCCACTACTCTCCGAGGGAGTCTGTTCCACTGTCGAACCGCCCTTACTGTCAGGAAGTTCCTCCTAATTCCAGATTAATTTATTTAACCTATTCATTCTTTCTTTCTTTTTCTTATATATTATACTAGTTGTTGTATAAAGAACCCTCTGAGGACCGCTTTCCTTGCATCCCAAACTACCTCCATTTTGGTACCTTTATTCATATTTTCTTCAAAGTATTTGGTTATTACTTTCTTTACCTTCATTACAATATCTGGGTCTTTTAGTAATTCTTCATTAAATCTCTAATTTTTCTTTTTACTTGGATCTTTTAATAACAGAATCTGTGGATTATGATCTGAAATTGTTCTTGGCAATATTTCCATTTCCTTTATTTCTCTCAGCAGTGCTTTAGAAATCAATATTAGGTTAATTCTTGCTAATGAGCTATGTCTATCTGAGTAAAAAGTGAAACCTTTGGCTTAGTTATATAAGTGTGTCCAAGTATCCACCAGAGTTATATTGTTTATTAAGTTTAGAAGAGAGTGTTAACTAAGCTGTAATATTGCTTAGCGTTAATGCTTGTAAGTTAGCAAATGCCTCCTGGGGAATAGGTCAGGGGATACGGCCGTAGTTTTAGATTTAATAATGTTTCATGTATGGTATTACATAGTATGGTATGGTACTATATGTCTGGAGCTATATGTGATGCTATACTAATCCATTTCACCAAAGTTAGTGGCAATTCCGTCTATTATATGTGCTCAGATAATCATATAGCCCTATTCCCATTATTGTATGAACCGGTTTTGTAAACTAAGAGGTTAGAGTGATTTGCCTATAGTTACCGGTATGTTCTTGTAAGAAATTATTGTATACAACTAAGATGTGTTTTATTGTAATTTTGTGCAGGCCAAATGGCCGTAATAAAGAATATATTAAGTTTTTAAAAAGTCTTGGGTAATTTGCCTTGTTCTTTCCCTTTTTTTTTTTTTTGTCCAATTGTGGTTCAGTTACTCCGTTAAAGTGGCCTAACATAATTACTTTGTTATATTCATATTCTAATAACTTTTTATGTAAGTTCTCATAGATTTCTCCCTTATTTTTCTGAGGACAATAATTCACTACTATTATTACCTTTTCTCCTTTCCATATGCTTTCTACTCCTACCCAATGTCCCTTTTTATCTTTGAAGATTTATTTTAATAATAATAATAATAATAATAATAATTTGTATACCGCCCTGTGGCGAACCAATCCGGGCAGTTGACAACAGTAAAATATAACAAGAGTAAAATATAACATTAAAATATTATAATCCCTCCCCCCCTTAAGAAAGTATTTTGTCTGCTGAAGTTGCATATTCGTTACCTAGTTTGGGTTCTTAATTAACCTTATATCTTGGGATTTAATATGTGATTCTTGAAGGCATATAACATCATATTAGTGTTTTTCTAGTAATAAATTTTTGTGTGTGTTTTTTGTGGTGAGTTCAATCCTTTGATGTTCCAGGACAATATTTTCATTTTACACCTTTATTCAGATTTCAATTACTTCAAATTACTGTTTCCCTTCTATATATATATATATATATATACACACACACACACACACACACACACACACACACACCTTATTTTCCTGCGTATAAGACTACTTTTTTACCTGCAAAATCTGTGGCTAAAGTGGGGGTGTCGTCTTATATGCCGGATATAAGGATAATGAGGATAGAGGTGCTAAAACTCTATATTTTGACTGGAAAAATGGGGGGGGGGTCGTCTTATACGTGGGTTGTCCTATACGCCGGAAAATACGATATATATATCAGAAAAAGAAGGCTATCAAATGAAAGAGCAATGAGGAGATTCCTATTCTTTCCCTACTCTCAAGCTAGTTGTTCTCCCCTTATCCCTCCTTGTTCTTCCTCTTCTTATTGTTTTTCTTCATCTGAATTCTGAATTTCTCCTTCTTTTTCTTTTTCCTTTTCTTTTTCTCTTTCTCTTCTGTAGGCCTCTTGAAGTCTCGTCCTTCCCAATATCCTCTTCCCAAATCTTTTTTCTTTGGGGCTGCTCTCTTTATCTCCTTCTATTTCTTTTCTATTCTTTGCAAAGAATTTTCTTGCCTTCTCTATTGTGTTGAGTTTGTATCTTTTCTGCTTCCATGTCAAGGAGATCCCTTCTATCTCTTCCCATCAAAACAGTACCCCATGGGTCTTAAGTTGATCTGTCAAGAAGGTATAGTCCCTTCTCATATTCAATACTTTCCCCAGAATGTTTTTTAAAACCTGTATCATTTTCCCTTCTATTATCATCTTTTTTTATATATAACTTTGTTGGATTATTAAGTCTTTGTCTGTTTTCTAGCGCAATAAGCAAGTATGTCCTGTGTAGATTTCTAGTCCTGGCTGCTTTAGAGTTTATTTGGTATTGCCTGTCCAGTTCCCATGGGAATTGCTCTACCGGTTCCTCGATGAAATCTGCAAGTATTAGGGTTAGCAATTTATATAGATTCACATTGCTTTGTTCTGAGAATCCTCTTAATTTGAAACAGTTCTCCCTTTGTTTGACCTCCAACTTGATCAGAGCTTCTTGATCTTCCTGTTGTTGTTTTGTTAAGTTTTCAATTTTGTCTTTTATTTGCTTGGAGTTATTTTCCAACTTGCCCACTTTATTTGAAATTTTCCGAAGATCGCAGTTAATTTTTTCTAACATTTGTTTCAGTTCTGTCAGTTTGTTCTTAATCTCCTGTTTCACCTCTTGCTCCATCTCTTGTTTCAGTCTTAAGTTGTCTTCTTGCATTTCCTCTCAAATTCTTTTTATCAATTCATTTTGTTCTGATAATTTTACTGTTGATTCTATTGAGAGCCTTCTCTGGTTCATTGTTGCTGTTGGTGCACCAATTTTTCTTCCTGTAGCCATTTTTAAATTCACGTATTTTGCTCTTGTTCAAATTCGTCACCTATACACATGTATACATATACACATACACAATTTCTATTCAATCTTCAGTCAACTTTCTGTTCTTTTCCTGTTTGTTGCCTTTAACATATATTTTTCCACTTTGTTTCAATATATATATTTTCTTGTTTAATGAAAAAAATAAGTATAATCATATAATTCACACACCAACACTTTTCTTATTTAGAGTTATTTAGAGTTTCCTCCTTATATTTTTCAATTGATTCCGTTACTGTGTTATTCTCACTTATACCACAACATTTCTCCTTTCTCCTTAAACTGATATTCTTCCTATCTCCCAGGCTAAACAAAATACTTTATGCATTGAAGTAGCCTTATCTTTCTTGCTAGCGTTTCCAAGGTCACCTCTCTTTCAAACACCCTTAATTTAGAGTTCTTTATCCCTTTTCGTTTATCCTTTTTTATCTTATCTTAGCTGTATACCCAATTCTAATATATTTAATATCTTAAATTTAACAATTGTCAATTAATTCAAATACAACACCTCTAATTAATAATCCTTTCCAGTAATAGATAATAAAGACAGTAGTTCAACTATATCACTTCTAATTAATTCATATACTTAATTAATTAATGTAACACCTCTGATGCTTTCTTCTTCTCTCCATTAACAAAAAATGGAGATGGCATTTGTGCCCAAAGTGGTGGCTTGCCGTGGACATGGTTGTCCTGGAGTTCCCCCTTTACCAAGCCCTCCAATCTCCTTACTTCATCTCAGGCTTGTAAGTTTGATTTGCATCTCCGTTGTGGGCCCCTCTGATTCCCCTTTATCAGAGGGACAAGTTCATCTGTCCTGCAGTTTTTCCTGGACAGATCTAATCTCTGCGGCTAGCGGTCACCATTAGGAGCGATCCTTTCTGGCAACAATCACGTCAGCCATACGACCGGAAATCATAATTTTATGGATTTTTGGATGTTATTGTACTTTGCTACATGGCCAACATGGCTACCCCTGCATATAATATCTTAAGTTTTTGCAGATCTCCCTCCCTTGGGACCCAGGTCCTTCTAATGTATGCTTTTATTGTGCCCTCTTTTCAACTTCAACGGCTACTTTCCAGATTAAATAAACAAGCAGTACTGACCATTGCCTAACACCGGTGTTTAAGCCCCCCCCCCAAAGTCTCCTTAATTGTTTTCCCTCCCCACTTTGCACAGAGGCTTAAATGTCTTGATGTCTGAAACATTGAATGCTTCAATGCTCCCTTGTGCTCAGAGAGTTTCCAAACTATCTGCTTGACCTGTTTTGATTTAAGGCCATCTGAACAAGGGCTGTCACCTCATCTGGAGGGGAGCAAGTTTTGCAAATAAATGGCGTGACATGTGAAGAGAGTCTTCCATTTGTTTGACCTAAATCTCCCAGCAATAATTGCTTTCAATGGATGACAATGTTAGGATCTAACATTGGGAGGGAGGGAGGAATGGGAGTCTCTATCTATTTTGTAAGCAACGGTCTAATATGCATTGCAGAAATAATGCAGTTGGCCAGTGCTTTAACTGCCATGGCTCAATGCTATGGAATTCAGGAACTTGTAGTTTTGTGACCTATTAACCATCTCTGTCAGAGAGTTCTGGTGCGACAATAAACTAGAAATCCCATGAGTCCATAGCACTGAGCCATGGCAGTCAAAGCAGGGTCAAACTGCATTAATTCTACAGTGTAAATGCAATCTAGGTTTACATTCATGTTTGTAACTCAACGAGGGAATCACTTCACTCCTTTTGCAATGCAGATGTAACTTGTTTATTACTTTTAGAGCTATGGTGGGTGGAAGGCTTCACTCAGTGGCGGAGGAGGAATATCACATGGTTCAGTGCCGGCGCATGCTTTGCAACTGCAGTCAGTTGTGGGTGTTGAAGCAAGGAAAAAATGGATGGGAGTAGAGTGGGGGGGGGTTGTATCACATACCAGAAGTTTGTATATTTTTCAAAAAGTAATTATTTTAGTTATTTTTGAAAAGTGAGGGAAATATTTCGTTCTTAAGTTGTAACTGTAGTGGCAATTGGTCAGATGACATCAGTGCCTTGGAACGATTGATGATGATGATGATGATGATGATGATGATGATGATGATTAAAATAAATAGACTCCACCATTTTCTGAGGGAGCGTCTTCCACTGTCAAACAGCTATTACTATCAGGAGGTTCCTCCTAATGTTGAGGTGGAATCTCTTCTCCTGTAGTTTGCATCCGTTGCTCTGGATCCTATTCTCTGGAGCAGCAGAAAACAAGCTTGTTCCCTCCTCGATATGACATCCCTTCAAATACTTAAACAGGGCTATCACATCACGCCTTAACCATCTCTTCTCCAGGCTAAACATACGCAGCTCCCTAAGTCACCATAGGGCTTCATGGTTTTCAGACCCTTCACCATTTTAGTAGCCCTCCTTTGGACATGGTCCAGCTTATCCACATTCTTCTTGAATTGTGATGCCCACAACTGGATACGGTATTATTTCAGGTTAGGCCTGACCAAAGCAGAATACAGTGGCACTATTACTTCCCTTGATCTAGACATTATACTGCCATTGATGCAGCCTAGAATCGTATTGGCCTTTTTAGCTGCAGCATCACACTGTTGACTCATGTTCAACTTGTGGTCTACTAGGACACCTAGATCCCTTTCACGTGTAGTCTTGTTGAACCAGGTGTCCCCATCTCATATCTATGCATTTCATTTTTTACTGCCCAGGTGTAGTATGCTACATTTTTTCTTGTTGAAATTCATTTTGTTAGTTTTGTCTCAGCTTCCTAATCTATTGAGGTCATTTGTCAGGTCATATTTAAGATAATCCCTCTGCAGGGTCTTCTTTTCTGCTCCTAACAGATTCTTTGGTCTGGATCGGGTCTGCTCTTCTTTGCCTGGAGAGGAAGGAGGATGCCTTTTCCTGGTTTTAAGCAGCCATGTACATAGGTTTAAATTAGTTTGATGCTTGACTTCTGCTCCAGTTCTTTGAATCTCCTTTCTTAGGGACTCGGTGTGACTCATATCTGATAATCTCATCTCCAGACCAGAGGGGAGTGGGAGAATTGTAGATTTTTCTCCTGGTTTCTGGTGGCTTATCATCAAATCCTTCAAAATGCCGAGGGGGCTTTGGCAGTAATCCTGACAAGGCAGAGGAAGAAAGGGATCAAAAACCCACAACACAAGCTGTTCTCTTGGTGGGGAACAGGAAAGAAATGTTGCGCTGGGGCTGAGTATTTTCCTACCAAAGGAAGAAGCTGGTGGTTGCTGGGAGACTTTAATTTTTTGCAAACTGTTTTTAAGTCTTGCTCATAGTTATAGTTTTTGTGGGGAGAATCAGTGCTCCTTTATTTTTCTCTTATTTATGCAATAAAGTATTTATATGTCCTGACTTGTCGTCCCAGGAGGCATACCTGTAAAATGATGATGATGATGATGCAGCGTAAGCATTAAAAAAGATTACATATCTCACTGGCTGCATCCATGCTGCAGAAATAATCCAGTTTGACATCACTTTAACTGGCCATCCTTCCTCACTCTTCATCTTGGCTATATTTGTTCCTTTTCTTGTCCTTGCAGAGATGCCATCCTCCAGAAGAAGAGAGTGGACTGCAATGGGCTACCGCTGGCCGAACTGCAGGGCAAGCCAGTGGCCGGTTTGGCCGCACCGCTAGCCCCCGATAAGAAAGGTAAGAGAGTACAATGGGAAAGACTAAAGCAATGGGAAGGGATGGCCGTGGTGGCTATGGGATCCTGGCCACTTTTGACCACGGTGGCTGCGGAATTTAATTGCCCAAGCAACGTATTTATTCTCCCCCAAAGATCTCATTTTGGAAAACTGAAAAAGGGAGAGAAAAAATGGTTGAAAATGAGCATAGCTGAAATCCAGCTCTGAGGTTTCTATGATGCAAATCTCCTTTCTGAGGGTGCATCTGCACTGTAGAAATAATGCAGTTTGACACACTTTCAGTGCTGCAGCTCCATCCTATGGAATCCCAGGAATTGTAGTTTTTGCAATCTTTACTCTTTAGCCTTCTCTGCCAAAGAGTACTGGTGTCTCATTGTTGTGGCTATGTGGCTTCAGGTTGTTTCCAACTTATGGCAACCCTAAGGCGAACGTATCCTGGGGTTGTTTTTTTGTTTGTTTGTTTGTTTGTTTGGCAAGATTGGTTCAGAGGAGGTTCGCCATTGCCTTTCCAAGGCTGAGAGAGTGTGACTTGTCCAAGATCTCCCAGTGAATTTCCATGGCTGAGCTGGGAATTGAACCCTGGTCTCCAGAGCCGCAATCCAACACTCCTTAGGGGGTTGCAGACTGCCAGAAATAGTGCAAATTGAGTCCACTTTTAGGGTTAGGGTTAGGATTAGGGTTAGGGAATCATGGGGACTGTAGTTTATTGTGGCACCAGAGCTCTCTGACAGAGAAGGCTCAATGTCCCAGAAAAAAAAATTCCCATGATTCCCTAGCACTAACCCTAACCTTAAAAGTGGACTCAATTTGCACTATTTCTGGCAGTCTGCAACCCCTACTTGACTCTCTGCTGTTGCCTCACCAAACTACAAATCCCAGGATTCTTTAGGATGGAGTTACAGTACTTAAAGTGGTGTCAAACTGCATTAGCTTTACAAAGCAGATGCATTCTTTAAAAAAAACAACAACCTTATTTTATTCTATACACGCAAAACAGAAGACAAAGCAACAAACTGAAAGCATACAAATGACAACAACAAAATTTGATTCACAGTGGGACTAATTCGCGACTTTATTTTAATACAAAAGAGGGAGAAAGAGAGAGTATGATTAGAATCAGGGATCATTTCCATTCCTATTGTATGGTATAATGATCAGGTCTCAGAGTTTATACATAGTGATAATGTGTAACTGGACAATTGCAAGAGGTTGTGGACATTTCTTCCATACTTGGTCCGCCTTGCTCCCTTTCCACCGGCAGGTGAAGACTTTATTTTTTATTGATGTCCAAAGTTAAAAAGGAATTAAATGTTACTATTATTAAAAATTTACTAGAAAACAATTAAGATAAACATATTTAAACCATGGTTTCAATTAAAATAAAGTAAAAGGATTGGGAAAACAGTTCTCTATTAACACACACATCCCTCAACTCCATAATTCAAAAGCCTTTCCACCATTATGAAAAAGAAGTTGGAATACATTTCCAGCTCTGGGAGTCACTTACTCCATCCAGTTTTGGAACTACAAAGGCAGGCTTGCTGCTGAACCGAAAGAAAACAAAAATAATGAGCACGGAGGATTTACAGAAATTCAACCTAGGCAACGAGGAAACTGAAATAGTCAAAGAGTTCTCATACCTTGGATCAAACATTGATAAGAATGGAGTTTGTAGTCAAGAAATCAGAAGGAGACTAGGAATGGGAAAGACCTCCATGAAAGAATGAGGCAAGATCCTAAAGTGCAAAGATATACAACTAAGCACCAAAGTGGGAATTGTCCGGGTCATTATATTCCCCATGACCTGGACAGGGAAGAAAGTGAAGAAAATAAACTTATTTGAGATGCAGTGCTGGAAAAGAGTGCAGAGGATATCATGGATGGGCAAAAAGACAAACAAATGGATTTTTGAACAGATCAAGCCTGAACTCCTCCAGAAGCCAAGTTGATCAAACTAAGACTCGCAATTTGGCCACATCATGAAAAGGCACAACTCATTAAAAAAGACAATAAAGCTAGGAAAGGTAGATGAGTGAATCACAGAATCATAGAGTTGGAAGAGAGCCTGAGGGTCATCCAGTCTAATCCCCTTCAGCCATGCAGGAAGACACCATCAAAGCACCCAGCCTCTGCTTCAAAACCTCCAAAGATGGAGGCTTCCCCATCCTCCGAGGCAGCAGCATCTTCCATTCTCAAACAGCAATTATCATCAGGACGTTCCTCTTAATGTTGAGGTGGAATCTCTTTTCCTGGAGCTTGCATCCATTGCTCTGTGTCTTATCCTCTGGAGCAACAGAAAACAAGCTTGCTCCATCCTCAATATGACATCCCTTCAAATATTTAAAGAGGGCTATTATATCCTCTCTTAACCTTCTCTTCTCCAGGGTAAACATACATCCAGCTCCCTAAGCTGCTCTTCATAGGGCTTGGTGGTTTCCAGACCTTCCACCTTTTTAGTCACCCACTTTTGGACATGCTCCAACTTCTTGAATTGTGGTGCCCAGAACTGGACACTGTTATTCCAGGTGATGCCTGACCAAAGCAGAATAGAGCAGTACTAATAATAACGATAATAATAATTTTACTTCTCTTGATCTAGACACTATACTTCTATTGATGCAGCTTAAAATTGCATTGGCCTTTTTAGCTGCTGCATCACACTGTTGACTCATGTTCAACTTGTGGTCTACTAGGACCCCTAAATCCCTTTCACATGTATTGTTGTCAAGCCAGGTGTCCTCTATCCTATATCTGTGCATTTCCTTTTTTTCTGCCCTAAATGCAGTACCTTACATTTCTCCATGTTGAAGTTCATTTTGTTAGTTTTGGCCCACCTTTCTAATTTATTAAGGTCTTCCTGAATTTTGATCCTCAACTCTGGGGTATTAGCTAGTCCTCCTAATTTGGTGTCATCTGCACATTTGATAAGCATGCAAAGAAGAGGAAGAACACATGCAAAATGGATAGACGCTATTAAGGAAGTCACAGGTATGAATTTGCAGGACCTGAGCAAGGCAGTGGAGGACAGGGAGTCTTGCAGGTGTTTCATCCACAGGATCACCATGAATCAGGATTGATTTGAACAATAGATTTGAAGGGGCGTCATATTGAGGGGGGAGCAAGCTTGTTTTCTGCTGCTCCAGAGAATAGGACATGGAGCAATGGATGCAAACTGCAGGAAAAGAGATTCCAGTTCAACATTAGGAGGATAAGAGCCGTTTGACAGTGGAACACACTCCCTCAAAGGAGATTTTGGTGGAGTCTCCTTCTTTGGAGGCCTTTAAACAGAGGCTGGATGGTAATCTGTCGGGGTGCTTTGATATTGTCTTCCTGCATGGCAGAATGGGGTTGGACTGGATGGCCCTTGGGGTCTCTTTCAACTCCAGGATTCTATGATTCTAAGCCTGCACAACATATGGCCCAGGGACCACATGTGGCCCGCTAAAGGATGTGCAACGACTTCAAGACTCCTCCACTGCTTGGCCTCCTTCTGAGGAGAGGACCATGCGGAGAAGGAAGGACGAACGCTCACCCTACAAGGTTTGCTCAGCTTTTTCCTGGGGAGAAGGATATATGGTGGAGGAAGAGGAGGATGGGTAAATGCTTGCCCCTCAAGACTCCTCCATCACTTGGCTTTCTCCCAAAGAGATGGACAGGCAAGGCTCCTTTGCTACTTGGCTTTCTCCTGAAAAGGGGGGGGGGGGCTGGGCAGAGGAGGATGAGGATGGAATTAATATTAATTATATTAATAATTAATAATTAATAATAATTAATATTTCATAGAATCATATTTAATTTAAGCCTATTTGCGGCCCAAAGAAGTGTAGCCTATTTTAATTTTGGCCCCTTCTTCCTGCCAAGTTGCACAGGTCTGGACTGGAAGATGGTTAACAACCACAACCAAATCCAAAAGTGTGTGTGCGGCGGGGACGGGGGGCATGAATACACAATTAGACATCTAGTCTGTTAAAAAATGCACGGATTAAAAAGAATTTTAAATACAATTAAAACCTAATGGACAAAAATAGAAGATTAAGACCTGGCCCTCTGCTTTCAACACTCTTCTTGTGCCAAGTGACTAGCCTAAGCAGAAAAGGTTTTGCCCACTGGTGAAAAGATGAGATGCAGAGGGGAGACTATCTGGATCTCCCTTCCATGGGATCTTAGTGGGAGCAGCCACTAAGAAGGCCCTGTCTTCTGGGTCTGCACAAGATGGACTTTGGTAGGACCAAGAGAAAGCCCAGTTTGGAGCTCTTAACACAGAGGTAGACAACCTTTTTGAGCCGGGGGCCAGGTTGCTGTCCCTCAGACAATTGGGGGGCTGAAGCACCATAAATAAATAAATAAATAAATTTTAAAAAAGTAAAAAATATGCATGCACACTCTCTCAGCCCCAGAAAAGCCATGGCAAAACCCCTGTGGAGATTTTGCCAAGAAAACCCCAAGAACAAGTAATAACAACAATAATCAAGATCATCATGGCGGGCGGCGGTGGCGGTGGCAGGACCGGCCTGGGGCCGGTCCAAAGGCCTCGGGGGGCCACATCCGGCCCCCGGGCCTTAGGTTGCCTACCCCTGTCTTAACACATGGCCACATGTTGCTTGCTGTTCTAATTCCTCTGCTTTCAGGGAGTCTCCAAACCTTGGCTTTCTGCTCCAGTGAGCAATTCCAGTCCCCCCCCCCCCCGCCATTTGTTAATTTCTTCCTTCTCACAATCTTATCTTTGCTTTTCAGTCTTAATCATCCCTTTGGTGGACAAGGATGCAGGAACCGTGGTTTGCGTCATCCTGGTAAGTGAGCGCAAACCCACACTATGCTGTCCCATACATCTGAAGACAGAAAAATTATGCACGTTTTCTCTCCGCTGCAGGAGAAAAATGAATATTCCCCCACAGTGTTTTCATTACATTTTAATATCCCAGTGTTGTTGAGGAATTATTCTGCAGAGAAAAATGTGGTTTTTGTGCAAGCGCCCTCTTATTTCCGTGCAGAAAAACCCATCTTATGTGTGGAGAAATGGGGCCCATTCACACTGCATGATTATACTGTTATGATTCCGCTATAACTGCCATGGCAACATCCTAGGACTTGCAGTTTAGGGAGGAGGATTTCGAATTCTCAGCTAGATTGCTCTAATGATCTCCCCAAACCAGAAACCTCAGGAATCCATAGGATGTTGCCATGGCAATTAAAGTGGAATCATAGTGGTATAATTGTGTGGTGTGGATGGCCACTAGGGTTGTTGGGTATTTAACTGTGTGTTTTTCTCTACTGAATAATTCCTGAATAATTATTGCTGGTCTACTATTCTTCCTGCTGAGGTTGCCTTTCTATCAGAAAAAAATATGGGTTTTTTTTGACCTGGAAATGAATAATTACAAATATTCTTTCTCAGGGGATTGGAAATTAGCTCTTGAGACAATGGTAGATTGTGGTAAATCATTACACATCCAAGGATGGGAGAAAACTAGGGATGGCTCTGAGGATGAGGGATGCATCTACACTGCAAAATTAATGCAGTTTAAAACCGTTCTAACTGCCCTGGCTCAATGCAATGGAATCTTAGGATTTGTAGTTTTGTGAGATATTTAACCTTCTCTGACAGAGAGCTCTGGCGCCACAACATACTGCAAATCCCAGAATTCCATAACATTGAGCCATTTAAAGTGGTCTCAAACTGCATTAATTCAGCAGTGCAGATGGATCCCTAGAAATAACGCCCCCTCCTCATGCTCCAGAGTATTGGGAGCAATGGACATTGCAGAAGTGTAGTCTCATGGCTCCTGAGTCACATCTGCGAACATCAGGAGCCATGAGATTACATTGCTTCCATATTGTTGTATTTTTATATGGCAGATTTAAATGTGTTCTTCTTTTGTATTTTAATCGGCTTTATACTTTAAAACACACACACACACACCAAAAAACCAAACCACCTGAAGTTTTCTTTCCATAGAATTTTATTAACAGCAGAGCTTTGTAGAAAGTTAATTTTGCAAGATGAATGAAGTTCATGCTATCTGCTTCAAACTCCGAAGATTTGAAATGGAGGGGGAATTAACTGTTTCCTGTGGTGTGTAAGGAAAGAAACAGCGGCTTCTTCGTCTCTCTCTTTCTCTCTGTTATTTTCGCGTGGTGCGAGTCGTGGTTTGCAGTGCAACCCGCTGGAAAAGCTGCTGATTAAAATGACAAAAACAAACTGCCTATTTGCTAAGATTTGGAAAAACTCCAGAGTTAAAATAAACCAGCTGGACTACCATTTCCACGAGTCAAAGTGGGCATTTTTTAATGAGATGAGTGGAAGAGATGGGAGAAGATGAGCTTGTAGCATTGTGGCTAAGCCAAGTTGTCACGGGTGTCAATAGGGAGGTGCAGGGAGTGCTAAATGCGCTGGGTGACACCCTAAAAGTGGGGTGACGCCACTGCTCCCCAAAATCTGTCTTTTGGCAGAAATGGGCTGTGACATTCATCTGCGTCCCTTGAAAATGCTGGAACTCAGCAGAAGAGATGGTGTGAATGAGGCAAAGCTCAGTGGGAGAAGAAAGGAGAGGACTCGGGTATTTTTTTAAAAAAATTAAAATAAAAATTTCAAATTTCGTTGAAAACATCACATTTTAACAAATTTTCACTCTAACTATGTAAAACTATGTACATGTAAATACATGTACCAATTGTCCGCAGGAGCAAAGTGGCCCAGATTCCCTCCAGCCCCACGTGTCTAGACGCTGCAGTCTGAAACCCCCGTGATGGGATCAAGCCCAGTCATGCCAGTACAAACGTAGATCTGGTCTGACCCTGGGGTAAAGACCCCTGGTTTTGCATGGAGTCTCTAAGAAACTCTGCAGAAAAAACAGACTGTTCTCCAGCACCTCCATGCTCCATGCCTTGCCAGCATGCGAACCATTTGAGAAGTCCACCCCCATCTCCAGTTGCATAGTCTGATGCAGAAACGGGGTCCCTGGACACGTGGGTGCAGCCAGACACCCTGTTTCTGGGTTAGATGGGGTGACCGGGGGTCTTCTTAGATGGTTCACACATGTGCAAGGTAAGGAGTGGTCCTGGATCCTGGGTCAGTATCAACCCAGGGTCCTGGATCCTTCCCCGTATCAACCCAGGGACTAAGCCGGGTGAGCACTGGGGGCAACCTGCCCATCTACTCATCCCCTTAGGCTGTGCGTATGATATTGTAATTTAAAGTTATAATTTTAATTTTGCTAGTTTTTTATGGACCGATGCTCTTTTGTGCCCCTTTGGTGCAGCGTGTGCGCAAATTATGCCAAGAGGACGCCCTGATGCCACACACCATGTGGACAGGCGCACGGCGTCGGGGTGGAGTCAAGGCAGCTGGTGTGCGGTCACCCCACCCCAACTCCACCCCCAGGCCGCCCTAAAGTGCCGGTCTGCATCCCCCCTATGTCACCACTATTGCCACTGTTGTTGTGTGACCTCAAGTCATTTCCAACTTTTGGCAAACCTAAGGCTACGTTTTCTGGGGCTGAGAGGGTGTGACGCCCAAGGTCACCCAGTGATTTTCCATAACCAAGTGGGAATTGAACTCTTAGTCCTAGTCCTACACTCAAACTACTATTCTGCACTGGCTCTCACTGTTGCCGTTACATTCAGTGATATATGGGAATTACAATTTAGGAGTAAATTTAGGAGAGCTAGCATGGCATAGCAGTTTGAGTGCTGGACTACGACTCTGGAGACCAGGCTTTGATACCCAACTTGGTCATGAAACCCACTGGGTGACCTTGGCCAAGTCACATGGAGCCATGGTAGTGAAAGTGGTATCAAAAGGCATTAATTCTGCAGTGCAGATGCAGCCCTAGATACCAGCGAAAGGAAAGGCAAAGTTACAGGAGCCCTGCAGCTACCCGACTCATTTTGCCAAGTTTGGAAAGGTCACGGTGACGTTGCTGGGGACCACGGCACATGCTAAGCTGTGAGGGAGAGAAGCAGCGTTTAAGTGGATTAATGTCTGATGCTTTCCCGCCTGGGCTGTGAGATTCACACCAGGGTTTATTAAAAGGGTATTAGGATGATTAAGAAGCTCTGCTGACCTTTTTCCCTCTGAGCACATGGAGAGGAGGAGGAAGAGGAGGCCACATGTGCTGCAGTGCGCTGGTTCTGCTTGCTTGCCTGTCCACCCGCATCGGCCTTAATGCAGCGCATAGTGGAGTCCATCTGTGAAAAAGAAAAAGGATTGTCTGTCCTGGGAATCAGAGGCACAGAGCCTGCTGAGAGCATGACCACTGGATTCTGGGAGTGATAGTGCAAGTACGGGAGAGACCGCATGGTGTAGTGGTTTCAATGTTGGACTAAGACTCTGGAATAGTTCTTGGGTGCCTTCAAAGTCCGAAGGGGAACCTATCATGGGGTTTTCTTGGCAAGATTGGTTCAGAGCAGGGGAAGGCAACCTTTTTAAGACCTGGGTCAGTCTCCCGTAGCCCAGGTCTCAGCTGGGCCAAGGGGGGGGGGAATGGCGGTGTACGCTCTCACATGCGCGCACGCACCTCCGTCGCCGCCGTGCGTGCGACCCCCCGTGCACGCAGCCACCACCGCAGCCGCCACCGCAGCACACGCAGCCGCAGCCACCGCGGCACATGTCATGGCCGCTATTTTGGAAATCAAAATGGTGGGCGCGACGTGTTTGCGCATGCGCAAGAGTACTGTGCATGCGCAAATGCGTCGCGACTGCCATTTTGATTTCCAAAATGGCGGTCGCAGCGAGCGTGGCTTCAGAGCGGCAAAAACGCGCAGCGGCGGCAACCTTCGGCCTGGGCCGGTAAGTCCAGGGACCGGGGCCTTAACCGGCCCCTGGGCCGTAGGTTGCTGGTCCCTGGTTCAGAGGAACTTTGCCATTGCCTTTCCCTGAGGTTGGCATGGACAATCCTAACTTTAACATTCAATCATATACAGTTGGCCTTTCGTATCTATAGATTCTTTATCCACAGATTCAGCCATCCATAATTTGAAAATATTCTGAAAAAAATATAAATCCCCCCCCTATAAATTCCAAAAAGCAAACCTTGATTTTGCCATTTTGTGTAAGGGACACCAATTATTATGTCATTTTATTTAATGGGATTTGAGTATCCATGGATTTTGGAGGTCCTGGAACCAAACCCCAGTGGATACCAAGGGCCCACTGTATCTTTCCACTTCAGGATCTTGTCTAATTCCTTCGTAGCTTCCCTCCCAAGTCCTAGACTTCTGATTTCTTGACTGCTTACTGCAAGCCAGTAAACTTTAGAAGGGGCATTTCAACTTTTTAGAAGGTGGGCAGGGAAAATCCAAAAGCTGGACATTTTTTCTTGGCTGCATGACGTCTATGTTCAGTTCAAGGTTGCAGATGCAAAGTTGCAAATGCAGCACCATTGTCCATAGATGTAGATTGTGTATGGATGCGCATTGCAAACAGATGGCAGGAGGGACCCTCCTCTGTGTCCCACCATTGGGGGCAATGCAAAGAGGGAGAATGTAGGGGCTTTCTAGAATACCCTTCCGTTGGAGGGCTGACTGGCACCAATATTGGTTCCCTTTTGCTGCCAAGCCCCCCAAATGGCTTTTCACTAGGGACTCTTTTATTTCAAAGGACCTATGCATATGGGTTTAAATTGTTTCAGCTTTTGAAATGTTTTGAACTGTTGCTTTCTTTAATATGGTTTTTATCTCTTTTAAATCTGCTTTCAATCTGGAAGGGCTTTAAATTTTTTATAACACACACCACCACCTTGAGACCCCATGATAAATAAATTAATCATTCATTAATTATTAATTAGTTGTTTATTAATTAAACATGTGCATTTGGTTTGGCTTCCAGTGCAAAACATTCCCATTCCATGCAAAGGTTGCATGACACAATGGCATGTTACCACCAAATGCTGGGTAACTGTCCTGGGACCCACAATTGACTTCAATGGGGGAATTGATTTAACTCAATTAGAAGTAGCAGAAGGCTTAGGTAACTCTTTAAAAGCTGGGATTCTAGCCTATGTATAACCAAACCCAGAACGTCAGACAGCAAATTCCAATTTAATTTAATTTATATGTAACAAGGGGAAATCAGCTGTCACCCAAAGGCACTCGGTCACACACACACACACACACACACAAAAACTAACCATGTAAAATGGACCGGTTGATAACAATTTTAGAGAGTTTTTAGCAGCGGGCAATATATTACCGGATTCAGGCACAGAGTTCCAATCAGGCAGGTGCAACAGATTATTCTGGTTTGGTATGCAGCAGAGATATTGTGCCAAGGAGTCAAGAGAGAAATGGACAGAGTGTCTGTCTGTGTTCAGCCAAGACCAAATTGGAGATGCCCCAAACAGGCATATTTATCAGGAGTAATGGGACCTGAGGTATTTTTTTAAGAGTTGGAGAGGATTATTCCAGGAGGAAGAATGGCCATAGTTTGGGGGAAATTGCAGGGCAATCAATCTAGATGTCTCACACAAAAGGATCTCCAGAGGGAACTGCTCTTTGATTCCCAACCTTTCAGCAAGAACCCAGTGCATTACTCTCCATCACACACTTGTGTGAAGGGATTATCCAGCCACAAAGGATCTATCCCAGGGGTAGGCAACCTTTCCCCTTTAAGGGCCGAGGGACTTCAGCTCCCAGAAGCCTCAGCCATGTTGGCCAATAGTCCCATGTTGGCCAATAGCTCCTGGGATTCTGGGAGCTGAAGTCCCTCGGCCCTTAAAGGGGAAAGGTTGCCTACCCCTGATCTATCCTGTCTACGTGCATTAATGCTCCCAAGCCAGCTCTACGTGCTCTCTGTATTTGGGCAGGCTATTGTTCTTGGATCAGGTACCTCCGGTGGCTATGTGACCAACCCCCCCATTTTAATATATAAAGCCAATATCAAAAGTCAACTAGGGGCGATGGAGGCCTTTCCCGTGTGGTACCAGGTGGGCAACTCTGCATCAGAGTTTTAACAGTACACAACTCATGCTGGCTCTTGATCTATGGCAGGAACCTTTTGCAAGCAGTATGCTGCTGTCACTTTGTTGGCAAGTGAAGCGGAGTGTCGTAAAACATTTCCCCAAAACTGTTTGCTGGCTTTCTCCAGATTCTCAGACTGGGCACCTGTTTACCAGCTCACTTGTCAGAATTGGAGACCCAAAGGCCCAGCTCTTGCATTCCTGGCTGGGCAGTTTGGCTCAGTTTTGAGCACGGAGTCAGTCTCACCGGTGTAGCTGGTAAGAAGAGATTACTAATTAATTGACGATTGATAACAGGGGGCCTTTTTATACAAAGCTACATGATTGGGAGGAAACAGTAGAACAAAATTCAGTGGTTTTCTTAGCCAGGATCACTCTGGAATTGGTTTCTTTTTTCTTTTTTAATAACCACAATCTGCATTTTTAAAAGGTTTTTGCTTCCGATGTTTTTGAGAATACTTTGTCTACTTCAGTCTAGGGAGCACAGCAGAACCAGTAAGAAGTACAAATAATATAGTGGCTGAGATCCTGCATGGTGGGGATGTAGCATCACTTGTTGTTCACAGAGGTACATCTTGGTTAAGCTATGCCAGCTTTTTAGAGAATTGTGAGGATCCACAACTCATGCACACTGTTTGTCATTGTGCATTGCCCAGACTATCCCTGGCCAGCAATCCCAGCCCCCATGACTAGCTGAACTGGAAGGCCCTGAACTGGGGTGCATCTCTTCCAAGTTGAGGATGATGGAAGATGGACTCCCGAGGATTGCCGAGTGCAGAAGCAAACCAAGAAAATCACAGTGCACAAGTGTGACCCTCACCATAGCTATGAGAATTGTGCAAGCATGTTAGTAACAGAGGAAAATTCATTCCCACAATCCGTTCTCCTGCAATCCGTTCTTGTTTCCAACTTGAAACAGAGGTCCAAAACACACTGGAGAAATAACCTACTTTGAGATCACTTTAACTGCTCTGGCTCAATGCTGGGGAATTCTGGGAACTGTAGTTTTATGAGACATTTAGCTTTCTTTGTCAGAGAGTTCCGGTGCCACAACAAACAATTCCCAGGATTCCCTAGCACTGAGCCAGGGCAGTTAAAGCGGTCTCAAACTGGATTATTTCTGTAGTGTTTTTCACCCCAAAGAAAGTAAATCAGAGAGGAAAGTGCTAAAGCTGACTTGCTACTGAACATTAAGAAAACCACAGTAATTACCATGGAGGAGCTACAGGAATTCATTTACAGATGGCAAGGAAATTGAAATAAAGATTTCCCATACCTTGGATTGATCACTGATCAGAATGAAGAGTGCAATCAAGAAATCAGAAGACTAGGATTGGGAAGGGCAGCTATGATAGAAGTGGTTGTTGTTGTTGTCATGGTTGTGTGACTTGTACTTCTGACTTATGGCAACCCTATGGCAAACTTATCATGGGGTTTTTTTGGCAAGATTTGTTCAAAGGAGGTTTGCAATGGCCTTCCCCTGAGGCTGAGAGCATGTGACTTGCCCAAGATCACCCATTGGGTTTCATGGCTGAGCCAGAAATTGAACCATAGTCTGACACTTAGACCATTAGGACAAGATCTTAAAGTGTGAAGATATTAACATTTAGGATTGTCCAAGCCATTGTATTCCTCATCTCCATGTAATGGATGTGAGAGCTGGACAGTGAAGAAAGCTGATAGAAAGAAGATCTACCCATTGAGAGCTGTGGAAGATGCTGAGGATACCGCAGATGGCCAAAAGGACAAAGAAATGGGTCCTTGAACAAATCACGCCTGAACTCTCCCTGGAAGCCAAGATGGTCAAATTGAGGCTGTTGTACTTTGACCACATCACGAGAAGGCAGGGCTGTTTGGAAAAGACAATAATGCTAGGAAAGATGAAGGGAAGCAGAAAGAGAGGAAAACAGCATACCAGATAGTGAGACTCAATCAGAGAGGACACAGCTATGAGCCTGCAAGACCTGAACACAATGCGGGGTTTTTTTTTTGGGGGGGGGGGGTCTTGGAGGTGTCTCATTCATAGGGTGACCATGATACGAGCCAACTCAAAGGCAGTTAACCATAAGAACAACAATCTGCTGTCAGTCTTCATATCTTCTCCCAATCTCAAACTGCCAATCTTATGCAAAAAGGATCAAACAAGGAGCCTTATTGTACTATAGAACAAAGCCAAAACAGAGCTGGAAAGTAGTGCCTTTCTCCGTGTCTTACCGCATGACGTCGTAACGCTTCAGTTCTCTTCCCGCAGGAAACGGTCGTCAAAGCGAGACTTTTGTTGAACTGATTTTTCCAGTTGTAAAAAAAAGATTACCATCTCCCACAGGAAGAGAATTGAAGTGCTACAACATCATGCGGTAAGGCACAGAGAAAGACACTACTTTCCAGCTCTGATTTGGCTTTGTTTCCTAGTGCCCTAAGGCTCAAGATCACAAATACAAACTGACTCTTTCTCTATACTGGACAGTTGCTAATGTTTGGCCATGAGGCCAACAAGGACTCTAGAACCCATCTGCCTGGTGGCAGAGGCCAAACCCACTATGGAAGCATTCTGTGGCACCGTCCCATCCCTTGCCACTGCACTCCAGATATGCTGAGGGTAGCTATGCTTCTGGATAAAAAGAGAGGAAAGTTCCTTGTTTGGAGTACAATTCTCAGGATCCCTGGTAGCCATGCTGGATGGAGGATCCTGGGAACTGCAGTCCAAAAATGGAACTTTCCCCAGAAGCTGCTGTTGCTTGGGCCTCTTCATTATCAGACAGAGAAAAGATTTGGTGCAGTGGTTACTGGGAAGTTTTGCTGGGCATGGAGACCTTGATGCAAGGTTTGGGTTCCTCTTGAAGCTGACAATTCCTCCTTTAGTCTGCCCTGTGCTGGGTCTTATTATCCTTATCTCCTGTGGACAGTAGTTACTATCCTGGCTTTCTCTAGCTCATTTGTCTCTCTGTGTTTCTCCTCTTTGGTCTCACTCAAGGGGCAGAGAGGCCACACGCTAAGTAAAATTCAGCAAGATGTTTTAGACACAGAGGCTGCATCTGCACTGCAGAAATCATCCAGTTCGGCACCACTTTAACTGCCCTGGCTCTATGCTGTGGAATTCTGGGAACTGTAGTTCGTTGTGGCACCAGAGATCTCTGACAGAGAAGGCTAAATGTCTCACAAAATGACAGCTCCCAGAATTCCACAGCATGGAACCAGGGCAGTTAAAATGATACCAAACTGGATTATTTCTGCAATGTGGATGCAACCTCAAAGACTGAGTGAAGTCCTTTATTTCAGAGGATACCCTGCGTTCTGCCACTTTATATCCCAATTTTGGGGGGAAATGGGATCCTCCTCCTCCTCCTTCTGGCTTTCCCCCCAAATTTGGGACACTAATAATTATAATAATTATAACTGGGGCACAATAATAATAGCAACTACTACTATTGCTACTGCTACTCTGAGTTGGAACTTTCTGCAATTCCAGGACTTAAAACACTTCAGTTGAAACCAAACATGGACATACATCACTGCCCTAAAATCAGCTTTACTGGTGGCAAATGGATGCAGGGGGTGGTCTGCAGTAGAGGAAAGCATCTCATTTTTGGAGCCGATGGAGTCTGGCATCCTCTCACAGCAGAACCGGGTCCTTGAATAATGAATAATGAACGCTACCCCAACTATCACAAGGAGGAGCAGAAAAATTGCTGGTTCGAGCAGCCCAACTCTCTGAGTGTAGTTCCAGACCTCATAGTCACTGATGCAGGTTAGGCTAAATGAGTTCAGCAGGAGGTCTGCAGCAGAGGAAAGCCTCTCAGCTTTTGCACTGATGAGGTCCAGCAAATGGTGGGATCAGGCCTCTACATTATGCATTCTTCCTCAATTATCACAGGGCCAATATCCCCTGTGGCGGGTAGACCAAGGTCCCTATTCCCCCCACTCCCCCGGCAAAGCAACTGGAAAATTAATCTGATTATATAAGGTAGAATCAAAAAAAGGAAATTGAGCTGTGCAGGTGTGACCGATCACCTCTCCTGATAGATATTCCCTCTGCCCCCACCTCCAAAATGTTAGTGGAAATAAATCCCAAATTTTCATGAAGGCATGCATGACATTCCCATGCATAGAAACGCATCTTTTCCTCAAAAGTTTATTTCCTTAAGTTCCTTGCTTCTGGCTTCTCCTTCAGGTTGCAGGTTGATGCAAGATGTGGGTAGCCTGGTCTGATAGACATGAAATTATATTTTCCTCTCTTTATCCTGAAACAAGTAGGAAACGCCTATTTGTCAAGTTACAAAAGAAAAAATGAATATTTTCTATTTGGTCCAGAACTGCTGTTCAACAGCGACACCTGGTGTCACTTTTCCAACATTACAGCACAACGTGTGTGTGTGTGTGTGTGTGTGTGTGTGTGAGAGAGAGAGAGAGAGAGAGAGAGAGAGAGAGAGAGAGAGAGAGAGAGAGAAGGGTCAGAATCATAAATGTTGTTGGACTGCAACTCCCAGCAGCCTGTTGTAGGACATGCTGGCATTACAATTCAACATTTCCTACCTGCAGTTTAAAATATTGCTCCAATATTTTGGGGTGTACAGTCGCCCCACCATTCTCGCAGCCTTAAGGTCCACGGTTTTGAATATTCAAGGAGGGGCAATCTCTATTAAAATCAATGGGGCATGCCCCATTCAAGCTTATGGGGTTTGAATATTGCCAAGTCTCTGTTTTTGCGGGGGGGGGGGGGCTCCGGGGGCCAACTGTAGTAAAAAAAAATAAGGAATTTTAAATAAGCATGGAACCTGAAATGCCAGGGAATGTTTTAAGGATCAACTTTGAAGAAATTTTTTACTAGATTTTTTTGAGTTTTAGCTGTAGAGCGTTAGCGCCTAAATAGTATCAGGACCCAGTGGTTGTTAACTGGATGAACAACAACAACAAAAATATTCACAGTTTTCTGGGACTGCTCTTTAGGAATGGAAAGAATATTCCAAAAATGTTCCCCCAAAAGTTTCTAAAACCATATTTTCCAAATGTTAGAAACCCTTGAGGAAGAGCATCCTGGACTGAGAAGAATTTTTGCAGTTTGGGATGGATTATGTACAAAGTTCACACTTTCATTTTTACTCAGAAAACAGCATTGCCGGCACAGAAAATGCAGAAATGTCATTTTTTTTAATGCAGAAGATGTTATTTGCTTTGCCAAAGAAATCCAAAACAAAACACCAGCTTGTGCAACTTTTGCACAGAATAAGTCCTGGACTGTGAATAACCTTCAGAAACTGTACAAGCTTTCAATAATTTCTTTCCACAGAAAATTGGAAATTGCTAAAATTATTCACTGGAGAGGGAGGAGATGAAAAATTAAAATAGACATGTGGTGAGGAGGGCTTTGAAATACCAGAGCAGGGGTCGGCAAGTTTCCCCTTACCTGGGGCTAGTCCGGGGATCCCCAGGTCTTCCGCGGGCCGATGGCGATGGTGGTGGGGAAATTGTGGCGCACACACTCACATGCACACGCGCGGCCCCTGCCACCCGCCGCCGCCGCCCTCGTCACAACTGCCATTTTGTTTTCCAAAATGCCCGCCACGACTCATTTGCACATGCACAGTACTCTTGTGCATGTGCAAACGAGCTGTGGCTGCCATTTTGGAAAACACAATGGCGGCCGTGATGCGCGCGGCGGTGGCGCAGTGGCAGTGTGCGCGGCGGTGGCGGGGGTCAATGAGGGTTGGCGGGGGCTGGTCCAAAGGCCTCGGGGGGCGGGCCCGGCCCGTGGGCCGTAGGTTGCCGATCCCTGTACCAGAGTATCCTTCCATCCCCTCCTGACTTTCCCACCATTGCTCTGTATTGAAATCATTAATACATTTCCTCCCAGTTGCCTGAAAAACCACTCTCTTTCAATCTCTCCTCTTGTCTTGCCCAGGTGCAATGCGGCCAACTCAGTGAACCCGATGAGCACAACCTGCGTGCCTTGGAGAAACATGTGAGTAAAGCCAAGGGTGTCTTGCTTTCCTTTCCTAAGGTTTAGGCCAGAATTATTTTGGTGGCTCTGTTGGTGTCGCTTGGAGTTAGAACAGTGCAAGTATTTTTAAAGCAATTGTCAATGGGTTGCAGTAGCAACTGGTGTCAGTGAGATAGTGAATCCACACTACATCTTACCACTGGATCTGATGGAGCTGTCCAAGGTCCTGAATCTTGCTGCTAGAATAGGTTCAGTACCTTGGACAACTCCTAGTACACCAAGGCATTTTTGAAGTTCATTTTGACACCATAATGGGATACATTCCTGGACTTACCATGGAAATGTGAAATCACAGATTATAGTAAACCCTAATGAGATGAACTACCTCCAGTAGAAGCATACCATAGAATTGCACTGGAGGTCCTAGAAATGTCTAGAGAGTACACCTCTCTAGGAATCTCTAGGTCCTTCAGTGCAACTCAGTGGTCAACTTCTGGCTAACAGGTAGCCATGTGAGCTGTACTATGTTAGATAGCATCCTGTGGGTGGATGCTAGCTAGTGATGTAAATTGTCTCAGATGCAGTGGCTCAAGTGGTTAAGACACTGACTCTATTGATTGCAAGATGGGCAGGTTGGCAGTTCGAGGCCCAGGTGTTACATGATGGGTGAGCTCCTGTCACTAGTCCCAGCTTCTGCCAACCTAGCAGTTCGAAAGCATGCAAATGCAAGGAGAGAAATAGGTACCACTTTGGTGGGAAGGTAAACAGCGTTTTGTGCAACCATGCTGGCCACATGGTCACAGAGTAGTCTCTCATAATGCTGGCTCTACAGTTAAGGAACAGAGATGAGCACCGGCCGCTATGGTCGGACATGACTTGACTACCTGGTCAACAGGGAATACCTTTACCTTTACTAAATTGTCTCACACTTGCCTACTGAAAATTTTCACTGTTGTATATGGTCCTAGAAAAGGAGGACCTCTGGTCACCCTGAAAGAGATGGATCCAACCTAACATCCTTGGGCAAGGAGTTCCACAGTTGAGACGCTGCTACAGAGAAGGCCCTGTTACATGTACATGCTAACCTAACTTCACAAGGTGTTGGGACACTCAACAGGGTCTCCTCTGAGGATCTCAGATTTTGAGCACACTGATGTTAAATATCCTGGGCCAAAGATGCCCATCTAAACTCTCTTTAAGTATCTCCAAAGAAGGGGGATCCGCTACTCTTCATTGCAGTCCTCCTGCTGTTAAGAACTTTTCTTGCAATATGAATCTTCTATTTCTCATCTGTGGAGCAGCAAAAAGCAAGCCAACTCCATCTTCAAGCCATCTCCATCATAGAGGACCTGCATATCAAATGTGCAGATGACACCAAATTAGGAGGAATAGCTAATCCTCCAGAGGAGAGGATCAGAATTCAAAGTGGCCTGAATAGATTAGAAAGCTGGGCCAAAACTAAAAAAATGAATTTCAACACGGAGAAATGTAAGGTACTGCACTTAGGAAAAATGCAATGCATAGATATAGGATGGGAGACACCTGGCTTAACAAGATGACATGTGAAAAGGATCTAGGAATCCTAGTAGACCACAAGTCAAACATGAGTCAACAATGTGAAGCAGTAGCTTAAAAAGCCAATGCAATTCTAGGCTGCATCAATAGAAGTATAGTATCTCTAGATCGAGGGAAGTAATAGTATCACTCTATTCTACTTTGGTCAGGCCCCATCTTGAATAATCCTGTGTCCAGTTCTGGTCACTACAATTCAAAATGAATGCTGACAAGCTGGAGCGTGTCCAGAGGAGGGCAACCAAAATGGTGAAAGGTCTGGAAACCCTTATGTTTTCTGAGGAGAGACTTAAGGAACTGGGCATGTTTAGCCTGGAGAAGAGACAGTTTAGAGGTGATATGAGAGCCTTGTTTGAAGTATTTGAAAGGGTGTCATATTGAGGATGGAGCAAGCTTGATTTCTGCTGCTCCAGAGGATAGGACCCGGGGCAATGGATGCAAACTACAGGAAAAGAGATTCCACCTAAACATTAGAAAGAAATTCCTGATGAAAAGAGCTGTTCAAAAATGGAACACACTCCCTCAGAGAGTGGTGAAGTTTCCTTCTTTGGAGGTTTTTAAACAGAGACTGGATGGCCATCCATTGGGGATGCTTTGATTTTGAGTTCCTGCATGGCAGAATGGGGTTGGACTGGATGGCCCTTGGGGTCTCTTTGAACTCAATGATTCTATGGAGATTATTGCACAGGTTTTTATCCCAGATTGTATTCCACGGCTCTGTCTCCAGGCAGTATTCATCCCATACCTGATCCAGGTTTCTCCCAGACCTTTTAAAGAATGAGATTTTCCCATTTTTTAAAAGGTCCAGGAGAAATCTGGATTGGGTACAGGATCAGTACTGCCCAGTGCAGAGCTGTGTGATGGAATTCATCCCTGTATTAAATGTTATAATAATGTTCTCGACTGCTGCCCCTAGGTTATGGAATGACCTGCCGGAGGAGATCCGTCACATCGCCACCTTAACAGCCTTTAAAAAGGGACTTAAGACGGATCTCTTTTGACAGGCCTTCCCAGAATAGCCCCCCCCCCCCGGAATTTTTTTTTTTTTTTGCAACTTCTATATTAATAAATAATAATAATAATAATAATAACATTTATTTGTATCCCGCCCCTCTGAGAACATTACTGTTTCCTATTGTATTCTTTTATTTTTATGCTTGTAACCCACTTTGATTCCCTTTGGAAATAGGCGGGCTAGAAATAATAATAATAATAATAATTATTATTATTATTATTATTATCCCTTCAGATATGGGACGATGGCTATCATGACTCTCCTCTCGTTCTTCTTTTCTCCAAGCTAAACATGCCCAGCTACCTCAGCCATTCCTCCTAATCCAGCCATCCTCCCTTCTACATTGTCTTCAAGGCCTTCTGGACCTGAAAATTCCTCTCTGAAAATTCCTCCAAAATAGTTCAGCAGCTGGCATGGGGAGACCTTTGCAAGAACATTGCAAGAAAATCCCAGAGCTGCCAGGTGGGAGGAGGTGGGAGGTTTCCACAAAGGTAGATGCTCTAAAAAAGCAGAAGAGCTTTAAAAAGCTTCCAGCTTTGTGGAAACCTCCCACCAGTTCCCAGCTGGCAGCTCTAGGAACTTGTAAATGTGCGTTGACACTGCAGCCATTGGGAATAATCCCTCTCCCACTCCAAAGCGCTCCCCTTGCTTTTACATATGTCTCAGGTTTTGTAAGGTATTAAATTGTGTTAACCTTCCCAGAATCATAGAATTGTAACCCAAGAACCAGTCCCCAGTCACCTCTCTGTGATCCCGATATCGATTTAATATCATGAGGGATATTTTAGGCAAGTGGCCCAAGCAGCAGTTCCCCAGCACAGGAGTCCAGCTATGCCAGGACGAACCGGATAGCCCAGACTGGGAGAAGCCTAAAGGCATTCAGCCATGATGGGATTTCTCAAGATCAGAATCAGCATAATCCTTAGACTGTGGAGAAGGTGATAGTGGGAGATTGCTTACAGATCCCAGACAAAGGGGTGTTGCAGACCGGCCTAAAGGGCTGGCCTGGGGGTGGAATTGGGGTGGGACAGCCACATGCTAGCTACCCCAAATCCAGTCTGATGCTGTCCTGACACCGCACACCTGTACACACAGCGCACGGCGTCAGGACACCCTCCCGGCGCAGCCTCCCGAAAGGGCATGGAAGAGATACAGCGCCAGCTCTTAGAGTGGATTTTTGCCACCCCTAAAAGGAGTGGTATTTTGCCACTCTTTTCGGGGTGGCAAAAGGGAGGATCGGGGCCATGGCATGCGGTTGCCGCAGCCCCAATACGCTGCTAGCAGGGGCAGCCCAGAGCCACCCGTCTGCATAGCCCCAAAGTGAGTTTCCATCTGGGGATGAAACTTTTCATCTGAGAACATTTACACCAATTGCTTGGTCATTACTGTTAAGGAAAATGCAACATGGGACATACAGTGATAGAAATAAAATATGTATGTGAAAGTCACAATGACTAAGCAAGAGCAATTATGAAGCTACACAGGTGCAAAAGCTAATGTAATTTAGAAGTCTTGAGACCCAAGGACAGAGTTATAGAATGCATATTGGAAACACCTGAGATTCATTAAGTGTACAAGGTAAAATGATGAAATACTTGGGTTGGTCTTAAGTATGGGTTGAACTATGTGATCCAATCAAGATGTATGTACACACCCACTGGGTGGAAACTGACTAGTGGGTGGTGACTAACAATAGCTATAAGTGCAATGTTTGCTAATGTACATTGTGGAGTAGTTTGGTGTAGTGTGGAGTAGTTTTGGAGATATTGTGAAGTGTAGAGATTGTGATTTGTAGGGCATATAGTATTTATATATAGTAGAATAAAGTAGATCTTTTATATAAGACTACTGAGTTGTCTGGTGTCTTGAGGGAAGATACAAGAGCCAGAAGAATCCTGGAGAAGTTTGGAGACATCTCAGGAAGAAGAGAGAGAAGGCTTGGAGAGTTTGTCAGGGTCTTCAGCCTATTCTCTGAAACTCTGCTGCTTGGGAAAGAAGCATCAACCACTGATCAAAGCTGGTCAGCTCTGCTGCATAACAAGGTGGAGAGTTAGAGCCAGAGGGGAAGAGCTACAACTCCCATCATCCATGACATATCAATCTGTTCTTCTCTCCTGGGAAAACCATTTAGCAATGAATCCATTCATCCTAAGAATACTGCCCCAGGATGTGATTTTGAGTATAAATATAGGTGCTTTGATACTAGCCATTTGGGCTAGTCTGAAGCAGGACAGAACTTCTGTTCGACTTCTACTAGATTCTTCAATAAGCCACACACACACACACACACACACACACACACTTGCCATGGTGGCTATTGAGCCATCTTCTATTCGGACACCTCTCAATTGAAAACAAGCTTCAGGATTGGTACAGTAATACCATTAGAAAGGTCTCTACTTTCCACCTTCTCCCACCTTTGCTTCATCAATTCTTGTGTGTATGCATGAGTGTGTTGATTATTTTCTTAATACAACTACAAAACCTGTTTTCAATTTCCTCTGGAGTTCTGTGAGATTTGGAACCGATATACAAAGTGAAAGAGGTCCCAAACGGAGTGTAAATCCATCCAGCACAGACTGACTCTATTCCTTGATCTGCATTTTTGACTGAGCTGGTCTGGATGAAGCTTCAGTTGTTCATCTTCATCCAGTCCATTACTACAACAAAATACTGCCATTTGCAACAAAACAGGTTCCTTAGAATTAGGTAGAAAGGAGAGATCAGAGCTGTCTTTCATTGGTATACTGGTGCCACAAATTCCACAATCCTCTTTGTGGAGAATTACTGCATTTTACACAAAGCACAATGGGTTTTGTGTTTGCATTTTTGTTACAAAAAAAAGTCCAGAAATGTGTGTGTGTGGGGGGGAGAGACACCAAAAAGGGTGCAAAAGTGGTGATAATCTCATCCAGCACAATGAAAATCTATGGGGTGGGGGAAGGAACATTATTATTTTTTCATTCTTATATGCAAGGGGTGGGGAAAAGAATTGGACGATTTGCATCACTACTCAGAAAATGTGACAAAATAAGAAAATATCAGAGCAGTTAAGGCACATGCAAAGTGGACATAAGAAGCTGACTTGTATTAAGTCAGACTTTGGGTCCCTCCAGTCATCTGCTACCTTGAGCCACTGAGAACTACTCCAGAATTCTTGCCCTGTAATGAGTGATCTTTTAACCAGAAATATTGAACAATATGCATGCGACATATCTCTTCCTTTGCTGAGTTCATAGAACCATAGAGTTGGAAGAGACCCCCAAGGGCCATCCAGTCCAACTCCCTTCTGCCATGTAGGAAGACATCATCCAAGCCCTCCCAAAAGATGACCACCCAGCCTCTGCTTTTAAAAAATCCTCCAAAGAAGGAGACTCCACCACTCTCTGAGGGAGCATCTTCCACTGTCGAACTTTCTTACCGTCAGGAAAATCATCCCAATGTTGAGGTGGAATCTCTTTTCCTGTAGTTTGCACCCATTGCTCTGTGTCCCAGTCTCTGGAGCTGCAGAAAACAAGCTTGTTCCATCCTCAATATGACATCCCTTCCAATATTTAAATATGAAAATATTTGAAAAATATGAAAAATATTCAAATATGACATGGCTATCATCTCTTAACCTTCTCTTCCCTAGGCTAAACATACCCAGCTCCCTAAGCTGTTCTTAGATAATCTCTTCTTCACTGTGTAGTTGCCTGTAACTGGTGCATCGCTAAATATCCATGCATTTTGCCTGTTTGCAGATCCTGGTCTCCTACAAGCGAATCCAAGCTCTGCAGAAGCTGCAGCCCTGGCCACAGGTCAACCTGTCCACCAGCTCATCGCAGAACTCACTGTCGAAAATCAGAGACGCTCCCAAGGGCAGCTATAGTGACTTGGACCGAAAGATTCTCCAGTTGTGCGGTAAGGATGGGACCCTGGCAACGGAAGGCTGCACTGGACTGGGAAACAGTCATTTGTCCCAGTGTAATCAATGCATTTATTCATAATTTATTCATAAATTAATTTGAGATGTGGTACTGGAGAAGAGTGCTGAGGATGCCATGGACAGCAAAAAGAACAAATAGTTGGGTCCTAGAGCAGATCAAGCCTTTGGGCAAAGATGACTACTTTGGCCACATCATGAGAAGGCATGAATCATTAAAAAAAGACTATAATAATGCTAGTAAAGGTAGAGGAAAGTAAAAAGAGAGGAAGACCACATGTTAGATGGATGGACTCAATTAAGGAGGTCACGGGAATGAATCTGCAGAAACTGGGAAGAGTGATGGAGGACAGGGAGTCTTGGAGATCTCTCATCCACAGGGTCACCATGTGTCGAGATCAACTTGAGAACGGTTAACAACAAACAAATCAACGCAATTCCAATATGTAGAATGAAAGAGCAGAATCATAGGATCACAGGATGGGAGGGGACCCCACAAAGGCAATCTAGTCCAACCCCCTGCAGGAATGCAGAGTTAAATCACTCCTGAGGGATGTCCATCCAACTTCTGTTTAAAGACCTCTGTGAAAGGAGAGTCCATCACCCTCTCAAGTGGTCTAGTCTACTGTTGAACAGCCCTTACAGTCAAGATGTTCTTTCTAAGGTTTGGAGATGGAATCTCTTTCCTTGCACCACCAAGCCCTGTGAAGAGCGGTTTAGGGAGCCAGGTATGTTTACCCTGGGCAAGAGAAGGTTAAGGGGTGATATGAAAGCCCTGTTTAAACATTTGAAAGATGTCATACTGAATATGGAGCAAGCTTGCTTTCTGTAGCTCTGGAGACTAGGACACGAGGCAGTGGATTCAAACTACAGTCAGCCCTTGGTATCCGAGGGGGATCCATTCTGGACTCCCCCCCATCCCGGGCTCATGGATCCCAAAATCCACGGATGCTCAAGTTCCATTGTCCCCGATGGTGGCGCATGCATGCGGCCGCACCACCATTAAGTACAGCCCCCATTGTCCCTAGTGGCAGCATGACCACGTTAAAGGCCATGGGACTTAATAGCAATAGCAGCTTCATTTATACACCACTTCATACCATGCTATGCAGTGTCTAAGTGGTTTACAGCTGTAAGCTAATTTAACTTAATAACTTAATGTTATTAATAACTTAATAACTTAAAATAACTTAATGATGGTGCAGCCACTTGCACGCGCTGCCACGGGAGAATGGGAACTGTCCCTAATGGTGATGTGGCCATGTGCACACACTGCCATTGGGGACAGCACAGGCTTCATGTCCATGGATGCTTGAATCCACAGATGATTAGTCCACAGGTACCGAGGGCCGACCGTACAGGAAAAGAGATTCCTCCTCAACATTAGAAAGAACTTCCTGACAGTAAGAGCTATTCAACAGTGAAAGAAGCTGTCTTGTAAGGTGGTGGAATCTCGCTTCTTTGGAGGTTTTTAAACAAAAGCTGGGTGGCCATCTGTCGGGGGTGCTTTGATTGTGAGTTCCTGCATGGCAGAAGGGGGTTGGACTGGATGGCCCTTGGGATCTCTGGGCTTTTATGCTTCTGTTAACTCCGCAAATCCCCAGCTGGCAAGGGCATGCTGACTGTGGGATTCTGAGAGCTGGATTCCCAGGGCAGGAGGGATTTTCTCTAGCTTTTATCTGGACCACTATGTCAGCCACTGATCCTCACCACCACTCTGGCTCCTAAGCAGCCTTGTGCCTCCCATGTGCAGGGAGGACCCATATTGCTAGAGATAAATAGTTATCCTTTATTATCCTCATATCTGAATTTGTCCCATCTCTTTTTTAAAAAGTCTCCCACTTCATTGTGGCAAGGAATTTTCACATGCTGCTTTCTTGCTTTTGCAGGGGAGCTGTACGACTTGGATGCCGCCTCCCTCCAGCTGAAAGTAATTAATTATGTGAGTATTAAGGGCCTTTGTTCTGCTGTTAAATTTGCCCGTGTGTCTTTCCCATGCACTTTAGGAGTGTTTCTCACTTCCACTGACAATGGACAGGCTGACTGTATTCGTGGCTGAATCTGCACTGCAGAAATATTCCAGTTCGACACCACTTTAACTTCCGTGGCCCAATGCTGTGAAATTCTAGGAATTGTAGTTTGTTGTGGCATCTGAGCTCTCCAACAGAGAAGGCTAAATGTCTCACAAAACTACAAATCCCAGAATTCCATAGCATTGATCCATGGCAGTTAAAGTGGTGCCAAACTGGACTATTTCTGCAGTGCAGATTCAGCCTTTGTCTAACAGTACAGATGCCTTGTGGCTGGAACATGATTGTAAACCTTTTAACTCTCCTCCCACCCCGCCTCCCACCTCACCCCCTTCCCCTCTTCTGCAAAACACTTCAATTTTAGAATTTTCAATAATGTAGCATTCAGATGGACCCAAATTATGCAAAATGGCCTGTTTCCAGCAATCAAGTCCCTGGTCTTGATTTCTCGGTGCAGAATTTGAACAGCATGGAACAGAATTTAAGCTATCATACCTACGGGGCTTCCCATCCTGTGATGGTCTCAAGTCCTTGAGATCCTCTTAATCACTTCTTTCTGAAAAATTATCCCTTCGCAGCCAGAGGGGAAGAATGAGACCTGCGGTGGTCTCTGACCCATTTATCTAAGATTGCTATAATGGAGAAAAGCAGAGGGAAATTTCTTCAAAAGCTGAGAATTTGAAAGTCAAAATGGCTCAGTGCTTGGAAAAGTTACCAGTAGCCAGAATGGTCAGTAGCTGTGACCCTATTTGTTCAACATGTATGCAGAAAATATCATTTTAAATTTTACTGTAATTTTTAAAAATGTTTTTATCTGTGAGCAACCTTAGGTCCCTTCTGGGAGAAACGTAGCATACAAATGTAATTAATTAATATACACATAGTAGGCTTAAACTCAGAGTCAGGGGGAGTGAAGATCTGAGGAAGAGACATCAGCAACTTAAGATATGCAGATGACACTGTACTACTATCAGAAAATAATTAAGACCTGACTACAGAAAGTCAAAGAGGAAAGTGCTAAGGTAGGCTTTATACAGAATTTTAAGAGAACAAAAATACATGAATTCATCCTAAAGGCAACTATAAAATGGAAATAGTCAAATTCCCATACATTGTTGGATCCAACATTGATCAGAGTCAAGAAATCAGAAGAAGACTAGGGCTGGAAAGGGCAGCAATGAAAGAACTAGACAAGATCCTAAAGTGCAAAGTCATAACATTGAATGCTAAAGTTAGTATCATCCCAAGCCCTAGTATTCCCCATCACCATGTACAGATGTGAGAGGTGGGCAGTAAAGGAGGTGAATAAAAAGAAGATCAACTCATTTGAGATGTGGCTGGAGAAGAGTGCTGAGGATACCGTAAATGGCCAAGAAGACCAATAAATGGGTCCCTGAACAGATCAAATTTGAATTCTTCCTGGAGCCAAGATGATCAAGTTGAGGTTGTTGTACTTTGGCCACATCACGAGAAGGCACGAATCATTAGAAAAACAATAATAGTAGGAAATGTGGAGGGAAGTAGAAAGTGGGGAAGACCACATGCTAGATCAGGGGTCAGCAACCTTTGTTGCTGGGGGGCTGGGCGGGCGCATGCGCATGCGCATGACGCCCGCCGTCGTGCGCATGTGTGCGCATGTGCGCCATGCGAATTCGCCTCCTGCATGCGTGGTGGGGCCTTCCCTGGGCCTTGGGAAGACCCCACCACGCGTGTGCCGGGCGAATTCGCACGGTGCACGCACGGTGGGGCCCTTACCATGGGAAGGCCCCACTGCACGTGCACCGGGTGAATTCGCACGGCACACATGCGGTGGGGCCTTACCAAGGCCCAGGGAAGGCCCCACCGCACATGCCTTCCTGTGGTAAGGCCCAGGGAAGGCCCAACAGCGGCTGTGCAGCCGCCGTGGGGCCTTCCAAAATGGCGCATGCGTACACGAACACAGGCACCATTTTGGCCGGTCCAAAGGCCTCCGCAGGCTGCACCCGGCCCGCAGGCCGTAGGTTGCCGACCCCTGTGCTAGATAGATGGAATCTATTAAGGAAATCATGGACATGAATTTGGAGGACCTGAGCAGAGTAGTAGAGGACAAGGGGTCTTGGAGATGTCTCATCCACAGGATCACCATGAGTCGAGAACGACTCAAGAGCAGCTAACAACAACACCAAGCCATGCTGGCTGGTTGACACAGAAGTCTATAGGCTTCCATGTTGGGGATGCAACAGGAATCTGTTGTAGGTTTTATTCCAGATTTCAAAAGGGGTTCTCCAAGCTGCTGAACCTCTTAACCTCTTAAGCCTAGGATGAAACCTAAAGTGGATTTACGGCACCTATAGTACAGAATCCACCATCTGCCTCTGGTGGTTGGGTGATTCTGGGAGCTGTAGTCCAAAATAGTAACTTTCCCAAGCTCTGAGATTTCCTGGCTACTTTTGCTTGCTAAATTTATCAGGGATGAGATTACACTCAGCTCAGGAATAAAAAAGTGAGACAAGTCAACACATTGAGCTATCTAGGCATATACCGTATATAGTCAACTATAAGTTGAACTCATGAATAAGTTGAGGGCAGGTTTGGGGGCTAAAATTATGGATTTTGATATGATCCGCGGATAAGTCGAGGGTTAAACTTAGGGGCATGTTATGTTACAAAGGATTTAAAGGCTGAAGCAAACGTTCAGACCGCACTCATCGTTCTTTGTGTAACCATCTCCCTTCCTTGCAGCTGAAGCAGGAAACTCAGTCGCCATGTTGCTGTCTCCTCTTGGTGTCAGAAGATAACCACCAGCTTTTCTGTCAGGTAAGTCTCCTCTCAACCACCTCAGTCTTAAAACTTTCCAAGCAAAAGTTGTCTCTGTTGCTGATTGTTTGGCCCTTGCTTGGTTTCTGATTGTCTGGCCCTGCCATGGCTCAGTGTTATGGAATTCTGGGATTTGTAGTTTTGTGTGAGCCTTTTCTGTCAGTGCCGCCACACACTACAAGTCCCATGGTTCCATAAGATGGAGCCATGACTGTTAAAGCGGTGTCAAACTGCATTAATTCCAGAGCGCAGACACAGTCTACCTCCTGTAGCATTGTGCAATCGATCATTACATCACTAGTGTTTTAAAGTGTTTTTGCTGTTTTATAAATGTTTTTATTTGTTATTGTTTATATTAATTGTTTTTATGTCTATTGTTATTTCAATTATGAGATGTTTAATACTGTTTTAAGGGGGGTGGGTTGGTATTTGGGGTTATATTGTATGGGTTTTTTATGTAAGCCGCTTGGATTGTTTTTTCAATAAGCGGGATACAAATAATAATAATAATAATAATAATAATTATTATTATTATTATTATTATTATTATTATTATTACAGCTGGAAAGCAAACCCTATTAGGAACAATTGAGGGATCTGTTAAGCCCAGAAAGGATACAGCAATCTTCAGATATCTTGAGTGGAAGCTGGAAAGAACTGGAGCAATTTCAATTAGAGCACCAGAGATATCATTCCTCACTTATTTTGTTCCCAAAGGAAGGAAGAAATGAGTAATCGTAGCTCTTTTCTACCTTCTGTGAGAATGTATTTGAAAACTGTTTGCAATTTAGGGCTTATTTAAATGCAACATATGCATATATTTTCTTTGTTTTGGGATTTATTCATTTTTTTGCACAAAAAGCAGCATTTGCCAAGAAAGAAATGGCATTTGATGCATAGGAAAGGGCATTTTCTGGCCAGAAAATTCCAGGGCAGAAAATGCTGTTCTGTATGCAACAAACAACAACAACAAACCATGCATAAATTTTGTGCCAAAGGATCACAGAATCATAGCGTTGGGAAAGTCCTCAAGGGCCATCAAGACCAATCAGTAGTTTCCAACGGCGGCATTTCCTGTGCAGAAAACAAGATGTTTGTTTTTAACTGCTTTTAATTTTATTGGCAGTTTAACTAGAATTTTAATTAAAAGTTTGCAAAACTTTTGTATAGTCAACTTTTTAGCTGTATTGATTTTAATTTTTGTAAGCCACCTAAATACCTCAAAGACACCAGATCCCATCTGATCTCGGAAACTAAACAGGATCAACTTTGGTTAGTACTTGGATGGGAGATCGCGAACAAATCCCAGCTGCTGTAGTATAATTTTCAGAGGAAGGAAGTGGCAAAACCACCTCTGAGTATTCCTTCCCTAAGAAAGCCCTGTGAAATTCATGGGGTCACCATAAAGCCACGCGCAACTTGAGGGTGCATATGCACACACAGCCTAAATACCTTCAAGCCATCAGATCTGGTCTGATCGTGGAAGCTAAGCAGGATCAGCCCTGATTAGTACTTGGATGGGATACCACCAAGGAATCCCAGGTGCTGCAGGCTATATTTCAGAGGAAGAAAGTAGCAAAACCATCTCTCAGGATTCCTTCCCTAAGAAAATCCAAGGAAATTCATGGGGTTGCCATAAGTTGACAAGCAACTTGAAAACACACACACATTGCCTTAAGTCCCTGACTGGGGGGAAATGGGATATTATTATTATTATTATTATTATTATTATTATTATTATCATCATCATCATCATTATCATTAACATTATCATTGTTATTATTTTTCCTTCCATTTCATGCTGGACCCCTTCTTATGTCTTGCAGGTTGTGGGAGATAAAGTCCTGGAGGAGGAGATCAGTTTCCCTGTAAGTTGTTCAGACATGGTCTTTATTTATGATTTTCTGGTGTGAATGTCAGTTGTTGTGTAGCTGAAACAAAGCAATACAGACACACATACACAAAGCAAGTCCCACGAGGGAATTACTATCCCCAGGTTTGGAAGATCTCCACGGTTTTTATAAATCAAACTTGGAGAGGACTCCTCAGAAATAGCCCAATGCGGGCTGAATGGGGCAGAATCAGAAGGGAGGAAGAATGGGATGGGATGGAAGAAGGTTCCCTTCGAGTTCAGTTGCAATCTTCCGAGTAGATGGAGAGCTAAAATGGATTTTCCCAGCAATGATATCTAATAATGAGCAACATGCATCCAAAGTACAGTGTGCATGAGCCATTAGCTTTACAAAGCAACTGCTTCTGGCAGAGAGGAGAATGTTTTTAGATTGACTCAGCTGCATGCCTTTTTGGTGTTACTGTAAAGACTAAGACTGTCCTGGCCAGGGCTAGAATTTCAAAATGGTGCCCCTGAGGCTTTCTTAAAAGGGTCTCTTAGCAGCCCAGTCCCCAATGTGAGTGCTGTATGACTATAAATCCCAGCATCCCACAGCCAGTCCAGTAAGGAAACTCACATAGGCAAGTTGCAAGGAACTGTAACGATATGATCAGAGCTGAATTCTCTCTTTTACACTAACACACACACACACAGCCTTGTAGACATTAATCACAATGCATCCTCTGGATAGCTTAAGAGAAAGAGTGATCAATCCACACTAGCAGATAGTGGCACTATAATTGGTGGTGGCGGGGAGGTTAAGCAATGATTGTGCACAAGCAGTTTGCATTTGAGAGCTCTGGAGCGTCTGTCTTCCTTGATTTATGAACAGTACCTTATCTTGCCTTCCTAAAACATTTTGCAGTGACAGCAACCATACTCGGAAATGTGTTGTGAGGTTCTGTACAGTGATAAGGATGTTTCTGGGTGTTGTGAGAATACCAGTCTTGGATTGCACTTCTCAAAATTAGTTGCAATTAAAACCCACTACTAGAACCCTGTTCCATCGAACACAACAGGTCAAAAACTAGCACCAGCTCTGAATCTGGGCTTGCAATTGGAAGTAGCAGATATGCATTTTTATTCCTCCTTCCAAAATATTGGGTAGCATGGCTTCATGGAATCCTACATTTCAATGCCTGGAGTTCTGCTATCATAGCATAATGGAAAATCCACCCAAGGAGTGTCATTAAGTGGGTGCAGGGAGTGTGGACCACACTGGGTGACACCTAAGGGGGCTGAATACCTAGTGAGGTGGTTGCTCCTGGTTGTCCCAAGACTTCTCTGCCTGCCCCCTCTCCCCTGCCAGCGGTACCCACTTCCCTACCAGCCAGCCCACCTGTGCTGTCCATTGGCTGCAGCTGCTGGTGGAGGTGGGATGCTACTGCCACCTGGTAGCTCCTTCCAAGTCTGGCAGGGCTTTGGGCTGAGTGGGGGAAAAGGCTGCTGGGCAGTGTCCTGATTCAGCAAACAGCTACACAGACTGGCTAGGAGGAAACCATCAACTGATAATGCAGGCAGAGGCAGTGAATTACAAGGAGCTAGAAAGTGTCCTTGTGCGTGGGAGTCCGTTAAGAGAAAGGCATTGGTCAAGCAGTCCATGTCAAGGGAGGCAACAGGAATTAAGGTCAACACAGCCCAAGGGTCGAAGAAGCCAGGAAGTCCAAAGCAGGTATCAGGGAAAGGAATACTGGCCAGGAAACAGACAAGTTGCTTCCAGCACTAACCTTAGGCAAACTCATCTCTTAAATGGCCTGACACCAGCTGGTTCTAGTCACAGCTTGCTTGCTGCTTGGCCCACAGCCTGGCTGAGCATCTTAGTTCTTTCTTTTGTTGGATCCTTTTGTCCCTCCTCCTTGATTGAGGACTTAAGATCTCAGCGGTGTCCTCCGCCTCATCAGCTGCAGGTGAGTCTTGCCCTTGTCCTGCTGGCTGAGGCTGCACTTCCACCGGATGAGCTGGCTGAGGCTTTTCAGCAGGGAGAGCTGGCTGGGGCTGCAGGCTGTTACCTGTCTGGAAGTCTTGCCTGGGTCCTTTCCTCAGACTCCTTATTAGACTCTTCCTCCAGGTCCTGGTCCATGACAGGCAGCAGAAGTAGCCCATCCCTACCAGCAGCTGATGGTGGGAAGGGGTTGCCTTCTGGATCTGCTGGTTGGGCAGGAAATCAAGTTGCCTCCTTTCATCAGTTGCCCAGCAGCTTCGACAGACCCACAAACGCGGTTGCTCATGTGTCTCCCAAGATCACCCTGCAACCATGGCAGAGGTGGCCTGGCTGGTGGAGAGGCACAGCTGTAAGGTGTACCAGGCAGCCTAGCAATGAGAGTGTGAGTTACCGCTCTGGGTTGACATCAACCCTAGTGATGCCACTGGGTCCACCAGGGGTACAGGAAGGAAGCCTAGTGGCCTCTGATGAGTTCCAGGTCAGTGGAAGGAATCTAGGTTTTAGATTAACTTAGTGGCTGTACAGATGGCCCCTAAGGGGCGGCTCCGTGCTGCACCTGGGAGTGCTGGATTGGGGCCACGGCGTGTGGTTGCCATGGCTCCAATCTGGCACTTTGCTGCTCCAAAAAGAGCTGGCAAATGCCACTCCTTTTTGGAATGGCAAAAAGCCACCCTTGATGCCGCAGCGGTGGCTCTTCTGCACTCTTTCGGCTCAACGTGTCTAAATGCTGCACCAAGGGAGCGCCCTGATGCCACTCACCGTCTGTTTGGGTGGCTGGCGGGCAGTCACCATGCCCTGACTCCACCCCCAGGCCAGCCCTTTTGGACAGTCTGTACTGGCCCTTAGAGTTACCTAAGATGCTGAAATCTATACCCACTGTGATGGATCTCCAGGTAGGCCTCATATTTCCAACCCTTAGGCTCCTATCACTCCACTTGCTCTTCTGTCCTTTTTGCCCTCCTTGGTCTGGTACTCAGAATACGGAGAGACAGAATGGTTCCCATTTGGTAAAAAGAGTCAGGCAAGAATGCATCCTTTCATCCTATCTGTTCAACTTATACGCTGAAAATATCATATGTAGAGCAAGTTTAGACACTGAAGAAGGAGATAGACACGAAAGATAGGAAGAAGGGACATCAACAATCTGAGATATGCAGATGACACCATAGTACTAGTGGAAAGCATTATAGACTTGCAACAATCACTAAAGAAAGGCTAAGAAGAAAGTGCAAAGGCAGGCCTAACATTACATTTAAAGAAAACAAAAATAATGAGCATGGAGGATTTACATAAATTCAACCTAGATAACAACGAAATCAAAATAGTTAAAAATTTCCCATACCTTGGATCAAACATTGATCAGAACCGAGACTGCAGTCAAGAAATCAGAAGAAGATTAGGAATGAGAAGGAAAGCCATAAAAGAACTTGGCAAGATCCTAAAGAGTAAAGATGTTCAACTGACACTGAAATTAGAATCGCCCAAGCCATTGTATTCCCATCTATGTGAGAACTGGAGTGTGAAGAAAGCAGATAGGAAGAAAATTAATCTGAGATGTGGAAAAGAGTGATGAAAATAATGTGGACAACCAAAAAGACAAACAAATGGGTTCTGGAACAGATGAAGCCTGAACTCTTCCTGGAAGCCAAGATGACTAAGCTGAGGCTGTTGTACATCATGAGAAGGCATGAATTGCCAGGAAAGATAATATTGCTAGAAAAGGTGGAGGGAAGTAGAAGAGAGGAAGACCACATTCTAGATTAATGGACTCGGGGGGGAAGCAGACGGCGCAAAGCGTCATCTTCAGGGCAAGGAAGGAGAGGGGCAGCCACACGCTGGGTACCCCAACCCCTTCCTGAAGATATCGTTGGAGCGCTGGACCCTCCGTACGGCCGGTGCTCCGAGGATGCCTTTCCGCTGCAGCGTCCGCACACGCTGCAGCAAAAGAGCCGCCGAAGGTGCGCCGGCAGCCTTTTGCGGTGCACCTTCAGCAATTTGTGGAAGGAGCGCTATTTTAGTGCTCCTTCCTGGGGCGGTGAAGCTGCGCCGCGGCGCTGAGGTGTGCGGATACCTCGGCCCCGATCCGCAGCATCCCGGGGCCGCCCCGTGCCGCCCGTCTGCTTAGCCCCTCAGTCAGGGAAACCATGGGCCTGAGCAGAGAGGCAGAGGATAGGGGAGCTTGGAGATGCCTCATTCACAAGACCGTCATGAGTCGAGGTTGACTCAAAGGCAACTAAAAACAATTTTGTGTGTCTGTGGATTTTAGTCAACTTTTAGTGTATGTAGAATTTTAATTATTTTTTTTAAAGTGAGAGATTAGTGATTGGTGGGATATTTGAAGGGATTTCAATGAAGCAGGTAAATGACAAGCTGACGGGACAATTGTGGTTTGGGAGACTGGTGTGGAGCAAGGATGAGGGTTAAGAGAGTCAGTCAGATTTTGGGGAAGGAATGAATAACGTTTCAAAGTATGGGTTAGTAGTTTTTGTAGAGAAGAGAGCGAGAGAGTGAAATGTTTGTTTAAAATGTGTTAAAATATTTATGTTTTGTTATGTTCAACTTCTGTTAATGAAGTATTGCTTTTTTTGTATATCATACACTTTTGGCCTCCAGGAATCCTATACATATAAAGATTGGTCTCAGGCACAGTGCCTGTGGGATAAAGAGTTGGTGTCTGGTGTGAACAGAAATTGCATAATATCCCATGCAGGAACCTTGAGGGCATCTAGGAGGTCCCCCATGGTGGCCACAACAGTGGGACAGGAGGAGGTCCTTCCCTGGGTGGCCGAGGCGGGCATCAGGGAAAGCCCTGAGATTTGTTGAAGCATTCACATAGAATCATAGAATCATAGAGTTGGAAGAGACCACAAGGGCCATCCAGTCCAACCCCCTGCCATGCAGGAACTCCCAATTAAAGCATCCCTGATAGATGGCCATCCAGCCTCTTCTTAAAAACCTCCAAGGAAGGAGACTTTACCACACTCCAAGGGAGTGTGGTAGGAGCAGATATTTTGGCTGAACTTTACATGTGATGGGGGAAATGGTGGGATAAAGGGGGAAGGATATCTACACCACCCTGTCCCACTGGGTGTGCTGGCTAAATTAGGGATGATGGGAGCTAATGGTTATGTGGCTTGTGGCTTGATTCAGAACATTGAAGCCCTTTATGGCGATCATTTCTCCATGATTCACTCTCCTTCTCTCTTCTCTCCCAACAGTTAACAATTGGCCACTTGGGAAGCGTTGTGGAGGAAAAGAAGTCGATCACTCTGCAAGACATCAGCTTGGTAGGTCCATTTCTGGGGCTGAGCCTGACTCAGATTGTCCCAGTCCACAATCTCTAGACTCCCTCTGCATCTAGCTTGTTGCTGCCTTCTCTGGTGTCCATTTTATCCCTGGTGCTGCCTTCTCTTTGATGAAGGTGGAATTGCAGCAACGTATGCCACGGATTTGGTCTTGGGCTACTTACCATTTAGAACATGCTGGATGAGACCCTGCATCCATCAGATTACGAGATCCATCAGATTATGAGCTTAAGCAGCTTCAAAACGGCTGTGCAGACGGATCTCTTTCGGCAGGCCTTTCTTGACCAGAATTCCTGGCCTCAGGACTCTATTCATTTCTGCCTTTCCCATTTTCTCTTGTCACTGCTCTTACTGTTTGTTCTAGTCTATTTTATTTCTGAAGTTTTAATTTAAATAATAATTATTATTATTATTATTTCTATCCCACCCCTCTGTCGAACAATTGGGGCGGCTTACAACAATTAAAATGCCATACAAAAACCCAGAATAAACATCCCAACTCCCCCTTAAAAAAGTATTAAACCAGACATCTGCTAAAATAATACATAAAACAACACAATAAAAATAAAGTAACTGGAGAGAGCATAGACGAGTCAGAGCAGTGACAAGAACTAAAGGTGGAAGAGTTTTAATCTATAATTGATTTAATAACTTTTTAAGGGGGGGGGAATTAGATTTTACTGTTGTAAGTATATTTTATTCTTATTAGCCACCCCGATTGATCTCAAAGGGGCGGGATATAAATCAATTTTATTTATTTTATTTTTTATTTAGATCCAGGTAAGCTCCTGATAAATTCCTGAGGCCGGGAATCTAGTCAAGGAGGGCTGCCGAAAGAGATCTGTCTTCACAGCCTTTTCCAAGCTGCTTAGGGTTGTAATCTGACGGATCTCATCCGGAAGGCCATTCCATAGTCTGGGGGCAATTAGCGAGAATGCCCTCTGGGAGGTTGCAGACAGCCTTGCTTTCACTGGCTGCAGCAAATTCCTCCCAGAGGACTGGAGTGCGCGGTGTGGATCGTATGGGAGAAGGCAGTCCCAAAGATAGGTTGGACCGAAGCCATTTAGGGCTTAAAAGGTCATAACCAACACCTTGTACTGAGCCCGGAAACTAACAGGCAGCCAGTGAAGAGAATTTAAGACTGGTGTTATGCGGTCTCTTCTTGATGTACCTGAGACCAATCTGGCTGCCATGTTTTGTACCAACTGAAGTTTCTGGACCAAGCATGAGGGTAGCCCCATGTAGAGCGCATTGCAGAAATCCAGACAAGAGGTTACCAGCGAGTGCACCACAGTCTCAAGGTCCCTTACTTCCAGGAAAGGGCGCAGCTAGTGTATCAGCCGAAGCTGATAACAGGCGCTCCTGACCGTCGCATTTACCTGATTTGCCATCAGGAGCGACGAATCAAGGAGCACCCCCAGACTGCGAACACAGTCCTTCACGAAGAGTGTGACCCTGTCCAGGACTGGAGGTTGCAACCCAATTCCTGGTTTTGGGGCCGCTACTGTGAGCACCTCCGTCTTGTCCAGATTCACTCTCAATCTGTTTTTCCTCATCCAGCCCATTACTGCCTTAAGACATTCATTGAGAGAGGAGACACCATCAGAATTCAAGGCCAACAATTGAGACATGGAGAAATAGATCTGGGTGTCATCAGCGTACTGATAACACCCAGCTCCATGTCTCCGAATGATCTCACCCAGCGGCTTCATATAGATGTTGAACAGCATCGGGGACAGAATGGTTCCTTGAGGGACGCCGCAGGTGAGCGCCTTTTTACCAGAGCGACTGTCCTCAAGCAGCACCCTCTGGGACCTGTCTGAGAGGAAGGAGTGGAACCAGTGGAGCGCAGTGCCTCTGATTCCTAACCCACTCAGGCGATCTAAGAGGATGCCATGATCTATTGTATCAAAAGCCGCTGAGAGGTCTAGGAGCACCAACAGGGTCACACTACCCCCGTCGATGCTCAGGCGCAGGTCGTCGGTCAAGGCCACCATGGCAGTCTCAACTCCAAATCCCGTCCTAAAGCCAGTTTGAAATGGGTCTAGATAAGTTGTATTAATGGATATCTGATTTAAGACTTTTTAAAGGGATGGGTGGGTTCTCAGATTTTAGAGTGTATTTTTGAGATAGGTGATATTGTATGGAATTTTAATTGTTGTAAGCTGCCCCGATTGTTCGACAGAGGGGCGGGGTATAAATAAAATTTATTATTATTATTATTATTATTATTATTATTACATAATGCTTGCTACATCATTAAGAGGCAGGCTCACCACCATTTCTTATGAGCAGTGAACAGTTTGTTTCCCCAAAAATATCTCTCAGAAAGGCACCTGATGAGATCTTGCTTTGTGCTTGCCTGGCATAAATGCATGTACAGCATGATCCCTGTATCAGTGGGGGATTCGTTCCCAGACTTACTGTGGATGGCAAAAAACTAACGATAATGGCAAATGCTATATTTTTGCCTGAAGTAGTCCATAGGACCTTCAGGTGACTAGAGAGGTGGTCTCTCTAGGCCTCTGGAGGTCTTCCAACACAACTCTGTGGTCAGCTTGGACCTGCCTTGATGTCTCCTGTGAAGTCGTCTACTCTCTGTTTTGGTCTAAAAAAACAGGTGGTCCAGGGAGCCCAGTGGGCTTGAGAGCTGCAAAAACAGGCTTAGACTCCAGGACCACACTTTGCACCTCACCTCTCCAGTTTAGCAATTTCTGGTGCCATCTTGGTTTCAGGGAAATGTTGTCAGAAGCGGCAACCTTAACCTGACTATTCTCAGTACTTGCTAGTTTGCACCTTTCTCTGTAGAGTTTAGGCATAGCATATATTCATGTCATTTTGTGTTTGTTGGTCTTAGCTGCATTCTCTCTCTTGCCGCATCAGTCTGTCCCAAGTCAGCCATTTTGTAGTGTGCTATTCATACTCTCGCTTCCATGTGTCAAATGGGCTTTAAAGAGTGTCTCACCATGAGATGAGAAGATCTGCTTTATATGCATTTTGCAAAGATGATGATGCCTACTTATTTCTCTGATGGACCCTGTATGTAGGGTGGAGTTGGTGGTGGTATGGGACTGGTTGTTGCTCATCTTCTGCTTGAGAATAGTACTCTGTACTTAGTACTCTGCCTGTGAGCCACAGGATTCTCTCACACATTTCCCAAAAAATATCTCATTGAATCTACGGCTGCTGGCACACTGCAGAAATAAAACAGTTTGACACTGCTTTGAATGCCATGACTCAATCCATAATTCCGTACCATTGATCCATGGAAACTAGTGGTGTCAAACTGCTTTATTTCTGCAATACGGCAGCTGCCTACAGCATCCTAAGGCAACATGGCAGGTGCACACAGTACACAAACAGCAGGTGCCAGTGATTAAAGCTGTGCATGAGAGGCTGGAAGCCAAAGAGGTCTCCCTGATGATTTAGTGGCATATGAAACCATGTTTCTGGAAGGACAAAGTCTCTGTTTTTCTGTGTTTTAACTGACCCCTCCCTGTTACCCAAAGAATAGGTGGAGGGACGGGTGAATCCCACCAGCTGTCAGCAGCACTTCAAAAGTTGGGGGAAATTAACTTGCAGGAGGCTTGGGTAACCTTTGGACTGTTTGCACGAGTGTATACCAGTACTAACTGAGGGGGACTCCAGGTACTGGGTGAACTATGAAGGTTTTATTTAGAAAAATGCAGGGTGCAATCACACACAGAGAGAAGATAGAAATTCAGACAGACACAGCATACAGAGCTAACCAAAATGGTAATAAGGATATGGGATTGCAGAGTTTATAGGGTTTTGCAAGGGAGTTATAATTACCTGTTCAAAGAGAAGATCATGGAAAGCTGGAATGGCTCACACTGGGCGATCCAAGGGTGACATAGAACATGCACAGAGTGTAGGCATGTATGCAGGCAGTGTGCATATAGATGAGGTTTTGAGACTATACTTATATCTTAAAACTAGCCCTAGACGATGGGCTATCTGGCCAGGTAACAAAAGCCGAGTGACTTGTCCCAGAAATCTGCAATGGGATACCAGACTGGTTGATGGTTTTAACAAAAGCAGTGATTGGATCATGATATACCTGAAAACAAGCTTGCTCCATCCTCAACATGACACCCCTTCAAATATTTAAACAGGGCAATCATATCACTTCTTAATCTTCTTTTCTCCAGTCGCTCCTCATAGGGCATAGATCTGCTCTCCTCCTGCCAGAGTTCAGTAAATCACCCTTCTGTATTCAAACAGCAAGAACTTTATTTCAGCAACTGTAGGTGTTAGCAGGAAATTGTTTGTTGTTGTTATTATTATTATTATTACTGTATTTTCCAGCGTATAAGGTGACTTTTTTACCTGCAAATTCTGTGGCTAAAGTGGGGGGGGGGGTGTTGTCTTATACGCCGGATATAAGGATAATGAGGATAGATGTCCTAAAACTCTATATTTTGACTGGAAAAATGGGGGGGTCATCTTATACGTGGGTCGTCCTATACGCTGGAAAATACGGTATTATTATTTGTATCCTGCCCCTCTGAGACCAATCAGGGCGGCTCACAATATTAACATACAATATATCCAAACCCTATTCCCTCCCTCCCCTTAAAACAATATTAAATCAGATAAGAATTAAAACAAACAGATAAAATTGCAGATAAAATTGCCATCATCCTCAAATGTTGGCATAAAATTAACAATGTCCCACCCTGGTATTTAGCAATAGCAAGTACATTTTTATACCGCGTATCAGTGCACTTAAGCACTCCCTAAGCGGTTTACAATCTGGAAGCCAATTGTCCCCAACACACTGGATACTTATTTTGCCGACCTACGAAAGGATGCAAGGCTGAGTGGACCCTGGAGCCCTGCCTGGGTTCAAACTCACAACCTTGTGGCTGTGAGAGGCTACAGTACTGGCATTTAACCACGGCACCACCATTTAATTTGGGATTTGTTTTGATTTGATCTGTTTACAAATTAAAACGTACCTGCCCTTCCAAAAATATTTGCCTTGTCTGCCCAGTCCCTCATATACTTTCGGTCTTATCTCCACTTTCCATTTCCCATACAAAAGCCCTGATGAAAAAAAATCCTCCTTCAAACATCTGCACATTCTTGTACCAGGCAACAATCTTCTCTTTGAACCACTACTAATTGTTTGCACCAGCACTGTTGTTGTTGTTTGTTGTTTGTTGTTTGTTTTTTTGTTGTTGTTGTTGCTGTGTGTCATTTCCAGCTTATGGTGACCCTCAGGCGAACCTATCATGGAGTTTTCCTGGCAAGATTTGTTCAGAGGGGGTTTGGCATTGCCATCCTGTGAGGCTGAGAGAGTGTGACTTGCCCAAGGTCACCCAGTGGATTTACGTGGCTGAGTGGGGATCTGAATCCTGTGTCCAATACCAAACGATTGTTCCAAGCTGGCTTTGGTTCGTTAGACGGCAAATCTCTATAAACACAGAAAGGAACGATCCCAGACACCAGAAACCATAGCAACAAGGGTTATAAATAAAAAAAGAATGCCTTGAATAGACTCTAAATTAAAATAAGTGAGTCATATAGGTTCAAGAAAGAGGCAGAATTATAGTGGTATAATGGTATATAATATAGAATTATAGTATAATGTGGCTACAAAAACCACACCAAAACCCACTGTGCAGATATGCAGAAAAGTGAAACAAAAACCAAGCCAAAAGAAAACCTCAAAAGCCCAGGCATCTTATTAGACATAATTTTTAAAAAGGAAAAGAAAATAGAACATAATTCCTAGCTCCGCCAGGGTGGTGCACCCAGGTGCCATGAGTTTTTGCACCAGCAGAAGGCATCCCTGGTGTCAGTCCCAAGGTAAGGCTGGTGGGTCTCCTGTGCGCGAAAGGGAAACTGCAACTCCCCCAACTTGGTAGGGATGCTCTTCATTCATCCTCTGTCATCCCACTTTTCCAGCTGTTTTTAAAATGTCCCAGTTCCTCCTCCTACTTTCTAATCTATTAAGTTCGTTTTGAATTTTAGAACCATATAGAATCATAGAGTGGAAGAGTCCCCAAGGGCCACCCAGTCCAATCCTGTGCCATGCAGGAATTCCCAATCAAAGCATCCCCGACAGATGACCATCCAGCCTCTGTTTAAAGACCTCCAAAGAAGGAGACTCCACCACAATCTCTGAGGCAGCAACATATTCCACTGTTGAACAGCTCTTATTGTTAGGAAGTTCTTCCTAATGTTGAAGTGGAATCTCTTTTCCTATAGCTTGCATCCATTGTTCCGTGTTCTAGTCTCTGGAGCAGCAGAAAACAAGCTTCCTCCATCCTCAATGAGATACCCTTTCAAACACTTAAAACAGGGCTATCATACCACCCCTTAACCATCTCTTCTCCAGGCTAAACATACCCAGCTCCCTAAGTCTCTCCTCGTAGGGATTCATGGTTTCCAGACCCTTCACCATTTTGGTCACCCTCCTTTGGACACAGTTCCAGCTTCTCAACCTCCTTTTTGAATTGTGGTGCCCAGAACTGGACACAGTGTTATTCCAGATGAGGCCTGACCAAAGCAGAATACAGTGGCACTATTCCTTCCCATGATCTATACACTATATACATCTATTAATGCAGCTTAACATTGCATTGGCCTTTTTAGCTGCAGCATCACACTATTGACTCATGTTCAACTTGTGGTTTACTAGCTGTCATGAAATAGATAGCAGCACCTTTAGACATCCAACCAGTCAGTTTAATTAAAGAATTAACAGAACTTTATTGGAAGATCCATAGGTCAGTCATGCCTATCAGACGTTTTAGCTGAGACTGAAAAAATCCCCCTCTACAACTAGTGAAAAGAATGTGCAAAAAGCCCGTGCTCTCAACCCCTCCTTCCTTTTCCCAAACATCCCTTTCGTTCCCAGCTAGCTGAGCCAGCCACCCAAGGTTACTTGATAAAGCACCTGCGCTCTAACATTACTAACCCATCTTCCCATCATCCCCAAACTATACTACATATCTGATAGAATACTAACAGGATTCTAACAGGCTGCCCCCCTAAAAACAGAAACCCCCCTAAAACAAAATACAGAGAAAGAAAAGGAACATCAAACAACTGAAGACAAGGAAGGCTTGTCTGGATAGCGTTCGTGAAAATGAGCAATTAGATCAGGAGCATTGACATGAACAGCAGACACCCATTCAGAATGGTCAACAGGAAAGTGTTTCCAACGTATTAAATATTGTAGTCTGCCTCGATGAACCCGGGAGTCCAGAATCTTCGAAACTTCAAAGTGTTGATGTCCATCAACCATCAAAGGAAGGGGTGGTGACTCAACTGGTTTCCAGGGGTCAACAGCACTATCAAGTTTCAACAAGCTGAAATGAAAAACTGGGTGAAGATGACGATAGGTTTTAGGAAGAATCAACTCAGCAGTAATATCATTAACAAGTCTCTTAACTGGAAAAGGACCCACAAACTTTGGGCCTAGCTTTTTGGAAGGGAACTTTGACCTCAAGTTCTTTGTGGAAAGGTAAACCATATCACCAGGCTTAATATCCCAACCTTTTGCCCGTTTTTTGTCGGCCTGATTTTTATATTGTTTTTTAGCTTCATGTAAAGCTTTGATAATGGTAGGCCAAGCCCCTCTGACTTTGTCAGCCCACTGGGTCACCTGAACCGGGTCAGTTTTATTCACAGGCAGGGCGGGGAGGAGCTTAGGTTCAAAACCATAGTTAATCGAAAAGGGAGAGCTCCCAGTGCTGCTGTGCACTGCACTATTGAAAGCAACCTCGGCATGTGGAAGTAGATCAAACCAATCATCTTGCAGGTAGTTAGTATAAGAACGCAGGTATCTCTGGAGACTTTGGTTAGTTTTCTCGCTCTGACCGTCAGTCTCCGGGTGAAAAGCCGTGCTAAGGGCCAATTGAACCCCCAGTTTGTCTTGTAGCACCCTCCAAAATTTAGAAGTAAAAGAACTGCCTCTATCGGAGATTATTCGGTCTGGGAGGCCATGGAGTCTATATATGTGTGCTATGAACAGATCAGATAATTTGGGGGCCGAAGGCATCCCCTTGCAGGCCACATAATGTACTTGTTTGGAGAACAAATCTACCACCACCCAAATAGTGTCTCGGCCCTTGCTAGGAGGCAGGTCTGTTATAAAATCCATAGCAATGTGTTTCCAAGGTCCTTCTGGTGTAGGCAAAGGTTGAAGTAGTCCTCTAGGTTTGCCCACTCTTGGTTTGGCTCTAGCGCAAACCGGGCAACTTTTAACATAAGCCTCTACATCTGCATGAATTCCATCCCACCAGTAGGTGCTGCGGATCTTGTGCCAAGTTTTTAAATATCCCCAATGCCCTGCTGCCTTAGAGTCATGGTATATCTGAAGGATGTCTTTTCTTAATGAAGCAGGAACATAGATCTTTGAATTCCACACCCATAGGTCTTGTGCATTTTTAGACAGTTGATTTTTATGCTGCTGTAGCCACTCATCTGTTTCTGCCCCCTGCTGGATTTTTAGCAAAAGGTCATCTAATGGCGGTGGTGAGTCACCCTGTGAAAGGGGTTGGGCTAAAGCTTTGGCTCTACTGCGTGTAATTACCGCCAAACCTAACTGTTCCCAGGAAAAGATGGTCTCAAGAGGAACCGCCGCTTTTCCCCCATGCTGTGGCAATCTGGACAATGCATCTGCCAAAATGTTTTGGCGGCCCGGGAAAAACTTTAATTTGAAGTTATACTTGTAAAAGTCTTTCGCCCATCTCCTTTGTTTGGGGCTAAGTTTGAGGGGGGTCTGTAACGCCTCTAAGTTTCTGTGATCAGTCCACACCTCAAAAGGGTGTGCAGCCCCCTCCAAGAATTGTCTCCAGCTTTCTAGGGCATGCTTGACTGCATAAGCTTCCCGTTCCCAGCAGGGCCAAGATAATTGGGGCCCCTGGAATTTCTTGGACAGGTAGGCACAAGGTCTAAGTTTGTCTTTATCATCTTTCTGTAGCAGAACAGCCCCCATAGCCAAATCACTGGCATCCACTTGAACCACAAAGGGTTTGTCTGAGTCTGGGTGAATTAAAATAGGTTCAGAGCTGAACAACAGCTTCAGTTGTTCAAAAGCTCTCTGGCACTTTTCGGACCATTAGATCGGGGAGGAGGGCTTGGGAGGCTTGGACGCACCCCCCTCCCCACTTTTGGGCATTTTTTTCGTCTTGAGTAAGTCTGTAATGGGCAATGCAATCTTAGCAAAGTCAGGAATGAATTCTCTGTAGAAATTTGCAAAGCCTAGGAACTTTTGTACATCCTTCCTATTTTTTGGGGGTCCCAGTCCAACACTGTTTGTACCTTAGCTGGATCCATTTCGATGCCCTGGTTAGACACTCGGTACCCCAAAAAATCTAGTCTCTCGGTGTGAAAGTGACATTTGGACAGTTTCACATACAGTTGGTTATCCCACAATCTTTTGAGTACCTCTCTCACCAGTTTGACATGACTGTCTAAGTCTTTTGAATAGATGAGCACGTCGTCTAAATATACCAAAACACCTTCAAAAAGCAAATCATGCAGTACTTCGTTTATATGCCTCATAAAAATCCCGGGAGCCCCCGACAGTCCAAAAGGAAGAACCAGGTACTCAAATCCCCCAAAGGGCAGTTGAAAGCAGCCTTATATTCATCCCCCTCCTTAATCCTAACTCAATGATAAGCATCTCTTAAATCCAATTTTGTAAATATTTTGCCCATGCCCAGTCTCCCCAACATGTCTTTCATTAGGGGCAAAGGGTACTTGTTGGTGTTGCAAATCCCATTTAGATTGCGATAGTCTACCACCAGCCGCAAAGAACCATCTTTTTTTCCCCTAAAAAATACTGGAGCAGCAAAAGTAGAAGTAGAGGGTCTAATGAACCCTCGAGCCAAGTTCTTTTCTATATAGTCTTTCAATGTGGCCAGCTCTTTTGGGGTCATGGAATACAGTTTGGGTTTAGGAAGGGGTGCCCCTGGCAATATTTCAATAGCACAGTCTGTTTCTCGGTGGGGAGGCAACACATCACACTCTTTCTCTTCAAACACCCCTTTTAAATCTCGGTAAACCGGAGGGATGACTGGCGACCCCTCCCCACCTTGCCCAATGTCTCTGTCCTTGGGCAGCCCTTCCAAGTGAGCGGCTGCATCTTTTTCTCTTTGTCCAGGAAGCGCCACCGTGGGGAGGAGAGGGGGGAGCACCATCCCGTGAGCAAGGCGATGGTTTGCACAATCCGGATCATTGAAAATTAACTGTCTCTCCCTCCAGCGCAATTCAGGGTTGTGATGGTGTAGCCAGTCTATGCCCAACATTAGGTGGTAATTATAAGTATTTCCCACCACCAACTGGAGCTGTTCCCAATGGTCTGCTATCCCCAGCCACACAGGAGCGTTTTTTTCCTCTGCAGCACGACCCCCCATCAAAGTTCCATCCATCTGGACAAAGGGAATGGGCTCTCTCAAAGGGTGAGTGGCTATGTTCAAACTATCTACTACCGCTGGGTTTATCAGGCACCTTGTGCACCCGCAGTCAATAGCTGTAATTAACTGCATAGCTTTTTGCTTGGGCCCCACCACCAAAGTTACAGCTACTGACAACAGGGGAATGCCCCCACTCACCATCCTTTTGCGGCTTTCTGCTCCCACAGCCTGCCTCTCGCCGCTTTCTAAGGCAGGCTCTGGAAGTTTAAAGGCTCCCCTCCTGAACCCGTGGAAGTCTCGGAGCTGTCTGAGTCCGACCAAACCCCCGGTTCTTGGGACTCCTCCACCTTCAGGCTACGTTCAGCGGAAGATTTCTTTTTCTGCTGGCTCTTTTCCTTTTTGGAACCTTTGCCGGGAGGGGCCTGAGAGGAACTGGGCTTTCCTTCCTGAGCCATGTCTGGGCAAGCAGCAATTAAGTGCCCCTTTTGGCCGCATTTTAAACACAGGCCTAACCGCCGGCGTCTCTCTCTCTCGGTCTCTGCAGAGCTGGCTGGAGGTTTCCCCTTGTGGGCTTGGCTTCGGCACCCCTTTGCTTTTGTCTCTTGGGTTTGTCTTTGATCTAACATTCTGACCTCATGTAAAATGCCTTCCGCTTCTCCCGCCACTCTAATCCATTCCATGGCCGTGAGGGGTTTGCCCATCATCAACACCCATTTGGCTATCTCTGGCCGCAGTCCATCTTTGAAATATTGGATCTGTATCCCCTCTGGACAGTCAGGCACTTGGGCCACCAACCTTCGGAATTCTGCTGCATATGCTGCCACTGTCATGGAGCCTTGTTTTAAACCCTTTAACTCGGCCAAGGCAGTGGTGGCCTGAAAAGGGTCTTCAAATCTAGTCCTAAGGGCCCTCATGAATTCATCTAGGTTCCCCAGCTCCGGCGCTTGGCGATCATAGAGCTGCACCAACCAGCGGGCCGCCTCTCCTCGTAGATGCCTCGCCACGCACTTCACTTTGGCAACTTCTGAAGGGAAAACGGGCCCCCACTCTTCCATGTGATCCACCACTTGCGATAGGAAGTAAGGCAGCGTTTGGGGATCCCCGTCGAACTTGACCCCCATCTTTTTAGCCTGCGCATTTGGGACCCTCGGCTGTGGAAGGGCGGCTGATGGGGGCCCTGGGGGCAAAGCTCTATCTTCCCCTGCTCCCATTGCTGGGGGCTGCCCACCTGGGGCTGGGGCCCGGGCGGCTCCTACCTCGGCACCCCCTGCTCCATCCCCCGCCATCTGTTGGAGGATCTCTAACATCGTGGTCATGGTACCTCGCATCTCCTCCACCTCCGATTTCAGCTGCTGTACCTGTGTCTCCAGGTCGGTCCCCTCTCCCGAGGGCAGCTGCAGCGGTTGCGTGAACCCGGTGTTCCAATCCGACCACCTCGCAGCCCGCCGGCGTTCCTTGGTGTGCGCTGGGGCCACTGGTGCACCAAACCATCTCCCAGACACTAGTGGGGTCTGTGGCAATTGTTGGGCCCCGGCCTTTGGCACCGCGCCGGTTTCTTTGTCCACCGTCCGAGGTTCTCCTCCATCCCCAGGAGTTTGGCACTCTTTGGCGGATATTCCCTCTCCTGCATCCATCTCTCTGAGAGCAGAAACAAAACCCAAAAATAAAATAAAACTTGGTTGTGAGTCTCAGCTAACTGTCATGAAATAGACAGCAGCACCTTTAGACATCCAACCAGTCAGTTTAATTAAAGAATTAACAGAACTTTATTGGAAGATCCATAGGTCAGTCATGCCTATCAGACGTTTTAGCTGAGACTGAAAAAATCCCCCTCTACAACTAGTGAAAAGAATGTGCAAAAAGCCCGCGCTCTCAACCCCTCCTTCCTTTTCCCAAACATCCCTTTCGTTCCCAGCTAGCTGAGCCAGCCACCCAAGGTCACTTGATAAAGCACCTGCGCTCTAACATTACTAACCCATCTTCCCATCATCCCCAAACTATACTACATATCTGATAGAATACTAACAGGATTCTAACACTAGCACTCCTAGATCCCTTTCACAAGTAGTCTTGTTGAGCCAGATTTTAATTTATTATTATTTTGTTCTTTTATGATATATGCCTATACATGTACAGTAGTCACAAAGTTTTATACTCGTGTGATGCATAGTTCATCTTATTTCCCTGCCATCCTATTCCTCTACCTATAGTTTAATTCCATCTGTTCTTACAAAATTCGTTTACCAGAAGCCTTTCTTTCTCAATTACGTTCATATCCTTCTGATTCAGACAAGCCGTCAAAATATCCATTTCCATCATTTCTGATAATTTTAGCAGCCAGTCATCTAATGCAACACCCTGTTTTGTTTTCTCATCACTTTTTAAACAGCAGTGAACACATTTTTCCCATCTGCTTTGCTCTTTTATTTGCTGCACATGGATTTTTATTGTAATCTTTGAAGAAGAAAAAATAGTCTTTGTATGTTTCTTAAATGTTTCTTGTTTGGGGGGTTGCAGACTGCCAGAAATAGTGCAAATTGAGTCCACTTTAAGGGTTAGGTTTAGGGTTAGGGAATCATGGGAACTGTATTTTATTGTGGCACCAGAGCTCTCTGACAGAGAAGGTTCAATATCTCAGAAAAAAACCAATTTCCATGATTCCCTAGCACTAACCTTGACCCTAAGAGTGGACTCAATTTGCACTATTTCTGGCAGTCTGCAACCCCCTTTGCTGCTCTAAGAGTATTGAAAAAGACATTGGCTACAATCCCCAAGTGCAGAAAACTAGTGTGTCAGGGAATGATCTGGCTCCCTTCTCCTTGACAATCTAGATCAGGGGTAGGCAACCTTTCCCCTTTAAGGGCCGAGGGACTTCAGCTCTCAGAAGCCTCAGCCATGTTGGCCAATAGTCCCATGTTGGCCAATAGCTCCTGGGATTCTGGGAGCTGGAGTCCCTCGGCCCTTAAAGGGGAAAGGTTGCCTACCCCTGATCTAGATCTCTGCATGCAAGGTATGTTTTGTACTTCCAAAGGATGCAGCTTCCACTTGTAGTCCCAAGTGGTAGAGTCTAAGAAGCCAAAGAGGGATTTCACAATCTTCTTCTCCCTTGAAAGATAGATATGAAGGAACAAGTAGGTAAACATAAGCAGGAAACAAAGAAGGGATCTAGAAGATTAAAGGTAAAGAAGATGTATGGTTTAGAGATTTCAAAAAACGGAAACTGAGTATATGGTAATACCAGTGACTTTATATGTTTATATAATAATATACAGTCGCCCATCCATTTTCGCGGACTTGGAGTCTGCGTCCTTCGCCCGTTCGCGAGCAGCAAATGGAGGGGGACAAAGTGGGGTACGCTGCTGCGGGCACGACCACCATTCAAGCCAATGGGGCTTGAATATTGGCGATTTTCCATTTTCACGGGATGTGTGTGTCCGGAACGGATACCCCACGAAAACGGTGGGGCAGCTGTATATATGGTTTTCTTTTCTCTTTCTTTCTTTCTTTCTTTCTTTCTTTCTTTCTTTCTGTTTAGCTCCTTGTTTTCTTATATGACCTATATATATTTAACACTTCTGTCTTCACAGCATCAACATTTCTGGGTTGTGCAGATTGCATTATGTATAGGTCACAGAAATGCAATAATCATATCGGACGGCTCTTTATCAAGTTCTTTGCTTTTCGATCTAAATTATTGTGGCTTGCCTATGCATCAGCAATAATACCTTATTATTATTATTATTATTATTATTATTAAAGTTTATTCATAATGTGCTGTAAGTTTACACAGCACTGTACATGCTAAATATATAACATACAATTAATAAAAACCCGTCTCGGGCGTACAAACAAAATAATAGCATTAAAAACAAAATAATAGCATTAAAACATAGCTTAAAATATACCAAACAGAGACACGTAATAAACCCAATCAAGTTGTGAGGTGGAATGCGTTCCTGAACAAAAACGTTTTCAATTCAGCCTTGAAGTTGGCCAAAGAGATGATGTGTGCATCCATTCGGTATGTGCATCCATTCAACTTTGAGTTCAGACCTGCCTTGGGATTTCATCCTTAAAGAGTTCTCTTAGGACTAATATTCTTAAAATTAAAATCTCAGATCTGAGAATGGGAATCTTGAGAGACCTTATTGATTTCTGCAATAAAATGTTTTAAAAGGGAGGGGGGAGGAACAACAACAATCTTCTTGGTTTTTTGCAGGTTTTTTGGGCTGTGTGGCCATGTTCTAGAAGAGTTTCTTTCTGACGTTTCACCAGCATCTGTGGCTGGCATCTTCAGAGAATGCTGGAATGGAAGAGAGTGGGTCTATATATACTGTGAGACAGACCCACTCTCTTCCATTCCAGCATTCTCTGAAGATGCTGGCCACAGATGCTGGCGAAACGTCAGAAAGGAACTCTTCTAGAACATGCCCACACAGCCCGAAAAACCCACAAAAAACTATGGATGCCGGCCATGAAAGCCTACGACAACAATCTTCTTGTTCCATGACTGCCCTGTCCTTTCCCTTCCAGGAAGAGCACAAGCAACTCAACAGCATGCTGGGCTTCGAGGTGACGGCCATGCTCTGCGTCCCTGTCATCAGCCGGGCCACATCCCAGGTGGTTGCTCTGGCCTGTGCTTTCAACAAATTTGGGGGAGAGAGGTGAGTTGAAGATCCAGTTGGTGATCAGAGCATAGCCCTATACAGCTTGGCCCTGGGCTTTCTCATGGGCCGTATCCAGGGGTGTTAATAGGGGGAGCGGGAGGTACAGACCATACAAGGTGACACCTGGGAAGGGAGTGTCACACGGTGGATTGGTGGGCCTGCCAGGGACAAAATAACTAGCAACGTCCATCAGAGATGAGACAGAAGCAGCCCCACTCACTCATGTACAGATGTTTACCAGCCAGACGTATGCAGTTCTCAGAGTCCAGGCAGGGTACAGCAATAAACCCAAGGTGTAAGTCCAAGGGAGTGTCCAGTAGTGTGGTCAGCTTACGATGCAGGGGGCAAGGTTTTTTGGAAACACAGGCCATGATTTGAGAAACGTGAGCATTGCTTCCTCCAGGATAGTTGGTTGTCTGCAACAACCTTCCAAGGGAATTGCTGGAATATTTATGGGCTGGCAGCCTCCCACAGCTGATACCTCATTAATGAGCATTTCCTATATAAACACTGGGAGAGGCGGGATATATAAATAAACTATATTATTATTATTATTATTATTATTATTATTATCATCATCATCATCATCATCATCTCTTTGAGTGTCACAAACCCTCCTTCTCTCATCGACATTCTGCTATGGTAGGTACTGTCAAGTCCATGTCTGTGTGTTGTTGCCACTGGGGAACATCACTGTCTGTCTCAAGCATTTGGAAAATCCCCATGTCCATCTTCTTCACTGTCTGTGTCATAGTCTGAACCCAGATACCGAGAACAAGCTTTGATAGAAGGGGACAAATGAATCTCCAGTGGCCAGGAGTTCCACAGTCCAGTATTAACATTTTGCTGTGCCTTTCCCCTCTGCTTCCTGCAGCTACACAGACATTGATGAGCACAAAATCCAGCATTGCTTCTGCTACACCTCCACGGTGCTGACCAGCACGCTGGCCTTCCAGAAGGAGCAGAAACTCAAATGCGAGTGCCAGGTGGGTGCCACACATCCGTTGTTGCCTTGTTTTCCAGCTCAGTTTAAAGTCATAGAATCTTAGAGTTTCTCTTCTCCAAGCTAAACATACCCAGTTCCCTAAGTCGTTCTTCATAGGGATTCATGGTTTCCAGACCCTTCACCATTTTAATCGCTCTCCTCTGGACACGCTCCAGTTTTTCAACATCCTTTTTGAATTGTGGTGCCCAGAACTGGACACAGGATTATTCCAGGTGGGGCCTAACCAACACAGAATACAGTGGCACTATTACTCTCCTTTATCTAGATACTATGCTTCTGTTGATGCAGCCTAAAATCGCATTGGCCTTTTTAGCTGCCACATCACACTGTGAGGGTCTTGACATTTCAAGCTTCAGCTCAAGGGTCTTGGGCTCCCTCCTTCTGTATAAACCTCTCACACATTAAGATCTTTAGCTGTGGGCCTGTCTTGCCCACTTTTCTTGTCTGAGGTTTGATTGGGACCACTCCGTAAGTGGGTCTTTTTAGGGAGTGCCATCTTGTTTTTGGAATACTGGTGACCCTCTGAATGAGGGCTCTCCAAGATCCCCAGTTTTCAACAGCCCTCCTCAGATCTTACAAGCTCAACAAGTCTTTCTCAGGTCTTGCAAACTCAGGGCAGCTGTAGCAGCCTTTATTGCCATTACCTTCCTCAAAGGCTGAGAGAATGTGGTTTGGCAATGGTCATCCACTGGGTTCCTGTGGCTCGGCAGAGATTGTAACCCTGGTCTCCCAACACTCAAACTACTAAGCCACACTATCCCTCAGACTCAGAGATTTTTCTTGGCGAGATTTCTGCAGAGGGGATTTGCCATAGCCTTCCTGAAAAGCTGAGAGAGTGTGACTTGCCCAAGGTCACCCACTGTGTTTCCCTGGTTAATCAGGGATTTGAACCCTAGATGGCCCTTGTGGTCTCATCCAACTATGATTCTGTGAAATAAAGGCACCAGATCCCATCTGATCTTGGAAGCAAAGCAGGGTCAGCTGTGATTTGTCCTTCAATGGGAGACCACTAAGGAGTCCCACGTACTATAGGCTCTATTTCAGAAGAAGAAACTGGCAAAGCCACCTCTTGGGATGCCATGCCTAAGAAAACCCTATGGAATCCATACGTTGCCATAGCTCAACAGAAGACTTGAAGGCACATATATACATATTGCCTAAATGCCCTAAAGCAGGGGTAGGCAACCTATGGCCCAGGGGCCGGATGCAGCCCCCCCGAGGCCTTTGCACCAGCCCCAAGCTGGTTCTGTCGCCGCCAACAACGACCCCCGCCGAATGCCACCGAACGCCGCCACCTGCCATGATAATATTGATTATTGTTCTTATTACTTGTTCTTGGGGTTTTCTTGGCAAAATCTCCACAGGGTTTTTGCCATCATGGCTTACCTGGGGCTGAGACAGTGTGCATGCATCCCTGCTTGTTTCTGAGCCTGCCTTCCAGTCGTTTCCATGATGATAATGATTATTGTTGTTACTACTTGTTCTTGGGGTTTTCTTGGCAAAATCTCCACAGGGGTTTTGCCATGGCTTTTCTGGGGCTGAGAGAGTGTGCATGCATATTTATTTATTTATTTATTTATTGCTTCGGCTCCCCAATTGTCTGAGGGACAGCAACCCGGCCCCCGGCTCAAAAAGGTTGCCTACCCCTGCCCTAAAGGCACCAGATTCCATCTGATATGGGATGCTAAGCAGAGTCAGCCCTGGTTAGTCTTTGGATGGGATACACAAAAACTAGTGACAGAACATTTCAATCCTGGGCACTCCATCTCAGACCTCAGAACAGCGGTCCTTGAACAAAAGAACTACAAAGGTAGATTGGAAAGAGAAACAGCAGAATTGGAATTTATCCACAAACTGCAGTCCCTCAGCAATGGATTGAACAAAGACAATGGCTTCCTGACTCACTACACACACTTCAACACTATCTGACCCCATCCTCATAGGGGTGCCCTACATTCATCCATTCCTTTCACCAGAGGCTAATCCCATTACAGCACTGGATCTCCCAGTTCATCCCCAGACGCAAAGACCAGTTTCTTATGTCTTTGTGCACGAAACGTTAAGACTGGACCTGCCACTTCATTTCCATACACAAAGGATTTGTCATTTGAATTGACATCCCCATATACATATACATATATATACATATATATATATATATATATGTCTGTGCCTGGCCTCCACTCCACCAAATGCATCTGAGGAAGTAGACAGAAGTCTATGAAAGCTCCTGCTGCCAATTTCTTTCTTTCAATTGGTCTCAAAGGTGCTACAAGTTCTCTTTACAGCCTGATTCTACAGACTAACATGGCTATATCTTTGAATTCATACACATACGAAGCAACAGATCCTGTCTGATCTTGGAACCTAAGTAGGGTCAACCCTGGCTAGTCTTTGGATAGGAGACTGCCAAGAAATACCAGGTGCTTCAGGCTCTATTTCAGAAGAAGAAACTGGCCAAACCACCTCTGAATATTCCTCGCCTAAAGAAGACCCTACAAAAACATAATGGGGTCGCCAGAAGTCAACAGCTGATTTGAAGGTACACAGACTTCCAGCGTTCAACACTCAAACCACTACACCATATTGCCTATAAAAGTGCAAACAAGGGACAGCATTTCCACATCTAGAACTGTCCAAAACTGTGGTTTTATGGATGAAAAGCTCCTTGTTTTTACAGCTGTGCTTCCAGCTGCTCCCTTTACAACTGTTGTATCCAACTCCTAGATATCCCTGTCAACTCAGGCTGCATCCACACCGCAGAAAGAATCCAGTTTGACACCACTTTAACTGCCATGGCTCCATGGTGTGGAATCCTGATTATGTTTTTTTAAAAACTTTAGTCTGTTTTCAGTCTTAATTTTATACTGTTTTAACTAGGTTATTTTAATTGTTGTTGTTTTTAAAATTGTTTTTAAAGTGTTTTTATCTTGTGAGCCCCCCCTTGGGTCCCTTTTTGGGGGAAAAAGGTGGCATAAAAATGAAATAAATAAATAAATAAATAAAATCCTGGGAATTGCACCTTTGCCCTGGTGCCACAACTAACCACAGTTCCCCAAATCCCATAGCATTGAGCCATGATAGTTAAAGTGGTGTCAAACCAGATTATTTCTGCAATGTGGATGGACTCTCAGACAGCGCCATCCAAAAGTTACCAAGAGCTCTGTTGCTGAATTTTTTGACATATGCACAGATATACACTACAAACCCATCCTCTGGAAACCTGTGAATTTGTAGCTTGTAGTCTTTGCTGTTCTGATCTTGTGAAAAGGAAGAATGTAGACCCCAACGGAGGAACCGACTTAGCAGGACTCTGACTGGTTTCCGGAGCAGCCTTTGAGCCGAAACAGCAGGACCAAAGTCAGGGACACAGTCAAAGGCTGGCAACCCTGTTAGTGCCAGCTTGGTGTGATATAAAAGGAATTTGCAAAGCAGGGATCCAGGAAGCATGGTGAGATGAAAGGGAGAAAGTCCCTGAGAGCATGAGCCAGGAGTCAAAAGAAGCCAAGCACAGACAGATCTGCGCTTGCAGGTCCAAACTTCCTTTGGAAACAGGATTTGAGGCATTGGGGTGGAAGGGAGGGTAGAGATTAACCTCTGCTGGGGACGTCCTTGGCACTTCATTGTCAGTTTTCTTGCTTTCCTTCCATTTCCTCATCAACAAAGAATTTTCCCATCTTTACTGTGAAATGCCCCAAACTGCATTAGATGCAACCTGCCATTTGTCTCATTGTTATTGTGTGCCTTCAAGTCATTTCCGACTTATGGTGACCCTAAGGCAGGGGTAGGCAACCTTTCCCCTTTAAGGGCCGAGGGACTTCAGCTCCCAGAATCCCAGGAGCTATTGGCCAACATGGGACTATTGGCCAACATGGCTGAGGCTTCTGGGAGCTGAAGTCCCTCGGCCCTTAAAGGGGAAAGGTTGCCTACCCCTGCCCTAAGGCAAACTTATTGTGGGGTTTCCTTGCCAAGATTGGTTCAGAGGGGGTTTGCCATTGCCTTCCCTTGAGGCTGAGACAGTGTGACTTGCCCAAGGTCATCAAGTGGATTTTTACATGGCCGAGCCAGGATTCAAACCCTGGTCTCCCAGTGTCCTAGTCCAACACTCAAAGCACTATACCAGGCTGCCTCTTCAACTAAGGGCCTCGGCAGACGGAGGCCCCGGAGACGCCGCAGGTCGGAGCGCCGGCGGAGCTCAGCCTCCACACCACGGCGCTCCTGCGGCGAATCTAAAAGGAGCTCCAAATTGGCGCTCCTTTTAGATTTCAGGGAAAGTGCGCCCTAAAAGCGGCGGGCGCACTTTCCCTGACTTATCCTCCGCAGCGCGTCCGGTCGCTGCAGAGGGAGGTTGCCCTGGAAGCGCCGGCCGTGCGGAGGGCTGGCAGCTTCCAGGGCGACCTCAGGAAGAGGAAGGGCCGCCGCGCGTGCGGCTGCCCCTCCTCTTCCGGGTCTCGGAGACGGCCCTATTAGCCGTCTGCCGAGGCCCTAAGAGTAGGCTGACCATATTTCCTTGAGACAAAAAGGGGACAGCAGGATGGCAAGAAAAGGGATGGGGTTATCATCTTCCATACTCATGAAAAAGTAAGATGATAACCAAAGTTTTATTACATGAACCTATTCTGAGTCCTATTCTCCATTGTTCCGAGTCCTATTCTCTGGAGCAGCAGAAAACAAGCTTGCTCCCTCCTCAACATGACATCCCTTCAAATATTTAAACAGATCTATCATATCACGTCTTAACTGTCTCTTCTCCAGGCTAAACATATCCAGCTCCCTAAGTCTCTCTCCATAGGACTTAGTGGTTTCCAGACCCTTCCCCATTTTGGTTGCCTTCCTCTGGACATGTTCCAGCTTGTCAATGCCCTTTTTGAATTGTGGTGCCTAGAATTGGACACAGGATTCCAGTTTATCCAGTATCCATGGATATGAGTCTATACATCTGGTGTGTTGTCTTCACCTCTTTCTACTTCTGTCTACCTCTCCTAGCACTGTTATCTCTTCCAATGATCCATGCCTTCTCATCGTATGGCCAAAGTACGACAGCCTCATCTTGGCTTCCATATTTAATTTAATCCTCTTGGCTTCCATCTGCAGAAATTGGAAAACCTGCAGCCTGAAGGATCCAGTTCAGTGATATAGGGGGTTTGCAGACTGCCAGAAATAGTGCAAATTAAGTCCACTTTTAGGGTTAGGGTTAGGGTTAGGGAATCATGGGAACTGTATTTTATTGTGGCACCAGAGCTCTCTGATAGAGAAGGCTATATGTCTCAGGAAAAAAACAACAATTCCCATGATTCCCTAGCACTAACCCTAACCCTTAAAGTGGACTCAATTTGCACTTGTTCTGGCAGTCTGCAACCCCCCATAGTTTTATATTTGAGGCTCTTATTCTTTATAGCAACGTTCCACGTCTTTGCCATTCTGACTTCCACACCTGGAAATAGCTCTCCAAAGCCAACTCAGAATTAACATTTCTGGCACTAAGAATACTTCTCTTTCAGCTTCTGCATACATGAGGTACCCTCTTGTAGCACTGGCAGGCATTACAAGTAATAGCATCTAAGAGTAGCAGCATTCCTAGGGGTTATTCAGACAGTGAAAATAATCCCAGTAGAATGTGGGTTCAATCTTTGTTGTTCATATGGGTTTTGAATGCATCCAACTAAGGAGAGGCTGCCAAAAAATCCACTTAAGCCACAAAAATCGAACTCGGGGTTTTCCCCGAATTTTCCAAAAAGATTCGTAACGTTGGCTGTGTGAATAACTGCTGCAAACAGACCCAGGATAAACTCTGCAAGACTTGAGCGTGTTATAAATACATCCATGTAATCGATTCCATCATTATTCAGACACATGTGAGCAACAAAACTTGCAGAGATTACTTGCGTAGTCGCACTAAAAAACCAACAACGTCTGAATAACTCCCTAGTGTTTTTGATGCTCAGAGTGGTTCATCTTTTAACACAGGGGTAGGCAACCTTTCCCCTTTAAGGGCCGAGGGACTTCATCTCCCAGAAGCCTCAGCCATGTTGGCCAATAGTCCCATGTTGGCCAATAGCTCCTGGGATTCTGGGAGCTGAAGTCCCTCAGCCCTTAAAGGGGAAAGGTTGCCTACCCCTGTTTTAACACCCCTGAAAGAGGGAGAGTACTAGCAAAGTGAAGGAAAACTGGAGATATAAGGACTGTTGATGGATTCCCTGTAGTGCATCAATTGGTTAATGACAAGTGTCAAAAATTACATTCCTGTAGAATAGCCCTGTGGTGGTTTATTGTAGATTCCAGGGATTTGCATGGACAACACCCTGCATAAGTTATATTTCTATCAGTGCTTGGAAAAGTAAGCACCGGGGTGGGAATCTGGGAGTTTTAGTTCAAAATAAAATAAATTCCCAGGTTCGGAGATATGCAGGATTACACTTAAAGCTCCATGCTTCATGTGGCTGTGGTGGCACCCACTTCTCCTTACTTAGTCTCTGTGGCTTGGAACAGGAGAAGTCCCAATGGACCGGAGGAGGGCAAACGTTGTCCCCATCTTCAAAAAGGGGAAAAAAGAGAATCCCGACATTTATCATCCAGTTAATCTGACATCAATTAGGTTAGCTATAGCTTTCCCTTTGTTAATTCCTACCTCTAGAATTGGAGGATAGTATAGTCAGCACTGGAAGAAGTCATTCTTTCATCAGAAATAGGGTTCATATCCTTGGATAGTGTCTTCTAAAGTTTGGACAAAAACCCAGAGCAGATTCACGACCACCATCACCACCTTGACACTAGCCCCTTTGTTTTAAGGATCCGCTCTGCACGTGCTAGGATGGGATATGGGTGCATTTGTTGTATGTCTTCAAGTCCTTTCTGACTTATGGCAACGCTAAAGTGGTTTAATCGATGATGGGGTTTTCTTGGCAGAATTTGTTCAGATCAACCACTTGGATGAACTTGGGGATTTTATGCTCCAAGTCCGAAAGGTTTCATCGCTCTTTTTCCCCTGCAGGCTCTTTTGCAAGTGGCGAAGAACCTCTTCACACATCTCGGTTAGTATTCGGAAAAAGCTTTTTTGTGGTTGTGTCAATGATGTGGAAATGGGCATGTGGGAATCACAAGATGGAGGGGAGATTCTTTTATGTGAAAGTGTGGACACAAGAGGATCTCTGACTCTGGTCATGCAGGTTGGGGGATTCAGGGTGCAGTTGCCAAAACTTTTCCAAACTCTAATGCTATCTATATGGGAAGTACTTGGGTTGTTTTTGACCTACAAAAGTTAGATCCCTCTTTGCAGTGTTGCCTCCTTTTAGCAGAGAGCACTCTTGGCTGTGCTGTTAAAGCCTGCTGGGACTTGCAGTCCAACAACATCTGGAAGGCTGCACAAATCCCAACCAGGTCCTCTTTTTGTGAATTTTTCCATGCCAATTTAAAACCTTACTTCCACATGCATTTTAAAGTTATATTTCCCTTTTTAACTGCTTGAAATAAATATTTATGCTTTTTACTATCCTGATGTCTGGTTTTATGGAGCTTTTTTGTCATATTGAGTATTTGAAGTTTATAGTTTAATTTTTTAAAAGCATTGGAACGTTTTTTCTTCTAAGCAGATCCTTAAATTTTTACTGAATATGTGATTTGTCTGTCACCCCAAATTATTCATATCTATCTGTCTGTCTATCTATCTATCTATCTATCTATCCATGTATCCATGCAGTTAATCCCTAAAATATATATTTACTGGAATGATTAACAAGCAACACGTAATAGTTTAAGTAATAAACAGAAGGTTTCAGCTTCTGGAAGGCAATTTGAAACATTTTGCTTATTAGTTTAACTATTAAGTTTTGGGTGGATGGATGGATAGATAGATAGGAAGACAGACAACCATACTTTGTTCTTTCAGTTTTTAAACGGTTGCTTTTATTGTATTGAAGATTTTTTGTCTGTGTCACTCCCAAATTACTATCTATCTACGGTATCTATCTATCTATCTATCTATCTATCTATCTGGGTATCCATGCATGCATTTCTGGTGATTAGCAAACAGCACTAGATAGTTTAATTAATAAGCAAAATCTGTCAGCATTTGGAAGGGAATTTGAAACATTTTGCTAATTAATCTAACTACGTTTGTCCCTTCCCATTCACAGACTTGGAATCTGTGGCCTTGGTCCTTCGCAGATGGCGAGCGGGGAGGGACAAAATGGCGCCTGCGCCTGGACGCACACCGCCATTGAAATCAGTGGGGCTTGGATATTTGCAATTTTCCCAATTCATGGCGGGGGGGGGGGGTCTAGAATGGATCCCTTGTTAATCGGGAGGGACGACTATTAAGTTCTGGGTGAATGGATGGATTTATAGAAACAGACAGAACAGAAAACTACCATCCCTTGTTCCTTTGCCTTTTAAACTGCTGCTTTTATTGTGTGTCATGTCATGATGCTTTTGTTGCATTCAGTATTTTTTGTCTGTATCACCCAAAAAATACATATGCCTGAAATGCAACTGGAGGAGAACCATGGAGTCAGTTGTTGAGTGGGGAGTCCACCTGTAGGTCATTCCCATGGATTCATTGGCTCAACTCTTGTCAGGATTAGCACTAGAATTTAGCACAGATATTTCTTCTTAAAAGAACAAAAACAACAATGCTTTGTTGCTTTGTTGGCCTTCTAACCGGCTGCTTCTGCCCTTTGCAGATGACGTTTCGGTGCTGCTGCAAGAGATCATCACAGAAGCGCGGAATCTCAGCAATGCTGAAATGTGAGTCTTTGGGTCTTGGGTTTCTGCCACTTGCTCCCTCAAAGCACATGAACTCTTGGGGGGCTCATTCCCATGTGCCTCTGGACCCCTCCTGGGGACACTGGGCTCCTCTGGCAAAGAACTGGCCTCAGAATGTCCTTTGTGATGGCTCAGAGTATTTGTAGCAAATGCCCACCATGGGCCTGCAAGAAAAGCATTCAACGCACTAGGGGAGCATATGTTTCTTAATTTAAACACATGCACATGATATGACTTTGGGCTTCCCCTGTTCCAACATGGTACATTTACTTCTTACTGTTTGCTGTCTGCTGTTTGCTCACACAATCCAAAACTGCTCAGAGTTTTGGGAGTGTTAAGAGTTGAAAGGACCCCAAGGGCCATCCAGTCCAACCCCCTTCTGCCATGCAGGAAGACACCATCAAAGCACCCGGACAGATGGCCATCCAGCCTCTCTTTAAAAACTTCCAGACTCCAACACCCTTTGAGGCAGCAACATCTTCCATTGTTGAACAGTTCTTACTATCAGAAGGTTCTTCCTAATGTTGAGCTGGAATCTCTTTTCCTGGAGCTTGCATCCATCGTTCTGGGTCTTATTCTCTGGAGCAGCAGAAAACAAGCTTGCTCCATCATGGCTATCATGTCATCTAGAATCCTAGAATTGGAAGAGACCCCAGAGGCCATGCTTAAATATTTGAAGGAATGTCATATGGAGGATGGAGCAGGAAGTCACCATCAAAGCCCTCCCTGTGACATATGTAGAAATGAGAAAGCATAGAATCTCGACCACAAGGTTGCGAGTTCAATACCAGCCAGGGCTGAGGCTCGACTCAGGCCTGCATCCTTCCGAGGTCGCTAAAATGAGTACCCAACTGTTGGGGGGCAATCAGCTCACAGTTGTAAACCGCTTAGACATCCCATAGCGTGATATGAAGCGGTATATAAATAAGCTGCTTTTTTTTGCTTTTGGAAGAGACCCCCAAGGGCCATCCAGTCCAACCCCATTATGCCATGCAAGAATACACAATCCAAGCACTTTTTGTGACAGACGGCCATCCAGCTTCTGTTTAAAAACTTTCAAAGGAGACTCCATCACACTCCGAGGCAGCATTTTCCACTGTTGAACATCTCTTGCTCTCAAATACTTTCTTCCTAATGTTGAAGTGAAATCTTTTTTCTTGTAGTTTGCATCTATTGCTCCATGTTCTAGTTTCTGGAGCAGCAGAAAACAAGGTTGCTCCATCCTCTTTATAACACCCCTTCACATATTTAAACAATCATTCAAGCCATCCTATTCCCTATTCCCATGGATGGATGGATGGGTGTGAGAGCTGGACAGAGGACAGGAAGAAAACCAATGCATTTGAGATTTCCTCTGGAGGAGAAACAGAATGGTTCCCAATTGGGAAAGGAGTCAGACAAGGCTGCATCCTATCACCCTCCCTATTCAACTTATATGCAGAACATATTGTAAGGAAAGCAGGCTTGGACATGGAAGAGGGAGGAGTGAAAATAGGAGGAAGGAAGATCAACAATCCAAGCTATGCAGATGACCCCATAATACTAGCAGAAAACCTCACAAACCTGGAGCACCTCCTAAGGAAGATCCAAGAAGAAAGTGCAAAGGCAGGCTTAATGTTGAACATCAAGAAAACAAAAATAATGACCGTGAGGACCTTCACAAGTTCAACCTAGACAAGGAAGAAATAGAAATAGTAAAAGAATTCCCATCCCTGGGATCAAACATGGATAGAAATGGGGAGTGCAGTCAGGATATCAGAAGAAGATTAAGAATAGGGAGGGTGGCTATGAAAGAACTAGAAAAGATCCTAAAATGCAAAGATATGCAACTCAGCACAAAGTTAGAATCATACAAGCCATCGTATTCCCTATTATTACCATGGATGGATATGTGAGAGCTGGACAGTCAAGAAAGAAGATAGGAGGAAAACCAATGCATTTGAGAGAATGTGGGGCTGGAGAAGATGCTGAGGATCCCATGGACAGCCAAAAGGACAAACCAATGGGTCCCAGAGCAGATCAAGCCAGAGAGATCCCTAGAAGCCAAGATGACAAGACTTAGACTGTCGTACTTTGACCCATCATGAGAAGGCATGAATAGTTGGAAAAGACAATAATATTAGGAAAGGTGGAGGGAAGGAGGAAGAGAGGAAGGCCACAAGCTAGATGGATGGACTTTATTAAAGAGACCACAAATAAGAGTTTGCAGGAGCTGGGCAGAGCAGGAGAGGACAGGGAGGGTTGGAGATGTCTCATTCATCAGGTCGCCATGGGTCAAAACCAACACAAAAGCAGTTAACAACAACAATCATGTCACCTAGAAATAGAATCATAGAATCCTAGAGTTGGAAGAGATCCCAAAGGCCATCCAATCCAACCCTCTTCTGCTCTGCAGAAATGCACAATCCAAGCCCTCCTTGTGACATATGGCCATCCATCCTCTGTTTAAAAACCTCTATTTTTAAAACAGCTGTTAAAGAGGCACAGATTTCAGCAGACAATAAATATGAGCTGCAGCCTACATTAACTCTTCCCCAATTCAACTGGGGAAACAATATGAAACAGACCATATTAATACATTGGTTGAAATAGCTGCTTCATGGAATAATTGTATTAAGCAAGACTACCAGTAACTGAACGATTGTTTTCTTCGGCTCCATCTCATTTCCATCCGCTTAGCTGCTTTCAGCTTACTGCCTTTCCAGCTACTTAGTAACTGGGCCAAAAGCTTAAGGCAGTGAAAGGAGTACCTGATCCCTTCTTATTCCACAGCAAAGTGTGAAATTCAGCAAAATTAATCCAGGTGAAAATGGAAGGGAATATTTTAAAATATAATAGTACTGATTCTCCTCACCGGCAAATAAAATAGGAGAGGATCTAAATGCATCTTGAGAGAGAGAGAGAGAGATTAAAGGAAATCAATGAAAATTAGATCTATTCAACTGTAGCCAAAGAAAAAGTAGCTCTATGTTAAAAACCAGAAGGAATAGTTCTGATGTGGAAGACTTGAAATCTGCCAAAGAAACAACAAAGTTTAATCAGAGCTGTGCTGATTCTGCAAGAAAACCTTGTCAGAAAAGAACTGGATCCAATATAAAATTATTGCAAGCAAGCATGCAAGCTTGAAAACAGTGTTTCCTTCTCTCCTTCTGTTTCAGAAAAGCAATAAATTGGGATACAAAAATCTAGAGCAAAGGGAATGACAGCATATATATGGAAAAGTTTTTTGGCTTTGTTTGGAGCAAGAGAAAGAATAAGAAAATGATAGGGTCGCTGTGTAGAGAAGATGGTGAAATATTAACAGGAAAGAAGGCCAAACTGTTTAATGCCTTCTTTGCCTCACTCTTCTCCCAAAAGGAAAACAGTGCTCTGATGACTGGTAAAAATAGAATAAATCATGCAGTAAGGGGACTGCAGCTTAGAATAGGTGAAGAGTTTAGTAAAGGAATACCTAGCTTAAATGAATTCAAGTCTCCAGGGCCTGATGAGCTGCATCCAAGAGTACTAAAGGGACTTTCTGAAGTAATCTCAGAGCCACTGGCAAGAGAGGTCCCAGCAGACTGGAGGAAGAAAATGTTGTTTCCGCCTTCAGAAACAGCAGAGAACAAGACCTGAGCAATTACTGACAGCTCAACATTAATAACAGGAAAGGTGTTCTGCATATTCAAAAAGCTTTGCTGTGATTACTGAAACCCAGCATGGATGTCTCCAAACAAAAGTCATGTCAAGCTAATCTTACCTCCTTTTCTGAAAGAGTTACAAGCTTAGTAGATCATGGGATTGCTGTGGATGTAGTATATCTTGATTTCAGTAAGACTTTAGACAAGATCCTCCATGATAATTTGGAAGACAACCTAGTGAACTGTGGGGGAGACAGTGCTACAGTTAGGTGGATCTGCAATTGATTGACAGACTGAACTCAGTTCTCAGCTATGGTTGCTCTTCATTCTGGAGAGAAGTGAACAGTGCGATGTTTTAGGGTTCTGGCCTGGGCTGAGAGTTGTTTAATGTTTTTATAAATGACGTAGATGATTGAATAGAAAGCATGCTTATCAGATTTGCAGATGACACTGAATGGGAGTGAGTGGGTAGCTAATACCCCAGAGAACAGGAGCAGAATTTAAAAGACCTTGACAGATTGGGTAACTGAGCCAAAACTAACAAAATGAGTGTCAGCAAAGATAAATGTAAGGTATTACATCAACACATGAGAAATGAAACGCACAACTATAGGCTGGCTTGACAACAGTACATACAAAGGGATCTAGAAGTCTAAGGGGGGAAGCAGACGGGCGGCACAGGGCCGCCCCGGGAAGCTGCGGATCGGGGCCGAGGTATCCACACTCCTCAGCCCCGCAGCTTAGCGTCCCAGGCCCAGGAAGGAGCGCTAAAATTTGCACAGCGCAGCCGCCATGGGGCCTTCCAAAATGGCGTTTGCATGGCAGCGGCGGCGGTTGCGGGACCGGCCATGGGCCAGTCCCAAGGCCCCAGGGGTTGCCAACCCCTGGTCTAGTGGTTTGCTTTCCTTCCTCCCTCCCCTCCTCTCCTCTCCTCTCTTTCTCCTTCCTTCCTTCCTTCCTTCCTTCCTCCCCTCTCTCTCTCCCACCTTCCCCTTCTCTTCCTTCCTTCCCCTCTCTCCCTCTTTCCCCTTCTCCTTCTTCTTCTCTTCCTTCCTTCCTTCCTTCTTTCCCCTCTCTTCCTCCTTCCCCTTCGCTTTCTCTTCCTTCCTTCCTTCCTTCCTTCCTTCCTCTCTCTCCCTCCTGCCCCTTCCTCTTCCCCTTCTCCTTCTCCTTCTCTTACTTCTTTCCTTCCCCTCTATCCCTCCTTCCCCTTCCCCTTCCCCTTCCCCTTCTCCTTCTCCTTCCTTCCTTCCTGGCTTTTGACTGCATGTTCCCTGAGGTTTTTAGCTATCTGTTGCTACTCCAGATTTTGCCGTCTTTTCCTTTAGAAACCAGTTATTGTGCAAAAGACAGTGAGGATGAAGCGAGGGCAGCCTCCATAGCTAAGAGATGCCCAAGTCTGGTCTAGGCACTTGTTTTCTTGACAGGTAACTGAAGAAGCCTTCACTCACCTTTTTTTTTTGGGGGGGGGGGACTTTTTTGCAGATGCTCTGTTTTCCTGCTGGACCGAAGCAGCCATGAACTAGTGGCCAAAGTGTTTGATGGAGGAGTGGTGGACGATGAGGTGAGGCTGGCTGGCTGGGAAGAAATGGGGAGCCCTGGGTGGGTTGGGGGTGTCATTGAAATTGCAGCCTCTATATGCAGCTTGTAGGAGAGAGAATAGCACCCAGGAGGCAGGTAAAGAATGCCCTTTGCAGATGGAGTTTCTCCATTTTAAAAAAATGAAAATGTAGGTAGTTCATGATGGGGGAAATGGTTTTTACAGTGGGCCCTCCACAGTCACTGGAGTTAAGGGTGCAATAACCCTGTGAAACAAAAAACAAAAAAAATATGCATTTTTTTTATTAAAAAATCACTTTTAAAAAACTGAAATTAAAAAGGAAACCTGAATTCTGTGTAGTAAGCATGATTGACAAGGAAATAGATAAAAGAAACGGCAGAATTTTGCACTATATGTCATTGGCAGCTAGACTTCTATTAGCTCACAAGTGGAAAGAGAATTCAACCCCATCGTTACGAGATTGGCCATTCATTATCAGAGATGGCAGAATTAGATAAATTGACGTGTCTCTTAAAAAGATGAAAAATTAGGAAGATGCACAAATAATTGGGAACGAGTAATATAATATAATATTATAATATAATTATAATTATAAATTATAAATTATATAATATAACAATATACTATTATTATATTAATATTAATAATTAATATTATTAATATTATTGCGATATTATTATGCATTATATAATATTATATAAATTATAAATTATATAGTATAATAATATAATATAATATGTGGGGAGAAACGTCAACTATTGGGCGTTTGGATTATATGAGAGTGAATACGAATATATGTCATGGACTAGAATTATCCCTTTGTTTAAGATAGAACCAGACAAATTAGCTACGTGAGATAAAGGAACCATACAAAGTGCAAAAGTCAAAAACGGCAGTGTGAAGATCCAACTGTACATTTATTAAAGCCTATGGGACCTCTGGGAAACAGAATAATAATAAATGAGTTTTTTAAAAAAAAACACCCAAATCTGTGCATGCTTTATGATTTTAAACAGGTTGGAGTGATTTTCACTATACTGTTCCAACATGTCACATTATATTAAAATGCCTTTGGATTGCTGAAATTACTTTTTACTGCTTTCTATTGCTGCAGTCAGTTAAAGTGATGCCACCCAGAGATCATAGGAGAGAAGAGAGAGATGATTTAGGTCCAAAACCCACGGCAGAAATAATCCACTTTGAGACCGCTTTAACTGCCCTGATACAATGCTAAGGAATTCTGGGAACCATACTTTTCTGAGACATTTAGTCTTCTCTGTCAGAAAGCTCTGGTGCCACAATAAACTACAATTCCCAGGATTTCCTAGCACTCAGCTAGGACAGTTAAAGCAGTCTCAAACTGGGTTGTTTCTGCGGTGTGTTTTGGACCTTAAATACGTTTTAAGTGCTTTTAACTGTTTTTCAACATGTTTTTAATAATACTGATTTTTTTAAATAACACTAATAATACTAATACTAATAAAAAAGTTTTAAACTTTGTGTGCTAATGTTTTAGCGTCGATTTTTTTGGATTATTGTAAGCCCCCTTGAGAGCGCCAATGTGGTGTCGTAGTTTAAGCATCGAACTATGACTCTGGAGACCAGGATTTGTTTCCTCCCTCAGGCAGAAAAACCCACTGGGTGATCTTGGGCAAGTCGCACTCTCTCAGCCTCAGAGGATGGCTATGGCTACCCCCCTCTGAAGAAGCATGCCCCCCCCCAAAACCCCTGTAGGTCACCATAAATCAGATACAACTTGGAGGCACACAGCAACAACAAAGCCATCTTGAATCCCATTTTGGGGAGAAAGGTGGGATATATATTCAATAAATAAATAAAAATAAAATCAGGAGGGATTTATTTGAACAAATTAGGGTTGCCATTTGTGCATCATCTCAGGCAACCTAAGGTTTATAGAAGTTTCCTAGTGATTTCATTTGGATTTATACATTAAGTACCAACCACTGTTGTTCACAGCTTGCTATTCAAACAAAAAGAGGAAAAGATAGGGGGGTTGCAGATTGCCAGAAATAGTGCAAATTGAGTCCACTTTTAGGGTTAGGGTTAGGGAATCAAGGGAACTGTAGTTTATTGTGGCACCAGAGCTCTCTGACAGAGAAGGCTCAATGTCTCAGAAAAAACTACAATTCCCATGATTCCCTAGCACTAACCCTAACCCTAAAAGTGGACTCAATTTGCACTATTTCTGGCAGTCTGCAACCCATAGAGAAATATTTTCCTGTTTGTCAATTATGGCAGAAATCTTAGCTTAAAGAGACTGTTCCCAGGTCAAGGTAAAATGATGGGATTATTCCTTCTGATTGACTTTTTGGTCCAAAACACACTGCAACAATAATCCAGTTTGAGACCTTTTTAACTGGCTGAGTGCTAGGGAATCCTGGGGATTGTAGTTTATCATGGCACCAGAGCTCTCTGCCAGAGGCGGCTAAATGTCTCACAAAACTAGTTCCCAGAATTTCCTAGCATTGAGCCGGAGGAGTTAAAGTGGTCTCAAACTGGATTATTTCTGCAGTGGAAACGAGAGTCAAGGCAAGGCCCTGAATTCAGGCAATCCTGGATTTTGATTGATTGAGTGAGTGAATTGATTGATTGATTAATTAATTGATTGATTGATGGCAGCCTCGTGTAAAGCATGTCCTAGTTGTTGTTGTTGTTGTGTTCCTTTGACTTGTTCTGACTTCTGGCAACTCCAAGGCGAATCTATCCCAGGGTTGCCAAGTTTCTTCAGAGGAAGATTTGCCATTGTCATCCTCTGAGGCTGAGAGAGTGTGACTTGCCCACTGTAATCCAGTGTCTTTCCATGGCCAAGCAATGGTTTGAACCCTGGTCTCCAGAGTCATAGTCCAACAGTCAAGCCACTACACCATGCTGGCTCGTGGAGCACATTGCAGTAATCCGGTAATATTTAGTTACCTTTATAGTAGGAGCCATGCCTGTGGTGTATAGATAGCCATGTGTCATGTCTCTCCTCTTTGCTTGGACTCAGAGCTACGAGATCCGGATTCCAGCGGATCAGGGCATAGCGGGCCATGTGGCCACAACGGGGAAGATCCTCAACATCAAGGACGCCTACTCACATCCGCTGTTCTACCGTGGCGTGGATGACAGTACCGGGTTCCGCACCAGGAACATCCTCTGCTTCCCCATCAAGGATGAGAACCAAGGTGAGGGGGCAAGGTGGGGACCGGGACATCATGAAACTCCATTGGTCCATTGTGCACCTTCCAATGCTCAGATGCTGAAGACCTCTCCTTTGGACAATCCCAGTGAGTTTCTGAAGTCTTAGGTTGCATCTACACTGCAGAGTTAATGCAATTTGGTTTAACTGTCGTGGCCCTATCCAGCAAAATCCTGGGATTTGGGGTTTGTTTGGCACCAGAGCTCTCTGAGAGAGAAGGCTAAATATCTCATAAAACGACAAATTCCAGAAATCCATAGCATTGAGCCTTGGTGGTTAAAGTGGTATCAAACTGCATTGATTCTCCAGTGTGGATGCAGCCTTAGAAGAGAAGGGAGTTCACTCTCAACCAGGTTTCTCCAATTGGCAATGGAGATCATGGTCACTCTTCTTCTTTGGAAGACTCTCCTTTCATCTTTTTTGAGAAAAGGTTATTATCCTAGCCATAATCATTTCTTTTCATTAGTAGAGCCTAGAGGCAGAAAGAATATTTTATATTATCTGTATCCTGCCTGAAAAATGGATTTCCTGACATTTGGAAAACCCGAGCAATGACACAGAGACAAGAATTCTGCCCAGTTTTTGCTTGGTATTAACTAGGGGTGGAAAGAATATTTGAAAATATTCCCCAAAATTGGTTGAAAAAAATATTTATCATGTGTCAAAAAACCATGATGAGAAATGTTCTGGACTGGCAAGAATATTTCTGGTTCAGGACTTATTTTGTGCAAAATTCACACATGGTTGTTTTGTGCATTGAACAGCATTTTCTGTGCAGGAATATTATCTCCTGTGCAAAAATATATTTTTCTCTGCATAAAATGTTGTAATGAGAGACTTCTTCTGTACTAAATTCACACATGGTTGATTTGCATGGAAAACAGTCTTTTCTGTGCTGTAAACAGGTTTTGCTATGCAGAAGATAATGTTCCTTCATAGAAATATTATTTCCTCCTCAGAAAATGCTGTTTGCTGTATTAAAAAGCTATTTTCTGTGCAAATCAACCATGTGTGAATTTTGCACAGAATTAGTCCCAACCGTAACTGGAAACAGATAACTGGAGATAGAAAACTGTGTGGCCTTTGCAAACTTCTCACAGCAGGAAGAAAATTGCTAAAATTACTTTTTGCTTTCTTTGAGAAGAACATTAAGGGAGAACTGTATTCCTAGTATTAACAAAACCCAAAGTGAACTTGGTGTGTTTCCATTTTGATTAACTAACACAATTGCAGCGAGAACAGGGCTCGTGTATTAATATCCTTATTCACAAGTGACTCCTAAGATGTCTAAGGCATTGATATTACTCAGGTTGGCATCACTCATGGCACCACCCTTCCATTGTCCTCCTCCCATTATGCACCATACAGAATCCTTAGTCATTTTTTTGTATTAATGTCACTCATAAATTGTACTTCCCATATGTGACATAAACAAATAGCAAAATTAAAATTATACCTTTAAATTACAATATCATATGCATCGCCTAAATGTATTTACATGTGCACAGTCTCATGTGGTTAAAGTGAACATTTGGTAAGGTGTGATGTTTTTCATAGAATCATAGAGTTGGAAGAGACCTCAAGGGCCATCCAGTCCAACCCCATTCTGCCATGCAGGAATACAAAGTCCAAGCACTTCCTATGACAGATGGCCATCCAGCCTCTGTTTAAAGACCTCCAAAGAAGGAGACTCCACCAACCTCCAAAGGAGTGTGTTCCACTGTTGAAGAGAAATTTTAAAGAGAATTTTTAAAAAATAACAACTTATTTTTTTAATTTAAATTTTTTAAAAAAAACTGGGGCCTTTTCTTTCTCCCCCCACTAAGCCTCACCCCACTTATACCATCTTTTCAGTATTTCAAAAGGGCATAGGTAAATGCTGTACCTGCCCAAGTTTCTGCCCAAAGGCCGATGTTTGGGGAGCAGTAGTGTCAACCCCCCTTAGGGGGTCATCAGGTATGGTCCACACCCCCTACACCCCCCTAGTGATGCCCTGATGAAAGGTGCAAGGTTGATTTGTGGTTTCACCCCCTTAGGTGTCCCCTGGCATGGTCCGCACTCCCAGCACCACCTTAGTGACACCTTTGGTCTAAGACAGGGGTCGGCAACCTACGGCCCGTGGGCCAGGTCTGGCCCCCCCGCAGCCTCTGGACAAGCCGCTGCTGACCCCTGCCACTGCCGTGCGCGTCACGGCCGCCATTTTGTTTTCCAAAATGGTGGCCGCGACTCGTTTGCACATGCGCAGTACTTCTGCGCATGCACGAACGAGCCACAGTCCCATTTGGGAAAACAAAATGGCGACCACGACTCACTTGCGCATGTGCTGAGTAGTGCGCATGCGCAAATGAGTTGCGGCCACCATTTTGTTTGCCAAAATGGCAGCCACGACTCACTCGCGCATGCGCCCTGCCATTTCCACCACCACCACCCTCGGCCCGCGGAAGACCTGAAGGCCAGCGGACCGGCCCCAGGCCGACCCCTGGTCTAAGATCTCCACCAGGGCTCTTTCATGCCACAGAGATGATGGTTTCATCTTTCCTCCCCAGTTAGGGAAGTCCAGTGGCCATTGTGTTGTCCCCTTGACCAGGCTGTTGTTGTTGATGTTTCCTTCCGTCACTCTGGTCATGGTCTTCTTCTTTCCTTCCTCCAGAAGTCATTGGTGTGGCGGAGCTGGTTAACAAAATCAACGGGCCCTGGTTCAGCAAGTTTGATGAGGACTTGGCCACTGCATTCTCCATCTACTGTGGCATCAGCATTGCCCACGTAAGCTATTTCCATCTAGCTAGCTAGCTAGCTTTCTGTCTATCTAACTGTCTATCTCTTTATTAAAACCTCACCTTTCTCCCAAAGCTGGGGTGGGAGGCAGTTTGCAAAATGGATAGAAATGCACGTATCCAAAAATACGCAGAAAGTTGAGATTAAAATGGCAAATCTATAGAATTCTAATGTTGGTTTACAGATAAAAAATGGAAGCAGCACAGTAAACCCACCCACCCCTTCCCAAAAAAAGGTAATTTTCTTGTGAAACCATCATTTCCCAATAGCCTGGTGGAATAAAAAGCCAATGGAAGGACAGCAAGGAGGGTCCCAGCCTAGCCTCCCTATGGAAAGTACCCAAGCTTAGGAGCAACCACTGAGAAGACCCTTTCATGTTCCCACTGAGGGAGAAGGAAGGTGGTGGGATTGAGAGAAGGGCCTCCCCTGAAGATCTTAGACCTTGGTCAAGCCATGTGGGAAGAGTCTTTCAGATTGTCTGGGCTGGAGCTGCTTAGGGCTATGTTCTGGTTGCAAGCCAGACTTTCAGCTCACTTCTACTAGGGATAGAGGGATGCGCCCAGGAAGGCTCATATGAGATGATCTAGTCCTTCAGATAACCTGGGCTGTACCTGTATAGAGTCACGACCAGCACTTTGAATTGTGCTCAGCCAGTGGAGCTTCTGTAAGAAGGTCGTTGTGTTCTTGTCAGTCATCATCGTCAACAGCATCATTCCTATGGAATCCTGGGACTTGTAGTTTGTTGTGGCACCAGAGCTCTGATAGAGAAGGCCAAATAGCTTCTCTCTACTAGAGAAGGCCAAATATGATAATACTAAGGAGAACCTATCACGAGGTTTTCTTGGCAAGATTTGTTCAGAGGAGGTTTGCCATTGCCTTCCCATGAGGCTGAGAAAGTGTGACTTGCCCATGTCACCCAGTGGATTTCATAGCTCAGCTGGGAATTGAACCCTGGTCTCCAGAGTCATAGTCCAACCCTCAAACCACAATGACCACACTGGCTCTCAAAAACACTGGCTCTCCAAATAACTCACAAAGCTACTAATCCCAGCATTCCATAGCCTTGAGCCGTGGCAGTTCAAGGAGTTTCAAACTGCATTATTTCTGCAATGCAGATGCAACCATAGTCCTTCAGATAACATAGGCCACAGCAGTATAGGCCCATGATCAGTACTTTGTGTTCAGCCATTGGAATTGCTGCAACATGGACATTGTGCACTTCTCAGTTATTTTATTTCTTTTGCTCCATCTCATTTCTTGCCCGATTTCTCTTGCCTCCTCCTGGTGCAACCAATTCTCTCCATCCACATTTCTTCCCAGGTGGGAGGGAAGAGATCATGATGCCAAAAGTCACACCAAGCATCCCCAAATTTTGATTCAGAAACACGTTCCGTTTGCCAGTTCCACAAATGCACTGCGGTGATTTGAGTTTAAGTTTTTTGTGGGGTTTTCGGGCTGTGTGGCTATGTTCTAGAAGAGTTTCTTTCTGATGTTTCGCCAGCATCTGTGACTGGCATCTTCAGAGATTATGTATATATACTGTGTGATCCCACTCACTTCCATGCCAACATTCTCTGAAGATGCCAGCCACAGATGCTGGCGAAACGTCAGAAAGAAACTCTTCTAGAACATGGCCACACAGCCTGAAAAACCCACAAAAAACTATGGATGCCGGCCATGAAAGCCTACGACTTCAGATTTGAGTTATGTCTTTGCTTTCTTCCAGTCTCTGCTCTACAAGAAGGTCCGTGAAGCCCAATACCGAAGCCACCTTGCCAATGAGATGATGATGTACCACATGAAGGTAAGGAGCACCATCAGCTCCATCATAAAGAGAAATGCTAATTCTGGGTGGCTTTGCGCTTGGCAGAATACTGTGGGGTGCCCCCGGAGTATTCTGGACCCTAATTCCCTCCATTACTTGCTCTCTTTTGCTCCAGGTTTTCGGCTCTCAGAGCAAATGACGATCAGCTGCCTTCCCATAGGGTCCCCATTCATCACCCAATGCCACTATTGAGGTCACAATGTGATGCCCAGCCATATTATTAACACTGGATGCCACATCCTGGCCTCGGAGCGACTCGTGCCCATTGTTGCTGCAAAGAGAGCTGAAAACCAGCAGCAAATAGCCCTGGTGGCGCAGTGGTTAAATGCCTGTCCTGCAGCCACTCACTCATAGACCACAAGGTTGCGAGTTCAATACCAGCCAGGGCTGAGGCTCGACTCAGGCCTGCATCCTTCCGAGGTCGCTAAAATGAGTACCCAGCTTGTTGGGGGGCAATCAGCTCACAGTTGTAAACCGCTTAGACATCCCATAGCGTGATATGAAGCGGTATATAAATAAGCTGCTTTGCTTTTGCTTTTGCAAAAGTGGGATTATTTAAATGTAGGTTAAGGGGAGGAAGCCCTAAATCAGGTGTGGGTGTCATGAAGACCATCTACACCCAATTTGGGGGTTTGGCCCTGCATCATGTAAACAGGGTGCAGCGAGTCCAGGGGGAATTTGGGGGAATTTGTCCCTTAGGCAAGATCTTTGACATATACACACACTGCTTTGCATCTTATCTCCAACATCCAAAGTGAGCCTTCAGGCAGGGAGTTACCCTTTTGTTTATTATGTTCTCCCATGCAAGAATAAATAATTTCAAAGATGTTGTCCCCACGGGATGAAATTATACGCATTTTAATGCATTGTTTGATCTGATTTATTTATTTTACATGCTTGGCCCTTGAGTTCTTGTGATATAGTGTGGGGTGGAAATATTTCAATGAATAAAAGAATGTTTTTGCATTACAAGGTTTTTTTGGGGTGTGTGTGAAAAATTTGTCTGCAAAGGAAACCTTGGAATTTTGTGGGGCGAAACTTGTTTTTTACCTAAAAAAAATATTCCTTTTTTATAACCTCCACCTCCAACTGAGTCTTGCACTAAAAGCACTGTCTTCTGTGAAAAGGAAATAATTTTTTATGCAAAAAATTGAATTCCCCTCCCATGGCTTTTTGGTGAAGAGGTCATGAACTGTGAAAAATCTTGCAAAAATCGACTATTTTCTCCACGGAGAGTGCCTTGCTGTTTTTGGTTACCTCTTTCTCACTGAGGCAAGGAAACTTGTGAGTGTTGTTTGTATTCCTACCTTTTGGGTCTGCAGAGGTAGACAGAAGGCTACGTAAAGCCTTCTATCGCCAGTAAAGTAGCAATCGCATCGCAGCAGTTAGCATACTAACTTGGGTCACACAGACATTATTTTAAGCAAGTGTGGCCTGGGACTTCATAGGGCTCCCCAGGGCTGTTTTTTACCCTTTCAGGGGTCAGACTTTTGCCCAGAAATGCTCTCTGGAGGTTTAGTGGCCATTTCCATCATCTTGGAGTCCCCTACATCCCTTGGGGTTAAAAAAAAAAATCCATCTGTGCCATTTCCATTTGTTTTAAGATCCACTCATCTATATTCGAGATTCATTGATCTTTCCATTTCTTAGCGTAAACCATTCTCGCAGCTGTTACTGCATATAAGAGAATACCTTTCTGATTTTTTTTATTTATCTTTTTTTTGGGGGGGGGGGGAAATAACAATACCAAATAAAATTCAGCCATAACCATTCAATCTTATAGTCATATTAACTTCTGCTAACTAATCCTATACATATTCTCTTGTTATCTTTTCTTTATGTACATATTTAGACAACCATTCTACACCTTTATTTTACTTAGGTATTACTTTTGTTGTTACTTCTTTGTTTCCCACAGATTAGCTATTTTCCCCCCATTCATTTTCATAGGTTTGTAGTGTCTTATTACTCAGGTACATTGTTCATTTGTCCATCTGTGCCATTTCCATTAGTTTTAAGATCCACTCATCTATATTCGGGATTCATTGATCTTTCCATTTCTTAGCGTAAACCATTCTCGCAGCTGTTACTGCATATAGGAGAATACGTTCAAATTTTTTCCCTTTCTGATTTTCTAAACCGATTAGCATATTTCATAGATAGGTTTCTGGATAGGTTAGAGGGAACTTAATTTTTATTGTTTCTATTATTCTTTTATGTATTTCCCTCCAGTATTCTTTGGCCTTCTCACACTTCCACCACATATGATAGAAGGTGCCATTCATTTGCCCACATTTCCAACAGTTGTTTTTTGGCTTGTTATATATTTTGGCTTGCTTCGCTGGTGTTAAATGCCATCTATAGAAGAGCTTGTAATAATTTTATTTAAGGTCATTGCTTCTGGTGAATTTGTTACTTAGGGCCTAAGCAGACTGCCAGAAATAGTGCACATTAAATTGAGGCACTGCCCTGGCTCAGTGCTAGGGAATCATGGGAACTGTAATTTATTGTGGCGCCAGAGCTCTCTCACAGAGAAGGCTCAATGTCCCAGAAAAAAATACAATTCCCATGATTCCCTAGCACTGAGCCAGGGCAGTGCCTCAATTTAATGTTCACTATTTCTGGCAGTCTGCTTAGGCCTTAAGTCTCTATGATTTCATCCATTATTCTAAGCGTATCCGATGGCCAATACCTTGTGCCCATGTCACCATATTATTCTTGATTGCTTCTTCCTCCGTCTCATATGACATTAATAGGTCATATAATTTTTGATAATTTGATTATTTTTTGAGCTGAGGTAGTTGGTCCAATTCTATATTTCTTGTCTCAAAAAAAGTTTTTTCCAAAATATTTTCTCCTTGCTCTGGAAGCATGGCAGCATTTTTACCACATTTGTAAAGGAAAACAGGGGGCCCTGCCCCAGAACAAATTAGGTCTAAAAGAAGTGTCTTTTGGAAAAGGATGTGAGCAGGAAGTAAAGAAGGTATCTCTTGAGCCTAAAATGGTCCAGGAAGGCCCCCAAAAACATGGTGAAAATGCCTCCAGAGGGTGTTTGAGGGCATTTGAGGACCCCCCAAAAATATCTTTTTTGTTTTTGCAGAGGTGGGATGGTGGTGGACTGTGGCCCTCCAAGTTCTCCAGGGGAACTAATGCAGCCCACTTGCCTTTCACAGTTGCCCACGCCTGATTTAAAGCAAAAGAATAACCAATTGAGACGCGACTTTAACAAATAATTTATCAACTGAATTAAAAAATATATATCACTTTGCCTTTTGAGAGGTTCAGCATGGTTCTCTCTTCCAGGTATCGGATGATGAATACACCAAGCTCCTCAATGAAAAGATCTCGCCAGTTTCAGTCATCGACACAAGCTTTGCCAAATTCACGTACACACCGCGTTCCCTTCCTGAGGACGACACGTGTATGGTGAGCGCGGTTTTCCGTCCTCTGGCCCAACGCAGGAGGCGACGCTCTCCTGGGAGCTGAATTTGGTAGTGGTTGGTGCCTCCCATGTCGGTGGGGTGGAGAGTCCATTCCAGGGCTTTCTGTAGCCTTGGAAGAGGAGCTGTTCATGGTGCTGAATGCTATCCTCCAAATAGGCTCAACACCTTGGACAGCACCTTGAAGCTGAATCCCAAAACCAGGTCAGGTCTTCTAGCTAGGAATCAGCCTTTTAAACTCCATTGGGAGGCTAGAATAGAGATGTCTAGCCATGGCATGTGTATTCCTGCATGGCGGGGGTTAAACTGGATGGTCCTTGTGGTCTCTTCCAACTCTATGACTCTATTCTATTCTATTTGACATTATTCTAGGCTACATCAATAGTAGTATAGTATCTTGATTGAGGGAAGTAATAGTACCATCTAGTCTGCTTTCATCACCTGGAATATTACATCCAGTTATATGACTGCACCTGGGATATTGTGTCCAGTTCAGGGCACCACTAGTCAAGAAGGATATTGACAAGTGTCCAGAGGAAGACGACCAAAATGGTGGAAGGTTTGGAAACTCCCAAGCCCTCTGAGGAGAGATTTAGAGAGATGGATATATTTAGCCTGGGGAAGAGAAGGTTAAGAGATGACATGATAGCCATGCTTAAATATTTGAAGGGGTGTCATACTGAGAATGGAACAAGCTTGTTTTCTGAAGCCCCAGAAACTAGAACTAGACAGTCATAGATTCAAACTACAGGGGAAAAGATTCTACCTATAGCCCTCCTCATGCCTTACTCCCTGGGAATGCTGGCTAGGCCTGATGGGAGTTGCAGTCCATTGAGAACTAGAGGACCAGATGACCCCCAACCCTGCTTTGGAATTCTTAATCTCAGGAAACAGAAAATGCAGTCGAAATCCTGAGAGGGAAACGCAGATTAAAGTGATGGGTAACAGCTGATACTTGCAACAGACAGCTGGAGATTTAAATGGACCATTAATCATACTAGTTACCAGCCCTGAGCTGCCTGGATAGAATCATGGAATCCTAGAGTTGGAAGAGATCCCAAGGGCCATCCAGTCCAACCCCTCTTCTGCCATGCAGGAACTCTCAGTCAAAGCATACCCGATAGATGGCCATCGAGCCTCTGGATGGAAAGAATGGGTTGTACCGATGCTTTCCAATATTTCACAGATGATAACTGGGACACGTACAGCCAAAGCAACACCAGAGTATTATCAAGATGTCAAAAGTTATCACTAAGGAAGGACAGAGAAGTTAACAGTTTGCTTTTGCCTGAACTTCCTGGGGAGGGCAAGTTTCTGCCTCCTTCTTTCCTCTCCCCCTGCTGAATTAGCTGAAACGACTTTTCCTCTTTGGACTCAGTTTTCAGCAAATGAAGTAAGCTGAGGAGAAAGGGGGAAAGTGGGAGAAGAGGAGAGAAACTGGGACATTTTAAAAGCAGCTGAAAAGTGGGATGACAGAGGAATAATTGGGACTATCCTTGTCAAATGTGACAGTTGGAGGGTGTGCTGTGTATCTGAATAAATGACTGAATTGTTTGATCGCCTCCTTTGCACACATCTTTTCCTCTTTCCTCTTTGCATGTTGAAATATGGACTCTTCCTCTCTTTTACTCTTCTCCCTTAGGCTATTCTGAGCATGTTGCAAGACATGAACTTTATCAGCAGCTACAAAATTGATCGCGAAACGCTTGTCAGGTGGGTGTGAAGACAGGCATCTTATTCTCCCCCTTTCTTACAATATGAATAGTATAGGTTGGGCTTAAAACACCTGATGCTTCAGCTGAGTCAGTCATCAATAAAGGTGAACCACGGGCCCAAAAATGTGCCCTGATATATTCTGATACAGGTTGAGTATCCCTAATCCAGAAATCCAAATTCCTTTGCTTTCTGATGCTTCAGTGTACACAAACTTTGTTTCATGCACACAATTATTAAAAGTATCATCCAAAATCCACAAGACAGGGATACCTTTACTGGGCCAACCAAAATGTACATTATACATGTTGCAAGCTTTTGAAGCTCCACTGGCTTCTTCATCAGGCAAAAATGTAAAAATCATACAGGAAAATGATTTTTTTTTTGACAATGTTAGTCATAGCCCTTCATTTGGTCAAGATGTTGTGGTGGTTGTCCTTAGTTCAGATGATATGGAGGGGTCTTCATGCAGATGGGCCCCTCTTCCTTCTGGCTTGTGTTTGCTGGGAGATTCAGTCCAGGAAATAAACTTTCAATTCCATTAGCAAAGGCAAAAGTTATTGCCTTTGAGATCCAGTTTGTCTCAAATCCTTTGTGAGGCTACAAGCCCCTTTGCTAGGAAGAGAACACTGAATTTCTTAGGAAGCCTCCATGCTTTGCATCAGGTGTTGTTAAAGTAAAATTATAGGTGTATAAGGTGTATGTGAAACTTGAATGAATGTCATGTTTAGAGTTGGCTCCCACCTCCAAGATATCTCATTATGTACCTGCAAATATTCCACAATCCAAAAAAAATCCAAATTCCAAAATACTTCTGGTCCCAAATGTTTTGGATAAAGGAAACTCAGCCATCAGAAAACAAAGGTGTCACTATCTCAGCCACCCTTATATAGGACTTTATCACACGGGATGGATCCCATACAGAAACTGAATTTAAAGTTAAAAAAAACTTTCAAAAAAAGCAGGTAGATTTTCAGATGATGTCGGGGGTTAACCCAAAAAGAAAGTAGACAAAACGCACAAAAACAGTTTGATTTTCACACGATGTTAGCGTTAATGAGTATTAACGCAACATTAACCCGAACGGAAACTAGACAAAACCTGCTCCTTTTTACTTTCAGAAAATCCTGAAAGTAAAAAGGAGTAAAAAGGAAAATCCTGAAAGTAAAAAGAAGTAAAAAGGAATATCCTGAAAGTAAAAAGGAGTAGGTTTTGTTAATGTGCCATGTCTGAAAAACAACCCACTTTTGCGGGTTTTTCCCGGCTTTTAAATCTCATTTCTGCACGGGATTTCTGCAGTTTGCCCCTGTGTGATAAAGTCCATAGAGAGATCTTGTAGCATCTTGGAGACTCAGGGCCTAAGCAGACTGCCAGAAATAGTGCACATTAAATTGAGGCACTGCCCTGACTCAGTGCTAGGGAATCATGGGAACTGTAATTTATTGTGGTACCAGAGCTCTCTGACAGAGAAAGTTCAGTGTCTCAGAAAAAAATACAATTCCCATGATTCCCTAGCACTGAGCCAGGGCAGTGCCTCAATTTAATGTGCACTATTTCTGGCAGTCTGCTTAGGCCCTAACTGAAAGAAGTTAGCAGCATGATCTATTTCCGCAGATGCATTTGAGGAAGTAGACTTAAATCTACAAAAGCTCATGTTGCCAACTTCTTTTTTTCAGTTAGTCTCAAAGGTGCTACGAGATCTCTCTGCATCCTGATTCTACAGATTAATGCAGCTATATCTTTCAATTCAGCCACCCATGTGAACAATTTGGGAGCATTTTGGATTTTGGAATTCTAGATAAGGGAGACTCTAGCTGTAATCCAGTTACAGTTCCTACTGAATGGATCTCTTCTGCTCGATTCCTCCAGGTTCTGCCTGATGGTGAAAAAGGGATACAGGGATCCTCCGTACCATAACTGGATGCACGCCTTCTCCGTTTCTCACTTCTGCTACCTGCTCTACAAAAACCTGGAGCTGGTCAACTATTTGGAGTAGGTGGATGCCGTTACGCTCAGCTCTCCCGGGGGCTCACTTTGGCTGTAGGGATACAGCATGTGTTCTCCCTGAGAGTCAAACCCAGCAAATTTCGTACATGGGATCGGAGGGAAGGGAAAGCCATCTCTTCCTGCTTTCCCATGAGTTGGAAGGAAGAATCCTGGGCATAGGAATCTTGCATATCAAGGAAATGTGACCTGAGCATTTCCGTCTCTCCCTAATGCTATCTCACGCTGAACTTCCAGGTCTGAATCTTATCGCTCGAAGATTTGGAGATCAGAAAAACAGATTGAATGGCCACGTCATTGACCCCCCTTTTCCCAGTTTCTCCCCACACCACACCACCCCTGGCTAGCAAGCACTTTCCTCCATTGGCATATTCCACTCCTGCGGGTCTTGTTTGCTTAAGGGACACAACTACCACCACCACTTCCATGGTTCACACCCATAGCGGCTGGTGTCGTCCACATTAGCGGCACGGTGAATCCTTTGGGGTTTCAGTCTCAAATATATAGGGCAGGGGTAGGCAACCTTTCCCCTTTAAGGACCGAGGGACTTCAGCTCCCAGAAGCCTCAGCCATGTTGGCCAATAGTCCCATGTTGGCCAATAGCTCCTGGGATTCTGGGAGCTGAAGTCCCTCGGCCCTTAAAGGGGAAAGGTTGCCTACCCCTGGTATAGGGGCTTTCCAAAGTTTGTTATGGTTATTAGACCCATAGAATCAATCACTGACTGCTGTGTCGACATGTAAGTCCGATTCATTGAGTGGATCTACTCTAGTCAGGGTGAACAACAAACAGGATGTAGACCAGTGATTCCCAAACCCTGGCCTTCCAGGTATTTTGGACTTTGGCTTCCAGAATCCCAGATCTTTGGCCAAGATGACTGAGGCTTCTGGGAGCTGGAGTCCAAAATATCTAGAGGACCAGCATTTGGGAATCACCGGGATAGACCATAACTTTTGACTACGGAGGAAAATCCTATCTGGCACTTTGGAAATGGCACTTGTAGCCATAGTATCCAGACAGACAGACAAATGTCAGATTTGTTACTGCTGTTATTTGCAGTTAAGACAACTTTAATGTAAGGTATACTGATGAACGAAAGACCTCCAAGAGCCCCAGCCAGCAACAGCCCTACTCAGGTCTTGCAAACCCAGTGGAGCACATGGCTTTCCTGGTTGCATCAATCCACCTGTAATGCAGGCTCTCTTTTTTCCTACTTCTTTCCAGTTTTCCCAGTATTATTGTCTCTTCCAGTGAGTCACAAGGAGTGCATCTCTACACTGTAGAAGAAATGCCGCTTGACACCACTTTAACTGCAGATGTTCCATCCTACAGAATCCTGTAATTTGTAGTTTTGTGAGTTAGCAGCACCCTTTACAAGGCTAAAGACCTTGTAAAACTGCAAATCCTAGGATTCCATAGGATGGAGCAACAGTGCTTAAAGTGGTGTCATACTGCATTATTTCAATGCTGTAGATGGACACTTATACTACATAGTCTTACTGAACAGAGACCAGTTATGGATCTGTAACTCTGGGGCTGCATTTCCACTACAGAATTAATGCAGTTTGGCACTGCTTTAACTGTCAAGGCTCAATGCCATGAATTTCTGGGATTTGTAGTTTTGTGAGATATTTAAGAGCACTGACAGAGAGCTCTGGTGCCTCAACCAACTATAGATAGTAGGAATCAATGAGATGGACCCATGACAGTTAAAGTGGTGACAAAATGCATTATTTGTACAGTGTAGATGCACCCAATGTCTTGTGATCTCTCCAAAGTACAACAGCCTCAATTTTCTAGTCAGAGGTCAGACCAGATTTGCTCTTGGATCCATTTATTTGTCTTTTTGGCAGTCCATGGTATCTTCCCCTCTAGCACCATGTTTCAACTGGATGAATTGTCTTCCTGTTAGGTCTCTTCACTGTCTAGCTTTATCAACCATACATAGAAATGGGAAATATTATGCCATGGACCATCCTAACTTTAGTCTTCAGTGGTATATCTTTGCACTTCAGGATATTGTCTAGTTCAGGGGTAGGCAACCTTTCCCCTTTAAGGGCCGAGGGACTTCATCTCCCAGAATCCCAGGAGTTATTGGCCAACATGGGACTATTGGCCAACATGGCTGAGGCTTCTGGGAGCTGAAGTCCCTTGGCCCTTAAAGGGGAAAGGTTGCCTACCCCTGGTCTAGTTGCTTCATAGCTGCCCTTCCAGGTCCTAGAGACGTGTCACACTGCAGAAATAAAGCAGTTTGGCACCACTGTAACTGTCATGGCTCCATCCTGTGGAATCCTGGGATTTGTAGTTTGGTGAGATACTCAGCCTGGTTTGCCAGGGAGGTCTGCTGCCTTACCAAACTGCAAATCCCAGGATTCTGTAGGCTAGAGCTATGACAGTAAAAGTGGTCTCACACTGCTTTATTTCTGCAGTGTGGATATGTCCCTAGTCTCCTTCTGATTTCTTGACTGCAGTCTCCATTCTGGTTAGTGACTCAGTCCCGAGTGCTGATCCTACTTTGGCCTTAGAGCTCACCTCCTTGGATAGCTCCTATAAAGTTTGGACAAAAACCCAGAGAGGATTCACCATCGCCATTGACATGGGAGCAACCAGCCACCACTGGCTCACACAGGGGCATTTCAAGCATCTCAAATTGTTCTGCAGCTCATACATGGTTGTGTGTGCATGTGTGTTGTTGTTGTTGTTTTTTCTCTCGACAGAGACATCGAAATATTTGCCTTGTTCATCTCCTGCATGTGCCATGACCTGGACCACCGGGGCACCAATAACTCCTTCCAGGTCGCTTCGGTACGGTTTGAAGAAACCTGTCCTCAGCAAAGCAAAGGGATGGGGAGGGAGGACTTGGGATCTGGATTAAAACAACCGGTCCACAATTAGGTTTCTGTATCGCCTCTCTGCCGGCTTGGTGCTCAAGCTGCCTTGCAAGCTGCAGGGAAAACTTTTATGAAGGGGTCAAATGCCCCAGGGACCAGGGATCTGGATTGTGCAGCCCTCTGGTTGCTGATGGACTGCAACTCCCAGCAGCCCCAAGGGTGGGAATCATAGAATCATAGAGTTGGAAGAGACTTTAAGGTCCATCAATGGTGAGAGCTGCTGTTCAACAACATCTGGAGGGCAACGCTGTTCCCACCCTTGCTATAGGCAAATCCCAAATGAGGAGGAAGTTTCTTCACACCCACAGAAAAGTGGATAGACAGACAGATGAAGAGACTGTGAAGTTGAAGGCTTTCATGGCCGGCATCCATAGTTTTTTGTGGGTTTTATCGAGCTGTGTGGCCATGTTCTAGAAGAGTTTCTTTCTGACGTTTTGCCAGCATCTGTGGCTGGCATCTTCAGAGAATGCTGGCATGGAAGTGAGTGTATATATACTGTGTGACCCTGGTTGAGATCTCAACCAAGGGCTACACAGTGTGTGTGTGTGCGTATATATATTATACACACACACACACACACACACCACTCACCTCCATGCCAGCATTCTCTGAAGATGCCAGCCACAACTGCTGGTGAAACATCAGAAAGAAACTCTTCTAGAACACAGCCACACAGCCCAAAAAGCCCACAAAAAAAACCTATAGATGAAGAGACAATGGACGTTATCACACGGGGAGTTGCGGGGAGAAAGTGGAAATAAACCGGACGAGCAGAAGACTTTAATTTACGGGATTTGTCCCGTTCCGCCTCGTCTGATAACCAAATTCGAATTTAAAGGGGGTTAATTCGAACGAAAACCTGATCTTTTCATTTTCGAGATTTTTGAGGAAATGAAAAGATCAGGTTTTCGTTCGAATTAACCCCCTTTTAAATTCGAATTTAGTTATCAGACGAGGCGGAACAGGACATATCCCGTAAATTAAAGTCTTCCGCTTGTCCGGTTTCTTTCCACTTTCTCCCCGCAACCAGGCCCATGTGATAACGTCCTATTTCAGGTTTGCATAGTGTAATTCCTGATGAAGTGGTTGCACCATGGCTGTGCTACTCCAACTTTCTGTTCTACCCAGACATTCTGCAACAGGTTGCAGCTGCATCCATGAACCTGCTGCTTCTTGTCCCCTGGTGCCATGGGGAATGATGCACAGGGGCTGCTGTTTTTGCCATCCAAGGGAATCGAGTGGGACATGGAAGGTGCTGACAAAGAGTTATACACCACCCAAGCATGTGCAGATGCATGGTTACGATTCTGTTTGTCCAACTAAGATAGGCCCATTCAAGCAACTGGTGAGTTGGGAGCCAACGTCTAGGGAAATCCAGTTGACTCAATGGCTCTACTTTGGTCAGAGACAAAAAGTTGGATTGAGGCCCCTGAGAAATGGTGGCTCTCGTGGGACTCTTCTTACCCAACCATGAAATGTGTAGATCCAGTGCACAAAAGTACCGCTGCAATACGAAAGGCCCAAGGGAACTAATGCAGGGGTAGGAGCAGCAATTGAAGCAGGTAAGAGGTACTCAAGTACGCAGGAATAACCACAGAGACCCAGCTGAAGTTCAGAAGATGGGAATTTATTGCTAATGACATTCGGTCTCTAGCATGATTGCAGAGAGAGCCCCGCACCCAAATTCAGAACAGCTTTTATAGGCATACAACAGGAAACACTTTCCCTCTCTAGCTTCCTCCTCCCTTTGATTAATTTCATAATATTCAGCACTTCTTGTTAAGCAGACATTGTTTTCAGAACATAGGAATCTTATGTGGAAAATGTTTACGGTACAAGATGACTGCGGCCTTATCAATGCAACCTTGATTGCAGTACAGAGCACAGAGCTTAGCTAAAAGAAACACTCAGTTAGGCAAGAAAATTTTCTAAGTCTCAGTCAGAGTCCCAGTTGATTATCTAGTCTGACCTCAAATCATAGGCAATCATAGAGAGTCATTTTAAAATACAATTTTCAGGCAATTGACTACTTCACAACCTTAGATAGATACATTATCATCCAAAATCCTCAAAACAGTGGCCAACTAAAATACACATTATACATCTTGCAAGCTTCCGAAGCTCCACTGGCTTCCTTAGATAGAGTTATTGGTCTAAACTTATTGTTAGCCCTGACTAGAGTAGACCCACACACCCTGCAGTGTTTCACAGATGAAAACCAGAACATGTGTGGCCAAGCAACGTCAGAGTGTGATCAAGATGTGTGTGATCTATAGTGTGATCCTATAGATATTATAGGATGGGTCTCTTTATCCAGAATTCCAAAATCCAAAATATTCCAAAAACCAAAACTTTTCCCATGGGTGGCTGAGATAGTGACACCTTTGCTTTCTGATGGTTCAGTGTACACAAACTTGGTTTCATACACAAAATTATTTTTTTAAAAAATATTGTTTAAAATTACCTTGAGGCTGTGTACAAGGTGTACATAAAACATAAATGAATTTTGTGTTTAGACTTGGGTCCTATCTCCAAGATACCTCATTATGTACGTACATGCAAATACAGGTATTCCAAAATCCAAAATACATCTGGTCCCAAGCAATTCCTATAAGGAAGACTGAATCTGCAGTGAGGAACAACACACAAGCTAGGAGAGGCTGCAGCAGTTTGCCTTTGCCTGAGCCTATAGGGAAGGGCAAGTCTCTGCCTCCTCCTGTCCATTCCTCACTGTTATGTGCAAGCTACATTTGTACTTTGAATAGAGTTTGCAGCAATGGACGTAAGCTGGGGACAAAGGGGGAAAATGAGGAGAGGAGAGAGAAACTGGGACATTTTAAAAGCAGCTGGAAAATGGGAGGAGAGGGGATTTACTGGAACAATCCCTTTCTATTCATGACAATGGGAGGATCCAATATGGACCTATTGGTTCAGTTGAATGCACCTTTGTGTTGACTAATTACTCAACAGTTTGTAGAGAGATCTTGCAGCATGAGCTTTCCTAGACTTCGGTCTACTTCCTCAGATGCATTTGGTGGAGCGGAAGCCAGGCACAGACTATATATATATGTGTGTGAAGTTGAAGGCTTTCATGGCCAGCATCCATAGTTTTTTGTGGGTTTTTCGGGCTGTGTGGCCATGTTCTAGAAGAGTTTCTTTCTGATGTTTCGCCAGCATCTGTGGCTGGCATCTTCAGAGAATACTGGAATGGAAGAGAGTGGGTCTATATAATTATATACTTCATTGCAGGTCTTTGTAATTTGTAATTACAAGGATTTGTAATTGGAATTGACCTGCTCACTTACTAATGGCGTATATAGGTCTGTCCCTGGCTTCCACTCCACTAAATGCATCTGAGGAAGGAGACCTAAGCCTAGGAAAGCTCATGCTGCCAGCTTCTTTCTTTCAGTGAGTCTCAAAGGTGATACAAGATCTCGATTCTACAGACTAACAGGACTATATCTTTGAACTCTACTCAACAGTTCATTCAGTGGATCTACTCTTGCTGGGATCATCCAGTGGGATTCAAGCCATAGATTCATACATATGTGCACACAGATAGAAAAGGAAAATACATATGGATAGAGGGAGAGATTAAGGTGATGACTGGGATGCATTTACACTGTAGAAATAATGCAGTTTGACACCACTTTAACTGCCCTGGCTCCAGAATCCTGGGACTTGTAGTTCTGAGAGGCACCAGCACTCAGGGTGACCAGATGTCCTAATCACAAAGGAGGACAAGACTCCGTAAAATGTAGGATATTCAAGAAAAATGTGGGACATTACAAAATAAAAGCTTAAAACACTAATATAAATATAAATGCATGCTTCTTAGTCATGCTAAAAATGGAGGACATGCTGGAATTCTTCCTGGGCAGAAGGTTGAAAGGTAGGACATGTCCTGGAAAAGGAGGACCTCTGGTCACTCTGCCAGCACTCTTTGCCAGAGAAGGCTAAAGACCTTGCAAAACTACAAATCCCAAGATTCTATATGATGGAGCTGCCACACTCAAAGTGGTATAAAACTGCATTATTTCTGTTAATTGCTCAGAGGTGGAAAAAGCAAGATATAACAACTATAGATGATTGGTTGTTGAAGTTATATGAAATGAGAGAAATGGATAGGTTAACAGCTCTGTTGAATCATATGGATCTAGGAAAAATAGATCAGGATTGGTCTCCTTTGGATGATTATTATAAGAGAAGACAGATTGAACTTGAGCAAGCTAAAATAATAAAGCAAGAATTTGAGCAAGCTAAAATAGTAAAATGCATGGAACTATATATGAAAATGAAAAGAAAATTATAAAATATGAGCATTATAGTAAAGGACTTTATATAGTGAACTTATTATATAGATTTCAGGTTTTATATATGAGTAAAATAGAATAAAGAGCATGATGTAAGGTTGAGGATAAATATGGTATTTGTTGTCAATGGAATTGACAGGAAGTTCGTAGTATTGTTTAGGTGGTTGTTTTTGATTGTATTTAGTTTATTGTTAAGATTTTGTTTTTAGGTTTATGTATAAGATATTTAAATAAAATTAATAAATAAAATGAATCTGTAGATTCAGAGGGGAAAAAATAAAACTGCATTATTTCTACAGTGTGGATGCACCCTAAGAGAGAGAGTGAAAAACATGTAAGGGACAGATTCCACATTTAATATGACATTTGTGTTTGTAATTGAGAGTGGGGTCTCTGAGACAGCACCGAGGTTGAGTTATTATTTTTCTCTTACAAGATTGTACTTTATTCCATGTTTGAATCCCATGCTGAAATCTAGATCCTGTTAGCCCTGAGTTGAATAGAGCCATTGAACCCATTTGATTTACTTCCATGTTGACACACCAATCAATAATCAATTATAGATAGGGCTAATATAGTTGGGGCTAACCTGGAGGGTTCCAGCCTGAGCTTCTAACTTTGCAAACAGGGAACCCAATTGGGTGGGCTTGGAAGAATTCTAAAATAGTGGATTAATTGTGGAGGAAGATATGGGGATGATGAGTTCAATTCTTAGTCTGAACTAGAGGAAAGCCACTGAATCGTTTGGGATTCCCTATTTGGCCATTCACCGTTCAAACATTGATCCAGTAGATTCACTTTAGCTGGGGCTTACATGAAGGATGCTAAGCCCTCTCTTGAAACCCATTGGAAGGATTTATTAGCTTTGTCAAGTTCACGTTTATTTTGCATTAGCCAACCAGGCTTTTGCATACAACCTTAAATGCATATTCAGATATTGGTAAGATAAAATACCGGTAGTTAAATTGGTAATAAAAACATTCAAGGTCTGAGGTTATATCGCGTCACCAGACGGGTCAAAACTTTTTATCAGGGCTAACTTGACATAGGCTGCATCAGCCACTGCAGAAATAATGCAGCTTTAACTACATCTACAACTGCAGAAATAATGCAGTTTTATCTGCAACTGGAGAAATAATGCAGGTTGACCCCACTTTAACTGCCGTGGCTCAATGCTATGAAATTCTGGGATTTGTAGGTTTGTGAGATATTTTAGAGAGCCAATGTGGCGTAGTGGTTTGAGTGTTGGACTACACCTCTGGAGACCAGGGTTCAATTCCCAGCTTGGCCTTGAAACCCACTGGGTGACCTTGGGCAAGTCACATGCTCTCAGCCTCAGGGAAAGGCAATGGCAAACCTCCTCTGAACAAATCTTGCCCAGAAAACCCCATGATAGGTTCATATTTCTCCATGTCTCGTTCGTCGGCCTTGAATTCCAGTGGCATCTCTTCTCTCAGTGAATGTCTTCGGGCGGTAATGGGCTGGATGAGGAAAAACAGATTGAAACTGAATCCAGACAAGACGGAGGTGCTCACGGTAGCGGCCCCAAAACCAAGAATTGGGTTGCAACCTCCAGTCCTGGATGGGGTCACACTCTCCTCCAGTGACTGTGTTCGCAGCTTGGGGGTGCTCCTTGACTCGTCGCTCCTGATGACAAATCAGGTAAATGCGACGGTCAGGAGCGCCTGTCATCAGCTTCGGCTGATAGGCCAGCTGCGCCCTTTTCTGGAAGTAAGGGATCTCGAGACTGTTGTGCACGCACTGGTAATCTCACGTTTAGACGTCTGCAATGCACTCTACATGGGGCTACCCTTGTGCTTGGTTCGGAAACTTCAGCTGGTTCAAAATATGGCGGCCAGGCTTCTATCGGGAACATCCAGGAGGGACCACATCACTCCGATCTTGCGGTCCCTCCACTGGCTGCCCATCGGTTTCCGGGCCCAGTACAAGGTGTTGGTTATCACCTTTAAAGCCCTAAATGGCTTGGGTCCAAGTTATCTTAGAGACCGCCTCCTCCCCTATAATCCTCCCCATGCTCTCCGCTCCTCTGGGAGGAATCTCCTGCAGCCTCCAAAAGCTAGGCTTGCAGTGACCTCCCAGAGGGCCTTTTCGGTTGTCGCCCCCAGGCTCTGGAACGGCCTGCCGGATGAGATCCGTCAGTTAACATCTTTAGACAGTTTCAAGAGAGCTGTCAAGATGGATCTCTTCCGGCAGGCCTTTCCAGACTAAAATACCGAGCCTTGGGGTCTTGGGACCTTGGGTTGTTTCCTCTTAAGAATGTCTCTTCAGCCCTTGTTAGAATCTGAAGTCGTACGAGGTCTGTTGCTCTTATTTAATTGGTTTTATTGTTTTTGTTGTTTAATAGTTATTGTTTTTAATTGATATCTAGTTTAATTTATTTTTAATGTGGGGAGGGAGTTATGTTATTTTAAGCTGTGTATATTTTAGCCTTGTAAACCGCCTACATTGGTCTGCCACCGGGCGGTATATAAATAATAATAATAATAATTATTATTATTATTATTATTATTATTATCTTAGGAGTTTATCACATGGGCAAAAGAGACAGGATAATAGCGTTATGCTCCTGTCAAAATCTCGCTATAATGGGATGCTTTTCACACAAAATCATGCGACATGGCCATTATTGCACCATTATCCCATGAATAAAGTGTGAAAATCGCACCACTTTTTATTCATGGGAAAATCCCATGACTAAAAAGCAGCATGATTTTACCACTTGATTCATGGAATATTCGCAATTTTGCCGCTTTATTCATGGGATAATAACGTGATAATGACGTCATGTGAAAAGCATCCTGTTATTGCGAGATTTTGACGGGAGAATAGTGCTATTATCCCATCTCTTTTGGCCACCTGATAAACTCCTTAGGGTTGCCATAAGTTGGAGATGAAGTCACACAACACACACATACACGAGATATTTTACCCTTAGTTTTTTGTGGGGTTTTTGGGCTGTGTGGCCATGTTCTAGAAGAATTTCTTTCTGACGTTTCGCCAGTATCTGTGGCTGGCATCTTCAGAGAATGCTGGAATGGAAGAGTGTGGGTATATATTTTCTGAAGATCCCAGCCACAGATGCTGGCGAAATGTCAGAAAGAAATTATTCTAGAACATGGCCACACAGTCTGAAAAACCCACAAAAAACTATGGATGCTGGCCATGAAAGCCTATGACTTCACATATTTTACCCTTCTCTTTCAAAAGTCTCTGGTACCATAGCAATGTACAAATCCCAGGATTTTCATAGCATTGAGCCATGGCAGTTAAAGCACTTTCAAACTGCATTTTCTCTCCAGTGCAGATGTTGCCGTATTTGACCATTCAATAGGAAACATCAGTTCCTGCTAATAAAAATGTCAGCTTTTTTTGCAGGGATGGCATATCTAATTAGAGGATGAAGGTACTAAGTGGAAGGATTTATGTTGTGTCCAAGAAAACATCTGGTTCGGTATTTCTTTGGGCATGGTGGCTTCTTCCTTTCCCAGCCTCACTGGTCCTTGCAGGGATGGTGGCACTGGGAGGGGGTCCATGTGGTCCCCACATCTGCACTCTCATCCATGTGCCACAAGGTTTGGTTGTGCAAATGATGCACTATTACACCTGGCACATGGAGGAGAGAGGAGGACACCTCCTGGCCAGGCCAATCTAATCACCAAAAATCATTTGCTGTCCACAATTCAGGGCCTCTTTCCCTTGCCAGCATCCCATGTCATCCGATCCCTACCCATCCTTACCACTCTCTGTGCCATCCTAGTGTTTCTTGGCCATTCTGACATGATGCCTCTTCATCCTCTCTTCCAGAAATCAGTCCTGGCTGCCTTGTACAGCTCCGAAGGCTCCGTCATGGAGGTAAAAACTAAAAATATACCATCACGGTTGTCTCAGCAGGTGCATCGGTGCATCTTAGAGGGGGGTAGAAGAGAAAATATAAAGCAAGGGAAGGGAAAAAGGGTTCCATGGGTCACTAGCAGGACCCTCACGGTGGTTTTTATGGGACCCAGAATTCTCCCCATGGGGGGGGGGGATACTGGAAGCCATTTGGGCACTTTGTAAAATAAAGGATTCCAGGTATGGGGGCTGGCAGGGTGAGATTTCTCCAGGAGGACCAGTCCTCCACCCCCAAAAATTATCCACTCCTGTTACAAAGGTGTAATTTTCTTTTCTTTTCTTTTCTTTTCTCAGAAATGGTTCAGTGGGGAACTAATAGGGAAGGTCAATACATGCCTCACCCAGGGTTGTAGCTGAGGCAAGGAGGGCAAAATGAGGGCATTGACCACCACCCCAGTAAGAATTCTGTCCCCACAAGGAAATCTTCAAATTTCTAGTACTGCAGGAACTTGAGGAAATCGTATAACCCTTCGGTCTTCCTGTCTCCACACCAAACATACCCAGGTCACCAGCAATAACATACTTCCTTCTTCCCCTTCTTTCTCTTCTTCTTGTCTTTATGCAGAGGCATCATTTTGCTCAAGCGATTGCCATCTTGAACACTCATGGCTGTAATATCTTTGACCATTTCTCCCGGAAGGTGAGTTTATGAGGGGCCTCTTGGGGGAGAAACATTGATTAATGCACTCCAAAAAATGACTTGATCATGGTGTTTCCAAGGTATATTGACCAATCTGCAGGTGGCATTTCAGAACAGGATGGTATCATAGAATCATAGACCTGGAAGAGACCCCAAGGGCCATCCAGTCCAACCCCCTTCTGCCATGCAGGAACACAGAATCAAAGCACCCCAGACAGATGGCCATTCATCCTCTGTTTAAAAACCTGGTTCTTTAAAAGCCCTGTGATCCGACGACCTCTCCAAGCCAGCCTATTCCCACTGGACTAACGGGTAGCCTACAGCAAAGTATAGTAATACAGTGTCTCCTTGGCCCAATAGGATTATCAAAGGATGCTGGATCTCATGAGAGACATTATTCTGGCCACGGACCTGGCTCACCATTTGAGGATCTTCAAAGACCTCCAGAAGATGGCCGAAGGTAAGTTGATAGGGGTGAAGTTTAAGGAAGAAATTGCAAAAGTAGGGTTTCAGAGGTCATATAGTGACCACAGTTCATTGACATAATTTTAAAAGGTTCAAAGAAGACCCAGAAAGATTGTCTATACCGCAACTTAATCATTAATCGTAATGGAGTTTGTAGTTAAGAAAACAGAAGAAGACTTGGAGCCTTATCACATGAGGAAAGAAAGCCGAAACAGAGTGGAAGTAGAAGCTTTCTCTGTGCCTCTCAGCATGAGATTATATCACTTTCATTCTCTTTCTAAGAGAGATGGTTGTAAAAGTGTGTCTTTTATTAACGTTGGAAGACTCTGTTCAACAAAAGGCATGCTTTTATGACCCTCTCTTTCAGGAAGGAAAACGTAAATGCTACGACTTCATGTGGAAAGCTGCTACTCACCCACTCCATTTTGGCTTTCTTTTCTCATGTGATAAGGCTCTAAGGGTGCATCTGCATTGTAGAAATAATACACTTTGACACCACTAAGTGCTTTAGCACCATCCTACAGAATCTTGTGATTTGTAGTTTTCGAAGGTTTTTAGCCTTGTCTGCCAAAGAGTGTTGGTGCTTCACAAAATGTCATGTGAAAAGACACAGGGAAAGCTGCTACTTGCCCACTCTGTGTCCAGATACACACTGAGGGGAGCTCTGGTGCGCTGTGGTTTCCATTGCACAACAGGACCATGGCACATCAGTCACCCCACTGGCTACCACTGTGCAAGAGATGCCCATATGTTGTTATGTCATGGCAGCCCCAAGGTGAAGACGGACATTGCTGGTTTCTCTTCTCTGCACATGTGAGGTCACCTAAGAAGATTGGAAGTATCTCATTTATAGGGCTGCCATACATCAAAGTTGATTTGATAGGAGTTAGCAACAACAATAAAAGTTACGCTTTTCCAAGGGTACCATCCTGACCAACCACTTCTGTACACCCAACCTCACCAGAAAAGTAGGCATTAACAAAGAGCCCCGCTTTCCCCTGCTCCATTTCTTTGGCAGGAGGGTCTTCATAGTGTCATGGTTTGGAAGTCACAGTTGTCCTGGGAAAAAGCAAAACCGAGTCCCAATTGATCTCCCCACACTGGCTCCTTTTTTCTTTCCTCTCTCCAGTCGGCTACGATCCCAAGAACAAGCAGCACCATAGCCTCCTGCTGTGCCTTCTCATGACCTCCTGTGACCTCTCTGACCAGACGAAAGGCTGGAAAACCACCCGCAAGATTGCGGTGAGTAAGGGTTCAGTCAATGGGTCCAATATCTGTGGAGCAGTCCAGGGGTGTCACTAGGGGAGTGCGGGGCATGCGGAGCATACCAGGTGACCCCTCACAAGGGGATGTCTCCCGGTACAATGGTGGGAAGGGGCTGCCTTCTGGGTCTGCTGGCAGGGTGACCAGGCATCCTCCTTTTCCCGGACATGTCCTACATTCCAACCTTCTGTCCAGGAGGAATTCCAAAACATCCTCCATTTTGAACATGACTAAGAAGTCCTTTGAGGAGCACCCCATTTGCTTTTCCCCTTTGAGAAATGTGTCTACTTGGCAGTCTATGCTTGCTGCAAATAAGGGGATAGGATGGGTCCTTTTACAGTTCTTTTTTTCCTAGCAGCAACAGCCAACAAAACTTGCCCCCAGAGCATGGGGCACATTTGTTTCTAGGATGGGAAAACGGCACCAAACCCTTTAGGCAATGGGCTCCTGGAGAACACAATGCAAACGCTGAAAGGTTTTTTCCTTAACTTCAGCACAGTGGACAAATGAAAGGAATAATTTCAATGTAGATTCAGCCAAGGATTTGTTGCTAGTAAATTACAATTTTAAGCTTTTTTTTTTTTCTTGCTCCAAGTTCTATGCCAACAGGGCACTTTAATGAAAATAAGTTCGTCAGAAAAATACAGCTGAGGACATAATAAAATATGTAATATAGCTGTAAATAAACCATATGAAATGAATGCATATTTATTTAAGTGTTTTTAGCTTTTTGTAATGTCCTAAATTTTTCTTGAATATCCTACATTTTGCAGTGCCTTGTCGTCCTTTGCAGTTATGGCATCTGATGGCCCTGTCTGCTGGCCAGGTGAGAAAGTGAGTTTCTTGCCTTTCCTGCCTGGCCAGCAGCATTGCCAGACCTGGAAAGTCTATTGAAAAGAGGGAGCGGTATTAAAAAAATGATCTACACTGTCTGTCAAATTTATGCCACTGGGTCAGAGAGACCAGTCTGGATTCTGGTCTGAACTTGAAACTGACTAGAGGGGCAGAATGGCAATCCTATTTATGAAAAGAACAGGTGATTCAGATAATTCAGTGGCCTAAATTTAAATCTATAAATAGTGCTGTATAGACTGTAGCAAAGTCTTTGACTGCATAGACCATAAAAGGCTATGGAACACTCTTAAAGACATGGGAATGCCAATGCATCTGATAGTCTGGATGAGGAATCTGTCCTCAGGACAAGAGGCTACTGTCCGAACGGAAGACGGAGAAACAGAATGGTTCCCAATTGGCAAAGGAGTCAGACAAGGCTGTGTCCTTTCATCCTATCTGTTCATCTTGTATGCAGAACATATTGTAAGAAAAACAAGCTTGGACACAGAAGAAGGAGGGAAATAGGAGGAAGAAATATTTACGTAGATGAAAATGCTACGTGTATGAGTAAATGAGGCTTCAAAGGCTCATTTACTCATACACGCAGCATTTTAAACTTTCAAGCTGTTTCAACGTGAATAATTATCCAATGTGATTTTCATCTGCTTAAATGAGTTTTATTGTTTTAAATCTGTGAAACGGTCTGGAACTGTTTAAACTGTTCTCACTTGTACCTTGCCTGAGATCTCACAATATTAAGCGGAATAGAAATATTTTAACAACAACTACAACAACAACAACAACAGAATTTGCTGAACCTTGTATAATCAATGGCTTTTGCTTTCCAGGAGTTGATCTACAAAGAGTTCTTCTCTCAGGGAGATCTGGTATGTACAAACAGCAGAAAACAATCCTGTAACAGAGTAGTGGACAACTAATAGGAGTTACAGGGCATATTAAGCTCTCAGGGGCCCTTGGGTCCCCCCATGGATTTCCACCATGCCTCCAAATGCCTCCCCAAATACCCTACAGGTATGAGAGCATCTTTGCTACATTTTTGAAACCCACTGGGTTATTTTGAACCCAATAGACATCTTTTTCTCAACAAGAAATTACCTAAAAGTCACTTTTTTGCAATTCCCCCCCCCCCCAATATTTGACTTTCGAGCCACAAAAATAACCCTGAGGGATGCATGGGGCCCATGGGCCACATTTTCTTCATGTCCTGTCTTGGAGGGGCAAAGTACCCAGCAAAGTCTGTCGGTGATGAGACAGAAGCCGTCCCAGTCATGTAAAGAAGCTTACCCGCCAGGCGTATACAGTTCTCAGAGTCCAGGCAGCCCAGGCCATTAGGGTACAGCAATAAATCCAAGGAGTCAGTCCAAGGGGGTAGTAGCATGGTCAGCTTATGATGCAAGCTCCTTCAGAAACACGAGCCAAGAATTGAGAGAGACGAGAGTGTTGCTTCCTCCAGAATGGGTTGGTTGTCAGCAATGACCTCTCAAGGACGTTTCTGGAATATTTATGGTCTAGCAGCCTCCCACAACTGTTGCCTGATTAATAAGTATTTCCTGCTTAAATGCTCTGAGCATCACAGCTCCTCTTTTCTTGTCTGCGTTTGGCTGAGGTAGGTATTGTCAAGTCCAGGTCTGTGTGCTGTGGCTGTTGGGGAAGGTCACTGTCTGTCTCAAGCACTAGCATGTGCCCCTGTCCTTCTGTTTCCGTGTCTGTGTCATAGCCTCAACATGGGTCCTGGGAATGAGACACAACACTTCACTCCTGCCATAACAGCCATGTGATAGTGTACCAGCACCTTCCTTCCCGTCCTCCTGTGGATGTTTTGCCCTAATATTGCCCAGCTTTCTTCCACTTATCAGGGCAGATGTCAGCTGCAGAAATGGCTGGAAGGTCTCCCTCACAAGAGGAATGTCCACAGTGCTTTATACTCTAACACAAGACATTGGGTGCCGTAGGAGAACTGCATTTCCTAAGGTTCATAGGGCCTGGGATGGTACCATACTGGCTGAGAATAATGGGAGTTGCAATACAATGCATCTGGAGCCTGCCAGGCAGAGGTAGGTTAGGGTAGAAAGAGGGAATGTAGGCCCAGGCCAGGAACCTACATGGACTGAGAGTAGCATGAAAGTTCTGCATGTGAAACTCCACTATGGCCACTCACTGGGTGAAACCCACTGGGTAACCTTAGCTAAGTCACACACTCTCAGCCTCAGAGGAAGACCAGAGCAAACTTCCTCTAAAGAAATATGGCCAGGTAACTTCATGATAGGTTCACCTTAGGGCTGCCATAAGTCAGTGGTAACTTGAAGGTACACAACAGCAACAATAACAACAACATCAACAAGGCTGTTAACAGGATCCTGGCCTCAGTAATTAATGACATGTTCACAAGAGTACATATGTATTTCATTGCAATAATATAGGTCACATTTAAAAATAAAAATAAAAACTGTGGAATAGCATCCCTGAGTCCAGGCTGGATTTCAGAAGATGCCAGGTGGCCTTTGGGAGGATCCATATGTCCTTCCCAACTTCCTGCAGAGAAGAGAATGCGGGGAAATAAGATCATGTGATGCAGCCTTGAATGACCCACTTGCTCAATGTTCTCTTTAGGAGAAAGCAATGGGTAACCGGCCGATGGAGATGATGGATCGGGAGAAAGCCTACATCCCTGAGCTGCAGATCAGCTTCATGGAGCACATTGCGATGCCCATCTACAAGTAAGTGTGAGGCTTTATCCCTGATCAGTTCCTTTGGGGTTGTGGTGGGGAGGGAATGGCAATCTGTCTGTCACTGAGAAGATTAAAAAGCAGCTTTGGCGATACTTATTGCACAATGACGCCTCCAGCCCATAGCTCCTGTGTCCATTTTCATTGACGGGGAAACTTGTCAATGATCTCCCATTCGCAGAAGACCCCAGGAGTGAAATGTCACTCGCAAGGCAGTTGCACAATTGGCAGTTGTGTGGTGTCAGTGTCCACATCCTCTCCTCATCCATCCCTCTTCCCACTCACATTTCCCAAGCAGCCTGATTTCCTGGGATTTTTTTTCTATTTCTTTCCTTTTCTTTTCTTTTCTTTTCTTTCTTCCTTAAAAAAAAAACTTAACTCACAGTAGCAGAATTCCAGAATTGGTTGAAAAAGTGAAAATAATGGAAATAAAATAACCATCGGTACACATGAGACAGGGAGTCATGGTTAAGGGATAGGCAGAAAGAGAGTGCAATGGTAGCAGCAGCCCCAGTCACACAACTGCAAAGACATGTGATATTGGCTGCTCTGAACATGGTATATTTCCTCTCCCTTTTTTTAACTGACATGATTGCTGTGAGAATGGGGCTCATGAGGTAAAGCCCCAGGGAAGCCCCCAGGGAGAGCGTGAAGACAGTGTGGATTCTTGCAATGGCAGCAGGTTGGGCGACATGGCCTTTGGGATCCCTTTGTACTCTTAGATTCCTGTCATTTTTATTGATTTTGTGACCCATTTGTGATAAAATGATCCAGGATCCTGTTAGCAATATACGCAGGTAGAATGGGCATAATATCACCATTCTACCTGTGTATATTGCTAACAGGATCCTGGATCATTTTATGACTAATGGGGCACAAAATCAATAAAAATGACAGAAATGTAAGAGTACAAAGGGATCCCAAGGGAACATGTCTTGTTATGGGTGTTCCGAAAGGAGGTATCCAGCCCATCTGTGTTCAGCATCTCTGCTGCCAGTGAGTGCACCCTCCTCGTGGCCATTTAATATTCTGACCAGTGCAGACAAGGCCTCTGTTTCCATTGTCCCCTCTCCACAGGTTGCTCCAGGACCTCTTCCCCAAGTCAGCTGAGCTTTACGAGAGAGTGGCCAGCAACCGAGAGCACTGGACCAAAGTGTCGCACAAGTTCACCATCCGGGGCCTCCCCAGCAACAACTCCCTGGACTTCTTGGACGAAGAATACGACCTGCAGACCATGGGAGACAATGATGGCATCAAGATGAACGGCTGCCTGGACTCGGAAGATGGGCACCTGGAGGTGGAGGTGGAATGATGCCTCACTTCGGGAGGTGGAGCTGGGATGCTGTCCTGCCTCCCCCACTTAGCAGGGACCGGACACACACAAGTGCAACTTTTGTAACCTTTTCCCTCCGAGGAAAGGATGGGGCTGATTTTGGAAACAAACCAACATGGTTCTTATTTATACTACAAGCTCCACCTGCTGCAGGCATTTTCTTCTATCCACACATACCCCTGCCACTTTTAACATCCCCCATCCCACTCCACCTCCCATACTGCTCTACTGCCTCTCACCAGCTTCATCCATTGACCCCAGAATTCTGCCAGCTTGCGGTTGTTGACTGCACTCTTGCACTGTTGAGTTTAATGAATACACAACCCTTTCCTTGTCCTCCCCATCCCTCCTGCCACCGACCGCTTCCTTAGTTCAAACATTGCATCATTGACCATTGATGTCTTGCTAGAGACAGAATTCTTTTGGGGTGGCCCAAGTGAGATGTGTGTTAACTCATGCAAAGCCAAGGTCTCTGATTTTCAGGTAAAGGAAAAGGGAAGCCCTCAGCTGCTGGAGATGCTGAGAAAGCATTCACTCCTGCAGGACTGGAAGATATCCTTAAATTCTGCTGAGGGGTTCTCAGGCTTGAAAGAACTCTGCTTTACAATTCTGCTTCATCTGTCTAACCCAGGCTAGTCCATTGGTAGACTGTAAGAAAACGAGAAACTACCCCAACCTGGCAAACAACCAACTTACACAGGCTTTTAAGGGCCTTAGTGCATGAGGAAACAAAGCTGAGATACAACAAGAGAAAAGTGATGTTCTCTTTTCCTGTCTGCATGATGTTGAAGCATTTCCATTCTCTTCCCAAGGGAGACAGTTGTAAAAGTGTGTCTTTTGTCAGGCTGGAAAAATCTGTTTGGCAAAAGTCATGCTTTTATTACCATCTCCCTCTGGAAGGAGAACGGAAGTGCTACAACATCATGCGGAGAGGCAAGGAGAAAGCTACTTGTCTCTCACTGCATCTCATCTTTCTTTGCTCATGTGATAAGGCTCTAAAGTATCAGTCTCCTTTTGTCACACTGGTTCTGGACCACAACATGATGCAGCTTGGGTCTGTTTCCTATTTGTAGCCTAGGGTGGCCACGCAGTCCACCAACAATGGACAGAATTCCTCTCTACCCTTTTTACAAATAATACAGGTTTTCTGAGAGTTTATTTCCTGGACGTTCTCTTGATCTCTGAAAATCTGTTCCAGTTTGGGCCTTGGTTAAGCTTCTAGTCCCCATGAGTCATATAACGGGACAGTGGGAGAAAGAGATTCATTTTTGGTTTAATATCTGAAGGCTTTAAAAAAATCTGTTGGACTGTGACTGGTCAGTGGTCACAAAGCAGGTGTGGCCTCGAAATGCCCTAACCAGGAGAATTACCCAAAATCACTTGTTTCACTGCAACTCTGGTATATTAAGCCAAATATATATTCACTCCTTCTTGGAGTCTGAAGACTCCATGTTGGCAGGTAACATCAGCCAACAGGTTTTGGGTGAAGTTACACATCTGCAAAGATGGAGCAAGCAGAGCTGAGATAATAGGGCAATTGTTAATTTTAACATGGATTCCCCTAGCCAATATTCAGTGTTTGCTAAAGAAAAAAACAACCTAAAACTGGGAACAGGTTTTGAGGAAATGCCTTCTATGCAAACCATGGTGAAATGGAAAGAAATAGGCATAACATTTTGATGCATTGATGCAAAATTCTCACGGTGTTCACAGACATGCCAGGTATTTGACTAGAGATGGGTGATCATTGGTTTGCTTTCCAACAGGAATGAAAAACTTTCAATGGTTGAGAGGGGGAGTGGAGATCAAATCAACAAGAGGGTCATACCCCTTCTGTTGGTAGTGCAGCGCCCCTCTAAGTGATGCATTTTTTCATTAAAACAAAGTGTATGGAGAGCACGTGCCCTTTTTTTGAGGCTGGCGTGCTCTTTTGGGAACATGACGCTGGTTCAAAACAATATGCATGCTCTCCGTGCACCTTGTTTCAAAACACAATGTTCAGGAAGGTTGCTGCTGTGCTGACAACATTCATCAGCAGTCGGGGGGGGGGGGTAAGACTTTAAAAATGAGCAGGGGTCTGCAGACATGACATTTCCACCTTTTCTTGTTAAAAAGAAAAAGAGAAAAGAAGCAACGAGGGCATAGTAAATGGCATGTGCCCCTTGTTTTTCATTGTAGTGCCAATGGAATCTGAGTTAGTGGATAGGTCTTGCAGTCAAGCATGGTGCCCTCCAGAGGCAATGGACTACAACTCCCATAGGTGATTGTGGGATTATGGAGTTGCAGTCCAGCACATCCAGAAGTCTGAGGAAACTGCCATAGTCTATAATGCATTGTCAACAGGGTAGGCCTGTGAGTACAATAATCTGAGTGCCAAATTTTTTGTGACTGCTTACGTGTGCAATCGATTTAGTTACCACCACCCAAAAGGATGTTGCAGGGACACACCATTGATCTCTGGATCCCATTACCGGTGTGGCTTTGCAGACACAGAAATGAAGACAGACAGCTATGGCATTGCTTGCCTGATGCAAGAAAAGCAGAGGGGCTGATGGGCTTGCAGATGCTTCCAAGTGTGAAACGTACCAAGATTGGTCTACATGCCTTTGCTGAATCTCCAGGGTTCTTGAAGAGCACTGTTCATGTTTGAAGCGGGAAGAGGAAAGCATGCATTTAACTCCACTTGACTGTGATCCTGGGAGATGTTACGTGCAGTATTTATATGAGCTTTGCAACAACTTTCCCAAAATACCTGCAAGAAGAGATTGTTGGGGGGCTGGATCACACCCACCCTCAGATGGCCACAGTCCTGGCATCATCATGTCTCTGGCCATAGCACTGGTTGGTGCTTCTCTAGGGCCCACTGGCTGCGGAAGAGACTTGTCAAGTAGCCCTTGGAAATAGGCAACCAACAAACTTCTATCCTTGTGAGAATGGATGATCCTGTGCATTGTCTGAATTCACTGATTGTGATGCACCGCAAACCTGCTCAGGTTCTCAATGCCTCCTGCGAATCGGCAATCAAATCCTGAACATCTGAGAGGTGGCCAAGCATGGACATGTCATGGGTCGCTGTCAACAGTGTCTCTCCAAATGTTCCCAGATGGGACAGGCCTTCTGAAAAACCCAGCAATGACAATATGATGTCAGGCCAGTCACTGTTGGGTGGAAAGCCATGTATAGCAGGAATGGGCAACTGTATGGGGGCCATGGGCCAGTACTTCCTGACCCATTTCTACACCCAGCAAGCCCAAATCCTTCTGTTTTCCTCCGCAGTCCCTCTCAAAATGGCAACTGGAAGTAACATCGCATCAATTCCCATCACCATTTTGAGAGGGACTGGAAAGGAAAACGGACATATTTGTGGGTAGTGCAAGGTTCTGGGGTGTTTGTAAGTGTGGGGTAGGGGTATTTTTGCATGTTTTCTTGTTCTAGTGGGGCTTTCTGCATGGTTTAGGGGCATATGTTCCCCAAACACCAGACAAATTTTTGAAAATACATGAGGGAGATGGGGAGCTTTGGAAGGCCATGTGCAAGATGAGGGCCTTCGAGAGCCAGAAAAGTGGGGTCCAGGGATGACACACAGATCCCGGGTAACACTATGCCCACCTCTGATGTAGAGGAAGGAGGCCATTCCTTACTGAAATACGTGGGACTCTGATGCCTGGTATGCCTAGGAATCCTGTTGGTGGCATACCACTGTGTCACTGGGCATTACATGTTTGTTTGTATGGATGTACATGTTCATAGAATCCTAGAGTTGGAAGAGACCCCAAAGGCCATCCAGTCCAACTCCCTGCCATGCAGGAACTCACAATCAAAGCGTCCCTGACAGATGGCCATCCAGCCTCTCTTTTAAGACCTCCAAAGAAGGAGACTCCACCAAAATCTCCAAGGGAGTGTGTTCCACTGTCGAACAGCTCTTACTGTTAGGAAGTTCCTCCTAATGTTGAGCTGGAATCTCTTTTCCTGGAGCTTGCATCCACTGTTCTGGGTCCTGTTCTCTGGAGCAACAGAAAACAAGCTTGCTCCATCTTCAATATGACATGGCTATCATATCCCCTCTTAGCCTTCTTTTCTCCAGGCTAAACATACCCAGTTCCCTAAGTCTTTCCTCATAGGGATTCATAGTTTCCAGACCCTTCACCATTTTGGTTGCCCTCCTTTGGACACACTCCAGTTTTTCAACATCCTTTTTGAATTGTGTTGCCCAGAACTGGACACAGTATTCTATGTTGCACAAGGAACTATTGGCTAACCCCTTGCATAATATCTGCCCCTCTCAGGGGCAGCTGTCTATCCCTTGGGATGCCATGATGGTTCTTTACTATCCTGGGGAAAGGTGACAATCCTGGGCCTTATCTACATGGGTTACCCCAAATTCTCCCCAGGCTTACTGCATTCTTCTTACACGACACAGGGCCAAAACCCTGAATTGGGTTCGGACTGTCTTCACAGCACCCGCACCAAATTTGGGGCTTTTTCCCCTATTCTACATTGAAATAACTCATAGATTACTCTATGAAAGAACTCCATAGATTAAAGCTTCACAGCTTGGGGAGATAGATAGATAGATAGATAGATAGATAGATAGATTCTGAAAAGCAAACCTTGATTTTGCAATTTTATATATGGGGCACCATTTTATTATCTGTTGTATTTAATGGGATTTGAGCATCCACGGATTTTGGTATCCACAAGGGAGACACTCTGAGTCCCAGTCTTGGTGGGAAAAGTGGGGTACAAATAAATGTAATAATAATAATAATAATAATAATAATAATAATTTATTATCGAGGCTTGCGGCTACCTCCCGGAGGGCTTTTTCAGTTGTCGCCCCTAGGCTCTGGAACGACCTGCCGGACGAGATCCGTCTTTTAACATCCTTAGACAGCTTTAAAAAGGCTGTCAAGACGGATCTCTTCCGGCAGGCCTTTCCAGACTAGCGACCCCCACCTCGGATATAAACAGCCGTACCAATGACGATCCTCTCGTGGCCCCATCGATTAGATGGTGAGGATTGTGGAGTTCAGGCTTCTTTGAATTTAATTTGCATCGAGATTTTAAATTGAACTTTGTTTTAAACTATTACTGATTTAATATTATTTTAAGGGGGGAGGGGGTATGCTGTACTCACATGTTTTATTGGGGATTGTATGTTTTACGCTGTGTATTTTTAACTTGTAAGCCGCCCTGATTGGATTACCATTGGGCGGAGTATAAATAAAATTATTATTATTATTATTATCCTGGAACCAACCTCCAGTGGATACCAAGGAGCCACTGTATTTTCTGTGGGGTTTTTTTGGAGGGGTTCAGAGACAATGGTGGCTGGCATTTCGCTCATGGTCCCAGTTCATCGCCCAATGCCACCACTGCGGGCACAAGTCTCTCCGAGGTCAGAACAAGGTGCCCACTGTCAAGACTGATGCCCATTAAAAGATGAGTTCATTGCGCTGGTCTGATTATTAGGTCAATGTCCACACAAGAAGAAGGAGAATGTGTAGTTTTATTTTGCTGCAGTTCAATAATGGGTCTGGAAACCATGAATCCCTATGAGGAGCGACTCAGGGAACTGGATATGTTTATCCTGGAGAAGAGACAGTTAAAAGAGGATATGATAGCCCTGTTTAAATGTTTGAAGGGAATGTCATATTGAGGAGGGAACAAGCTTGTTTTCTGCTGCTCCAGAGAATAGGACACAATGGAGCCTCAATGGATGCAAGCTCCAGGAAAAGAGATTCCAGCTCAACATTAGGAGGAATTTCCTGACAAGAGTTGTTTTACAATGGAAGATGCTCCTTGGAGGGTGGTGGAGTCTCCTTCTTTGGAGGTCTTTAAACAGAGGCTGGATGGCCATCTGTAATGGGGTGCTTTGATTGTGAGTTCCTGCATGGCAGAATGGGGTTGACTGGATGGCCCTTGGGGGGTCTCTTCCAACTCTACGATTCTATGGTTTTAATGGCTGAGAGCCAGTGTGGAATAGTGGTTCTGAGTGTTGGGCTGCGGCTCTGGAGACCAGGGTTCGATTCCCTGCTCTGCCATGCAACCCACAGGGCGACCTTGAGCAAGTCATGCTCTCTCAGCCCCAGGGAAAGCAGCTCTTAATTTAAACGGCCGGTACAATTTACAAAGCATACAAAAAGTGAACATTAAAAATAGAATTAAACAGTATTACAACACAGTTTTTAAACAGTTCACACCTCCCCAGTTGTATTATATAGAGAGGCGGGATCAAATACATTTTATTATTATTATTATTATTATTATTATTAATTAATTAATTAAAAAGACTAAAAACTCTTTAAAACATTAGAATGGTGTTGCTCTGTAATATCCACGTTCAGTACAGAGTTGCAAATGTTATTTAGCCCCTTGCTGGACAAGACTGCAATATTATTATTATTATTATTATTATTATTATTTTACACAAGTTTCAATTACTTTTCATACTTTTGGAATTTTGAATGACAATTTAATTTCCTTCAAAGTCTTGGGTTTCGTACAAAAGAACATTTTCCTGCAGAAAACGGTGCACTAAATGCCATTTTCTGCATAAAGCGTTGTGCGTTTACAGCTTCAGATGAAAAAAGCAAAGATCTTTTTGCCCAGATGAATTTGTTATTATGGGGGGGGGGGAAATCCATAAGTAAGAAGAATCTTACAGCAGTTGGCCATTTTCACAATGGGGTTTCTCGAATGGGTTGAGGCACTGTTTCTTACCAAGAATGAAAACATTTGTGTGGATTTCTCACATCCTTAGTGTTGTGCTTCAGTTTTCTGAGGTCTCAGAAGCAAGACCCTTCAGATGTTGTTCTTTAGTTCCTTCCCTATCTCAGGCCAAAGACCAATTTTTTTAGCATTATTATTATTATTATTATTATTATTATTATTATTATTATTCACCATCCAGAATACCTGGGGTGGACTAGCTATACCTCATCTAAGGTTGCATCTGCACTGCAGATCTGATGCTGTTGGACACCGCTTTAGCTGCCATGGCTTTATGCTATGGAACGCTGGGGTTTGTAGTTTGGTAAGATATTTAGCCTTCTCTCTGACAGCTCTGGTGCCACTGCAAACTACAAATCCCAGGATTCCATAGTATGGAGCCACGACAGTTAAAGCGGTGTCATACTGCATTATTTCTGCAGTGCAAATGCAGTTGTAGTAACACAACAGCAGCTCTGCATTGGACATGGATGTTACCCAAGACATTCTTCCCCGGATCAAGGAATGGATCTTGTGCAAACAATGCACCTATTTATTTTTATTTATTTATTTAGAGGATTTATATCTCACCTTTCTCCCTAGTTCTGTTACATAGAGACTCGGTGTGATGCTGACCCAATGACAGAATGGCTTGATGGCTAAACCATGAGTCTTGGTATCTTTGCCCATGTCCTTTTTAAGCTCACCATAATGTAACGGATCTCTCCAGCTTAGCTTTGCTCTTCAGTCCTATTTTCTGGATGTCTGGCATTTTTTCGCTTTAGTCGCTGGCCTCTTCCCAAAGTTTGGCATCTTCATTTCTCTACAATGCATACTTTGCATTGCATACAAAGCATATGTATACTTTTAATTCCCCGCTCTGTCACTGAGAGGCATGAAAAAGGACTGTTGGTTTGCTATCCCTGGCAACGTGGCTTCATAAATGGGACAGGTTCATTTCACTATGATCTCCTTTTTGCAAGTCATCTGCACAGTATTGCCTACCGAGGGCTGCACCATGCCATTCATAAGAAGCTAGGCTATGACAATCAAATATAGGGGATTTCTGTTGTATCCTTGAACCCTTCTTGATCCTCAGGAAAGTTCACAGCCTGGACTGCCAACAAGCAGCATCTAAATCCCAGGTGCTGGGAGATCTCTAGCAAAGGTTGGAGTCTTTTTCACCTGGCCTCTGTTGTGAGCATCTGACATTTTACACTGCAAAAAGAAGAAAAGAATGAGAGATGGAAAAGTCAGCAAGTTCCCGGAGGGGATGGAGGGGAGCATTGCTTGCTTGCAAGAATTTTAGAACTTTGATGCATTGAAATGGAAGAATGGGAACAAGATGGAAAGGAAATGCCCACTTTTCATAAAATGTCATTCCTCAATGGCCTCATTGCAAATGGCTCCCAGGGACATCATCTACTGATGGACATTCAGCATCAGGCCGACCTCCATTAAAGGATCAGGGGAAGGCTTCCATTTCTATTCTTGCTGGATTTCTGTCCTCCTTCTGTCGATAGATGAGGACATCTGTCATTTGGTCATACTTCTGTGTTGTTGTTATGTGCCTTCAAGTCAGCTCCAATATCTGGCAAGAATTTGTCTTCTTGGCAAGATTTCTCCAGAGGAGGTTTGCCATTGTGTTCTTCTGAGGCTGAGAGAGTGTGACTTGCCTAGTGGGTTTCCTTGGATGAGTGAGGATTCAAACCATGGTCTCCTTGAGCCCCAGTCCAGCACACAAATCCCTCTCATACTTTAAAAAACCAAATAGCTATGGGAAGGTAACCATGCGCCAAAACCTGTTGTAGTTTTACACAGATGTCAATGATGTTCTGCAAGCAGTTGTACTTTCTTTGCGATTGAACGATGGTTATATCCTATTCAGGGTGTGCACAAGCCCTGAGACAATTGTAATTTGTTGTGCAAGGGCTTCGACTCCAGCTAGGAACCCAAGTGCATCCCTTAAAAGTGGGTGGAAGTTGGACTGATCATTGTGCAATGACAGACTGCATGACTGCGCTACCTGTTGCACAACCAGCTGTGTGCGATGGGCTGACCTAGCAATTCCAGCGTAATTTTAAATATGGAACCAGTGAACAGGATCATAGCCAGGGATGCCACTTTGCAAAGGAGGGGCATGATTGGAGCAGAACCTCTGCACATGCCAAGTAGAGCTGGCACTTTTTGGTTTGTGGGATCTTATGACATAGGACATCACACGTGGGCCACAAAGCGATAATAAAGTGGAAATGAGAAATCCCGAAAATAAACCGAAAATAAACCTTGATTCCGCAAATGGCTTTCACACGTAATTACCTTAAATGCGAAATTGCAGCAAGCGCATTTAACGTTCACACACAAGTGAGAAAAGCCCTCGCCGCGGCTGGCGGATGTTGTTTTCGTCACTTCCTTTTCCCCATTTCATCATTGCTTTGGCCGCGTGTTTTGGCCCCAATTGTGTTCCTTCACAAACCCCACATCAACCACGGCCCGATATCTCTAGTAAAAGACAGATATATTTAGAAAGACGAAGCAGAGAGGCTCATGTCTGGCCGGCAGGTTTGTCGCCCAAGCAAAACCGGAAGTAAATGTAATAAGGAGACGCTGCCTCGAGGACCCATGGGAAACCCCGCGGAACTATGGGAAAATACGGGGAAATGCTTCCAAATGCGCATTTGCTTTTCACATTACGGTAAATGTGAAATTGCCTTAATTTCGCATTCGCATTTCCTCAAAACAAGCAAATTTCAAAAGATCTCGGTTAACACCAGTTTCTGTCCACTTTCTGTCCAGTTTCTGTGTGACGTCGTGTGAAAACGCGAGGCACAAATTCAGTTTCTGTTTGGGATTTGTGTGGATTAACCAGCAAATTTGCCCCGTGTGATAACGTCCATAGTCAGCTAAAGAGTACAACAAAGTTCTTCGCTGCCTATACTTTGGGATTAGCAATCTATACTGGTCCCTCCACATTCACTGGGGTTAGGGGCACAAGATCCCCATGAAAGTGGGGAAAACCGTGCATAAAAAAAAGACTTTTTTTAAACCTAAGAGAAGACCTCTCTAGGGATTTCTGTGTCCTCCATCTGCCAGACGTTGACCATAAAATCATGCTGGAGGACCTACAAACGCTTATAGAAGTGTTTTCTGTATTAATATCTAGGTCCTCCAGCACAATTCTGTGGTCAACCTCTGGCAGGAGGAAATAGAAATTCCTAGTGAGAACATATTAATCAAACCCCCAAATAATTTGCAAAAATCAAAGCCACACATGTGGAGGGACAACTGTAGATAGAGAGAAGCTGTTTAGGCAGAGGATTTTAAAGTTATGTTTGCATTTCCTTTTTAGGAGACAAGAGTGCCATGCCTAGGTCTATCACACTAGAAATTGGATAGGTTAGGCTGGGAGGAACTGAACATCAAGGCAGCTTCAAAAATTTAAACCTAGATGCACTCTTATGATTTGCAGCATCCCACAGGCTTTCCTGAGCTTGGTCCAGAAGTAATAGTGCCATTCTATTCTGCTATTCTGCTCCTTTAAGGACAAACAATCTCCCATAAGTGTGAAAGGGATCTAAGAGTCCTAGTAGACCACAAGTTGAACAGTGTGATGCCACAGCTAAAAAGGCCAATGCAATTTTAGGCTGCATTAATAGAAGTACAGTATCTAGATCAAGGGAAGTAATAGTGCCACTGTATTCTTCTTTGGTCAGGCCTCACCTGGAATAATTCTGTGTCCAGTTCTGGACACCACAATCCAAAAAGGATGTGGAGAAACTGGAGCGTGTCCAGAGGAGGGCGACTAAAATGGTGAAGGGTCTGGAAACCAAGCCCTATGAGGAACGACTTAGGGAGCTGGGGATGTTTAGCCTGGAGAAGAGAAGGCTGAGAGGTGATATGATAGCCGTGTTTAAATATTTAAAGGGATGTCATATCGAGGAGGGAACAAGCTTGTTTTCTGCTGCCCCAGAGAATAGGACTTGGAATAACGGATGCAAGCTCCAGGAAAAGAGATTCAACCTCAACATTAGGAGGAACGTCCTGACAGTGAGAGCTGTTTGACAATGGAAGACATTGCTGAATTGGAGGGTAGTGGAGTCTCCTTCTTTGGAGGTTTTTAAACAGAGGTTGGATGGCCATCTGTCATGGGTGCTTTGATTGTGTCTGCATGTGTTTGCATGTGTCAAACTTGAGCAAATTCGGAACTCTGTGTATCAATAAGGCATGGTTCTGACAGCATGGCAGAATGAGGTTGGACTGGATGGCCCTTGTGGTCTCTTCCAACTCTATAGATTTGATGATTCTATAATTCTAAGCTTTCCCCGCCTGGGTCATTTTCAAATTGCTAGTGGACTCTCCACCAACAACAACTTTAACCCTACAATTTCAGGCTGGCATCCCATTAGTGGTGTACACAAGCACCTTACGCTGATGTCTAAATTTTTCATCATCGCAGAGGTTGGTATTCTCTTCCTCCTTTATCAACTTTCAACCCACCCACTCCCCATCATTGATGGCTTGTGGAGAGCAGAGGGTATCCGAGATTTATCTGGCTATGCTCCCAGAGCCTGGCAAGAGCAATGGCATCATCCACTGAGACCTCCAAAGGACCCCAGCGGATGATGCCATCAGTCTGCCTTGGGAACATAGCCGGAGGTTTCTCTGATCTCTGCTGCTCTTCACCAGCAAAGGAGTGGCCGCTGTGCCATCCGGTGCCACCACCTCTGGTGTGAATTCCTCCGTCTCAGGTCAGAAACGAAGTGCCCAGTCTCAGTCCCATGGAAGGGCACCTCCTTGTGACCTCAGAGCGAGTGGAGATTATCGCTCAAAGCTTCCCTTCTGATGCTGTTGTGGCTTTTTAAACACAATTCTTTTCACATTACCATGCAATTGCGAACTGACAACAGATTGGCTATGGATCTTACGGCACAACTGCTCCCTACTTTTAGCTACCTGAGATTTAGGAGTTTATTGCACAGCTTTTCAAATCAGTTTACCTCTACCAGATTAAATTTTAATTCGGCTTGCATCCTGATATTATCACAGGGATTTTGCCGCCGAATCCACCACCTGGGTCTGTCCAGGTCCATCCCCATCCCCAGGGGTGCTCAGCACACCTTTTTTTGAAACTGGGCATTTTCCGGCTTAAGAAAATGGCTGCCAGAGCACTCCTAGGAGCAGGGATGGACCCGGGATGGACCTAGGCAGCAGATTTGGTGGCAAAATCGCTGCAATAATATCAGTATGCTGCCCAAATTAAAATTTTAATTGGAAGAGGTAGGACGATTTAAAAAGTAATGTGATAAGCTTCTAAGGGGCTCTACAGACTCCCCAAAAGGGGCGGCTCCGTGCCACCTCTGGAAGTTCCGATCCAGCACTTTGCTACTCTAAAAAGAGCTGGCAAAGAGCTGCTCCTTTCCACAATGGCACCGGTGGCTTTTCGGCATTCCTTTGGCACAGTGTATATGAACGCTGCGCCAAGGGAGCACGCTGATGCTGCCCGCTATCTATTTGGGTGGGCAACATGACAGCGGAGTCGGGTAGCCGGCGTGCAGTCGCCCCACCCCAACTCCGCCGCCAGGCCAGCCCTTTTGGCAGGCCTATAAAGTCAGACCCCTTTAAATCCCATTTTTCCTGCACCGGCTGAAAGGATTGCCTTTTCAGCACTAAGAAGTCTTGCTTTCATTGGGAAAGGGGAAGGGAGCAGTCAAACCCCTTTAAATGTCCTTTCTCTCAGAATTACTCTGGAATGACCTATTGCACATACTTCAATAATGGGTTAACTGCAGGATTGACAGCTATTCATGGGAATTTCCCATTCATTAAAAGCAGTGGCAGAAGCACAGATTGACTACAGGATAGCTACTGTCTAGCCATGATGTGGTGTGATAAGATCCCACAATTCCAGTTTCAATCCTTCTTCTATCCCACTATTTAAGATCCTTGCAATAATCACCAGTGACTCACACCAACATCAGCAGGTGGCACAATGAGACACACGTGACATCCAGAATTTTTTTGAAAAATCTGGAGCAAAATATAAATCTTTTAAATCTGATTTAAGGGAGGGTTGGCCAAGATTTGTGCAGAACTGGCTTCATGTCGTGAAGACAGTCCGCTATCAAATTGGGACTTTGACCCTACATCACAAAGACAAGATGCCATTAGGGTGGATGGAAACCACTTCATTTGGCTCATGTTGTTGTGTATCTTCAAGTTATTTCCAACTTATGGCAACCCTAAAGCAAATCTATCATGGGGTTTTCTTGGCAAGAGTTGTTCAGAGGTTTGCCATTGCCTTCTCCTGAGGCTGAGAGACTGTGACTTGCCCAAGGTCGCTCAACGAGTTTCATGGCCGAGTGGGGAATTGAACCCTAGTCTCTGGAATCGTAGTCCAACACTCAAACCACTGCACCACCTTTGTTAAGTATATGTTTCTGTCATGTTTCTAGTTGATACAGAATTCCAACTATGGTTCTTCTGTGTAGAAACATGTTTTTCTACACAAAGAAACCATATGCTTGGAAAGGTGTATTTCTGCAGAGAAGAAAAAATATGCCTAGAAAGGGGTATTTTTGTGCAGGAAAAACTATATGTGTAGAAAGGTGTGCTTCTGCGCAGAAAAAATCCTCCATATACCTAGAAAGGTGGATTTCTGTGCAGAAAAACCTGTGCGCTTTGCCACAGAAAGTCCGTTTCTCCACAGAAAACATGTTTTCTGCAAGAAAAATCACATGCTTTTTTGCACAGAAAAAAATGTTTTCTTTGGGAAGGAGAAAAGATGTGTGTGTCTCTGCAGCAAGCAGTTTTTTGTGTGTAGAAAATGTGTTTTCTAGGTATTAAAAAAGAGTGGATTTCTGAACAAATGCATGTGTCCCAAAGCACTTGAGAACTATGCAGAAATCTTTGTGCTCTCATCCATCAAGGAGTATTGCAGGAATTATTTGCTCTTGCCTGTGAGGATGAAGAAGACAAAGACCATCCCTGTTTTTAAAAAGAGGTCATTTGTATCCCTTTTGCTGTGGAAGCTTCAAAATTAGCATTTTGAAAACTACCCAGGAGGTTTGACCAAAGATCTCAAGGTGGGGATCAAGTCCAGAAGTATATTATTTGATCCGGGAGAAAAAAATTAAGAGACAATATATACACACACGTTGCTTTTCTCTGTGTCTGTGTTAGAGGGTCATCTCTATTTCTGGACCAAAACCAAGATCCGAACAACCAGTCATTGGAAACGCAAGTTGATGTCACACCTGAAAAACCAATGTGGCTTTTTGTGTGAGTGAGTTAGTGGTACCTGTGTGCCAAATGTGCCATGTGGGCAACCTGTTGGGAACTTCTGTCACCACAAACCAACCTACAATTGTGTAAAGTTGGACTGTGCCATTGCACAATGTTTTTATTCTCAGGACGGGAGCAGAGAGGCATCATCACAATCCACTAGAAGGGTGTTGTTTTGTGCCAGAGAAGTAGAAACATTGCTGTAAAGTTACACATCATAGGACTTTATCACACGGGAGGCAAGCGTCCTCTTCTCGCCATTAAATCACATCAATATCACGCAATAACGGGATGATTTTCGCACAACCTCGCCACTATCATTATCCCATGAATAAAGCGACAAAATTGTGATTATCCCATGATTAAAGTAGCAAATGTTCCCATGAATAAAAAGCGGCACAATTTTGCCGCTTTATTCATGGAGTAATGGCATGATAATGGCGACGTTGTGCAACATTGTGTGAAAATCATCCTGTTATTGTGCGATATGGCCATCCAGCTTCTGCTTAAAGACCTCCAAATCTCCTTCCTTGGAGATCTTTAAGCAGAGGCTGGATGGCCATCTGTCGGGGATGCTTTGATTGGGAGTTCCTGCATGGCAGGGGGTTGGACTGGATGGCCCTTGTGGTCTCTTCCAACTCTATGATTCTATGATTCTGTGATATTGATGGGATTTAATGGTGATTTAATGTCAGGAGGAGGATGCTTGCCTCCGATGTGATAAAGTCCAAATAATAATAATAATAATAATAATAATAATTTATTTTTACCCCGCCTTTAGCCAAGGCTATCAAGGTGGCTTACATTAAAATAATAACCCACACATTATAACATATACCCCCCCTTTAAAAATACATTAAATCAACATCAATTAAAATCTAATTTAAAATACCAATAACAATAACAAGGGATGGAGTATTTCAGCTGCTAATTTTGAAACCGGGGCTCCGATGAAACTTTCCTTACTTCCTTGCTTATGGAAAAACCTATCCTCCAACTGTCCCAGTTTGCCAGGGACAGCCCTGATTAATCCTCTGTCATCCTAATTTTTCACCTTCTTTTTAAATGTCCGAGTTTCTCTCTCCTCCTCCCTTCTGAGTTCCTGCATGGCAGAATTGGCTTGGGCTGGATGACCCTTGGGGTCTCTTCCAATTCTAGGATTCTCGGATTTACGCAGGACACCTCAACACTATCCAGAGTCTTTCACATGACAGAATCATATTTAGTTAAAGTGGAATAAATAGTGCTATAAACGCATAGTATAAAATGGGCCCAATGTGAAAGGGTAAAAGAACGAACAGGAATGTGGTGCAAAGGAGAAGCAGAAGCAGTGAGAATATGGATGATAAGGGATTGTAGACAACATAAGAGCAGGATTTAAAAATAACAACTAGCATCAACTTTGCTTTCAAAATGAGTATTGGAATTGGATAATATTTTGGCAGGATGAAGTAGTGAGAATCTTCTCTGTCTTTGCAAAAATTTCCAATTTAGTTTTGTCTGTTTGAAACTCAGGACATTATTAATGTAAAAGTTCTTTTTTTAAAAAAAAAACAGGTCTTTGAGCACTGTTGGTTTATTTTTCCTGATTAAAGTTGAGCTCCAGCTGAATGCTGGCAGAGAAAAAATGGTTTGCTGGCATCAGGAGGTCAAATTATCCAAGTCTAGCATTGCACAAGCTATGATCCCCGTTGCAAAAATGCAACATCCACTTGTCGGCAAAGCAGTGAATGCAAAAATGTTATGTTCACAAATAACAAAGCATTCAAACTGGGACCATTACCATAATAATCTAACAACATTGGCTCTTTGCATTCACGGGAGAACCCCAGCCTTTTCACTGGATAAGTGGGAAATCCAATTCGGCAGACCAATTTCAGTTTGTGTTTCGCATTTGCAACTTGAGATGCAAGTTTGTATTTGCATTCAATTTTCTTTCCACAAATGCTCCCCTCCCTTCACCTCACCAGAATCCTGGCTGGTATCCCTTTCACGCCATTCAATCGCAGCACTTTGGTCCCGCTTAAACTGCAATGCCTTCATCCTATTACATTCTTGGATTTGAAGTTTCATGAAGTCTTTAGGAATTATCTGCCTCCCCAAACTGCAGGTCCCAAGGGGCTAGAATTCAGAGACACGATACCTGTGTTAGTCTGGAAGGTCAGTTTGCAAAGGGATCTTGTAGTCTCAAAGGTACAATGAGATCCCTTTATATACAGATCCTAGGATTACCTAGGATGCAGCCATGACAGATAAAGTAGGATCGAAGTCAGGGATGTACAGTTGGCCCTCCATAGTTGCGGCATTGACTTTTGCGGATTTGATTATTTGTGGTTTTGACTTATATGTTCTTCTCTCTTGGAATCTCTAGGTCCTCCAGCGCAACTCTGTCAGAAGCTGACCATAGAGTTGCACTTGACAACTTTTTTGTGGGTTTTTGGGGCTGTGTGGCCATGTTCTAGAAGAGTTTGTTTCTGACGTTTCACCAGCATCTGTGGCTGGCATCTTCAGAGAATGCTGGAATTGAAGAGAGTGGGTATACCCACTTACTTCCATTCCAGCATTCTCTGAAGATGCCAGCCACAGATGCTGGCAAAACATCAGAAACTCTTCTAGAACATGGCCACACAGCCTGAAAAACCCACAAAAAACTATGGATGCCGGCCATGAAAGCCTTCGACTTCACATTTCTCTAGGCATTTGTAGGTCCTCCAGCATGATTCTATGATCAACTTCTGGCAGAAGTTGCGCTGGACAATCTAGAGGTTCCTAGAGATAACACTTCTCTAGGTATTTGTAGGTTCTCCAGCATGAGTCTATGGTCAACATCTGGCAGGTGTTGACCATAGAGTTGCATTGGAGGACCTGGAGATTCCTAGAGAGGTGCTCTCTTAGGTAAAGAGAATAGTGTTTTGTTATTTGTGGTTTGTCCACACTCACGAGGGTCCTTCAGCCCTAATCCCAGAGAATGTGGAGGGACCACTGTATTTATGGGAGGCGGAGGGAGATGGAATGAGGGTATTGCCCCTAAATGGGAATTCTGCACTTTCCCTGTCCCCTGTTATTTTTCTTGTAATCCTCAAATTTCTTAAAACTTCATTCGAGCATTTAGATATATGGTTTAGAAATCCAAAGAAAAGGGGCCGGCGACGTGACCCAGGGAAGGCAAAGACAGCAAATGTTAAGGAGCTCCAGGTATGAATCGTTTGAAAGATCTCACTCCGAAATGTTAGAAATTTATGACATGAAGGAGAAAATTCATTTTGGCACGGCAGAATTCCTATTTCGGGACAAAACTCTCCTTAGTTAAACCCCTGGCAAAGCGCAATACAGTGGGCCCTCCACATCCTCTGGGGTTTGGGGCACAGGGGCCCCATGAAAGTGGAAAAACCACAAATTAAAAAAAAATTATATCTGAGAGAACACCTCTCTAGGATTTTCTTGGGCATCTCTATGGTCAACTTCCACCATAGTCTCTATGGTGTCTGGAGACCACTATGGTCTCTATGGTCAGCTTTCCTCTATGGAAAAGGTTGACCATAGAACCACACTGGATGACCTACAAATGCCCATAGAAGTGTTCTCCCTAGGAGTCTCTAGGACCTCCAGCATGACTCTATGGTCAACCTCTGGCAGAAGTTGACCATAGAGTTGCACTAGAGGGTTTAGATATACCTAGAAAGAACATATTGATCAAATCCGAGAATAAACAAATCTGCGAAAGTCAAAGCCGCAAATGTGGAGGGCCAACTCTAATTGTGTGGTGTGAAAGATACCTGCGATATCGTTTCTAGGCTTTGGCTGGCTTTTGCATGGGCTGTTTCTCTTCATCACTGCCAGTTTCTACATTTAGGAAAACTGATATTTTTCGGTATAACTCCTCTCTCCGTCTATCAACAAAACAAGGGCTCCTGAGAACCACACAAGGGTCACACATTTAATATAAAATAAAGCATTAATCAATTTAAAAATAATTACCTCCATCCTAAACACACAGATAAGAATATCTGTGCAAATGACACAGTCCTGCTTAATAGATATCCTGCTTTAAATGTTGGCTGGTTTTAGGTATTGCAGTTACAAGTTCATCACCGAGAGTTACAGATCTGTAAGTGGTTTGTATTCAGTAAGACTATGGAAATTTAAATAAATGTCATCCCAATCCACCTTAAGAGCCAGCAGCATAGGCAGGGGTGTCATGAGAGGGTGCGGGAGGTGCGGATCACCCCAGATGAGACCGTAAGAGGGGTGGCACCACTGCTCCCCAAAAATCTACCTTTGGGCAGAAATGGGCTGTGACATTTGCCTGCATCCCTTTAAAACACTGGAACTCAGTGGAAAAGATGGAGTGAGTGGGACAAGGCTCAATGGGAGGAGAAACGAGAGACCTCAGGGCTTTTTTTAAATTTTAAATTATATATATAAAACTTGACCTCTTACCAAATTTTAACCACATGAAACTAGTTGTTATTGTTATCTGCCCTCGAGTCGGTTCCGACTCAGTGACCGTGTGGATGAGACATCTCCAAGAATCCCTATCTTCCACTGCAGTCTTGCCCAGATCCTGCCATGCAAGCCCTTGCCCATAATAACCCCCCTGATGGAGTCTATCCATCTGGTCTGTGGTCTTCCTCTCTTTCTTCTGCCCTCTACCTTTCCTAGCATTAGTGTTTTTTCTTCTCATGATGTGGCCAAAGTACGATAGTCTCGGCTTGATCATCTTAGCTTCTAAGGAGAGTCCTGGTCCGATCTCTTCAAGAACCCATTTGTTTGTCTCCTTGGCTGTCCACAGTATCCTAAGGACTCTTCTCCAGCACCATATTTTGAATGAGTTGGTTTTGTTTCTGTCTGCTTCCTTCACTGTCCAGCTCTTGCATCCGTACATGAGGATGATGGGAAATACAGTGGCCTGGGCGATTCTGACTTTAGTACTCAGTTGTATGTCTTTGTTCTTCAGTATCTTTTCCAGTTCTTTCATAGCTGCCCTTCCCATTCCTAGTCTTCTTATTTCTGGACATGAAACTATGTACATGTAAATACATTTAGGCTATGTGCATGGTATTGTAACTTGAAGGTATAATTTTTAATTTTGCTAGTTGTTTATGTCACAGCTCTTGCCATGACATTCAGTGATATACGGGAATTAGGATTTATGAGTAAAACATGAGTACAAAAAAAGCATTACTAAGGATTTGTGGTATGGGAGGAGGTCAATGGCAAGGTGACACCATAGAATCATAGAGTTGGAAGATACCCCAAGGGCATCCAATCCACCCCCTGCCATTGCAGGAATACATAATCCAAGCACTCCCAGCAAATAGCCATCTAGCCTTTGTTTAAAAAACCTCTAAAGAAGGAGACTCCACTACCCTTCAAAGGAGGGTATTCCACTGTCAAACAGCTCTTACTGTCAGGGAGATCTTCCTAACACCATGAGTTACCGCACCGGGTGATGCCAACCCTAGTGATGCCATTGGGCATAGGAGATCTGTTCGGCTTCTGTTTGGGGCAGAAGGTGCATTTCTGGCCCCTTCCCGCCAGCAAGCAAGGCTGTAACAGTCAGAAATAGGATCCCCTGTTGCAATTCCTCTTCACAAATTTCCTCTCTGGCAGGAGGAACATCATTCCCCTTGCACTCCAATTGGAAGCTGAATGGATCTCCTTCAAATGATCCAGTTGATGGCTCTTTAGGTAGGCTGCAGGGTGGTCAGGCCAGGAGATATTACTTAGGAGCTTATCGCATTACCTTTTAATTTGACCTCAGCCTTCTGGGATGCAGCCGGGACGCGGCATGGAGGCAGGAATTGTTGCATTGTAATTTGCTGCCAAATCGCAGGGCGACTGCAGCCCGGGTCCCAACCATGCTCAGCCAGCCACCATTAAAACTCTGGAGCTTTCTGTTTTCGAAAACGGGCCGGCTGAGTGCAGCTGGGACCCAGGCTGCAGTCGCCCGGTGATTTGGCGGCAAATTACAATGTGATAATTGCCACCTCCATGCCACGTCCCGGCTGCATCCCGGAAGTCTGATTTCGAATTAAAAGGTAATGTGATAAACTCCTTAGTTACATCTCCATTTAGACAAGTAGCCCTTTGAGGGTCTTGTTTACATTGGTGTTTTCCCCCAAAATTTCCCAGGCTTGCTGCATCCTGCTTGCACAACACAGGGCCAAGACATCAAATTGGCTCTGGATTGTCTTCACAACACCTGCACCCAATTCAGGGTTTTGTTGTTGTTTGTTGTTGTGGGCCTTCAAGTCATTTTCGACTTATCTCTACCCTAAGGCAACCCTACCTTGGGGTTTTCTTGGCAAGATTTGTGCAGAGGAGGTTTGCCATTGCCTTCCCCTGAGGCTGAGAGAATGTGACTTGCCCAAGGCCACCCAGTGGGTTTCTTGGCCAAGCGGGAAATCGAACCCTGGTCTCCAGAGTCATAATCCAACTCTCGAACCTCTATGCCACACTGGCTCTCTGATTCGGGGTTTCCTCACCCTAAAAAACTTACCTTTTGCTGCAGGATTTCAGGGGGATTTCAGTTGTGATAGCTGTTGCCTTTTCACTCATGGTCCCCATTTGTTACCCGGTGCCACTGTTGTGGGTGCGAGTTGTTCTGATGTCAGAATGAGGAACCCAGCATTGATAGCATGGATGGCCACCTCATTCTGACCTCAGCAATGGCACCAGGCGACAAATGGGAACCATATGGGAAGGCAGCTGCCCATCATTGCTGGAGTAAGAGTAAGGAGTAAAGGAGTGCTTTACTAGGCAAGGAATAAATTGGGGAAAATTTGGGGCCAGAATACTCCAAGAACAGCTCAGAGTATTCCAGCAAGTGCAGGAACACGGCAGGATATTGGCAAATAATAATAATTCAAGCAGAAACAATGAGTTGTCCAGTGACACAGATATTCCTTGCTCTGGCCATATCTTTACTGATTTTAACATGGGTGTGTATGTTGTTGCCCTTTATCTTTCTCTCCTCTGTGTGTGTGTATATGTGTGTGTGAGTGTGCGAGTGTGTGTATATATACAGATATATCTCTATATCTCTATATATAAATATCTGTCCATATGTAGATAATGTTTGAGAGAATCTGGTCAGTAGGATATACTCTTTGTGTGAGTGTGACCAAAAAAAAATCTTTTTCAACTTTCCTCTTTCTCTTTCTTCTTTCTTTCTGACAATAGTTAATTCATTCTGGTTTGGAGAGTTTGGGTGCCTCATTTTTTTTCTTCTCCTCAATAGCTGTGAAGGGGCAAAATGAGGATTTTCTTTTCCTAATAAATTTCATATGCAGATCTTCAAAGTCTCTGTTGTCATTTTAAAAAAAATGCATTGCTGAAGATATAGGTGTGTGGAGAGTAAGGAGAGCCTTACTTAAAATCAGACATAGGCCCAACTCCTGTGGATGTCTTATACTTCTTTATGCAAGAACTCCAGAATTGTTTTTAAGATGGAGAGGTGCTCAACATCAGTATTCAGTATTCAGAATTCAGAGATACAACCTTGTTAGTCTAGAATACCCATATGCAAAGGGATCTTGTAGCATCTTTGAGACTAACTTTTTAGTTAGTTTTTGTAGACTTAGGTGGGGTGCAGATGGGCGGCTCTGGTCGCCCTGGGAAGCGGCGGATCGGGGCTGTGGCTACCCCATGCTATGGCCCTGATCCTCCAAAAGAGTGGCAAAATGCTGCTCCTTTCGGGGGCAGCAAAAGCGCACCCCAAGAGCCGGCACGTGGCTCTTCTTCACCCTTTCCAGCACAGTGCGTCAGAACGCTGCGTCGGGAGGACTCCCTGATGCCGTGCACCATGCGCAACGCCGCGCAGCATCAGGACAGCATCAGCATGGGGTTGGGGCAGGCGGTGAGTGGCTGTCCCGCCCCATCTCTGCCTCCAGGCCGGCCCTTTGGGCCGGTCTGCAGAGGCCCTTAGGTTTCCTGCCTCAGATGCATGGAGTGAACTGGGGCCCAGAAAAGACCAAAGGTCCATGCATCTGAAGAAGTAGACCAAGGGCCGGAGCAGACAGGTGCAAAAAGAGTGGCCTCAGTCCACTCTGGCTGTAAGTGGGTCAGGATCATACCAACTGCTCCTAAAGCAGGGTGCGGACGCAGGACCCAACACGCTGCCAAGAATAGGATTATCTGAGCTCCTTTTTGTTCCTATCCAAAGGACTGGAGTATGGCTTTGGCACAGGTTTGGGCCACTTTGGAGGCATGCGTTGTGTAACCAGGATGGAAGCCCTGCCTTAAGGCTAGCTCTCTCTTGGGGAATTTAACTATTAACTCAAATCACTGTCTGGGTTATGCAGCCCTGGGATCATCCCTGTGTATACCAAGGTTGGAGGCACAAAGAACCGCAGAGGCAAATCCTCAATGAATTTCATTTTATTTTAAAAGGGGGGGGGGGGGGGGGGAGAGAGAGTTTTAAACAATCACTCACACAAGCACACAAGAAGTGAGAAATAAAGGTGTTAGGTTGGAACAGAGTAAGGCCTTCTAATAGAAATACGATACCTGTTTGGATGCTGCTCCTCTTGATGATGTTCCAGGATGGGAGATCGTTCCTAAAGCCACTGGAATTTGGCAAGTAAAAGAGGGGTTTAGCAAAGTGAAAACTGGAAGCACCTCCACTTACAAACCAAGCTAATGCAACTGAACAAAGGAAAGGTCTCCTAATTTATAGGAAATTTGTTCCCTGGGACAAATTCCAGAGTTGATGTGCCTAAATGTTCCAAATCTTTGATATGCATAAGTGACACTTTGAAGTTGGGTCTTCCAAAGGTGTAACACTGGGGTGTGAATGGGTGTATTCCTGCCACAGTACAGCTGAAAGTGTTAATAATAATAATATAATAATAATTTTTATTTATATCCCGCCCCTCTGCCAGGCAATCGGGGCAGCGTACAACATTACAAAACATCAAAGCAATACATCAAATTAAAATCCCATCCCTCCTTCACCCACTCACCCATCCCCCCAAACATACAAGCAAATTAGATAACAATAATTAAAAATACAATTTAAAAAGCATAATTTTCCTGTCTTGTGGTCCTCCAAGAGCTATAAGATGGCAAAATAGCAACTCTGATATCAAAGAGGAGGAGTCAATTCAGGTATGCTCAGGGCTCAGGGCTAACAGTCGTTTGAACATCACACCTCCAAAGCAGCTGGATGCCACTTCATTTGGCCCAACTGTTTCGGACCTAGGTCTATGAAAGCTTTGGTCTTTCCTGGGCACCACTTCACTCCATGCATCTGAGGAAGTAGACTAGGCCAATGAAAGTTTTGGTCCTTCCTGGACATCATTTCACTTCATGTATCTAAGGAAATAGACCAAGTCTACTAAAGCTTTGGTCCTTCCTGTGCACTACTTAACTACATGCATCAGAGGTAGATCAAGTCTGCCAAAGCTTTGAGTAGCAATGGCAATTACATTTCTAGACCACTTCATAGTGAGCTCAGTACTCTCTAATCAGTTTACAATCCCTAAGCCATTTGCACTCAACAAGCTGGGTAGTCATTTTACCGACCTACAAAAGGATGCAAGGCTGACTCAACCTTGGAGCCCTCTGGGATCAAACTCACAACATTGTGGCTTCAGTACTGGCATTTAACAACTGCACCGCCAGGGCTCCTTGAGTCTACTCAAAGCTTTGGTCCATCCTGGGCACTAGTTCACTCTATGAATTTGAGGAAGTAGACCTGCAAGTCTACAAAAGCTTATGCGACGACTTCTTTCACACAATCAACAATCAGGTTGGTATTAATTTAGGCTGGCATCATGTTGAGCAGTTATAAACACTTAAAATAGACTTACTAATTCCTAACTTTTTGGCTTTCACTTTACAACTGTGTATTATTATTATTATTATTATTATTATTATTATTATTATTTATATCCCGTCCCTCTGTAAAGCAATCGAGGCGGCTTACAGCATTAAAATTAAGCATAAGCTTAAAGTGAAACTATTGTTATGCTTGCAAATGCCTCTCAAACTCAACTTAGCAGTCAAAAGCTGCACCAAGCAAGAGGTCTGCTTTGCGGTGATCAGCAGAGATCTGAGAATAACCTTTCCAGGCCCTGCAGTGCAACAATCAGCAGCTGGATCCCTGTCTCAGCTCCTGGTCACACTGCAAATCCCACCGGCAGGAGGAAGCCAGAAATGTCATCCTGCTGAGCCCTGATCACCAGCAGAATAGAGCCCCATTGTTCAATGCGGCTGCTTTGTTTTAAATGTTTAGGGAGCTTCAGGTCAGGATTCAACACAGAGGAGCTTATTGCATTACCCTTTGAGTCGAACTTAGTCTTCCGGGATGCAGCTGGGAGGTGGCATGGAGATGGGAATTATCGCACTGTAATTTGCTGCCAAATCGCTGGGTGACTGCAGCCTGGGGCCCAGCTGCCCTCAAAACTCTGGGTCTCAGCCACCATTAAAGCTCTAGAGCAGGGGTTGGCAACCTATGGCCCACGGGCCGCACCCAGCCCGCCGACCCCTGACAACCGGCCCCCGCCGACCCCCACTGCTGATGATGACCCACGGCACTGCAGCGTGTGCCACCACCGCGTGTGTCGCGGCCACCATTTTGTTTGCCAAAATGGCGGGTGCGGCTTGTTTGCGCATGAGCAGTATTCCTGCGCATGTGCAAACAAGCCATGGCCGCCATTTTAGCACGCGTGCGGTGGCAGGGGTCGGTGGGGGCCTGTCAGCGGGGGGCGGTGGGCCAGGTGCGGCCCATGGGCCGTAGGTTACCGACCCCTTCTCTAGAGCTTTAATGGTGGCGTGAGTGCGCCCGCTGCCATTTACCCCCCCCCCCGGCCCGGCGGAAGACCTGGGGACCAGCGACCTGCACCAGGTAAACAAATCTTGCTGACCCCTGCTCTAGAGTTTGCCAACTTTAAAAAAGCACCGGCTGAGGGTGGCTGCAGTCGCCCGGTGATTTGGTGGCAAATTTGGCGGCAAATTACACTGCAATAATTCCCACCTCCATGCCACCTCCCGGCTGCAGCCCAGGAGGCTAATTTTGACTTAAAAGATAATGCGATAAGCTCCTAAGTGAACTGTTCTTATTATTCTTTTTTTTCCCCAGTGAGCTATGTCTGCATTCAGTTTAAGGTTGCAGAAGCAAAGTTGCCCATGTCACACCATTGTGCAGGCAGATGTGCAAATGCATGTGAGATTATTTATTTATTTATTTTTGCACATTCAGGTATATTTTCAGATGAACACCATTGATGTTCCCCATAATAGCTATATAGAACAATCAACACATAACTCCACGTGCAGTGATATAAAAAAAACACAACCACAAGGTATATAGGCTGGGACTGTGAAAGAATGTGTCCTTGCTTCATTGCTCTGCATGTTTTCATAATTAAAACCTTCCTTGCTTAGATACCTATTCTGTTAAAGACTCTGCTGGTATCCTGTTGGGAAGCTACACGTTGCACACCGACCTATGATTATCTAAAGTTGAATTTCTCCATTGCTTGATGTTCATATTGTCAAACAGAGCCAGCAGCATGGCCATTGCACAAGAGTCCCAATATGCAGCATGTCCCATTATGCAGTAGGAGCCCATTTACTTTCCACATGTGGATGTACCATTTTGGCCATTGTGCAATGCACATATTTGGTTCGTGTTAGCATAAGCCAAGTTCCACAAATATGGCCTTTTCACATTATGGGTCTCACTCCTATTGTTAGTCCCAACTAGAGTAGAACCATAGATTTTATGAGATAGCAAAGGCAGGCTTATTGCTGGATATAAAGAAAACAAAAATAATGACCATGGAGGATCTACATACATTCAACCTAGACAATGGGGAAATCAAAATAGTTAAAGAGTCCCTATACCTTGGATCAAACATTGACCAGAATGGAGACTGCAGTCAAGAAATAAGAAAACTAGGAACAGGAGCGACAGCTATGAAGGAACTAGATAAGAACCTAAAGTGCAAAGATATACAACTGAGCATTTCATAGACTTGAGCCTACATCCACAGAAGCATCATATTGCTAAACATGCAATATGATCCTCGGCTGTATAAATAGGATTGGAGTGTCTAGATCAGGGGTAGGCAACCTTTTTAAGGTCTGATTTTCAAAATGGCGGCTGCGGCGCGCGCGACTGGAGGCGAAAACGTGCGGAGGCGGCGTGCGGCGGCAGCAGGGGTCTGCCTGGGCCAGTAAGTCTGGCGACCTGGGCCGGAACCGGCCCGAGGGCCATAGGTTGCCGGCCCCTGGTCTAGATCAAGGGAAGTAATAGTGTCACTCTATTTTGCTTTGGTCAGGCTTCACCTGGAGTGATACTGTGTCCCATTGTGGGCATCACAATTTAAGAGGCATATTGAGAAGTTGGAGCATGTCCAGTGGAGGGCAACCAAAATGGCGGAAGGTCTGGAAACCGCCAAGCCCTCTGAGGAGCAACTTAGGGAGCTGGGTGTGTTTAGCATGGAGAAGAGAAGGTTAAGAGGTGACATGATAGCCATGTTTAAATATTTGAAAGGATGTCCTATAGAGGATGGAGCAAGCTTGTTTTCTGCTGCTCCAGAGAATAGGATCCAGAGCAATGGATAGAAACTACAGGAAAAGAGATTCCACCTCAACATTAGGAGGGACTTCCTTGAGAGTAAGAGCTGTTGGACAATGGAAGATGCTGCCTCAGAGAGTGGTGGTCTCTGAGACCGTGATCTCCTTCTTTGGAGGTTTTCAAAGAAAGGCTTAGGTGGCCATCTGCCACAAGTTTGCAATGTGCATGTTCCCTCATGTGCACTGTAACCCTACCCCATCCCACACACATAGTTTTTATAATGCCATAATCTGACACTTAGCCTGGAAACAGAGGCACGATGCCTAAATCCCAAAGGATGAAGCACTTGACTTATTATATATTATGAAAACATGACCTGAAGGCTGGCTGATACATCTCCCTTTGCCTACTGAGCTGTAGTGCCAGGATTGGCCACGTGGTGGCACTGTAGACCTGTGAGTGAAGGTGTATCATAGCAGGGAAGGTGATTGACACCTAAGGTAGGCTACCAGGAGATCTGAAGATGCACCTACACTATAGAAATAATGCAGTTTGACACCTCTTTAAGTGTTGCAGCTCCATCTCATGAAATCCTGGGATTTCTGGTTTTACAAAATCTTTTGCCTTCTCTGCCAAAGAGTGCTGGTGCTTCACCAAACTACAAATCCCAGGATTCTGTAGGATGGAGCCCTAGCAGTTAAAGTGGCGTCAAGCTGAATTATTTTTACAGAGCAGATACACTCTATGTCAGGGGGTTGTTGCCTCCTTCTAGCTCACAATTGTCTCCCAGAAGATAGCAGTGGCTTTGTTATGTGCCTTTAAGTCATTTCTGACTTATGGTGACCCTAAGGCAACCCTTTCATGGGGTTTTCTTGGCAGAATTTGTTCAGAGGCAGGTTTTTACATTTATATCCTGCCTTTCCCTGAGTGCTAAACATATTTGGGAGATAGGGTACTGTGCCTTGGACAGTTCCTTGACCCAGGTTTGACCAAGACTGCATCCACATGGCAGAAATAACCCAGGTTGATACCACTTTTACTCCCATGGCCCAATGCTATGGAGTTCTGGGGAGTGTAGTTTTATGAGACTCTTAGCTTTCTCTGTTGAAGAGCTCTGGTGCCACAACAAACTACAGTTCCCAGAATCCCATAGCATGGAGCTGTGGCAGTTAAAGTGGTGTCAAACTGGATTATTTTTGCAGTGCGGCTACAGCCCAAAACCTGAAATGAGAAGCACTGCCTTTCTGTTATGGAAGTGAATGGGAAGCAGACTTTTAGGGGTGAGAATGGGGAAGGAATGGCAGTTCCCAGACTTTGGTCCTCTGGGTGTTTTGGACTTCAACTCCCAGAAGCCCCAGCCAGCTTGGCCCATGGTCTGGAATTCTGGGAGCTGAAGTCCAAAACACCTGGAGGACCAAAGATGGATGTAAAATGGAGGCTGAGTGGGCTGATAGAACCACAAAATGGCTGCCGGAATTTGGAAGCACTCTGCGGGGCGGGACTTGAGGCCTACGCAGCCACTCATGTCCAGGCTTGGGCCTGATTGGCGGGAAGGCTGGTGGAATCAGAGCAGTTGGCAGTTGGCGCTCTGAGGAGGGGCAGCCGGGCCTGTTGGCGCCAAACGGGCAGAGAGGAAGTTGCGCAAGGCCATTTTGTTTCCTTCCAGTGCCAAAAGCAGGGAATGTCGGTCCCTGGGGCACCCCTCCTCCTGCTCCTCCTTGCCCTGGGTGCGTGGAAAGTGGGGTGGATGGCGAAGCCCTCTGTACATGCTCAGGAGCCTCAGGGTCCTTGGCAGCCATTGGCTTCCTTGGCAATGAACCCTGTTCTGGGTTCTAGTCATTAACTTAAAAGGCACTGTCCAAGGTGCTGGGCTCTGTCTCCAAAACATGCTTAGCACCATGGTTCCTGCACTCAGGGAAAGGCAGGATAGAAATAATCCAGTTTGAAACCTCTTTGACTGCCCTGGCTCAATGCCAGGGAATGCTGGGAACTGTACTTTTGTGATACCTTTAGCCTCCTCTGTCAGAGAGCTCTGGTGCTACAAAAAACCAGTTCCCAGGATTCCCTAGCATTGAACCAGGGTCTCAAACTGGATTATTTCTGCAGTGGGTTTTGGACCTAAACTAATAAGGTATATCCAGGTGCTCAGTTCCAGCCAGGATCTGTTTTCCATTTCTGGCTTATGGTGACCCTAAGGTAACCCTATCATGGGGTTTTCTTGGCAGGATTTGTTCAGAGGAGTGTGCTCAGCTCATTCAGCTCTGGATCGTACAGGGCCAAGAAACCAAGCAGTGCCTCTGAGCATCTACAGAGTGCCTTTCCTTTATGATGAAGCTATCACCTCCACACTTACCTAAGACTGTGAAGGAAAGGTCTTGCTCTTCAAAATCATAGAATTATAGAGTCATAGAGTAGGAAGGGAAAGCCAGCATGGCGTAGTGGTTTGAGCGCAGGACTACAGGTGTGTCTACACTATAGAAATGATGCAATTTGACACCACTTTAAGTGCTGTAGTTCAATCCCATGGAATCCTGGGATCTGTAGTTTGACAAGGTCTTGAGCCTTCTCTGCCCAAGAGGGCTGGTGCCTCACAAAACTACAAACCCCATGATTCTGTAGGATGGGGCCACGGCAGTTAAACTGGTGTCAAACTGCATTATTTCTGTAGCGTACATGCACCCTGAAATCTAGGCAGCAGGTTTTTCCAGACAGAAGCCTCCTTATGCTCACTTAGAAAGCATAAAGCAGCATGACTCTGACTCAAAACATAACACATCTATTGCAAAAAGTTTTTCCTTTTTTGGTTTTCTTAAAAGAATAATTTTTCTTTCTAGGGTTCGTGGGAGCTTCAAAATACCTTTACTCTGAAGTCATCGTGCCAAAGATGCTTGGACCACAAACTGGCTTCCACTCCAAGGTAACACAGATTGCCTAATAATAATAAATAATAATATTTTTTTATTTTTAACCAGCCCCTCTGCAAAGCAATCGAGGCGGCATACAAAGTTAAAACAAGACAGCAGTTAAAACAATTTCATCCCCCCCCCCCCCCAATTCACTCGCTAATCAAAATTCTTCCCAATCAAATGTCATGCAGCTTAAAAGAAAAATAGCCTATGCTGGTCTTCTCCATCCCAGTGTAGTCCCTCCTAGCGTAGTTAGACTACAAATCCCATCGACGCCAGAACTGGAGTCTTGAGACTGATGGCAAGTGTAGTCTAAACAATGAGGGGTGAGGTTGTGGAAAGGCACCCTTGGGGCAAGGTGGAAACTTTGGTGGAGGGGGGTGACACAGCGTCCAGAGGAAGGCAATCAAAATGGTGAAAGGTCTGGAAACCCCCAAGCCCTCTAAGGAATTATTCTATTCTTCTTTGGTCAGGCCTCACCTGGAATAATCCTGTGTCCAGTTCTGGGCACCACAATTCAAAAAGAGTGTTGAGAAACTGGAGCGTGTCCAGAGGAAGGAGGCTGGATGGCCATCTGTCGGGGATGGTTTAATTGGGAGTTCCTGCATGGCAGGGGGTTGGACTGGATGGCCCTTGTGGTCTCTTCCAACTCTATAATTCTATGATTCTATGAAGGGTCTGGAAACCATAAAGCCCTATGAGGAGAGATTTAGGGAGCTGGAAATATTCAGCCTGGACAAGAGAAGGTTAAGAGGGGACATGATAGCCCTGTTTAAATATTAGAAGGGATTGTCAGGATTCTTTGTTTCTCATCATAGGAATCTGACCACAAAGGGGTGATGCATGTAGAGATGGGGGAGTCAAAGGGAATGGCAGATGGGCATTGTAAATAGTAGATGGGACATTGAGGCAGGTTTATGACTGGGATGAGAGTTTGCCTTCCGATCCCAGGAGATGAAAGGGGATGGACCTGGAATATATGGCTATATCTTTGAATATTTAGAGGTGGCTAAGATTTAGGATTGCAGGTGGCTCAGGAAAAAGTTACAATATTTGGTCAACTGGTGACACTTCCCGGACTCACATAATGAATGGGTCTACGCCAGACATGTAGATGCCTCAGAGTTGGTCCAACAGTTTCATGAACAATATCCAGGCAAGCCAGGAGGGGATTGATATACGTAATAAAATAGTATAAAATGTTTCAGGGGTGGAAGAGTATCTGGATTCTATGCTTCTCATAGGAATCTGACCACCAAGGCATGACACATGTAGGTGGTGGTGGTGGGGAATCAAAGGGAATGGCAGATGGGCATTATAAATAGGTTTATGGGACATTGAGGCAGGTTTATGACTGGGAGGAGAGTTTGCCTTCCGTTCTCAGGAGAAGAAAGGAGATGGATCTGGAAGAACTAAACTTCAAAGATCCTTTGATATGGACAACCATATACTGGGGAGGGGGAAACAGCATTTGGTCAGAGGGCTTTCAAGTACGGGTTTGGTGGGAAATACTCAAAGTTGTTTCTAAAAGGACTGCTGTGGCAAAGTATCTTGATTCCGGAATAAAGCTATAGTGAATTTACACATAAAAAATGTTGCCTTCGTTCTTCAAGTTTCTTGCTACCAAGCATGACAGGAGTGTCATAGTGAAGATGGAGCAAGCTTGTTTTCTGCTGCTCCAGAAAATAGGACCCAGAGCAATGGATGCAAACTACAGGGAAAGAGATTCTGTCTTGACATTAGGAAGAACTTCCTGATGGCAAGAGCTGATGGACAGTGGAAGATGCTGCTGCCTCAGAGGATCATAGAATCCTAGGACGTTATCACATGCGGCGGCAAGAAAGCGGCATGGAATCAATCCAGAACCATACCGGAATAGACCCCGTAGCTTCAGACAAGAAAGCAGCACCATTCCGGTATGGTTCTGGTCGCGGGAGATGTAATTCCTCAAATGAAGAGGAATTGCAAAGAACGGGGATGATGCCGCAATGCGCCGGGGATGGCACTGGATGGGGCGGGGTTTGCTGCGACGTCGTTTGAACACAGGGGCAAAGGATCCGGAATGGGACGGGGATGGCGGGGATGGGACTGCTTTAGACCCCGTGTGATAACGTCCCTAGAGTTGGAGGAAAGACCCTAAGGACCATCAAATCCAATCCCCTGCCATTCAGGAATTCACAAAGCACCCTCAACAGATGGCCATCCAGTTTAAAACCTCCAAAGAGGAAACTCCACCACTCTCCGAGGCAGCAGTGTCTTCCACTGCTCAACAGCTCTTGCCATCAGGAAAAGTGGTGGAGTCTCCTTCTTTGGAGACCTTTAAGCAGAAGCTGGATGGCCATCTGTTGGGAATGCTTGGATTGAGTCTTCCTGCATGGCAGAGGGTTAGACTGGATGGCCCTTGGGGGTCTCCTCCAACTCTAGGATTCTATGATTCTACTCGAATTGGGACAAGCATTAGGATTCAGGCCCATATTCCTTTTATTTTACAATCTAATCACACATACACACATATATGGATGACAAGAAGTAAAAGAGTTGCGGAAAGTTTACTGTCAAGACATTTGGAGTAGCTTCCCCTCCTTTTTTTTTTTTTAATATTGAAACCGAAAGACAAACTGGTCCAAGTTCTGACTAACAAGATCTTTCATTTGGATGTTTTAGAAAGAAGTATCTTATATAATAAGAATTGAAGGAGTTAACAGGATAGTTCACCTTCGTCAAAAGTAAGTGGCTTCATTTCCCCTAAAATGTCCTCTGGTCGTGTATGGGCCAAGGAAGGAATTTGATTACGGTAATTAAACTGGGGGGAGAAAAATGTGACCCACAGGCTTCAAGAGATCCCTGACATAAAATTTGCCACCATTCCTTTGAAGCTCCTTGATTTCTCCCTTCAGTTTTGGAGGTGAAGATTTGCAGGTGATTTTTGCTCCAAAACCACATCAAAAGATGCCAAGAAGTGCCCCAAACATACAAAAATACCCTTTCATGCCCCCAAATTTACCACCGCCTCAAAACACCTCCTTTCCCCCTCAGCTGTATCTCAGCCAAAGTGGTGATCAGAACTAATAACATATTATTTCTGGATGCCTCGAATCCCACTTTGGGAAACTGAAAGTGGGATTCATTTTTTCAAAAGTATTTATATCTCTTTGGGATATACATCCAATAAATAAATAAATAAATAAATAAATTTTTTGCTGATATACAGCTGAAAGAGGCTAGCTGTGTGAGGCTGTTACCCAAAAGGCCAGAATTACAAAGGGAAACCACAGCCAGTGCTTAACAGGGGAATTGTCTTAGCTCACTTAAAGCCAATGAGAGGGCTTTCAGCAACTAAAAGCAGGGATCAACTCTGTGTATATCAGTTCTGAGAAACAGAAGCCCAGAATACAAGGTCCAAATGTAATTTATTTGTAGATCAAAGGGAGTCACCACTCATGCAAAGACACTCATTCACACACACACACACATACCAGGACTAATGATAGAAAAGGTGGTAGCATACAATGCTTTTCAGCATTTCAGGGGGTGATACTATACTGGTTCCAGAAGTGGCGATTCCAATCAGGAGTCACTGTAAGATGGAAATGGCTCAACAAGCTGCCTGTGGATCTGAGGTGGCCCACAGTTGCTGAGGAGTCATGTGAGATACAGACAGAGTTTCCGATAAATAAAATGAGACCAAATTGTGGTTGCCTGAGCAGGCATATTTATAGGGCAAAACATATCGTAGGGCAGATTTTGGGATTAAAATGAAGTTTCTAGGAGAGAGGAATGAGAAGGGAACTTGAAAATGGTTGGATGACCAATGCAAATGTCTCTGGACACAGGAGTATATCCTCCAGAGCGAAGTGTATTTGGTTTTCTGTTATTTGTAAGCCCAAGGTCCAGTGGCATTTCTCAACTGGGTGGCACCCAGTGCAGGGGTGTAGAATTTCGGAGGGTGGGACTTCTCGCACATGACTTCTGGTGTACAATCCACGTGAGAGCGCGTGTACAAGCGCAGCGGAGAAGCACCCACACAGCCCCACGGAGGCCTGGGGAAGAGGCCCAGAGCCCTGCAGAGGTCGTGCAGGGAGTGGAGGACCAGCTGGGTGTCACTTCTGAGGTGACACCCAGTGTGGTCCGCACCCCCTGCACACACACACACCCAAGTGTTGCTATTGCCAAGGTGTATCACTCTATCACTTCTATCAATGAAGGGATTATGCAGATTTCAATCTTAAATGATCTATCCTGGCGCTATGCTTTTAGCTTTCCTCCATGCTGAGCCAGTCTGATCTCCTTATATCATGGCTAGTTTCCTGCACTGGGGGCACTCTCTTGTCTACATGCCTAAAACATCTCTTTTGATATCAATTTTGATATTGAAAAAGAGAAGGGGTCCAGAGGACCAGACCTTGGAGTAACAAAGCCATGCAGGGACTGGGGTGGAATTGGTCCACAAGCTCAATTGCAGTGGAAAGAATACACACGTAGGTGTAAACATACACTGGGCATATATGCCCACCAAAAGCCATAATAATGAATTAAAAAGCCTATCGATTTGTTGTTATGTGCCTTCAAGTCATTTCTGACTTATGGCAGCCCTAAGGCAAAGCTATTATAGGATTTTCCTGGCAAGATTTGTTCAGAAGGAGCCTATCTACCTGTGATGTGGTCTTCCTTGTTTCCTAATGCCTTCCATTTTTCGCAACATTATCATCTTTTCCAGCAAGCCACATTGTCTCATGAGATGCCCAAAGTACGATAGCCACAGTTTAGTCATCTTGGCTTAAAAGGAGAGTTCAGTCTTTGTTTGTTCTAGGTCAAATAATGTAGTTGTTATTGTTATTGAGTGCAACTCTATGGCAAGCAACTCTAAGGTGAACCTATCACTGAGTTTTCTTGGCAAGGTTAGTTCAGAGGTGGTTTGCCCTTGCCTTCCTCTGAGGCTGAGAGAGTGTCATTCACCCAAGGTCACTCAGTGGGCTTCCATAGCCAAGTGAGGATTCAAACCCTGGTTAGTAGACCAATGCTGAAACCGCTACAGCATGCTAGTTCTCAGCCTATCAATACACTTTGTGATTTTATATGCTGAGAAGAGGAACAATGCCCAGAGGTTTTGTGGATGTGCTTATTTTGTGGTTCTTTTGGCACTCTAAATGCGGAAGCACAATTTAGTGCATCACCATTGAGGGATTTCAGCTTTGGTCATGAATCTAAGCATGATTATTTTGAACCTGTTACTATTATCCCAGGTATTTATATCCCATCCTTTCCCTTCAGTTGGGACTCAAGGTGGCTTATGAGCAAAATCAAGAACAATATAGACAAAAGTATTTTAAAAGATGATCATCAATATGCAATTAAGCTATTGATCAATGTTAAAAGACAGTGAAAGGTCTAGAGACCACCAAGCCCTATGAGGAGTGGCTTAAGGAGCTGGGTATGTTTAGCCTGGAGAAGAGAAGGTTAAGGGGTGGCATGTTGTTGTTGTTGTTGTGTGTCTTCAAGTCATTTTTGGCTTATGGCAACCCTAAGGCAAACCTATCATGGGGTTTTCTTAGCAGGTTTCTTCAGAGAGGGTTTGTCATTGCCATCCTCTGGGGCTGAGAGAGTATGACTTGCCCAAGGTAGGGTTTCCACGACTGAGCTGGGATCCGAACCCTGGTCTCCAGAGACATAGTCCAATGCTCAAACCACTACACCATGCTGGCTCTCAGCCACTTAGAATAGATCTATTAAATGTTGGGAGACCACCAACAAAATGGTGCTGTAGGCTCTGTTTCAGAAGAGGGAACTGGCAAAACCACATCTGGAGATTCCTTACCTAAGAAAGCCCTGTGAAATCCATGGGGTCGCAGCAAGTGAACATGCAATCTGAAGGAACATACACACACAAAGTGGCACAGGGCCTAAATACCCTAAAGCAGGGGTTCCCAACCTTTTTGACTCACGGAGCCCTTATTTCTATGGCGGAGCCCCTAAGAGGCCTACTCTTGGTCTTACAAGTTTTGGTGTTTAGCAGTATATATAAGAAAATATTCTTATTCTTTAATTTCATTCAATTTCTATTTCTTTCATTTTCCTGGAGTGGCCGCACAGCACCTGGGAAGTGCAAGCGGAGCCCTAAGGGCTCCTTTGGACACAGGTTGGGAACCCCTGCCCTAAAGGTACCAGATCCCATTTGATCCTCAAAGCTAAGCAGGATCAGCCCTAGTTAGAACTTAGATGGGAGACCGCCTATAAATACCAGGTGCTGTAGGCTGTATTGCAGAGGAAGGAACTGGCGAAACCACCTCTGAATCTTCCTTGCCTAAGGGGTTATTCAGACAGTGACAATAATCTGGGTTGGATTTTTGTTGTTCACATGCATTTTGAATGCATCTGATTCAGTTTGGGAGGGGGGCTGCCAAACCCCCCACTTAACCAAGGATAATTGATATTGGGGTTTCCCCCTGAGTTTTTAGAAAAGATTCGAATCATCGACAGTGTGAATAACCAATGCAACTAGACCTGGGATAAAACTCTGCATGCCTTAAACATTTGCAATGTCAGCTCCATCTTTATTCGAGGGCTAGATGTGGTTCCATAGTGTGAACAAGAAACCTGGAATGCATGAGTGAGATTATTCGCATATTGTGCTAAAAAAAACCTGACTCTGAATGACCTCTAAGAAAACCTTATGAAATTCATGGGGTCGCCATTCATCAGTAGGCGACTTGAAGGCACACATACACACAAAAAGAACCCTGAAGGCATCAGATGCCATCTGATATTGGAAGTTAAGCAGGGTCAACCCTGGTTAGGACTTAGATGGGACACCACTAACGAATCCCAGATGCTGTAGGCTGTATTGCAGAGGAAGGAACTGACAAAACCACTGCCAAGGATTCCTTGCCTAAGAAAACCCTGTGAAATTCATGGAATTGCCATAAGCCAACAAGCAACCTGAAAGACACACATACTAGTCAGGGCTAACAATAGCACTGGGGCCATTAGCTCTATCAGTTTGTGGCTTTTTGTCTTTCTAGCATGAAGAACTAGCAGTAGAATGGTCTTTGGCAGATGATAGAGAAATGTCAGCGTAAGACATTTCCATTCAAATGATATTCAGCATTGGAGCTTTGCTATAATCAGATCCTCATTCAGTAGAAGAGCACTTAGCTAGCTAATGAATCCTGCTTTTCTAATAGTATCTTTTCTACATGCAGATCCTTTATATTTCGGAATATGCCTGTTTACTCTCTTGACCTGAAAGGAAACCGGCGGGAAGATCATCCCTTTATAAAGGTACATTTTATTCATAGCCCCAGAAAGGTTAAAATATAAAAAACGGACAGTTTTCATGGTTGTGCTTGAATTTTTACAAAGTTCAAATGCATTTAACTGTTCTCAACCTGGCTTAACATAGCAATAGCAAGTACATTTCTTTTTAACCTCTTTGCTTTAATGGTGAACAATTTTTTGTAATACAGAACTAAGATGATCCCTTTTTTTCTCCTTTTGTAAAGCAGATTTTGTTCTGGTGAATAACAGGTGCTAGGTAAACCTTTCCTAACTAGGGATAGAAAGAATACAGTCAGCCCTCCATATCCATAGATTTTTTTATCCAAGGATTGAAGCATCCATGGTTTGAAAATATTTTTAAAATATCTACCCGTATTTTCCGGCGTATAAGACGACCCACGTATAAGACGAAAAACCCCCCCCCCATTTTTCCAGTCAAAATATAGAGTTTTAGCACCTCTATCCTCATTATCCCTATATCCGGCGTATAAGACGACCCCCCCCCACTTTAGCCACAGATTTTGCAGGTAAAAAAGTAGTCTTATACGCAGGAAAATAAGGTAAATTCCAAAAAAGCAAATCATGAATTTGCCATTTTATATAAGGTCACCTGCAATACTGTGTCCAGTTCTAGGTACTTCCGACAAAGTTTGGGCTATTGTGTTTCCTTCATTGAAAATTCAACACCTCTGCAAATCACGTCTGTCCCGAACAACCTGCAGGTTATATACTCTGTCTAGTTTTTTGTGTAACTTTAGCAAACATTCCCGAGCTTCACCTTATTCTGCATGGTTATTTCAGGTTTTATTGCTTTCTCTGACTCAATGATATGCTGATCTATTCTGATGCAGATTTATTGTTTTAAAATAAAACCTTGCAGGTTGATTGCTATTATAGCGGATACGTGGAAGATGCCCCGGATTCTGACGTGGTCCTCTCTACCTGCACCGGGCTTTGGTAATGGCTGTGGACTAAGAGCAACGGTTTGGAAAGTTCGGCCAACTTGGTTGTTAAGATAACCACAAAAACCTGTCCTTTCTTCCCTTCTTAATGTCACTCCCCAACAAATGATTTCTAATTTATTAATTTAATATCCTGCTTTTCTTCTGGTATGGGACCCAGGGCAGCTCGAATCAAATTAAAAGCAAAGAGAGTCAGTGTGGAGTAGTGGTTTGAGTGTTGGACCACGACTTTGGAGATCTGGGTTCGATTCCCCGCTCAAGATTAAAAGCCCACTGGGTGACCTAGGGCAAGTCACATTCTCTCAGCCTCAGAGGATGGCAATGGCAAACCCCCTCTGAAGAAACTTGCCAAGAAAACCCTATGATAGGTTCGCCTTAGGGTTGACATAAGTCAAAGATGACACGGAGGCACACAGCAACAGCAAAGCCCTAAAACACTTGATTACAGCAATTTCAAACATAGTAAAAAGTTAAAAGCATAGTGCACTCCCTTCTAAGATCCTTTTGGCACAATAAATTAAGAAGGAAAGTGTGCCTAGACAAGGATGAAGAGGAGCACAAGAAGAACAACAGTCTTTGTCTGCCCCATCCATGCTCCATCTTCCTAAAAGTACCCTCAGCACCATGTGCCCATTCGTTCTGGGGCAAATGCTTCCCAATAGCCGTTTGGAAAACTCTGTTAAAATGTTTCACAGAGTTCTGCTAGGGACTGTAGTTCCAATAAAGCCCCTTTGCGATTTGTGTCTTTCCTAACAGATAGTTCATTTTACCCGACAATTATGAAGTGAACTGATAGCTTTTTTAGTAGTTGTGGTGGGGGAGCCAGGACTCCATCCGCACTGCAGAAATAATGCAGTTTGACATCACTTGAACTCCTGGGGCTCAATGCTATCGAATGCTGGGATTTGTAGTTTGGTGGAGGCGCTAGAGCTCTCTGACAGGGAAGGCCCAATATCTTACAAAACCAGACATCCCATAGAACTGAGCCATGGCAGTTTATTTTTTTAAATTAATTTTTATTATTAAAAAAATAATAATATAAAGTATGCATTTGAAATATCAGCAAGATTTTACAGTTATATTTGATAATAGGAAACATTTTTAAAAAGAAACACAGAAAAGCCCAGACACATTAGGTTCAAATTACCGGTAATGCTTCACTTGTATCTTAGTTTCTCTTCTTCACTTCCGATTTCTATCTCTTGCAAGTGCTTCATATTTTCCTTTTTCTGTTGTTGTTGTTCTTTGCTATAATAATATATATATGTGTATATATATATATATATATATATATATATATATATATATATATTTAAGTAAGTAAATCTGGTCATAAAATAGTTTTTAAAGTCTTTATATGCTTAAATCTTACGTATCTACAGTTTTATAACCTTGCTTGAATTAGTTTGCTATGAATTCTTTTACTAATTCCTTTTCTTTATTTAACCTTTTAAGCCTTGGAGCCTGTGTTCTTTCCAGACCCTTTCCCCCCCCCCCCCCCTCTCTCTCTTTTTCATTTCATCTTCCAGTTTGTTTGTTTTTTATTTGATTTATATCTTCCTTTGCCTTTTTTATTGTTATTATTGTTATTATTTGATGACTTTCTCAATCTTTAATTAATCTTCCAAAAGTAAATTTTTGAATTTTTCCCATTCTTTTTCTGTTTTGCCAAGCGATCTTGAATTTAATAAGGCTGTCAGTTTATCCATATATTTCAGCTCTTCTACCTTCGTTTTCCAGTCCTCTATTTTTGGGCTATCTTCTGTCTTCCAACCTCTAGCTATGATTACTCTGGCCGCTGTTGTTAAATACAGAATTATTCTCCAATATTTAGTTGTTAGTTCTTTATTTAATCTGGTGGTAATGTTTAATAAAAATAGTTCTGGTGTAAAAGGGATTTGACTGTTAAATTTTTGTTGCATAATTTTATGAAGAGCCATGGCAGTTTAAAGTGGTGTCAAAGTGCTTTGTTCTTTCAGTGTGGCAGCAGCCTTAGGGTAGACCCAGGGAGTGTCTCACCATCAGAAATGGAGGGGATAGGGGAGATGAATAAGGGATGGGGAATCCGCTCTGGGTTTAAGTCTGAACTGTGAATAAGCTCTGTCCAAGAGGTGGGGCTCAACACCCAGAACAAACGTGTTGGGTTTCAGTCCGAAACCTGGTGCAGATTCACCCTCGAGGCCCATATCATGCCCTGAGATCCAGCATTGCTCCCAGAGGGGAACTACTCTAAACCTCCTCCCAGCATATCCCTGAAATGTCCTCAGAGGCTGCATCCGCACTGCAGAAATAATCCAGATTGACACCACTTTAACTGCCATGGCTCAATGCTATGGGATTTTGGGAAATGTAGTTTTGTGAGACATTTAGCCTCCCCTGTCAGAGAGCTATGGGGCCAAAACACTCCCAGAATTCCACAGCATTGAGCCAGAAAAGTCCCAGAATTTTATAGCATTGGGCCATGGCAGTTAAAGTGGTGTCAAAATGGATTATTTCTTCAGTGCAGATGCAGCCCAAATTATAGGTTTTGACCCTTATTTATTTGTACAAGTTGAGTTTTCTTTATCAGGAATGCCGAAATCTGAAATATTCCAAAAAACAATACTTTTTTCATGGGTGGCTGAGAGAGAGACACCTTTGCTTTCTGATGGTACGGTGTACACAAATTTGTTTCGTGCACAAAATTTATTTTTAAAACTGTATAAAATGACCCTCAGGCTCTTTGTATAAGGTTTATATAAAACATAAATGCATTTTGTTTTTAGGCTTGGGTCCTGTCTCCAACATATCTCATCATGTATTGTGTTCTATGTATATTATATTATAATATTAATATTAATAGCATGTGTTATGAAATATGCAAATATGCATTATGAAATATGCAAATATAGGTGTTCGAAAATTAAAAATAAAACAGAACCCAGAATTCAAAACACTTCTAATCCCAAACATTTCAGATAAGGGCAACTCAACCTGTACATATCCTGTTCACCATCGTATATTTAATTCTTTGTATACCTGCAGCTGAATGTCTTCTGCAATTTTTTTCCTGCTAGGGGATATATACAGATTGAAGGTTTGAAGTATGAAATACAACCTGTAGAGAATTCTCCTGCGTTTCAGCACCTTATTTATCAGAGGGACCCACAAAAGCAGGAACCCTGTAGGGGAATGGCTGAGGAACAGGATGAACCGCCAAATAATGAAATCCAGCTGAGGGAAGCAGCGGAGGCCAGAGGTCCAACCCCAAGACCCTCCATGGACAGTGTGGTAGGTTTTGGGGGCCACAGGGTGTCCTTCTAGGTCAGAGCTGGGCAAAATGTGGTCTTTGGGGGTCCCAAAATGAGGTCCCTGAAGCCGTCCCAAACTCCCAGATCCCCCTTTCCATTTTCAAACATTTCTGGTAATTCTCCTTCGAAAACCAGCTCAAAGTGGGCCACAACCACTGAATAATGAAGAGCCTAAGCCCTCCACATATCCCCAAACAGCAGAAAATTGGCCAAATATCAACTGATTTTGAAACTGCGATAAGTGATATGGCGTCACTTCTGGTTGCGTCAGGTACAATGGCGTAATCAGCACATGGAAAGTTCATACAAATATATCCAGAATAGCCGTGTTGGCCATGTTGCAAAATACAATATCAACCAAAATCCAAAAAAGATCCCACCAGTCACACATATTATTAAATTTATATGTAAAAGCACATAACCATTCAATGTATAGAATCATAGAATCATAGAATCATAGAGTTGGAAGAGACCACAAGGGTCATCCAGTCCAACCCCCTGCCATGCAGGAACTCCCAATCAAAGCATCCCTGACAGATGGCCATCCAGCCTCTGCTTAAAGACCTCCAAGGAAGGAGACTCCACTACTCTCCGAGGGAGAAATGTGTTCCACTCTCGAACCGCCCTTACTGTCAGGAAGTTCCTCCTAATGTTGAGGTGGAATCTCTTTTCCTGTAGCTTGCATCCATTGTTTCGGGTCCTAGTCTCTGGAGCAGCAGAAAACAAGCTTGCTCCATCCTCAATATGACATCCCTTCAAATATTTAAACACGGCTATCATATCACCTCTCAGCCTTCTCTTCTCCAGGCTAAACATCCCCAGCTCCCTAAGTCGTTCCTCATAGGGCTTGCTTTCCAGACCCTTCACCATTTTAGTTGCCCTCCTTTGGACACGCTCCAGTTTCTCCACATCCTTTTTGAATTGTGGTGCCCAGAACTGGACACAGTATTCCAGGTGAGGCCTGACCAAAGCAGAATAGAGTGGCACTATTACTTCTCTTGATCTAGACACTATACATTGCATTGGCCTTTTTAGCTGCTGCATCACACTGTTGGCTCATGTTCAACTTGTGGTCCACCTGGATTCCTAGATCCCTTTCACACGTAGTCTCATTCAGCCAGGTGTCCCCCATCGTATACCTGTACTTTTCGTTTTTCCGCCCTAAGTGCAGTACCTTACATTTCTCCGTGTTGAATTTCATTTTGTTAGCTTTGGCCCAACTTTCTAGTCTGTTCAAGTCATTTTGAATTTTGATCCTGTCCTCCGGGGTATTAGCTACTCCTCCCAATTTGATGTCGTCTGCAAATTTGATAACTATGCCCCCAATACCGTCATCCAAGTCATTAATAAAGATATTGAATAGCACTGGGCCCAGGACAGAGCCCTGTGGCACCCCACTGGTCACTTCTTTCCAAGTTGAAAAGGAGCCATTGTTGAGCACCCTTTGCGTTCGACCAGTCAACCAATTACAAATCCATGTAACAGTTACTTTGTCTAGCCCACATTTTACCAACTTGCTTGCAAGAATGTCATGGGGAACCTTGTCAAAGGCCTTACTGAAATCAAGATAGACTATATCCACAGCATTCCCTTCATCTACCAAGCTGGTAATTTTATCAAAAAAAGAGATCAGATTTGTCTGGCATGACCTGTTTCTCTGAAACCCATGTTGGCTTTTTGTGATTCTGAAATTATCTTCCAGATGTTCACAGACTCTCTGTTTAATGATCTGCTCCAGAATCTTCCCGGGTATTGATGTCAGACTAACTGGACGATAACTGTTGGGATCCTCTTTTTTCCCCTTTTTGAAGATGGGGACAATATTTGCCCTCCTCCAGTCCGCTGGGACTTCTCCTGTTTTCCAGGAATTCTCAAAGATTATTGCCAATGGTTCCGATATTCCGTTTGCCATTTCTTTTAATACCCTTGGATGTAATTCATCTGGTCCTGGAGACTTATATTCATTTAGAGTAACCAGATGTTTCTGTACTATCTCTTTACTTATTCTGTGCTGAAATTCTCCTATTCTGTCCTCTGCTCCATTATCCTCAAGTTGAGCACCCTTTGCCTTTTCTGAGAAGACTGAAGCAAAGAAGGTGTTGAGTAATTCTGCCTTTTCTCTCTCCCCTGTTAACTTTTTGCCATCTTCTCCACACAGTGGCCCTACCATTTCCTTCTTTTTCCTTTTGCTGCTGACATACCCCCAAAAGCCCTTTTTATTGTTCTTAACCTCTCTAGCAAGCCTGATTTCATTCTGCGCTTTAGCTTTTCTGACTTTACCCCTACACGTGCTAGCTATTTGTTTGAATTCCTCTTTGGTGATTTCCCCATTTTTCCATTTCTTATACATGTTCCGTTTAAAACATAGTTCAGTTGCAAGTTCCTTAGTCATCCATCCTGGTTTCTTGAGACACCTCCCATTTTTCCTCCTTGTTGGCACAGTTTGAAATTGTGCCTTCAGTATCTCCCTTTTGAGAAACTCCCATCCGTCTTGAACTCCCTTCTCTTTTAGTATTCCTGTCCATGGGATCACCCCCAGTATTTCTCTAACTTTAGTAAAATCAGCTTTCCTAAAGTCTAGAATGCGTGTCTGACTATGCCTGGCTTCTCCTTTCCACTGTATAATAAACTCCAGGAGGACATGATCACTCCCGCCTAAGGATCCAACCACTTGCACCCCATTAACTAGGTCTTCCCTGTTGGTTAGTATCAGATCCAAAATAGCTGACTCCCTCGTTGCCTCTTCCACCTTTTGAACAATGAAATTGTCTTCGAGGCAAGTGAGGAATTTGCTAGACCTCAAGGATTTTGCCGAGTTTGACTTCCAGCAAATATCCGGATAGTTGAAGTCACCCATCACTACTATATTTCTCCTTTCTGAGTGTGTGGTCATCTGTTCTAGAAAGGCTTCATCCAATTCTTCTGCTTGAGTTGGGGGTCTGTAGTAGACTCCCACAATAACATCCCTGTTGTTTCCTTCCCCTTTAATTTTTATCCAGATGCTCTCCACTTGGCTTCCAGGATTGATGTCCTGGATTTCTTCACTGGTGTAAATATCCCTGACATATAATGCTATTCCTCCTCCTTTCCTGTTTGTCCTGTTTCTCTTGAAAAGGTTATACCCCTTTATTTCTACATTCCAGTCATGAGACTCATCCCACCAGGTTTCAGTGATGCCTATTATATCATATTTGCTTTGTTGTGCTAGGAGTTCAAGTTCATCTTGCTTATTTCCCATGCTCTGTGCATTAGTGTAGAGACATCTAAGACCACGTGTCCCCTTTACTTGCTGTCTGTGCCTGTTTTTTTGCCTCCCACTGTTGGGTCCCTGTATAATATCATCCAAAAAAATGTATATATATATATATATATATTTGCATTTGGTTGGCCCAATAAAGGTATCATTGTTTTATGGATTTTGGATGTTATTGTGCATTGAATGGTCATGTGCTTATGCATGTTGCAAGCTTTCAAAGCTTCAATGGCTTTGAAAGTCTGCAACATGCATTTTTCTGCATTTGGTTGGCCTCATAAAGGTATCACTGTTTGGTGGATTTTGGACGTTATTGTACATTGAACGGTCATGTGCTTATACATATAAATGTAATAATATGTGTGACTGGTGGGATCTTCTTTATTAATAATGACTGGGAGGATTTTAAAGAATTTAATACTATTTAACGAAGAAATCATTGTCCATCAGCTAACTTTAAATCTGTTTCACATATATGTAGCTAATATTTGAACAGCCTTTAAAACCCCAAAGCACACATATAATAGCAATAGCAATAGCATTTACATTTTTATGATGCTTATCAGTGAACATAGCACTCTCTAAGCTGTTTACAGTCTGTAAGTCAATTGTACCCAACAAGCTGGTTACTTATTTTACCGACCTACAAAAGGATGGAAGGCTGAGTCAACCTTGGAGCCCTGGGATCAATCTCACAATATTATGGCTGCAAGACCAGCATTTAACCATTGCGCCACCACTGCACACAACAACAACAACAGGAAAAGTGCAGCTTTCAAGCATTTGGCCACTTGGGAATGGAGGGAGAGGATCTAACCAATATTCAGTCGGTCAGATGTACCTCCTGCATCTCCCAGCCACTTGGCTTTCTTGGCTGCTGGTAAAATGTGTCCCATTCTGCATTACTTTACATGCATTTCTTCCCATCTGTGCCCTAAGTTATCTACCTTTCATTTCAGACAGAGTTTCCTGGAACTAACGAACCATCTAGATACCTGGCGTATTTTGCTGTTTGTGGCAATTCCATGGTAAGTCATGACAGCCTACACTGTTTGTTGTAATCCTTACCTATTCATAGGTGTTCAGCTATTTTGTGGTTTGTTCTTCATTGCTAAAAGTCCACTTAATGTTGTAAGCTTAAGAAAGGAAAGTTCGGTTTCCAAATTAGAGTGCAAACAATGCAGTTCATACTGCAAGAAAAGGGATTCCTCCTAAACGTTAGGAGGAACATCTTGATGGTCAGATCTGTTCAAGAGTAGAAGTGACTGCTGCCTCAAAGAGTGGTAGACTCTCCTTCTCTGAAGGTTTTTAAACAGAGACTGGATGGCCATCTGTCAAGGGTGCTTTGATGGTGTCTTTCCTGCATGGCAGAATGGGGTTGGACTGGATGACCCTTGGGGAACTCTCTTCCAACTCTATGATTCCATAATTCTAATTGTCCTCACTGAATGACGGGCTCCATAGGTTAATATACTGTGGAGCCTTCACATTTGCTGGGGTTAGGGATGCAGGACCCCCATGAAAATGGGAAAACTGCAAATACTTACCTACTTTTTTTAACCTGGGAGAAGACATCTATAGAAATATCTAGGTCAAGGGTAGGCAACCTAAGGCCCGGGGGCCGGATGCGGCCCCCCGAGGCCTTTGGACCGGCCCCGGGCCAGTTTTGCCGCCACCGCCACCACCCACCATGATAATATTGATTGTTGTTGTTATTACTTGTTCTTGGGGTTTTCTTGGCAAAATCTCCACAGGGGGTTTTGCCATGGCTTTTCTGGGGCTGAGAGAGTGTACATGCATATATATATATATATATATATATATACACATATGTTTATTTATTTATTTATTTATTTATGGTGCTTCGCCCCCCCCCCCCCCAATTGTCTGAGGGACAGCAACCTGGCCCCTGGCTCAAAAAGGTTGCCTACCCCTGATCTAGGTTCTCTATTGGAATATCTAGGTCAGGGGTAGGCAACTTTTCCCCTTTAAGGGCCGAGGGACTTCAGCTCTAGAAGCCTCAGCCATGTTGGCCAATAGTCCCATGTTGGCCAATAGCTCCTGGGATTCTGGGAGCTGAAGTCCCCCGGCCCTTAAAGGGGACAGGTTGCCTACCCCTGATCTAGGTCCTCTATGGCCAGAAAGTGACCATAAAATTGTGCCGGAGGGCCTACAAATTCCCAGCGAAGCGTTCCCTCTAGAAATCTCTAGGTTCTCCAGCGCAACTTCTGGTGGAAGCTGGCCAGAGAGTCGTGCCGGAGGACCTGGAGATTCCTAGAGAGAACATATTAATCAAATCCAGGATTAATCGAACCCGTAAAAGTCAAAGCTTCAAATACGGAGGGCCGACTGCATTTATGTGGTGAAAAATCTTGTTACTTTTGTTGATAATCACATTTATGGAGCCACAGCTTCTCCTTGGAACGTTTGCTGCACAATTGGTTTTGACAGTTCAGAAGGTCACCAGTCTCTTCAGTTCAGATTCCTTCTCTGATGCCTTTTCTCCTCCAGCAGAAGAGAAACCAGACCCTCAAAGAGTGGTCCCTCTCATAGATGCAACCCTCGCGGTGCAAAACAAACCTTGACTGACCCCTGCGTGTTTTTCACTGTTGCTAAAATCCTTTCCAGGGCTGCACAATTGGTAGTTTGATGGTCAGAATATCTTAATGCTTTAGCTCTGCAGGAAGATGTATTGCACATCAACCTTCTTAAGGGAAAAATGTTCATCTTATGTTAATGCATATTCCTAGCCTAGTTCATAGCCAGTTGAAATTCTCTTCATTAGTCCCAGCCAAAGTAGAGCTGTTCAACCAATTGCTGAAAAGTGATACAACATATGAGTAAATCCATTTGATTCAATGGTTCTAGCTGAGTTGGGATTAACAAAAGGATTGAACCTCATATTGTTGTTGTTCCTCCACCATCACCCTTCCTTCCTTCCTTCCTTCCTTCCTTCCTTCCTTCCTTCCTTCCTTCCTTCCTTCCTTCCTCCCTCCTTTTCTTTCTCTTAAAATCCAATATTTTTTTTTTAAAAAAAAGTTTTTAATATTACTGTATTGCTGAAGGGACAGCTATTGGAGAGAAGGTGCATCTTGTTTCATTTCATCCCTCAAAGAAAGAGGAAAACTGGGTCTGGCAAATTCAGGTTGAAATGAGTAGGGTTCAGTCAAGTAAGCCTGTTAAAAGTCAACCCAACTGGGGTTAGATCAATTGTGGTAAGTCAGATCAAGCTTTGGCAATTCACAACTGCATAGCCACAGAAGGTTCTGGTGGACATCAGATGATATAATAATAATAATAATAATAATAATAATAATAATAATAATTTATTCCCTGACTCTCCTCATGGCTCAAGGCAGGATACGACATGTTAAAATACAAAACACAATTAAAATAGAAAAATAGCAGTTAAAATACAATACTATAAAACCACTAAAATACACGTATATAATACATAGAGAGATCTTGTAGTACCTTTGAGACTAATTGAATGGAAGAAATTGGCAGACTTCAGTCTACTTCCTCAGGGTCTCTGGATAGCATTGAGACATAAACTTAGGGCAGAGTCCTATTCATAGACTCATAGATTTGGGGGGGACCCCCAGGGCCATCTATTCCAGCCCCATACCAGGTAGGAGCCCACAGCTAAAGCACTCCCAAGAGATGGCCATCCAACCTATGTTTCAAGAACTCCAAATAAGGTTATTGTTAGAGCAATGATTCAATGGAATAGGATTCCAGCCAACGTCTAGAGCGTATTTAAGAAGAACTGTTAACTACAGGGCCTGAGACTGAGTCCTGTCTTTCTCCTAGTGCACATAGCAAGTGATATTCTAAGATTTGTCCCTTCTCTTTCTCTCTCTCTTTCAGTTCCAGCGAGAAGGGCGTAATACAACCCGAGTGATCCTGGTGATCCTTCAGATCTTTTCCGTCCTCCATAACGTACGTATGCTCCATAACATACGTATGCTGATGGCCACTATCCTGGCTCACAGCCTAGGTTGGAGACTGCCATCCTAGCCTGCAGTATACAGGGTAAAAAGCATGTTGCACGAAAATGCATGTCAAAAAGTCAGGTGCTTGGAGATTATTTGTTTGTCCTTAAAGGAGCTGAACCTGCAGTTCAAGGGGAAGGACATCTTTGTTATTGTTCTTAACCGCCTTCGAGTCGACCTTGATTCATGGTGACCCTGTGAATGAGACGTCTCCAAGCCCCCCATCCTCTCCTCCTCTGCTCAGGTCCTGCAGGCTCGGGACCATGGTCTCCCTGATTCAGTCTATCTACCTGGCCTGGGATCTTCCTCTCTTTCTACTGCCTTCTACCTTTCCTAGCATTATTGTCTTTTCCAATGATTCATGCCTTCTCATGATGTGACCAAAGTATGACAGCCTCAGTTTGGTCACCTTGGCTTCCTGGGAGAGTTTGGGCTTGATCTGTTCCAGGACCCATTTGTTTGTCTTTCTGGTCATCCATGGGATCCTCAGCCCTCTTCTCCAACACTACATCTCCAATGAATTAATTTTCTTCCTATCTGCTTTCTTCACTGTCCAGCTCTCACATCCATACACAGTGATGGGGAATACAATACCGTGGATGAGTTTAACTTTGGTGTTAACCTGTATACCTTTTACACTTTAGGGTTTTATCTAGTTCTTTCAGAGCTGCCCTTCCCATTGCTAAGTCCATACTTGCACAAAAATGTAAGAGATCTCCAGCTGAAGAGTTTATCACACGAGGGACAATTGGACGTATAAATAGTGATTATCCTGTGATAATCCCGCAATTGCACTAATGGTTTTCACACAACGTCAAGATGAAACATGATTAAAGGATCATCTATCTCTCCCAATTTAGCTTGCTTTATTACATTATTTTTATGATGTTTTATTCTGTTATGTTTTCATTCATAATTGGTTTAATACTTTTTTAGGGGGTGGGTGGGTTTTGGGGGATTTTAGATTGTATTTGGATAAATGATGCATTGTATAGAATTTTAACTGTTGTAAGCCACCCCGATTGTTTTAACAGAGGGCAGGGTATAAATTCTTATTATTATTATTATTATTATTATTATTATTATTATTATTATTATTATCCTGTGAATAACCAGGCAAAAACCAGCAGCTGTTTATTGCCTGATTATTCCCTGGTTATTCGCAGGAATTATGGGTTTTGTGTTAATTGCATTTTAATTGCATTTTACTTGCGTGATTTTCATGGATTAATTACTGTTTAAACTCCTAAATTCCTCCCGTGTGATAAACTCCTTAGTTTCAACATCAAATTTGATCAAAATCAGTTCATAAACGTGCATTCTGCAGCAAAAGCAGAACAAAACAAGAAATCCAAAATGTTTCTTTGAGAGGTGCCCAGCATATCTGCATGCTTCTACACTGCAGAGTTAACCCAGTTTGACCCCGCTTTAACTGCCATGGCTCAGTGCTATGGAATTTTGGGAAGTGTAGTACTGTGAAACATTTAGCCTTCTCTGTCAGAGAGTTCTGGTGCTACAACAAACTACAGTTCCTAAAATTCCATAATATTTAGCCATGGCAGTTAGTGTGGTATCAACCTGGGTTTGTTCTGCAGTGCAGTTGTCTGTCTTCTTTCTGGGGGGTTTTGGGGTTTTTTGGGGGAGAGGGTAATCATACTATAAAAATTCAATAATATTTCTAAAGACAGTAAGAAAAGAGCAATACAATTTGGTTCCCCGTTTGAAAACTCAAACCTAGCAGAAGAGCAGACAAATACTTTAAATGATATCATAGATTATAAATTCTATTATGTTACATCAGCAGATGTTGTCTTGTTTTCTATTTTCAGATATATGACGACATCGGTCTTCACGTTGTTTTGACAGGGATAGAGTTATGGACAGAGCGAGATTATCTGATAATTAGCGATAAACCCAATAAAACTCTGGATACATTTTACAACTACGTTTCTACTCAGCTTCGGCATCAAGCCCATTTCGACCATGCCGCTTTATTCACGTGAGACTCTCCTGTTTTTAGATTTGCTGAAGCTTCCTGGCTTCTCTGTTCTCCCTGCTGTTGCTAGTAGTAATATTGTGCCTTTTTCTCAAGCAAAGAAAGAGACGGTCCTGGCTGTTCTTCCCGTTCTACAATAGGAGCATGAGGAGTGCTGGTAAATATCCATTTCCTTGATGAGAGAGGGAGTCCCATCATCCAAATACACCCATCAAGAAAATGGTCAACCTGCCCTGCCCTGTGAGGATGTTTTGCACATCAGCACATCTCTGAGAAAAATTGGTTTGCACAAAAACTACCAAAGGTCCTTCCGGGGCACCAGTTCACTCCATTCATCAGAGGAAGTAGACCAGGTCTACAAAAGCTTCTGCTACTAGTTCTTCTACTCTGGTCCAAAACATACTGAAGAAATCATCCAGTCTCCTTTAACTGCCCTGGCTCCCTGCTAGGGGATTCTGGGGACTATAGCTTTGTGAGATATTTAGGCTTCCCTGTCAGAGAGCTCTGGTGCCACAATAAACTACAATCCCCAGGATAGACTATGTAATAAGAACTTGACCTTGGGTGATTTATAATTAGCTCAAAAAATAATATTAGGATCTAAACCCATTTTATGCAGGGGGCTAGAGGGAACAGTTCCTGCAGAAACAGCATTTGTCCAGAAAAATTGTACTTTTATTAAGAGAGAAAAATAAATCAATAAGCAAGCACACACATATACAGAGGATCAAACATACAAAAACACCCTAACATACATGCACACACACAAGAACTCGGGAGTAAATAGTTAGCTTGGATAGGACACACAAGGCTTTCTAATGGTGATAATTACCTGAAAGGAAGCTGCTCCAACAATGAATGGGGATAGACTCAACCGTTATGACAGGGAAAGGACACCGAATAGAGCTGGAGACTCTAGTTAGAGATCACAATGGCACAGGCATCATGAAATCTATCCAGACCCCCCTTTCCTGAGATTTTGGGGAGCATTTATACCCTTAATATCAAAGGATTCCGCTTGCTATGTTTTGAAGTAGACAATTTCCAAAAGAGGGGCGGTAGGATGTTGATGTTATCTCATCTACAGCCGGACACATCCTGGCTGACACACATAAGTCTTCTAGATGTGAGTGTCCTGCTTGGCAGCTCCTAAGCCTGGCCTTTTTGATCTGCAAATGGTTGTAAATGCAGATGTGAGTGCCTACATGGTGTGCTGACTTAGAGCTCATGGCGATGAAGGCTCCTTTCAGCATAGGGCTATGACAGGGACCCAAAGGGGGTCTTGCTATCAAAACTAATCAAAACCAATCATCGTAACAACTACAATTCCCTGGATTTCCTAGCACTGACCCAAGGCAGTTAAAGCAGTCTCAAACTGGACTATTTCTGCAGTCTGTTTTGGACCCCTGTTAGTCTCAAAGGTGCTGCAAGATCTCTTTGCATACTTTTACAGGAGTTGCTGAACTTATCAGGTGGGATAGCATTCAGTGCCATGGAGAACCCCTTTAAAATCTGAATTAAACTGTTGGGTGTAATTGTCATCGTCACTGCTCTCGAATCTACCATCTGCCACTGCTTCAAGGATCCAGCACTATTATTCCATAATGAATAGGGTTTTGGATACATGAAGCAATTCTGATTGTCCCATTATGGTCTAAGGATGGAAATGTTTGCTTATTTTATTCTTGCATACAAGAGTGAATAAAGGCATACGTTTTCTCCATGCTGGGTGAGGTTGTAAGTGTTTCTCTGCATATTTGACATAAAAAAAACAACAACACTTTGGCAATTTGTTGAGAAAGAAAAATTAAGTTTTTTGTGGGTTTTTCAGGCTATGTGGCCGAGTTCTAGAAGAGTTTATTCCTGATGTGGCCAGCATCTTGAGAGAATGGTGGCATGGAGGTGTGTGGGGTATATATGCTGTGTGACCCTTGGTTGAGAGGATTAGCATGTAAATCTGTGTATTGTTCTGTTGAGGCAAGGCCTCTGAGTGGGAGGATATGTGAGGAAGATTAGTGTCTATTTAATAAATGGTGTATTGTCTGCTGGGAATTAGCATGTAAATTGGCATGTAAATCTGTGTATTGTTCTGTTGAGGCAAGGCCTCAGGGTGGAACAATATGTGAGGAGGATTAGTTTCTATTTAATTAAAGGTCCATTGTCTGCTGGGAAACCCCCTGACCCTGGGTGAAGTTTGTTTGTATTTGCCGAGTCCTGATTTTGGTGTTTTTCAGGACTGGTAGCCCAACCTTGTTTACGTTTACTGTTTCTCCTTTCCTGTTGAAATTGTCCAGGTATTTGTGGATTTCAGTGGCTTCCCTGTGCCTTCTGGCCCAATAGTTGTTGGCATGGTTCAGAATTTCAGTATTTTCAAATAGCATTCTATGTCCAGGTTGGTTTATAACATGTTCTGCTATTGCTGATTTTTCAGGCTGGCCCAGTCTGCGGTGTCTCTCGTGTTCCTTGATTCACATTTGAACACTGCATTTTATGGTCCCTATATAGATATGTCCGCAGCCACATGGTATGCAGTAAACTCCAATGGCGGTGAGAAGGTCTCCCCTATCCTTCGCTGAGCGCAGCATTTCCAGGATTTTCTTGGTTAGTCTGAAGATCATTTGGAGGTTGTGTTTCCTCATCTGTGACTCCTTTGATGTATAGTAAAAATACTTTCCCTTTGGGTGGTTGTTTTTCTTCACTTCACTTCACCTCTTCACTCCTGTGATTTTTTCCTGGGTCTGGCTGCTCTTCTGATATCTGAGCAGGAGTAACCATTAGCCTGTAGAGCCCAGTTTAGGTGCTTCAGTTCATCTGCCAGATAGTGGGGTTCACAGATCCTTTTTGCCCGGTCTACCAGTGCTTTTATTCTGTTTCTTTTTTGTCCTGGGTGATGATTGGAGTTCTTGTGTAGGTATCTGTCTATTTTTATAGGTTTTCTGTATACTGTGTGGCCCAAACATTGGTTCAGTTTGCGAATGACCAGGACATCCAAGAATGGCAACGTTCCTTCCTTTTCTTTTTCCATGGTGAATTGGATGTTCGGGTGGATGTTGTTCAGATTGTTCAAAAACATGACCAGATCTTCTTCTCCGTGGCTCCAAAATGGTGAAAATGTCATCCACATATTGGAACCAAGTTGTGGGCTTTTTTGGTGCTATTTCTAGGGCTTGCTTTTCAAAGTGTTCCACGTAAAAGTTTGCTATCATCGGCCTCAGAGGGCTTACCATGGCTACCCCATCTCTCTGTTTGAAGTATTCATTGTCCCACTGGAAGTAGCTTGTGGTGAGGCAATGTTCAAACAGGACTGCGATGTCTTTTGCACAGATTTGTTGGATGAGTGCCGTGGTGTCCATTCTAGGAACTTTGGTGAACAGGGCAACCACATCAAAGCTGATTAGTCTGTCTCCAGGTTTGAGTTCAAGGTTGTTGGGGTTTTTTTATGAAGTGAGTTGATGTAGTGGAGGGTTTGTAATTGTGTGGCCAGAAACTTGGCCAAGTCTTATGTGGGGGAACCAGTGGCGCAAATTAAAACAAATTAAGTTTTCTCTAGAAATAAGTATGCAATGGGATATTCCCATGGCTGAATTTCTATGAATCCAGCAAACGAAGGGGCACTGTCCCACCACCCCTTTTCTTGTCAGATCAGGGCCGCAGCAACCGCATGCCATGGCCCCAATCCAGCACTTGGCAACTCTAAAAAGAGGTGGCAAATGTCGTTTTTAGGGGGGTTGGAATGGCAAGAACCCACCCTTGCTGCCACTGCCATGTCATTTCTGCGCTCCTTTGGCACAGTGGGTCTGAACACTGTGCCAAGGGAGTGCTCTGACATCACCCACCATGCGGTGGGCGCACGGCATGACGGCAGCATCAGGATGGAGCCGGGGAGGACAGCATGCAGTTGCCACACCCCGACTCCACCTCCAGGCTGGCTTTTTTGGTCGATCTATATTCCCCCTAAGTGTATTTAACTGTGCCTTACCTGTCCACCAGGAGGCAGGAGCTGGTGGTTTCCATGTCAGTGAAGTGGTGTATCCATTATGGATTTTAGCCTGAATTTAAAGGAGCTGTCCAAGGTGTTGAAATGATTTTAGAGGCAGGGTTTAGCGCAGGGGTAGGCAACCTTTCCCCTTTAAGGGCCGAGGGACTTCAGCTCCCAGAATCCCAGGAGCTATTGGCCAACATGGGACTATTGGCCAACATGGCTGAGGCTTCTGGGAGCTGAAGTCCCTCGGCCCTTAAAGGGGAAAGGTTGCCTACCCCTGGTTTAGTGGGTTGTCCAACCCACATTTTCAATGCCAACTTGTTGGCAAAGAGTCATGAGAAATGCTGTGCTGTAATCAAGATATGGAGAATCAACATGGCATAGTGGTTTGAGTGACTACAACTCTGGAGACCAGGGTTCAAATCCCCAATGGGCCACGTGGAAACCTATTGGGTGCCCTTGGACAAGTCACCCTCTCTCAGCCTCAGAGGAAAGCAAACCCCTTCTGAAGAAATCTTGCCAGGAAAATCCTGTGATAAGACTCACCTTAGGATCACCATAAATTGGAAACTACTCAAAGGCACACAAAAAATTGATAGGTTTCCGAATTCATTATGGCTTTGGGTGTGCTGCTATGGCCCCCAGATATGTTTGTGCCTATGTGTATATTCATTCCACATTTAAATCAGGTGTGGGCCAATTCCACCCAGTCCGCCCCATGGCCACTTTTGTATATTAGCTAAAGTTGGAAATGACTTGAAGGCACACAACAGCAGATATAGTGCAGGCCTTCTGGGAAGGATACTTCCAAACAAAAACTTTTTATTGGGGCCGTCCATGGTGCTGAACCTGCTAGATACAACAACATTCAAAACCCACAAAGCAGTGATACCTTTATTGGGCCAACCAAATAAAAAGAGGTCAGTGGAGCTTTGAAAGCTTATGACATGTATTTTATGCATTTTGGTTGGCCCAATAAAGGTATTTCTGTTGGACGTTATTGTACTTTATGGCCAACACGGCTCTCCTTGGATATGTTTCCTGCATAAACTGGAATACCTCTTGTAAAACCTGGCATTGATTCACTACTCCAACATAATGGAGGCAACCATCCTCTACTACTGCTACCCACAAGAGGTCTATGTGAAGGATGGAATTCTGCTGTTTTCACTCACATTTTCTGTATTGTAGGATTATGGATGAGGACAAGTCCTTTGGAAAGCAGTGGCAGGCACATTCTTGCCTTCCTAACAGTGTCTCCGTTTCTGCTGTCAAGGTAAGTGGTGGAACCCATTCCCATGTGGCTGTGCCAGTCTCCAGTCCAACAGTGACCTCTACTTTTTTAACAGATTAGCATTAAGCTGCTTTGAGTCCCTTTGTTAGGAGAAAGGCTGACAATGAAGGCAAAGATCATGGAATCATAGAGTTGGAAGAGACCCCAAGGGCCATCCAGTCCAACTCCCTGTCATGCAGGAACTCCCAATTAAAGCATCCCCAACAAATGGCCATCCAGCCTCTGTTTAAAAACCTCCAAAGAAGGAGACTCCACCACAATCTCCATTGAGGGAGTGTGTTCCACTGTCAAACAGCTCTTACTGTCAGGAAGTTCCTCCTAATGTTGAGGTGGAATCTCTTTTCCTGCAGCTTGCATCTATTGCTCCTTGTCCTGTTCTCTGGGGCAGCAGAAAACAAGCTTGTTCCCTCCTCAATATGACATCCCTTCAAATACTTAAACAGGGCTAGCATATCCCCTCTTAATCATCTCTTCTCCAGGCTAAACATACCCAGCTCCCTAAGTCTTTCCTCATAAGGCATGGTTTCCAGACCCTTCACCATTTTGGTTCCCCTCCTCTGGAGACGCTTCAATTTGTCAACATTCTTTTTGAATTGTGGTGCCCAGAACTGGACACAGTATTATTCCAGGTGGGGCCTGACCAAAGCAGAATAGAGTGGCACTATTACTTCCCTTGATCTAGATACTATACTTCTGTTGATGCAGCCTAGAATCACATTGGCCTTTTTAGCTGCTGCATCACACTGTTAACTCATGTTTGTGGTCTACTAGGACTCCTAGATCCCTTTCACATGTAGTCATGTTAAGCCAGGTGTCCCCCACCCTATATCTATACATTTCATTTTTGGCCCTAAGTGCAATACCTTACATTTGTTGCTGCTGAAATTAATTTTGTTAGTTTTGGCCCAGCTTCCTAAATTACTAAGGTCATTTTGAATTTTGATCCTGTCTTCTGGGGTATTAGCTATTCCTCCTAATTTGATGTCATCTGCAAATTTGAGAAGCATGCCCCCTATTCCTTCATTGATAAAGATGTTGAAGAGCACTGGGTCCAAGACAGAACCCCACTGGACACCCCACTGGTCACTCCTCTCCAGGAGGAAGAAGAAGAACCATTGCTGAGCAGCCTTTGGGTTTGGCTGGTCAACCAATTACTAATCCATGTAACAGTTACCTTGTCTATCCCACATTTTACTATCTTGTTTGTCAGAATGTTATGGGGAACTTTGTCAAAGGCCATAATGAAATCAAGATATGCTATATCCACAGCATTCCCTTCACCTACCAAGAGAGATCAGATTTGACTGGCATGACTTGATGATGATGTTGATGATAAAAAAAAAAAAAAGAGAGAAGATGCCAGGATTTTTTTTAAGTCTTAAGCAAAAATTCAATTTTTTATTTTTTTTAAAAAAAGAGCCCAAGCCAGGTTCAAGCCCCCTCTAAATAAGGCAACATTTATAGAAGTCTGGAAGAGACAGGACAATGTGGGCTGCCTCCTGAGGGTAGGAGTGATGTTGTGGATTCTGGTGCCATGACCCAAAAGGATGTGCCACTAGTCCACAATGCAAGTCGGCGTAGGATGTAGAGCAAAGTCTCCCTGGCAGATCTCAACAGCATGCAGGATCATGTGAGAGAGAGTGGGCTGAAAATATTATTTTAGGGCTTTGCAAGTGATAGCCAGCACCTCCAACTGGCCTTGGAAACAAAGCAAGGGCCAGTGGAAATTAACAACAGAGTTAATAATGTTTACCTATGACACCCTTTCCACCAAAGGACGGAACATCAAAGACATATCATCAAAAATGGATGATAAAAGAGTTTCGTGCTCTGAACAGGAAGCACTTCTCTCCAGGAACCTGGAATCTAAACATTTGTAAAAGTTTCTAAACATTTGTAAAACGATGTTTCCCAAGCAGATCAAATGGGATATCACCAAGGCATGTTCTTCTAGGCAAGGCAAAACAGGGCTTCTTTAGTGAGCTGGATGGATCTCTGCCACAAAGCAGATGGGTTTTGGAGTCAAATCATGGCCAAATGTTAACAGCTGTCCTGTGGTGTGAAAGAGTTTGCTTGCATTAGCAACCTTGTTGGATACTTTTTGCATTTGCTTTACAGTCTGAGACTGGGGAAAGATATAGAGATGGGGGATTGGATTTTTTTCTTTTTGTTGCTTAGCTGTTTGCACAGGTCTCATTGCTATCAGGGGAAAGATGCCTCACACCTATACACTTTGTCTTCCTTTGTTTGCTTCTAGTCTACATAATCCTCAGAAATTAATCTTCAAGACAGGTTCTGAACTCATTTTTACTCCCTGTCAAAAATGAAATGCATAGATGTAAGATGGGGGACACCTGGCTTAATGAGACTTTTATGTGTGAAAGGGATTTAAGAGTCCTAGTAGACCACAAGTTGAACATGGGTCAACAATGTGATGCAGCAGCTAAAAAGGCCAATGCAATTTTAGGCTGCATTAATAGAAGCATAGTATCTAGATCAAGGGAAACACTAGTGCCACTGTATTCTGTTTTGGTCAGGCCTCAATTCAAAAAGGATGTTGAGAAACTGGAGCGTGTCCAAAAGAGGGTCACTAAAATGGTGAAGGGTCTGGAAACCAAAAAGCCCTATGAGGAATGACTTAGGGAGTTGGGGATGTTTAGCTCGGAGTAGAGACGTTTAAGAGGTGATATGATAGCCTTGTTTAAATAGAATCATAGAATCATAGAATCATAGAGTTGGAAGAGACCACAAGGGCCATCCAGTCCAACCCCCTGCCATGCAGGAACTCCCAATCAAAGCATCCCTGACAGATGGCCATCCAGCCTCTGCTTAAAGACCTCCAAGGAAGGAGACTCCACTACTCTCCAAAGGAGTGTGTTCCACTGTCGAACCGCCCTTACTGTCAGGAAGTTCCTCCTAATGTTGAGGTGGAATCTCTTTTCTTGCAGCTTGCATCCATTGTTTCGGGTCCTAGTCTCTGGAGCAGCCGAAAACAAGCTTGTTCCCTCCTCGATATGACATCCCTTCAAATATTTAAACACAGCTATCATATCACCTCTCAGCCTTCCCTTCTCCAGGCTAAACATCCCCAGCTCCCTAAGTCGTTCCTCATAGGGCTTGGTTTCCAGACCCTTCACCATTTTAGTTGCCCTCCTTTGGACACGCTCCAGTTTCTCCACATCCTTTTTGAATTGTGGTGCCCAGAACTGGACACAGGATTATTCCAGGTGAGGCCGGACCAAAGCAGAATAGAGTGGCACTATTACTTCTCTTGATCTAGACACTATACTTCTACTGATGCAGCCTAAAATTGCATTGGCCTTTTTAGCTGCTGCATCGCACTGTTGACTCATGTTCAACTTGTGGTCCACCTGGATTCCTAGATCCCTTTCACAGGTAGTCTCATTCAGCCAGGTGTCCCCCATCGTATATCTGTACTTTTCGTTTTTCCACCCTAAGTGCAGTACCTTACATTTCTCCATGTTGAATTTCATTTTGTTAGCTTTGGCCCAGCTTTCTAATCTGTTCAAGTCATTTTGAATTTTGATCCTGTCCTCTGGGGTATTAGCTACTCCTCCTAATTTGGTGTCGTCTGCAAATTTGATAACTATGCCCCCAATACCGTCATCCAAGTCATTAATAAAGATATTGAATAGCACTGGGCCCAGGACAGAGCCCTGTGGCACCCCACTGGTCACTTCTTTCCAGGTTGAAAAGGAGCCATTGTTGAGCACCCTTTGCGTTCGACCAGTCAACCAATTACAAATCCATGTAACAGTTACCTTGTCTAGCCCACATTTTACCAACTTGCTTGCAAGAATGTCATGGGGAACCTTGTCAAAGGCCTTACTGAAATCAAGATATACTATATCCACAGCATTCCCTTCATCTACCAAGCTGGTAATTTTATCAAAAAAAGAGATCAGATTTGTCTGCCATGACCTGTTTCTCTGAAACCCATGTTGACTTTTTGTGATTATGAAATTATCTTCCAGATGTTCACAGACTCTCTGTTTAATGATCTGCTCCAGAATCTTCCCGGGTATTGATGTCAGACTAACTGGACGATAATTGTTGGGATCCTCTTTTTTCCCCTTTTTGAAGATGGGGACAACATTTGCCCTCCTCCAGTCCACTGGGACCTCTCCTGTTTTCCAGGAATTCTCAAAGATTATTTCCAATGGTTCCGATATTACATTTGCCAGTTCTTTTAATACCCTTGGATGTAATTCATCTGGTCCTGGAGACTTATATTCACTTAGATTAACCAGATATTTCTGTACTATCTCTTTACTTATTCTGTGCTGAAATTCTCCTATTCTGTCCTCTGCTCCATTATCCTCAGGTTGAGCCCCCTTTGCCTTTTCTGAGAAGACTGAAGCAAAGAAGGTGTTGAGTAATTCTGCTTTTTCTCTGTCCCCTGTTAACTTTTTGCCATCTTCTCCACATATTTAAAGGGAGATCGCATTGAGGAGGGAGCAAGCTTTCTTTTCTACTGCTCCAGTGAATAGGACCTGGAACAACAGATGCAAACTACAGGAAAAGAGATTCCAGCTCAACATTAGGAGGCACTTCCTGACAGAGAGAGCTGTTCGAAAGTGGAACACACTCCCTTGGAGATTTTGGTGGAGTCTCCTTCCTTGGAGGTCTTTAAGCGGCGGCTGGATGGCCATCTGTCCGGGATGCTTTGATTTTGAGTTCCTGCATGGCAGAATGGGGTTGGACTGGATGGCCCTTGGGGGTCTCTTCCAACTGTATGATTCTATGATTCTATGACTCTATGATCTTAATATCAGTGAAACATAATGAGGTTTATAGTTCATAAGCATTTTTTTACACACAATTATCTACTGACCTTTAACTCATGAGCAGATTCCCCATCAGTTTCACACAGTCGCTGGACCATTTGGAGAGACAAGATGGAACCATGGGGAATTGCATCCGCCAAAGGCTAATGAGGAACTGAGGAAACCTGCAACCAGCAACAAAATTCCACCAGAATTTACCCTCCAGGCAGATAGTACAAAATATTGACCACCAAGTACACACTAAAAGATTGTTCAACTGATCAAGAAGGATGACCTAGTAGATAATGGCAATAAAATATGCTCAGAGGTCTAGCAATACTAACAAGAGCACTATAGCTGAGCTCTCACACTGAAGAGAAGGGACATAACTTTTAACTCATGGAATGATGTGGTGGTTACGCTATGCCATTTTGTTAGTGAATTGCAATGTTCTGCAATCAAATGTGGAAACCACTGTCTGTGTGCAACCAACATGTGGAGTGTTCAGTTCATATCTGCATACACAATGTGCAACGCAGGCCAGAGTCTGCATTGACCTGGAAAAACATAAGTGCGCAATGTGCAGCGTGTGAGCAACTCTTACTTCTGTAAAAGTGAACTGAACTGAGACATTCCCCATCAGACAAAAATGTGCAACTGCTTCTATAGGGAAGCTTATGCAAGCATGGCACCAACAGGTTTCCAGTCTATGGTTCCCCCCAACACACACACCGTGCGCCTTCTTTAATTTCTTGTTCAAGTGATCATGGCAATCTCACCATAATAATCTTGCTGTTTAATTCATTAAATTCATCTCCATGTAATAGCGAGTTGAGCTGTCAGTTTGAGCAAAACATTTCCCCAATGCTTAGTTGCAGTTGCTGTTGTTTTGTCACAAATAATAATTGGATTTCGCTCCCCGAACACACATGTACAAACACGCACATGCACACATGGCTCAGCAATCACAGTTATGTTGTTATATTCTGAAAGTGCTTTTTGCTTCCTCTGAGTTTATTCCCCCTTTCTTTGTCTTTCTCTGTTGTCGCTGTGAGCAGACTTTTCCCTCGCTGATGCAAAGTGGAGCATTGGCAGCACATCAGCTGGGCCATGCTATTGGCTTTGTCCATGATGACCTCCCGGGACCTAAATCCAGAATGTGTGATTGCAACTGCAACTCCAAGCCTGGCCATTGCGTCATGTATTCAGCTATTGCGTGAGTCCTGTGCTTGTGTGTGTGTGTGTGTTTTAATGATGATCGGTCCGCAGGGCACTTACTTATGACAAGTATAGAAGAGAGGCTATGTGAGATCAAGGAAGAAATAGACTGGGTTTCTGTGGAGACTCATGAATGGAGACTCAGGCTAAGATCCTGCCCTGCTCTGGCACAGCATCAAGCAGAAGAGGCCAAAGTGCAACCTAAGGACCACATGCAAACCCCTGGACCAGACTTTTGCAGCCCCTGAGAACCCCTGCCAGTGCCCCCAAAGCCCCCCTTTTTAAAAAAATGTGGTGTAATTTTTGCCAAAATATGCAAACAGCCTCCCCCAGCCCCATGCAGAAACGTCCTCAGAACTCCCACTACCTCTATTTTCATCTGATCCCTTCTTAAAGTGGTGACATGAAGTGATCCAAGACAGTGTTCAGCCACAATTTTGAGAAGGACTCCCAACAAAGTTAGAGGCATTTGGAGGTATCATCAAAAGGGTTGCAGCCCAGAGTGGGGGGAAGTTGGTCCCTTGACCTTTGTAGTTGCCCACCCTGACATAAAGCTTTGCCAGGCACAACTCTGCCCTCTTTCTCCCCCCCACCCCCCTCCTACCTTGATACACAGGATGGCACAAAGGAGCAATCCACCACTAATGGGTTCTCCCCATGTGCCGCCCCGTGTGCCAACCAGGTTTGCAGGAGTCAATGTTCCCATGGCCATTTAGTGGGAAAGGAAAGGCAGGGGTGGCCAGACGGCATCCAGCAGTGTTTCTGCAGGCAGACATATAAAACACCGGTATCTAAAAACTGAGATCTTCAGTGGAGGCCCCATCTTGTGTCATTGTGGGAGCCTTTGTGGGCTGGGAGGTGATCGAGAAATAAATCGATAAATAAATAAATAAATAAATAAATAAAATACATCTTAAATAAATTAAAATATGACATCCTCCTCCCGGACCTCCAGCGGAATGTCAGGAGATTCAGGAAGATGTTTTTCTCTCTTTGTTTCTTTGTGCATCCAAACACAGCCAGGTTTGGTCAATGGCTGTGCAGAGGGGGTGCCCAGGCTTCAGAGATTGAATGGTCAGAGCTGTGGACAGAAGTGCTGGATACCTCTATCTGTAACAATCACAAAGAGACACACACCAGTGTCAGGGGAGATTACACCTGCAGATGTTGCCAACAAGATTCTCTGAGAAACAAGCAGTGTTTGGGAGAAGCTGTGCAACAGCGAACTGCAACCTCTTATTTGGGTTTGCACAAGCCCTTTGACACCGACATACACTGCTTCAGACATGGTTGCACTGCCTAAGAGGTTGTGTTAAGTGTGGTCCTTTGTGGTGAATGGGGAGTCACTGTTGCACAACAGGAGAATGCATGGGCTCTACCAGGTGTTTCGTGATCAGTTTGCACAATGGTGTGGTTCAGGAACTCCAGCATTGCTACACCAATATAATTTCAAGTTATTCAACTGGTGAGCAGGATCTTGGCCATTATTTCAGTTGTAGTGGTTGTGGAAGAAAGAGCAATAGATGCAAAAGAGGATACATTAAATGAGGGGATGTTACTGGTTACTAATTTTCTCATACAGGGTGAGTCTCCCTTATCTAAATCCAAAATTATTCATATGGGTGGTTGAGAAAGTGACACCTTTACTTTCTGTTGGTACAATGTACACAAACTTTGTTTCATGTACAAAATTATTTAAAAGTGTGTGTATAAACTTACCTTCAGGCTATGTGCATAAGGTGTGTAGGAAAATTAATGAATTTCATGTTTAGACTCATTATGTATGTGCAAATATTCCAAAATCAAAGATAGATAAATAAATCTGAAATCCAAAACACTTCTGGTCCCAAGTATTTTGGATAAGGGAGACTCAACCTGTAGTATTTGTATTTAGCCGCAGTAAACACAAGCCAGAGCTAGCATGGTGTAGTGGTATGAGCATTGGACTATGTCTCTGGGAGACCAGGGTTTCAATCCCTGCTCAGCCATGGAAACCCACTGAGTGACCTTGGACAAGTCACACTCTCTCAGAGGAAGTCAGAAAGTATTTGAACGCACACAGCAGCAAACCAAAACCCAGAAACAAATGGGTTGTCTTTCACAAGCAATTGTCATGTTTTCCCCTTCAGGAGGTAGTGCAGGTTTACTTTCAAAGTACTGCTGAATAATTAGAACAGCATTGAACTAAAAAACGCTTCGAAGTAACCAGACACTTATATGAAAGGATGAATGTTCTGCTTAATAGCCGCTTGCATTGATTTTCTTTCAGTGAGTGTCACAGACTGAGCAACTGCAGCAAAAACAAGTATCGTACTTTATTAGCCCGGCATGGAAAAAAATGTTTCCTGAACTTGCCGAAAGACGAGGTTTTTGTGAAGATCTGTGGGAACGGCGTGGTGGAAGCCAACGAAGAGTGTGACTGCGGTATGGATGAGGTTAGAGCTTGTGCATTGACGCAACCCATCTTAATATGGGAGTATGAATAATAAGATGCGCTTACTCTTTGCTGCCATGTGAACCATGAGGTTTCCTCACATTTTCTCCTCCCGCTTCAGATTTCCAGTTTATTTCTTCTTGTAAATGTCTGCTCCGAGGGTATAGAGCCAGCATGGTGTCATGGTCTGAGTGTTGGACTCAGCACTTCTGGAGACCGGGTTCGAGTCCCCGCTCAGCCATGGAAAAGCACTGGGTGACCTTTGGCAAGTCATATTCTCTCAACCTCAGGGGGAGGCAATAGCAAAACCACTCTGAACAAATCTGGCCAAGAAACCTCTGTGACAGGTTCACCGTAAGTTAGAGGGGGCATCCACATTCATTTTTTTGTTCCGAGGAGATGCGGATTGCCATCATCGAGTTTTCTGTTCCCGTTTTGTTTTGGGTTCGCAAATCTCTTTGAGTCATTGTTACCCCTTTGTTATTCACACATGCCATCGTTTTGGGATAAAATGGAGCCGCCTCCATTCTTTTGAACGACATAGACTGATCTGAATGGATTTGGAAGCTTATTCACACTGCAAATATGTGGATCTATGCAGATCCTTCAGGAAAACTAGGGAAAAAAACTGGTATCAAATATCCTTGATTAAGTGGGTATTTTGCCAGCCCCCCCCCCAAAAAAGTGCATCAAGTGCATTTAGGACGTGTATGTACAACGAGGATTCAACCCGGATTCATCCCAGATTATTTTCATAGTGTGAATGGGGCCAGAGTTAACTTGAACACACATAACTAACCAAAGGTGTTGCCACCAATGGACTGGGAAAGCCTTGCCCTTTTACCTGCCATCCAGTGAGGGCATCTTGTTGCCATTTGCCACACCTCCAGCCCTTGCGCTCTTTCCCACACCATCAGGTCAAGGGGTCCATTCAGGTCTCCTGTCCCGGGGGGGGGGGGGCACTATACAATGCCCCTGGGCTCCTTTCAACCCAATGCTATTGAATCCTGGGATTTGTAGTTTTGTGAGATATTTGTCTTTCTCTGTGAGAGAGCTCTGATGCCACATCAAAATATCAATTCCAAGGATCCATAAGATAGAGCCATGAAAGTAAAAGTGAGGTAAAACTGCATTAACTCTACAGTGCAGCAACAGCCATAGACCACTACAGCTGCATTATCTCCTGATGCCCCCAAGGCTCTGAAGAGGAAGACCCCAAGCTTGGTTTGTGCTACCTTCTGGCTTCAACCCCAAATGCATCATCTCAGGTCCTTAGCTTAATAATAATAATAATAATTATTATTATTATTATTATTATTATTATTATTTATAACCCGCCCCTCTGCTCAGCAATCGGGGCGGGATACAGCAAGTAAAAACTCCTTCAATTGAAAACATGTGGGAAGGCAATGTGTGTCTCCAACATGGCGCCATGGATCATCTCCCTTGGCATCAACTAGGCATCCTACCCCCACCTGAGAGCCAAATGGGACTTCCATTTGTGAACAGCATCTAGGAAGGAATCTGGTTTTGCTGTGATAAAGGTGGGACCTGTTCACTGAGTGACCTTTTCTGCTTAGAGGGAGATTTCAGAGGCTAATCAGAACCTCCCTCCCAAAGGTCCACAAACAGATCCTGAATTTGGCAACAGCTCTCCTTCAATGGCACTTGGCAACCATCAGCCAGAGGCACACAGCCCAAAGGGATGGAGGTCCCATTTGGCTCTCAAGTGGTGGTAGGAAGCCCAGTTGATGCCAAGGGAGATGACCCATGGCACCGTGTTGGAGACACACATTGCCTTCCCACACGTTTTCAATTGAAGGGGAATTAAGCTAAGAACCTGGAATGATGCATTCGGGGTTGAAGCCAGAAGGTAGCACAAACCAAGCTTGGGGTCTTCCTCTTCAGAGCCTTGGGGGCATCAGGAGATAATGCAGCTGTAGTGGTCTATGGCTGGTGCCACACTGGAGAGTTAATGCAGTTTTACCCCACTTTTACTGTCATGGCTCCATCTTATGCATCCCTGGAACTGATATTTTGATGGGGCCCCAGAGCTCTCTCACAGAGAAAGACGAATATCACACAAATCTACAAATCCCAGGATTCTATAGCATTGAGCCATGGCAGTTAAAGCAGTGTCAAACTGCATCAATTCTGTAGTGTAGATGCCAGCTATGGCTATTAAATCAAGACTGCCCTAGGGCTAAAACACTGAAATTTCAGAACCAGAACCTGAGATCAAAGGATCACCCCTTTGGATGTCAAAGGGAGCAGGCCCCTGGTGATGTTACAAGGGCGATCTTACAAGAGGCAGCCCCTAATAGTCACACCAGTCATTAACCTCATTAACGGAGTTTGCCACTGAAATAGAAAGCACCAAATCTAAGAATCAAGGAGAACATATATATATAATAATATAATATAATTTTTTATTTATAGCCCGCCCCTCTGCGTGGCAATCTTTCTAAGGTGATGTCCATGCCTTGAGGTTCATTTCCTTTCCCTTGAGGATCAGACAAGGGGGTCAGGTCCTGAGATCTGGGAACCCTAATACAGAGGACATTGTGACCATATAGAGAACAATTCCAAGAAAGAAAGGAGCAAGAGTTTTCTTTTCAATGTGTATTTCTGTACAAGCCCCCAGAGGACTATTTAACAAGGAAGGTTTGGGGCTAACTGGCCTGGTGGGATTTGGGAAGAAGACAAGGTGACAAGGGTATGCAGAAGGTGCCCAGCCTCAGATGCCTAAACTCAGATCCCCAGGGTGAGTGTTTAATCCACCGTTCATCTTCACTGGCAGGAATGCCAAAAGAGCGGCTGTTGCCTAGAAGACTGTACCCGGAGTCCAAATGCCAGCTGCTTTTCTGGAAGCTGTTGTGAGAAGTGTAAGGTAAGATCACAGCCGTGGTTCATTCCATGTCCCTGTGTTTGAGGTTCAAACATTTTGAGTTTCATTTGGTTTTTCCCCAAACAAACTCCTTAGTGGGATCCTGGGGACAGAGGGGCCGGTGCTGTTGGCAGGAATTACAGGACAAAACTGTAGTTGAGAAGATGTCTATGATGTCTCCAGCCATTATCATAAATAATATAATAATTTTTTTTAATTTTTAACCCGCCCCTCTGCCAGGCAACCGGGGCGGCATACAACAAAGTTAAAAAAACAATACAAGAAGTTAAAACATCAACCATCAGCCTGATACCCTAACCCACCCACCCCTTAAAAATAGATTAAACTAGCACAGGATTAAAAACAAGAATAAAAACAAAAACTTGCAATGAAAAAACCCCTAAAACAAACAGCCTAAAACAAACGGTGGCAACTAAGGGAACAGATAAGCAGGTCTAGTCTTTATTTGGGCCGGGCAATCATTCCAGGAAGGCCTGCCGGAAGAGATCCGTCTTTACTGCTTTTTTAAAGCAGTCAAGAGTGGTAATAAGATGGATCTCATCCGGCAGGCCATTCCATAATTTGGAGCGGTGGCAGAGAAGGCCCTCTGGGAGGTAATTATCCTATTAGAGGCACTAGCCAGGCAGACTGGCCAAATTTTTGCAAGGCCAATAGTTTGTTCATTGCAAAGGCATTCTTCAAGAGGCATCTGTATACATGGACATCATATGATGGCCAATATAGAAATCAAATAGACTACATAAATAAAACCAGAAGATGGGGAAGCTTAATTTTTGCTGCAAAATCAAGACTTGGAGCAGATTGTGACACAGACCATGAACTGCTATTATCAAAAATTAGAGTAAAACTTAAATACACTAAACCAACCAACATGCCAAAATACAACCTAAAGAACATCCCCACAGAATTTAAAGATAATATAAAAACAGATTTGATCTATTAAGCCTAATTAAACAGAAGCCAGAAGAGCTCTGGACTGAAGCCAGGGACATTGTCTGAAAAGTATGCAAAAAGACACTATCTGCAGCCAAAAAGAAAGAATAGTCTCAATGGATGAGAGATCACATAGTTGAGGACAGATGAGAAGCAAATGCAAAAGTTGATATAGAAATAGGGCCAGAATGCTGGATACAACTGTCCAGTGACTTGAGCTCAGGGACAGAGGAAAATAACCAATGCAGAGAAATAGAAAGTGGCAAAAAAGAAAGAAGAACAAGAGAGCTCTTCCACAAGATCCAAGAAATCAAACAAATTTAAACCAACAGAAGGGACGTTAGAGAAACAGCAGAAGAACACATTACATGACCAAATACAAATAAAATATGAAGCAAACAATACACTGAAGAATTATACTAAAAAGATGAAAGGATGATAGATTCATTCAAGGAAAGCCATTTGACGATAAACCTCCAGTTTTAGAAAGTGAAGTGGAAGCTGCAGTCAAAGTACTTGGGGAAAATGAATCATCGGGAACAGATGGCATACCAATACAGCTGCTTAAAGCGACAAGGAAAGAATCTACTCTAATTCTAAAATGTGTCAGCAAATATGCAAAACAAAGCAATGGCCCACAGATTGGAAATGTTGGATTTTTAAAACTCACCTTTTCCTCTGGATCGTCCCAGAAAATCTGGAGCCCTCCAGAGCAATGCCAGATAGCTGTTTACAATGTGTCCCATTATGCCAACTGCTACTGCTAGCATGAGTTGCTTCCCTTGAGGTCAGAATGATGTTCCTGGCCATGTTATCGCCCCTGGGTCCCTTGTTTTCGGCTTCAGAGGGAGCAACTTGGGTCACCGGCAGCAACGGTAAGCAGCAAAGAGGGATGCATGGGTGAACAGTTGCCCAGGATTGCTCCAGAGTGGCCAGGTAGCAGAGGGCATTCAGGGGAGCTTCAGGGCCAAAATACTGGGGAGCTTCAGGGCTGCTTCCAGATTATTCTGGCCAATGTAGACATGGCCAGTGATTTAGCCGGTCACCAGTCACTCTAAACATTCTATACTCCGAACAAATCACTTACCTTATTGCATGTACTACCCATTGCACATTTATACTCTACCATAATTTATCTAATAAATTAGGGTAGGAAGGGTCTGGAAACCATGTCTTATGAGGAGAGACTTGGGAGCTGGGTATGTTCAAACAAAAACCCATCTGTGATGCCTTTATTGGCCAACCAAAATGCACAATATACTTGTTGCAAGCTTTCGAAGCTCCATGGGCTTCTTCATCAGGCAAGATGTTACAAACCAAACTGGAGAAAAACAATTGGAAATGTTAGTCAGATGCCTAGATGTTGTTTTAGTCTTTAGTTAAGATGGTCTATGGTGGAGAGGATATCTTTTGCAGGCAGGATCCTCCTCCTTCTGGCCCTGTGGCTATAGGGAGATTTCCAAAGTCCAGGACATTTAAAATCCATTTGCATCTCAACAGAGATCCCTCCTTTGCAATCCAATATATCTCCATTCCTATGAGGTCACAGGGCTCTTTGTGGCAGAGAACAATGGATTTCTCAAGAAGTCTTCATGTGTTTGCATCAGGAATATTTTGGTAGATGTAGAGGTAAAACGTGCAAATTCAGTCCAAATATGGAACTGGGTATTTTTAGTCTGGAAAAGAGATGGTTAAGAGGTGATATGATAGCCTTGTTTAAGTATTTGAAAGGGTCTCATATTGAGGATGGAGCAAGCTTGTTTTCTGCTGCTCCAGAGAATAAGACACAGAGCAATGGATGCAAACCACAGGAAAAGAGATTCCACTTCTCATTAGGAAGAAATTCCTGATAGTAAGAGCTGTTTGACAGTGGAAGATGCTTCCTCGGAGAGTGGTGGAGTCTCCTTTTGTCGTCTTTAAACAGAGATTGGATGGCTATCTGTCGGGGATGCTTTGATTGTGTCTTCCTGCAGGGCAGAATGGGGTTGGACTGGATGGCCTTTGGGGTCTCTTCCAATTCTATGATTCTATGAAAGGCAACAGCCTCCCCCCATCCCCAAAAGTCACGCAGCCCTCACTCTCTTTTAAGACAACCTGCTTCTTCCCCGCAGCTTGTGAATGAAGGGACACTCTGCAGAGAAGCCACAAATGAATGCGACCTGCCAGAGTACTGCACTGGGAGTTCTGGCAAATGCCCAGCGGACATGTACAAGCAAGACGGGATGCCATGCGGGACCAACAACAGTTGTTACTTAGGGGAGTGCCTTGACCTTCACCGGCACTGCAGAACTCTCTTCGGCCAAGGTAAGGTTATTGCTTCTCACTTACACAGGGAGATGGGATAAGGCCATTTAATCTAGCCTACTTTCTTTTAGCCAGAAGGCAGATGCAGAGTAGAGCGGACGGTGAGTCCTGGCACTGCAATGACTGGAATGACTGCAATGACTGGGAGGGAAGGAGGAAGATAATAAAGCAAATAACAGGTCCTGTCTGCACTGGTCAGAATACATCTAACCTCCCAAAGTATTTTGGCCCCAGAGCTGTCCTGGCCTCCCTCCATTTCTCTCCCCTGTCCCCATGCTGTGTGGCATATTACGTCCATCCTTAACCTAGTGGACTGCAACTCCCGTAATGCACAGAAAAAGCAGGGCACAACTTTTTAAAAATTTCAGGGAGAAGAAATCCCAAGACTACAATAAAACTGGAGAGGAGAGGATAAAACACAGAGCAGCCTTAAATACAAAGCAAAAATTATTAAAATCCAGGGATAATAATAATAATAATAATAATAATAATAATAATAATAATAATAATAATATTTTATTTATAACCCGCCCCCCTGCTAAGCAATCGGGGCGGCTTACAGCAAGTTAAAATACAGCAATTAAAACATTCCCAATTCCTACAACCCGCCACCCACAATCCACACCCCTTAAAATAGAATTAAACTAATTAAATTTTTAAAATCAACTTATAACTAAGTAAATTAACAACAATGAACAACTGCTTATAACAGAATAGCCGCTCAGAGGGGGATGAGGGCAAAGTAAATCCACATATATACAGAGATGTTCAAGTCTCATTAAATACAATGGCATGGTAAAATGGTGTCTCATAGATAAGATGGCAAAAATCAAGGTTTGCTATTTGGAATTTATATATATATTTTAAAAAATATATATTTTAATGCCGTGGATGGCTTATTAAATGGATAAAGAATCTGTGGATATGGAGGGCCAACTGTACCTATTTTGTAATGAAGAGCTAAAGTGGTGCAGTGGTTTGAGAATTGTCCTAGGACTCTGGGAGAACAAGATTCGAATCCCTGCTCAGCCATGAAAACCCAATGGATAACCTTCATCAAGTGCCACTCTCTCAGCCCCAGAGGAAGTCAAACTCCCTCAGAATATATCTTGCCAAGAAAACCTAATGAATGATAGGGTTTCCATAAATTGGAGTCAACTTGAAGGCACATGGCGATAGAGCCAGCATGTAGAGGTTCCAGTGCTGGACTAGGACTGCATCTACACTGCTGAATTAGTGCAGTTTGGCAATGCTTTAACTACCTTGATTGAATGTTATGGAATTCTAGAATTTTTGTAGTTTTGTGAGATATTGATCCATGGGGAGAGGCGGGTACAAAATCGTTGTTGTTGTTGTTTAGCTTTCTCTATCAGAAAGCTCTGGTACCAGAACAAACTACAAATCCCAGGATTCCATAGGAAGGAGCCATGACAGTTAAAGCAGGCTCAAACTACATTAATTCTGTAGTGTGACAGCAGCAAGATGAGAAAGTTGAGAGGCCAATGGCCGACTTAGACATTCGAATAAATTCAACAGTGCATTACGATGATTTGGAAATACTGATTTTTTAAAAAAAAAAAATTCAGCCTACAGCTCCCAGAATTACCCATCCAACAGAAAAAGATGTTCTTGTCCCTTTTTTGAGGTGTATGTACACGTCCATTCACTTTGTCGGTGACCGGAGCTATCTTTCCCTCCCTGATTTTGCTTTTCCAATTTTCAGATGCGAAACCTGCTCCACTGAGTTGCTACAAGGAAGTTAACATGAGAGGAGACCGGACCGGCAACTGTGGGAAGGCTAACCTGGGATACAAGAAATGCAAGGAAGAGTAAGTTCCACTTAGGGGCAGGTGTCCTGGTTCCCCGATCGTATATGGGAAGGAGCTAATTGTCTCCAAGAAGGAGCTGGTAAATAACAGCATCTTCAGAGAACCATAGAATCCTATTGTCTCATGATGTGTCCAAGGTATGACAGTCACAGGTAAGTCATTTTTGGTTTCTAAGGAGAGTTCAGGCTGGATTTTCTGCTGGGAACCCCCTTGGGTCTCACTCTAGGAGAAAAGTGGTATATTATTTTAATGGCTATGGTTTTTGTTTTGTTTTTATTGCTACATACAAAGCATACAAAATTTAACGACTCTACATAAACACACAAACAAACAAAGCTTAGAAGTCTTCCTTATTAACAAAAGGGGGTTGCAGACTGCCAGAAATAGTGCAAATTGAGTCCACTTTTAGGGTTAGGGTTAGGGTTAGGGAATCATGGGAACTGTATTTTATTGTGGCACCAGAGCTCTCTGACCGAGAAGGCTCAAGGTCTCAGAAAAAAATACAATTCCCATGATTCCCTAGCACTGAGCCAGGACAGTTAAAGTGGACTCAATTTGCACTATTTCTGGCAGTCTGCAACCCCCCAAAGTCTTGATTTTCCTTTAATATATTCAAATCTGTTGTAATTTCTTAAAGATATTCAAATCTTTTTTCATAGCGCAATATACTATAATATTATCATCTAATTAATGTAATACAATATCTTATTTTTACATCTGGTCCCATCACCTATCATTACCCATCAATACTTAACAATGACAATATATTACAGTTGATATTCTACTCCTATAACATTATTCTATAATAATATTTCCATTTAATCTTTGAAGCCCATTTTCATTATTTCTCCCCATTCTTTGCTTATAAAATTTGTTATTTGCTCCCAGCTCTGTATAAACTTTTCTAATTTATTTTCTTTCATCAGACACATCAATTTATCCATCTCACCTAATTCTAATAATTTTGTCATCCAATCTTGTATAGTGGGTATAAATGATTTTTTCCAAATTTTTGCATATTCTAATCTAGCTGCTAATATCATATAGTACAGAATTCTTTCCTTTTGCTTCTCTATACCATCTTCAGTCATAGTCAATAAATATAATTCTGGGGTCAAGGAAAATTTTATATCCAATAGCTCTTCAATTTTTCAATGTATAGAACTCCAGTACTTTTTTGCTTTCCTACATGACCATCATCAGTGATATAATGTACATGGTTTGAAAGTGCATTTATCTTTTAATTGCATTCTGTTTTTAAACAAATGATTTGTTTTAATATCGTGATAGTTTCATCCAATTTTAATTGTCACTTTTGTACATTTTTAATTGTACTTGTGTATGTTTTTAACTGTAAGTTTTTATACTGTAAGCCACTTTGGGTCCCAATTTTGGGAGAAAGGTGGGATACAAATAATAGCAATAGCAGTAGCAAATACATTTCTATACCACTTATCAGTGTACTTAAGCACTCCCTAAGCGGTTTACAATCTGTGTAAGCCAATTGCCCCCAACAAGATGGGGACTCATTTTAGGGACCTCGGAAGGATGCCAGGCTGAGTCAACCCTGAGCCCTGGCTGGGATTGAACTCACAACCTTGGGGTTTGTGAGTGAATGGCTGCAGCACCGGCATTTAACCACTGCACCACTAGGGCTCCTCGATATGATGATGATAGATAGATAGATAGATAGATAGATAGATAGATAGATAGAATCATAGAGCTGGAAGAGACCCCCAGATGCCATCCAGTCTAACCCACTGCCATGCAGGAAAACATCATCAAAGCACCCCCTGACAGATGGCCATCCAGCCTCTGTTTAAAGACCTCCAAAGAAGGAGACTCTGCCACTCTCCAAGGCAGCAGTGTCTTCCACTGTCAAACAGCTCTTACTATCAGGAAGTTCTTCCTAATGTTTTGGTGGAATCTCTTTTCCTGCAGCTTGCATCCATTGCTGCATTGTGCCCTTTTCTCTGGAGCATCAGAAAACAAGCTTGCTCCAGCTTCAATATGACACCCCTTCCAATACTTAAACAGGGCTATCATATCACCTCTTAATCTTCTCTTCTCCAAAGAAACCAAATGGATGTGGGCAACCACTCCTGGTTACCATTTCAGCAGGCATACGACCCAAAAAAGGTGGGATGTCAGGGGAGCGTAGCATGCAGGGGATTAGGGGAATGCCCCCTTGGCCCTATCCTACTTGCTCACCCCTGCTGTAAAAGAAGTCATGCCCCCAGAGATTGGCATTGCAGGTGAGATTGTTGTTCTGCAGCCCTTGGCAGAAAGAGATGGGTTATTATGGCTCCCTTTCCTTAGGATGACTCCAAATTGTTAGACCCTGACCACCGGCTACAGAATCACTACTGTACGGGAATGCTTCTAATAAAAGCCCTCACAGCCATTAGCAGCTATGCTTTGCCTTTGGTGGAACAAACTTTGGTGTTCCGCCAAAACTGGCTCCAAGGGAAGCATTAAGGTGTCCCAGGGTAGTCTTTGGTTTCTCCCAGCCAGAGTGAAGAAGGACCCATTAAGACTTTTTCATTCTTCCTTTTCTCTCAGAGATGTCTTTTGTGGAAGGATCCAGTGCATCGACGTCAAAAAGATCCCCATAATTTCAACCAAGCAAGGTGTAATCCAGACTCCTACGGACAACATCTTGTGTTTGGGTACGGAATTTCATGAAGAGGAAGAGGTGCATGATGTTGGAGCAATAAAAGATGGATCAGCCTGTGCTCCAGACAAGGTAACATAATTTGGATGGTTAAATCTGTGAGCAGGTAGGTAGGACATGTGCTTTGTGGCTTGGGCATTCACAAATTTTAGAAATCACCATGACTAGGGGCCTGAGCAGACGGGCTGGATACCATGGGGCAAGCCTTTGGTATCCTTTCCCTGGTTCCAACTGCAGTCAGTCCCCAGGATGGCACACCATGCCCCATACTTTCCACTGATGCCACGTCCTTCCTGAAGGCCCCCATTGCATCCCATAAGGGCAGAAATGGGGCACCTGGCTCTACCCACATAGCCAGGTACCCCCTTCCAACATCAGAGGCCAAAACGGTGGCATTCAGGACAGACACAATGACAGTGGCAGGTATTGGACACATGGGTTTATCCACTTTGCCAGCTTTTGCCATGGAGTTTCCTGCAAACTATACAGCAAACAGCCGGACTTTTTGGACTGGATTAAAGTCCCTTTGGGCCAGGATGGGGCTTGGACCAATTTAGATTAGCATCCAGACAAGACAATCCTGGCCCATGGCTAATGCCTTCCATTGTTTGAACAGACAACATGAGGCTGGGGATAACCCATGCACCAGGCCATAGAATTAGGACTGGCTGAAATACCTCTTATATTGTTCCTGAACTTGGTGCCCCACATAGCCAGAACATTGTGCCTTCTTTGAGCTATCAAAAATCCAGATTCTTTTATGGTTATGATTATGATTTGGAAGATCTAATATGAATAACCAAGTTAAGATGCTGTCATTAAGTCAAGCCCAAAGCCCCATCACATTAAAATAATTTCATCTCGCACACATGGATGTGCCTTGACCTCTCTAAACAGATTATTTACAGAAGACCGGAACTGGCACAGTTACAGGCTTAGGCCAGGCGCCTCTCATTATGCACCATCTAAAACTAGTGTGGATGCTGTGCAGCCCTCTAGATGTTGGATTGCAACTCCCAACAGCCCCTAACTACCACAGCCAGTAGTGAAGAATGCTGGGAGCCACCATTCAGCACATCTGGAGAGCTGCATATTTCGCACCTGTGCCCTAGAAAATTGCTCTGTATCCCCTACATGGAAAGCACATCTAGTTCTTTTATACCTAAAGAACATGATTCATAGTGTGCATAAGGAAAAGGTGAATTATTTTGAGATTTATAGGAAGCTTTAGACTAGACATCACAAAGTGAGAGGGAGAAAGGAGGGGGAGAGATTTCAAAAATAAGAACAGATGAGACATCCGACCAATTTAGCACAAGAAGGTCTAAATTTCTAAAACTTGTGCATCTCTTATGATTGAAGCAGAGTCAATAACAGAACCAGATGGAAAGTGTCTAACACAGGAATATGTGGCTTTTGTTGTTTGGGCTCATAGATGGGGAAATTTTATAAGATTTTTTTTCAGCTGTTCATAACTCCTTGATCCATGGTCAGTGATGTACCTAGTACATTTGACATTGGGTGTGGATCATTTCTTAATAACCTTTACCTTCTCTTCAAAAGCCGGTGGCTTTTCTTGGCCATGAGCTGCTCCTACCATGCCACATCATTTCTGGGTCTGCTGGAGCTGTTGACCAGGCAGGAAAGAGACTTTCTTCTTTCCAATCCAGCAAGCAAAGCCATCAGACATGGACAGCAGTCCCTTCCCACCAGTGCGCTTGGTGATCTCCTGGGGGTCTCCTGGTGCAGTCCATGCTCCCCGCACTCTCCTAGTAATGCCCCCCATTGCGTCCCATAAGGGCATTATTTTTAATGGCCCCCAGCCCTTTCTGTTCATGTAGACCCCCCCCCGACTTTCACTCCATCTCTTTCTCTTCCCCTCCCAACCTACTTCTTGTACCACCTTGCCTACGGAAAAGATCCAGGGGTCACGCTTTCACATTTTGGCTGGCTTAGCAAAGACATTACAGTAACATGGATTTCTGCATTTTTCCTACAGCTGCTTTTCCTTCTGAAATGCCTTGTCTTTCCCAGAAAAGGAAGACAATGGAAACAATATTAGAAAAACACATGCCATTGTCCACTCTTTGACAGAGCAGAACAGGCATGGCCAAGAATATTCCATATGCCATAAACCAGGTCTCCATTATTTAGATTAAAGACAAATCCTTATACAGTGGGCTCTTCACATTTGCTGGAGTTAGGGATGCAAGACCCCCATGAAAGTGGAAAAACCACTATTTAAAAACATTATATTTTACCTGAGATAACACCTCTTTGGGAATCTCTAGGTCCTCCAGCACAACTCTGTGGTCAACATCTGTTCTATGGACTTGACCACTGAATTATGCTGGAGGACCTATAAATGCCTAGAGAAGCATTCTCTCTAGGAACCTCTAGGTCCTCCAGCACAGCTTCTAGCAAATGTTGGCCATAAAGTCATACTGGTGTACCTAAAGGTTCTCAGAGATAATATATTAATCAAATCCATGAATAATCAAAGATGGAAAAGTCAAAGCCTCAAATGTGGAGGTCTGACTGTAATTCAGATTTCTTTGCCAGTTAGAGAAGCACCTGGGATGGATAATTATATTATAGAATGGTTTGCTCAACATGTGTTTTTGCTTATGTTGCCTTTTTCTGCCATTTGATATTACAGCAATAGTTCATTCTTTGTAAACTAGATAAAGATCTTTATAAAACTTTATGATTAGATAATAAAAGATCTTTATAAAACTTTATGATTAGATAATAAAAGCAGAATAACCGAGAGTAACTTAATCAATGTTCTGATAGCCATCAGCTTCTCATTTCTGCATGTGTTATTTAATTAAAACACTTATACATTCATTTTCTAGATATGTGTAAATAGATCATGTGTCAGTCGGACAATTCTGAATTATGATTGTGATTTCTCAAAGTGCAACCACCAAGGGGTAAGTAGCAAAGATGTTAACGTATAAATGGTCTATTAAGTTGCTTCTTTGGTGGCATTCCTCTGTTGCCTTCCCAGCTCCTGAAGATGGTTTATTGGAGGTGATGTCTCTAAAAACAAGACATACACTCTAAAGCTTTGCAGAAATAAATTGTAGGGGAATCCATGCCTTTAGGGTTCAAGAATGAAGTTTATAGTTGAATTTAGAAAACACCAAAAGGAAAATTAAAAACAGGATTGGAAAATCATGATTGAATGAATGAATAAAATAGATTTTTTTTGTTGATGCTGACTTTTTAAAATGTTGCTGCATGTTGACTATAGAATAAAACATTTCAGATATTTTAGCAAAATAATGCTGCAAAATGTTTTGCAGCAGTACTTGGATGGGAGACTGCCAAGGAATCCCAGGTGCTGAAGGGCTCTATTTCAGAGAGAGAAGTTGGCAAAGCCATCTTTGAAGATTCCTTGCCTAAAAAAAACCCCTAAAATTCATGGGGTCGCCATAAGTCAACAGGCAACTGAAAAGCACATGCACACACACACACTCATATTTCTATTTTTCTCTCTTTCCTTTTGAATGTCTCCTTTTACTCTTCCTTTAAAAAAACACAACACAACACCTTTCCTCCGTTCTCTCACTCCAATCCACTGCCTTTCTCCATTACTGTTTATATAGCATCAGGGGCAAAGGGTGGATGGCCAATTGAGGAAGGGAATAAAAACATCTGAGTTTGATTCATAGATGATCAGAGAGCTATGGTTATTCTCATTATCCCTGAAGATCAGGGATGATGGCCATTTAAAGATGACTCCCATGTCACCTCTCAATTTTCTCCAAGCTAAATATACCTGGTCCCCTAAGTCATTCCTCATTGGCATTGATGTAGACTTGAGTCAATTGACTTGGACATAAATCAGACTTAAGTTGCTTCAGTGACTTGACTTGGAAGCTTATCGCTCACCAAATTAAGCTGGCTTACCTCTTCCGGTTTCAATCCTGGATCCAGGATACCCCCGGATGTTATCAGACATAAATCGATGCTGATTTAGCTGCGATGCCGCCAGCTGAATCCATCTCGGGTCGAAGCCTCACTCAGCCAGCACTTTTTTGAAGTTGGGGAGCTTCTGACTTCAAAAATTGGCTGCTCAGGAGGCTTCAACCCGGGATGGATTCGGCCGGCGGCATTGCGTCTGAATCGGTGCCGATTTATGTCTGATAACATCCGAGGGTAACATATGAGGATTCAGGATTGAAGCCAGAAGAGGTAAGCTGGCTTAATTTGGTGAGCAATAAGCTCCTTGGACTTAGCTTGGCAAACATGACACACTGACTCGACTTGAATTGAGACTTATATATTTTTAGTGACTGACTTGCTGGTTGGTGCCATTCGCTTTGAGCAGCTGGAAAGACCCACTCCTAGAGTGCGGGATGCTTTTCTTGGAAGGAAACAGTTCATGTATTAGGCAATGGGTTTGTGGTGGAAAGATTCTCCTAAAGCTTTTCAAAAGCTTTAGAATTCCCCTTCAATGTGCAGCAGAGACCGCTGCCAAGCAGACCTCAACCCTCACCTCAAGCTCATTGCCTAATGTGTTTGCTGTTCCTCTCTGAGAAATGCACCCTGCATTAAAAGTTGCTCCTCAGACTTGACACTTGACTTAAAAGTATCTTGCAAGGACTTGAGATTCGATTTGAGACTTGAACGTAGAGATTTGAGATGTGACTTGAGACATGGACTAGAAGACTTGAATACATCAGTGCTCATTGGGTTTGGTTTCCAGACCTTTTAGTATCTTGTTTGCTTTCTTCTGGACACGCTCCACCTTGTCAACATCCTTTTTGAATTTTGGTGCCCAGAACTGGACACAATATTATTCCAGGTGAGGCCTGACCAAAGCAGAACCAAGTGGCACTATTACTTCCCTTGATCTAGACACTATACTTCTACTGATGCAGCCTAGAATTGCATTGGTCTTTTTTGGCTGTTGTACCACACTGCTGACTCTTGTTTAGTTTGTAGCCTACTAAGACCCCAAGACCAAGATAATAAATTAATATGGGGGAAAGGGGACTGCTCGACTACTTGATGTATTTCAGGTGTGCAATAACAACAAGAATTGCCATTGCGCTTATGGATGGGCTCCTCCCTACTGTAACAGTCGGGGATTCGGAGGAAGCATTGATAGTGGGCCCCCTCCAGAACGCATCAGTGAGTATCACAGTATCTTGACTTATTCTGGGTTCCCTCACTCTTCCATCAGCTTCCCTGAGACTATCCACAGACGTGCATTTTTGTCCCTGTTGCAAAGGATTCATCAACTCTCACCAAAGAAAGGTTGAAAAAGGTTTGCATTTAGGGACGTTTCTTTAAACATCTCAAAAAGACCCCTGGACTTTGGCTCCAAGTCTGGTGACAGCACATGGGAAAGTGCTGCTTTATAGCAAAATTGGCCATGATTGTAGCAGGGGTCATGAAAGATCCTTGGAGACCCTTGCAGGGCTCCCAAAAAGGACAGGAGACACATGCCACTGTCACAACTGGAAGGATACCAAGTTCCAAAATCCAGGCTTCAGTAGTTATAACTCAGAAAACCTTGACTAAGAAACTATCAATCCAACCCACAGACTGCCATTGTCAGAACTGAATAGCAGGCGTTAACATTGCCTAATTAAACTGTGTGCAATTTCATATTCATGGTGGGCTTAATTCTCATTCAATAATTTTTATAAAGACATTTTGTCCCACTCATTCCCATACCACCTCTTTGTAGTTGTTACAGCTAGATTGTGCCACAGAGCCAACCTTGAACAATCTTGACTCTAGCTCACCTCCTTTCCATGTGTCTGAGATCACCATCCTTCAGCAATCCTGTTTTTAATGTATAATCCAGCTTCCCAACATATTATGGCAGGCAAGGTGCACATGCAACGCATGACAGCCACATGAGCTTTCACAAGGCTCTTCGGGTTCAGCTTGGTCCAAACATAAATAAGGATTGCCCTGCCAGATCCTGTAAGTCCCCTCCTGCATGCCAAGTGGTAGAGATCTTGGTTCCTACTGCAACATGCGTTGCCCAGAAAAGCGCCATTCCTCCCTAAGGTCTACCCACTTCGTTTGAGTAATTTGCTGAAAGAAGGGCTGGAAGGTCACCAGAGACCTCCACTATTGGAAGTGAAGGTTCCTTCAGGGGCATAAACAGGCCTTTGGGCCCTAGAAAAGAGCTGGACATAGGAAGATCAGATGCCATCACTACAAAGGAGGACAAGACACTGCAAAATGTAGGGCATTAGAAAACGAAAGCTAAAAACACTCATATAAATTCATGCTTCTTGGTCATGCTCAAAATGGAAGACATTTTCCAATTCCTTCTGGACAGAGGGCAGCAATGGAGGATATGTCCTAGAAAAAGAAGATGTCTGGTCACCCTGGCCAGACACCAGACAGTTGTCTTGAGGGAGAAAGTTGCAGGACACCCAGAGACCTTTGGGAATAATTGTGTGACCCACGGAATAATTGTGTGCATGGCCCTCAGGGGACCTAGTGCCATCTTTGGGACCCCAGGACCTTGGAAGGCACCCCCCCCCCCAAAAAAATTTTTTTTAACTGGAAAACTTGTTTTGCAGTCCAGCCTTCCCTCACATACGTTTTAAATATTAAAGCATTCTGTATAGGATCATTCCATGCTGACTTAGGGTGCTCCCCATCTCAAAACAGTTAACTCCACCCCAAAAAACCCAGCCAGGTGGGTTACCAAAGGTGACACATTGGGACTTCCAGTTAGCAAAATGGCCCTCCAGAGCTCTGAAGGGGCCAAAATCTTCCAGTGCGGTTCCCCCAGGCTCAGGAGCAAAGTATAAAAACCAGTGGCTGACTATCTGTAACTACCAAGTGATGCACACACTGGATCCTTCAGACACATGTCCACTCGAGCCCTTTTGGCACATCTGCAAGGTTAACTACAATGCTGGGGTGAGGATCATGGCCATCTTACAACAAAGGTTGAACTCATGACTCTGCCCCACGTTCTCCAGGATCGTAATCTGCAAACACATTTGAAACTTCTCAAAGGGTCCAAATGTGTGCAGACTGCCCACTCGGCTGTCACACATGAACACTGCATCAATTGCAAACTGGCTGACATTCGGAGAACTCCCAGGAGGCCAGAAGCGATGCGAGAAGTGACCAAAACACCCCCAGAAACCCCCTTCCCAAGTCTGTGGTGACCTCTTTTTCTTTTGTTCTTTCTTCTTTCTTCCCCAGAATCCAAAAAAATGCTAATGCTAGGTTCACTGCTTGGGGTGGCCTTGCTTTTGCTGACTATTGGTGTAATGGTTAAGAAGTACGTATATGCTTGGTAAGTAACATTTCCTGCATTCTGTCTCCATATAGAAAACTCGCTGGTCATCTCAGTATTCTCTTCCTAAAACAGTTTGCCTAAAGGACAAATCATAGAATCATATAGATGGAAGGGACCCAAAGTGCCATCTAGTCTAGCTGCCAAGTTTGCTGGGCTCCCTGGCAGTTTTGGCTTACTCTGCATTCAAACCCGTTTGCTGTGTTCCTTGACAGTTGTGCCTTCTTCTGTATGAAAGAAACCCCAGCTGTGTCCTCTTACAGTACGATTTCCCAGATGATTTTATTCCTTTGCATGTTTTCAGATAACAGTGGTGGGTGGTCAAAAAGCTGGGGGGTCCCAGGAGGGCACCCACAAATTAATATGTTTTAGAGGGATTTTAATTTACCAATAATGAAGCTTGGTTCAAACCGATGATGGGTGTCCAGAACAGAGAAGGCTCAATAGCTGCCTTGGCAAATGTGGTGGCCAGCTTATTGAGGAGCCTAGTAGAACCAACAGTGTCTGCAGTCCCAAACAAGACCGAATGGGTTACCTCACTGCTAAATGGTTTCCCAGATGCCGAAGAATGCTTGAGAGACTAAGGGAGATGCTTGGGACGATTGGTGTGAATATCTCAAAGAAAATCTTGCACTCTTGGAGAAACGTCCTTTGTCTGTGTATGCACAGACAATCTTTCTCCTTTGGCCAAAATCCCATCATCACCCTCCATAGACAAAAGGGATTATGCTGATGCCTTAGTTGATCTCATTGCGGTAGGTGCCTTTGCTTCTTCCCTTGCTAAAGCCAACCAGATTTCCAAATATAGTATTGCCAGGCTTCCACCTTGGGGTTGCCTTTCCAAGTCACCCACTGCAGTGTCCCTTTTAATATTAAATTGATATCAGAATTGAGGGGTCATCGGGGGCCTGAGCTTGGGGTAATGGGACTCCTTTTAATATAATAGCAGACCCAGAGAAGGTACTGAAGTTTCCAGTCTTCAAAAAATGCAGATAGGCAGTATGTTGACCTCTCTTTTTTTTTAATTTTAGGAATAAGTTTGGAATGAGGCAAAAACTATCTCCAGAGGCAATGGTTTCTTCTCAAGAAGAGGATTCTTCTCCAGAAAGGGATTCCGCTCCAGAAAATTCCGTAAGTGTCTCCAAGTTCTTTTCCAGAAGGTTCTTCTATGTCAGTTCTCAAATGTTGGCCCTCCATATCTCTCCTAATCCTTTGGCAATGTCTGTGCTCTCCGGGACTAGTGGAATTGGAAATCCAAAACATCTGGAGAGCCAAAGTTTGAGAAGCATTATTGCAGAAGACCTTCTAACCCAGGCTTCCCATTTCCTTTAAAAAGAAAAAAGAAAAGAAAAAGAAAAATAAACAAATACAAATACAGAGACTATGCCTAATACTAAACAAGACACTGGGAAGCTTCCCGAAGAAGAGTGTCTAACACCACAGGTCAAAAGACAGAGTACAAGTATTCTGTCTTTTCCTCATTCATAGATTTTGTGTGTGTGTGTGTGTATGTGTAAAGAATAAAGGTAGAAAAAACAATGGAAATCTGTAGGAGGGTGACAAGGGGGAGGTGGTGCCATAAATCTCCAAACAGTCCTCCTAGCCCTACTAATTCTGGACATAAGTGCAAGAGTAGCCTCCTGTTTCTGTCCCCTAGGAACTGGTGCATTTGGGGTCTCTCCAATCTTGGATGCACTGTTATGTAGCTATCATTAGTAGAATCATAGAATCATAGTAGCAGCCATCAATAACTCAGACATGTCTATAGGCAAATCCAGTGCTGAATTATGGCCCCTGTATAGGTCAAAATAAGATAAGATAAGATAAGATAAGGAAGGAAGGAAGGAAGGAAGGAAGGAAGGAAGGAAGGAAGGAAGGAAGGAAGTCAAAGTGCTATCTACTCCAACTGCCAAGTTTTCTGAAAGATAAGGCTTTCTTCCAAGGGCCTCATCATTTGCCAGTTGAGAAGAGGGCAAAAAGGAAACTATAAGACTTAACTCACTGAAATAATGAAAGATAAACAGAAAGAGGTAGGATATGGATATAAAATGTACGTGTTTCTCTATAGGGTTCAAATCCTCACTCTACCATGGACACCCATTGGAGGAACTTTGGGCAGGTCACACTCTCTCTGTCTCAGGAGAGGGCCAGGGTACCCCCCCCCCTTCTGTACAAATCTGGCCAAGAAAACCCTGTGAGAGGTTTGCCTTCAGATGGTTATAAGTCAAAGCCAACCTGATGGCACAGAACAACTAGTCGATATACTTGCTATCAGAATCGTTCAGCGACCCAAGAGGGATCCTTCTCACTTGTTGTGTTTCAGGAACTGACTGAAAGCTAACCATCAACAGGCGGCATCCTGTCCTACTCTGCGTAGGACCATTTGTCCGGCAAGAGACACTTTTCCATGTGAAGGTCACTGAAGAGGAAGGCGTATGTAGAGAGATCTGGAAGCGCATTCTGCCGGCTGCCTTTGCGCTCACCAAGCCATGTGCTCTCTCTTTGTCTCTATCTCTGGTCTTCTGCTCCTGAACCTCTACTTCCTTCCCTCTCTCCATCTGGTTTTAAACAAAGCATCCCCATCTTGGACTCCTTCCATGCAATTCCCATTGCTGTCTCTCTCTGGCAGGAGTTAGCCCTACAGCTCCATAAAGGAAATATATATATATACTCCAACTATCACCCTGCCTTGAGAGTCACGGATCTGTTTTGTTTTAAAACCGATATTATCATTTTTTTATTGGTCTCCTAGACAAATTCATCTGGGGAAAGGTCTATACCAGGACCTTTTCCAAGTTTCCCACATGGTTCCATTTCTCCAAATATTGTACAGACCTTGTGCATGTGGATGGCACAACATTATCATGTTCAAAATGAGCAATGGAGAACAGGGAAACACAGGATTCAAAGACCGACCACGTTAAGCTGGATCCACACCTGTAAAATAATCCATGCTTACCTCAAACCTGACCCTGTTGGAACACATGATGATGTTCTTCTGGATTCTAATGTTTCACGAGCACTGCCAAAATAATCCAGTTTGGCACTGCTTTAATGGTGATGGCTCCATGCTATGGGGTCCTGGGATTTGTAGTCTGCTGTGCCACTAGAGATCTCTGAGAGAGAAGACAAAACTGCAAATCCCATAACTCCACAGCACAGAGCCATGGCAGGTAAAGTAACGTCAAACTGCATTAATTCTGCAAGCACAGATTAGACCTAAGTAAAAGCCATTCTTTTCAATGCCTGAGAATTTAAAAGTGATTTTTTAAAAACACCTTTTTCACTATGCAGTTTCTTGAGGAAAAAATGTCCCAGCACTTAGGACTGGGATGGACTGGGAGGGTTGGTTGGTTGGTTGGTTGGTTGGTTGGAGGGGACCTTGGCATCCATACCTGGCAAGTGTGTCTTGGTGTCATTGCCATCTTTTGCTGTCAATGTGCCGTTGAGGTTGTGGCGTGTGTGGGGCTTAGCCTGTTTCTCCAAGAAAAGGTATACAGGAATCCTGCAGCACCTTCGAGACAAAACGGGAAAGAGAAATTTCCAACGTAAGCGGGTGCGGACTCCAGTCCACTTCTGGCGCACCCGACGAAGTGGACTGGAGTCTGTGAAATTTTCCGCTAGAAAACCCTTTTTCCAAGTCAGTCTTCAACTGGGATCCTTTAAATCACTTTACAGAGAAACAGAGCATGACCTCCCTCTCTACATCCCTCTCCCTTCTCTGAGGTCACACCATTATTTTCTTACCAAGAAATCTCACCAGGAAGGAGGAGGGAAAGGCTGCGCCCACATGGCAGAATTAACGCTGTTAACTGCCAGGACTCAATGCTAGGGAATTGTAGTTTTCTGAGCCATTCAGCCTTCTCTGCCAGAGCTCTGGGATCCTGGGATTTGTAGTTTTCTGAGCTATTTAGCCTTCTGGTGCCACAATCAACTACAAATCCCAGAATTCCATAGCACAGAGCCATGGCAGCTAAAGCGGTGTCAAGCTGCATTATTTCTGCACTGCAGATGCAGCCTAAGTCTTGGGAAAGCTGTTCTCCCTTTTCAAAGGACAGACGAGCGAGTCACACTTATCAGAACCACGTTGGGGGTCAACACCACATGATTTAGGGTGATTTAGGGAGATCCAGAAGGGTCTCTCCAAATAGGATAGTAAATAGGCATGTGCAGTTCAGTGTAAGGAAGGGTAAAATGATACACATTGGGGGAAATAGACCTGAATACATATCAGATGAAAGGAAGGAATAGTGCCCCTCTCTTCTGCTTTGGTCAGGCCTCACCTGGAATAATCCTGTGTCCAGTTCTGGGCACCACAATTCAAAAAGGAGGTTGAGAAACTGGAGCGTGTCCAAAGGAGGGCAACTAAAATGGTGAAGGGTCTGGAAACTATGCCTTATGAGGAAAGACTTAGGGAGCTGGATATGTTTAGCCTGGAGAAGAGAAGGCTGAGAGGTGATATGATAGCCGTGTTTAAATATTTGAAGGGATGTCATTTTGAGGAGGGAACAAGCTTGTTTTCTGCTGCTCTAGAGCAGGGGTAGGCAACCTTTCCCCTTTAGGGGCCGAGGGACTTCAGCTCCCAGAAGCCTCAGCCATGTTGGCCAATAGCTCCTGGGATTCTGGGAGTTGAAGTCCCTCGGCCCTTAAAGGGGAAAGGTTGCCTACCCCTGCTCTAGAGAATAAGAAACAGAGCAATGGATGGAAGCTACAGGGAAAGAGATTCCACCTAAACATTAGAAAGACCTTCCTGACCATAAGAGCTGTCCAGCAGCAGAACACACTCCCTTGGAAAGTGGCGGAGTCTCCTTCTTTGGAGGTTTTCAAACAGAGGCTGGATGGCCATCTGTCAGGGTTGCTTTGTTGGTGAGTTCCTGCATGGCAGAATAGGGTTGGACTGGGTGGCCTTTGGAGGTCTCTTCCAACTCTATGATTCTATGATTAGCCAATGGGCCTGAGTTGGTAGGAGCAAGACCTTGGGTTGGTTAGCCCTCTTGCCTGTTTTGCCTTTGAGTAAACTTTGATATTAAACTTGAAAAGCCTTCTGGCTGCTCCCTTGAGCTAATGAATTAATTCTATCAAAAAGTCAATTTTCAAGCAATTCAGGGAACAGGTTGGAGACCGGAGCTTGCTGGAAATGTTGAGGTTCCATGTTGAGGATTGTTCGGGAAAGAATCAACAATAAAATTGCCCGAAATCCAAAATTGTCCACAATGGAGGCTGAGAGAGTGACACCTCTGCTTTCCGATGGTTCAGTGTATGCAAACGTTGCTTCATACACAAAATTATTTTAAAATATTACAGGTAGAGCCTCTCTTATCAGAAATTTCAAAATCTGAAATAATCCAAAATTGTCCACGCAGATGGCTGAGATATTGACCCTTTTGCTTTCTGATGGTTCAGTGTACACAAACCTTGTTTCATGTACAAAACGATTTAAAACATGACGCCTAAAATTACCTCCAAAATCCAAAATTGGATGGCTGAGACAGTGGCACCTTTGCTTTCTGCTGGTTCAGTGTATGCAAATGTTGTTTCATGCACAAAATTATTAAAAATATTGTGTATAAAATTGTATAAGGTGTACACAAAATATACAATAATTTTATGTTTAGACTTGGGTCCCAGCTGCAAGATATCTCATGATGTTGATATGCAAATATTCCAAAATCTGGGGGGAAACCCCAAATATTTCTGGTCTCAAGCATTTTAGAGAAAGAAGGAGACTCAACCTGAAGGATGGCCTTTAATGCACTGTAAGGTTCCTGGACCCTTTCTTTTTACTGCTAAGAATAAAAAAAAATCAATTATTTTAGGAATTAGCAATGGTCTGGAATCCATCGACTCTGGAGACCAAGGTTCAAATCCTGCTTGGCCCTAGGAACGAGGGTGACCAGATGTCCTAACCGCAAAGCACCACAAAATGTGGGGCATTCTAGGAAAAAGAATGGCAATATGGTACCAAATAAAAGCAAAAAGCCTTCATATAAATATGAATTCCTGTTTCTTTTTAGTGATGCTCAAAACGGAGGACCTTTGGCAATTCCTCCTGGACAGGAGGCGGAAATGGAGGACATTTCTTGGAAAAGGAAGATGACAGGTCACCCTGTTCCCAAACTCTGTCTGTCACCCTGCATAAAATATACATATATAAATATACGTTTATTACATATATATATATATACATTTATATAGACACACACACAAATATGTGTGTATATATGTGCGTATATAATAGTATATTATATATATGTATATATATATATATATAGACACACATATATATAATATTATAGTATATAATAGTATGTATGTGTACGTATGTGTATGTATATATTTTTTTATGTATATGAATTCCTGCTGCTCAATGATGCTCCAAATGGAGAACCTTTTGGAATATTCCTCCCGGACAAGAGGCTGAGATGGAGGACGCCTGGTCCCCGTGATGGAAGCCCTAACCTTGCGCAACAGTCACACTCTCTGAGCCTCAGAGGGGATGAGAGGACGTACCCGCAGGCCTGGAGGAAATCCTTTCCGCCGCCCCTCTTGACACGCGTCTCCCTTTGCCCGCATCCTGACCGCGTTCCCACGTGCAGGAGGCGATCGAGAGAGAACGCGCAGAACGACGCGCGGGCAGCGGGGCGGGGATTCCCTTCCTCTCCGGTGACGTCAGCCAGGGGAGTGACGTCACCCGCACCGGCGGACGCTGATTGGGTCACGTGGGAAGCTCAGCGGAGGAAAGATGGAGCGGCAGGAAAAGGAAGAGGAAGAGGAAGAAGAAGAGTGGCTCCTGGCCTCCCTCCTCCTGTAAGCGATGCCCCTTTTCTGTAGTCCGCCCTGGACTACAACTCCCAGAATCCCCCAGCCATCTTGCTTCGTGGCTGCCCAGCTCCCAACACATTTGGGGCCATGCATCACTTTATGGAAACCCTGGGATTTGTAGTTTTTCAAGGTCCTTAGCGTTCTCTGGGTGCATCTGCACTGTCCAGATCATGCGGCTTGACCCCCCCCCCCCCACTTGGAAGTGCTGGCAGCTCCATTTTGTGAGAGTCCTGGGATTTGTAGTTTTGCAAGGGCTTTCGCTTTTCCCCTGGTGCCTCGCAAAACTACAAATCCCAAGACTCTGTAGAATGGAGTTAATGGCAGTTAAAGGATGCGTCTTAACACTATAGACAACATTTGGGCAGATTAACCCCACTTTGAAATGCTGCAGCCCCATTCTGTGGAAACCTGGGATTTGTAGTTTTGCAAAAGGTCTCCAGTCTCTCTCCTCGTGTTTTGTGGGGTGTTTTTTTTTTCCCGGACATTATAGCCATGTTCTAGAAGAGTTTCTTTCTGACGTTTCACCAGCATCTGTGGCTGGCATCTTCAAAGAATGTGCCTCAGAAAACTACAAATCCCAGGACTCTGCCATGGCAGTTAAAGGATGCATGATGCACTATAGAAATGATTAAAGTGTGACGCTACTCTGAAGTGCTGCAGCTCCATCATAGGGAATCCTAGGATTTCTAGTTTTGCAAGGGTCTGGAGGCTTCTATAACAAAGATTGCAGGTGCCTTGCAAAACTACAAATCCCAGAATTCTGTAGGGGGGGGTAGTGGTGTGGGAGTTGAAGGATGCATCCTTGTTGTAGTTTGATTTGCATCTCCATTACTGCATATTTGAACGCTTCGTGTCGCAAGCTTTCGAAGCTCTACTGGCTTCTTCCTTATAATTGAAATTAATATTGAATGATATTGAATAATAATAATAATAATAATAATAATCAACAAAATCCACAGAAGAGAAAGATTGTATTGTTATTGGCCAATGAAAAATGTAGCAAATGCATCATGTTGCAAGCTTTCAAAATCCACTGATTTCTTCATTATTATTGAATATGAATATTAAGTTATATTATTATCAATAATAATAATAATAATAATAATAATAATAAATATTCAACACAATCCACAAAAGAGCAAGACTGTGACTTTATTGACTGACCAAAAGTGTAGCAAATGCATTGTGCAATCTTTTGAAGCCCCACTGGCTTCTTCATTATTATTTGAATATTAATATTGAATAAGATTGAAAATTATTATTATTATTATTATCATCATCATCATCATTATTCAACAGAATCCATAAAAGGGCAAAACTGTGTCTTTATTGGCCAAGCAAAAGTGTGGCAAATTCATTGTACAAGCTTTACAGGCTCTGCTGGCTTCTTCATTATTATTAAATATAAATATTGAATAATATTGAATTATTATTATTATTATTATTCAACAAAAGCCACAGAGGAGAAAGACTGTATCTTTAATAGCCAATGAAAAATGTAGCAAATGCATCATGTTGCAAGCTTCCAAAGCCCCACTAGCCTCTTTGTTATTATTGAATATGAATACTGAATAATAATAATAATAATAATAATAATAATAATTTTTATTTATATACCGCCCTATGGCGAGCCAATCCGGGCAGTGTACAACAATAAAATACATACAGCTTAAAATAGTATAATTCCCTCCTCCCCCTCTTAAAAGGTTATTAAACTTTTATTATTAAAATTATTATTATTATTATTATTATTATTATTATTCAACAAAATCCACAGAGGGAAAAGATTGTATCTATATTGGCCAATAAAAAATGTAGCAAATGCATCATGTTGCAAGCTTTCGAAGCCCCACTAGCTTCTTTGTTATTATTGAATAAGAATACTGAATAATATTGAAAATAATAATAATAATAATAATAATAATAATAATACAAAATCCACAGAGGGAAAAGATTGTATCTATATTGGCCAATAAAAAATGTAGCAAATGCATCATGTTGCAAGCTTTCGAAGCCCCACTAGCTTCTTTGTTATTATTGAATAAGAATACTGAATAATATTGAAAATAATAATAATAATAATAATAATAATAATAATAATAATACAAAATCCACAGAGGAAAAAGATTGTATCTATATTGGCCAATAAAAAATGTAGCAAATGCATCATGTTGCAAGCTTTCGAAGCCCCACTAGCTTCTTTGTTATTATTGAATAAGAATACTGAATAATATTGAAAATAATAATAATAATAATAATAATAATAATAATAATAATACAAAATCCACAGAGGGAAAAGATTGTATCTATATTGGCCAATAAAAAATGTAGCAAATGCATCATGTTGCAAGCTTTCGAAGCCCCACTAGCTTCTTTGTTATTATTGAATAAGAATACTGAATAATATTGAAAATAATAATAATAATAATAATAATAATAATAATAATAATAATAATACAAAATCCACAGAGGAAAAAGATTGTATCTATATTGGCCAATAAAAAATGTAGCAAATGCATCATGTTGCAAGCTTTCGAAGCCCCACTAGCTTCTTTGTTATTATTGAATAAGAATACTGAATAATATTGAAAATAATAATAATAATAATAATAATAATAATAATAATAATAATAATAATAATAATACAAAATCCACAGAGGGAAAAGATTGTATCTATATTGGCCAATAAAAAATGTAGCAAATGCATCATGTTGCAAGCTTTCGAAGCCCCACTAGCTTCTTTGTTATTATTGAATAAGAATACTGAATAATATTGAAAATAATAATAATAATAATAATAATAATAATAATACAAAATCCACAGAGGAAAAAGATTGTATCTATATTGGCCAATAAAAAATGTAGCAAATGCATCATGTTGCAAGCTTTCGAAGCCCCACTAGCTTCTTTGTTATTATTGAATAAGAATACTGAATAATATTGAAAATAATAATAATAATAATAATAATAATAATAATAATAATAATACAAAATCCACAGAGGGAAAAGATTGTATCTATATTGGCCAATAAAAAATGTAGCAAATGCATCATGTTGCAAGCTTTCGAAGCCCCACTAGCTTCTTTGTTTATTATTGAATATGAATACTGAATAATATTGAAAATTATTGTTGTTGTTGTTGTTGTTGTTGTTATTATTATTATTATTCCACAAAATCCACAGGGGAGAAAGATTGGATCTTTATTGGCCAACCAAATATGTAGCAAATGTATCATGTTGCAAGTTTTTGAAGCATGGCAAAAAATGTTTTAAAAAATTAGAGGCGAAAAAAAGGTTCTCAAAAATCACATAAGATTGGAAAATTCACATTTGTTAGAGCTACATTTTGTCTGAAAGATTTTATTTTGTTGTCAATTAAAAAGGTTGGGAGGGGTTTCAATGCAGGCAGAGGCTGCTCTCCTTTTTAAAATAATATTATTTAAAACACAAAAACACATTTTAAAAAAATGCAACAACTCAGGCAAAACAGACGTAAAAACAACAATCAGACAACAAACACCAAAACAATCAAATGTAAAGGAATAAACCTAATTCCCTAAAACTCATCTCAAAATATAATATACCTACAGAATTAATGCAATTTGCATTAATTCTGCATATGGAATGGTGGTATTTGTAGTTTTGTGGGATATTTATCCTCCTTTCTCTGAGCTCTGAAGCCACAAGAAACTACAAATCCCAGGATTCCATCGCATGAAGCCATGGCAGTTAAAGTGGTATCAGACTGCATTATTTCTGCAGTGCAGGTTAGATCCACGGTGCGCCTCCACTGCAGAAATAATGTAGTTTGACGCCATTTTAAGAGCTGTAGCTCCATCCTATGGAATCCTGGGATTTGTAGTTTTGCAAGGTCTCTAAGCCTTCTCTTCCATAGAGGGCTGGTGCCTCGCAAATCTACAAATCCCAGGATTCTGTAGGATGGAGCCACAGTACAGTTGGCCCTCCATAGCCACAGATTCTTGATCCACAGATTCAAGCACCCACACCTTGAAAATATATTTTTTAAAATATATAAATTCCAGAAAGCAAAACCTTGACTGTGGCATTTCTTTTAAGGGACAGCATTTTACTATGCCATTGTATTTAATGGGATTTGAGCATCCATGGATTTCGGTATCCTTGGGGATCCTGGAACCAAACCCCAGCAGATACCAAGTATCCAAAATAGTAGTAGTAGTAGTAATAATAATAATAATAATAATGCATTGTAATTAATGGGACTTGAATATCCATGGATTTTGGTATCCATGCCTGACCCTGGAACCAAACCCCAGCAGATACCAAGGGCCCACTGTAGTAGTTGTAGTAGTAGTAATAATAATAATAATAATAATAATAATAATACTGCATTGTAATTAATGGGACTTGAGTATCCTTGGATTTTGGTATCCATGCCTGACCCTGGAACCAAACCCCAGTAGATATCAAGGGCCCACTGTAGTAATAATAATAATAATAATAATAATAATAATAATAATAATAATGCATTGTATTTAATGGGACCAAACCCCAGCAGATATGAAGGGCCCACTGTATTAATAATAATAACAATAATAATAATAATGCATTGTACTTAATGGGACTTGAGCATCCATGGATTTTGGTATCCTTGGGGATCTTGGAACCAAACCCCAGCAGATCCCAAGTGTCCACTATAGTAGTAGTAATAGTAGTAGTAGTAGTAATAATAATAATAATAATAATAATAATAATAATACTGCACTGTAATTAATGGGACAAGTATCCATGGATTTTGGTATCCATGGCTGACCCTGGAACTAAACCCCAGCAGATCCCAAGGGCCCACTGTAATAAATAACAACAACAACACCCCATTGTATATCATGTATATACAATGGTTGTATGGTTGTACAGTCGGCCCTCCAAATCCACGGATTCCTTATCCACAGCTTGGAAATATTTTTGTAAAAATACCAATTCCAAAAAACCAAACCTTGATTTTTTGCCCTTTTATTCCATCCAGGGACACCATTTGAACTATGCCCTTGCATGGAATGGGACTTGGGCATTCCTGGATTTTGCTATCCATGGGGAATCCTTGGAACCAGACCCCAGCAGATGGCAAGGACCCACTGTAGTTAAAGTGGTGTCAAACTACATTATTTCTGCTGTGTGGACACACACACACTGGACATGCTCCTATGGAAATATATTCATGCTGGTAGCCTTCATTTGTTATTTGGGAGGGGGTTACGGACCTTTTGGGCTTACGCACACTGCTGCACAGCCCTGTCTAGATGGCATGCCTTTTAACCATGGCCTTCCCTGCTCCTCTTCCACAGATACAACGACCTTCATGTGTTTGAGCTTCAGGATCCTACCAGAGTCATTGAGTGGACAGGAGAAAAAAGTAAGTGCCATTTCTGCACTGGGTGCCAGATGATGATGATGATGATGGTGATGATGATGATGGTGATGATGATGATGGTGATCTCTTGGATAGATATCAGTGGGCCCTGGATATCCATTGGAGTTTGGTTCATATACGCCCCTAGCGTTTCTGCTCTTTTCCAATTCCTTTTGTCCGCCGCGCTAGGAGTTTCTTCTAAAGAACAGTGCTCTAGGAATCGCATTGATCCATCCTCAGATTCAAGACTGTTTTTCGACTATTCTTTGCAAAATTCAGACTCATTTGACCGTCTTTCCATCAGTTGACCTTGGATTGTTCCTCAATTATGATTTTGCTTCTGGTTTGGATCCAGTTTTCTTGTTTCCCTCACAGGAATATTCATAGAATCATAGAGTTGGAAGAGACCCCAAGGGCCATCCAGTCCAACCCCATTCCGCCATGCAGGAACTCCAAATCAAAGCATCCCTGACAGATGGCCATCCAGCCTCTGCTTAAAGACCTCCAAGGAAGGAGACTCCACTACTCTCCGAGGGAGTGTGTTCCACTGTCAAACAGCCCTTACTGTCAGGAAGTTCCTCCTAATGTTGAGGTGGAATCTCTTTTCTTGCAGCTTGCATCCATTCTTCCAGGTCCTGTTCTTTGGAGCAGCAGAAAACAAGCTTGTTTCCTACTCAATATGACATCCCTTCAAATATTTAAACAAGGCTATTATCACCTCAAGATCAAGACAGCGACCCAGTCTTCCTCTTTAAAGAGATGTGTGAAGCGTGGAGGCAAGATTCCTGTCCAAGACCCTCACAACTCGTGTTTGTTGTGCCTTGGAGAGGGACGTAATGCCTCGGCTTGCGCCCATTGTAAAGCCCTGACCCCGCAAACTCGAAAGAACCGGGATATGCAATGAAGGCTGCACTGTATCAACAAGTATTAGAGCCGTCGGTCCAGCCTCGGTCTGGTAAGCCGTCCTTTGTTTTGGCCTCCCCTTGTAGTCGCTCTCCTAAACCTAAAGAAAAATCTTCCAGATCTGTTGAAAAAGCTGATCGGGATCTTGGTTCTGACCATGATTCCAGATCTGAAGATGCTTCCAAGCGCAAGCACCATGAGGACAAGGATTTGCCCTGTAAGCGAGACAAGTCCTAGGACCAGGTCTCCTCTAAGAAACATCGTTCAGCCTCCCCCCACGGAACCAAAAAGGCTGAAAAGAAAGGAAAGAAGAAAAAGACCCCTTTAGCAGCAGCTCTCAGTGCTGACCTGGGAAAGGTCCCAACTACACCTGGGGAAGACTCCTTCTCAGGAGCTACGCTCGCCTCAGGTTTCCCTGGCTTGGTCTCTTCAAATTCTCCAGGTTGATTTGGGGTCGGCATCGGAAGGTGAGATTTGGGATTCTCCTGATCCATCGGTACTGACTCCACAACCAGAGCGGGCAGCCTCGACGTCCCATAGAGGGTTCGAGACCACCTTTCGGCCTTGCCCGACCCTCATCTGACCACTGTCGACACCGAAATACACTGTGCCAGGAACGGAGATCCTGACCTTTGCTATCGAGAATCATCAATCCTTCGCCAATATCCTGATCTTTGATAAGGAGACTGGTATATATTATATGGCTGTAGACCCCGAAGATTTGCGTGATCACAGGTGTTTCCATGAGGATCAAGACAGGTCTGCATCTCTAGCACGTTCTGTGGTCTTCCGCTCGGCCTTGGCCGTGGTCTCCTAATCTATCCCAAAAGCCTCAGCCCAGGTGGTACGGGATTTCTCCGCCAGTGCCAATGAGGCATCAATCCTTGAGAGACAAGCCACTTCTGGGAACATCTGCGGAAACTTCCCCTAAGGTCATCTCATTCATCATCCCTGGCTTCGGGCTCAAGCAGACCTGTTTCCCTACGCCAGGCACTCATTGTTCATGACGTGGCGTCACCCACTGATGATGTTGTTTGCTGAGCAGGTGACCAGAATGGACAATGCCCTCAATATTGATGTACAACATGCAGACCAGGATGCTCTAGGCCCAGTTGATGAACGGGTCCATGGTAAGGTCCTGACCCCAGCATCCCTTGGCTTCTTGCCATCTATGGTGAAGATTGCCCAACACTCTTGGCATGCTCCGGCCACCAGCCCCTCGACCAAGAAGATTGAAAACCTTTATGAAATTACTCCATCAGTGACATCTTGGCTTTTTGAGCATCCAAAGCTAACTCAGCCATCGTGGAGGGGGCTTAATTAACCTTTACCCCCCAAACCCCCACCACCCCGATGGAAAAGGAGGGCAAGAAGGTTGATGGATGAGCCAGAAAGTTTTATGCTGCTGCGGTGCTGGATTTGAAAGTGGCCAACTACGTGGCTTACAAGTGTACCGATGCTTGTAAGCCACATTGGGAGCATACCAACAGCATCTATGGGAACCCATGCTCCCTCTATTTAATGACCACTCGGACAAAAAACGGTGACTGGCTATGGCTCTTCAGGCCGAAGCACATTCCCTCGGAGCCCAGCAAATAATTTCCGCTAGACATGAGCAGACTGTGCTGCTCAGTTCCTGTTGGATTCCATAGCTCTGCATCGACATGCAAGGCTTAGGTCCTCGGACCTCACTCACCATCGTTGAAGACATGCCCTTCGATGACTCTGGGCTCTTTAACAAAGAGACAGAGGAGAAGCTGAACTTCATAGATAAGATGGGAACTGTGGCCAGGAAGCATGGTATACCACCCTCTAGCTACCATACCACCCCCTGCCGTAGGTACGGAGGACAGCATCCTCCCTATCCTCCGTACCAATACCACCAGTACCAGCCTCAGGAACGTCAATACCAGCCTCCCAACCAATCATGCCAACGGTACCCATCTCAGTCATCCTCTTCTTCTGGTCATTGCCAACCTACCCAGCCTTGGTATTGGCCGACATTATGCAAGAAGGATACCAACCGGGGGGAAAGGGGGCTGTGATGTGTTACTACACACTTTGCCCCATTACCACCCTTCAAGGATAGACTGGCTCCTTTTATAAACTCTTGGGCCATGATCACTTTCAATTTGTGGGTCCTTAATATTGTTTGGAGGGGCTATGCCCTCAAATTTGCAGAGCTCCCACCCACCAGGGTGATACTTTATGCCTCCTGTTCGGACACCTCACTTGAGAAAGTGTGCACTCTTTTGCAAAAGGTCGCAATCGAGCCCATAGACCCCATTCAACCATGTTTTTTCTCCTGATATTTCATTGTGTGTCCCCCCCCCCCCCGCAAAAAAAGACAGAGGTCTCTGGCCCATCCTGGACTTGCACCATCTGAACTCCTATATCATTTACCAAGGCTTTCGTATGGTAACTTTCTCTTCTATTTTGCCATTGCTGCAGAAAGGACATTGGTTTGCCACCCTTGACCACAAAGATGTTTATTTCTATATTGGGATCAAACTAGACCACCGAGGGTTCCTGACCAGAGCAGAATTAAGTGGCACTATTACTTCCCTTGAGCTAGATACTATACTTCTATTGATGCAGCCTAGAATCATATTGGCTTTTTTAGCTGCTGCAGCACACTGCTGACTCGTGTTCAACTTGTGGTCCGCTAGGACTCCTAGATCCCTTTCACACGTATAAGTCTCCTTAAGCCAGGTGTCCCCCATCTTATATCTATGCATTTCATTTTTTTGCCCTAAGTGCAATACCTTACATTTCTCTATGTTGAGATTCATTTTGTTAGCTTTGGCCCAGCTTTCTAATCTATTCAGGTCATTTTGAATTTTCATCCTGTCTTCTCGAGTATTAGCTATTCCTCTCACCTATCTTTCTGGCAAACCCTTTAAGCCCTTGGCTACAACTGATTTGTGGCTTCTGTGCTCTCTGAGTCGACCAACCCTACCTCTCTTTTCACAAGGACAAGGTGGTACTCCATCCTGACATCAACTTTCTACCTCAACCAAGATATTGTACTGCCTACCCTAGCCCTGAATCCGACCACTCATGCCGAGCATCTCTATGTCCGAAGGGCGCTGGCTTTCTGTGTGGACGGGACCTTGGGTTCGAGGCGTTCCAAGGGACTTTTTGTCTGTTACAGGGACTTCCTGTAACCGCTCCGCGGTTTTCTAAATGGGTAACTGGCCCTATTCATCTACGCTACGAACTGTTGGGGAAGACTCCTTCGGCTCAGGTTCAAGCGCATTCTTCCAGGGCGGTAGCGACATCCTCCGCTTTTCTCAGTGGCGTGGCTCTGGAGGATGTCTGCAGGGCTGCTGTCTGGTCCCAGACATTCACTTTTATTACTCACTACCAGCTGGATACCAAGGTTAGACAAGATGCAGCCTTTGGAAGGGCAGTGTTACTTTCTGGTCTTTAATAATAATAATAATAATAATAATAATAATAATAATAATTTATTTGTACCCCGCCCCTCTGTGCACAGTCGCGCAGCTAACAACAATTAAAAATACATACAATATAAATCCAAAAAGACCCAATACCCACCCCTCCTTAAAAAAGTTAAAAAAGTTCACTGAGGTTTGTTGCACTGCATGCCTTTTACCTTGCGGGGGGGGGGGGGGGGGGGGAAGAGAATAAAATACAGGTACTCACACTTGAAGTTAATAATGCCCTTACTGTTGGAAAATAAATATGCTTTATTTGATCATTTATACTTGGTGTCCTGACACTCCCTCCTCCATTGACCAAAGCTTCTCAGTCTTACCCATTTGTGTGTATTCATAGAGACCACAAAGGAGAAGGACAGGTTGCTTACTGTAACTGTAGTCCTTGGAGTGGTCATCTGTGAATTCAGCCAAATCCTGCCCATCCTCCCCTCCATCGTGCCGTGCGCACTTCTTCCTTTTATGCTGCTATGCGGCATACTTAAGAAACTGGAAAAGAGCGGAAACGTTAGGGGCTTATATACCAAGGGGTGGACCTACCACCAAGAAGTCTTCCCTAGCAATTCTAGAAGACTCCAAAGCTTACTGTGCAGGTGCAGAATAACCCATTTGTGTGAATTCACAGGTGACCACTCGAAGAACTACAGTCACAGGTAAGCAACCTGTCCTTATGTTTCATAGAGTCCTTAGACATAAAGCCAAAAGGTCATTTTATACACAATACAGTGGGCCCTGGATCTCCATTGGAGTTTGGTTCTAGGAGCCCTATGGATACCAAAATCTGTGGATGCTCATGTCCCATCTTATAAAAAGAGGTGTTACTACTACTACTACTACTACTACTGTGAGCCCTTGGTATCCACTGGTTTCAGCCCCCCCCCCCCCCCATGGATACTAAAATCCATGGATGCTCAATTCCCAATAATTACAAAGATGTAGTGAAATAGTGTCCCTTCCATAAAATGGCAAAATTATGGTTTGCTTTTTAGAATTATTTTTTTTTAATATTTTCAAACTGTGGATGGTTGAATCCGTGGATGCAGAATCCATGAATACAGAGGGCTGGCTGTCTTTTTAAATAATTTTGTGCACGAAACAAAGTTTGCATACCATGAGCCATCGGAAAGCAAAGATGTCACTCTCTCAGTCCCCCAGGTGGACAAGTTTGGAGTATTTCAGATTTTGGAATTGCTGACAAGGGAGACTCAACCTGTAATATTTTTTAAATAATTTTGGGAATGAAACAAAGTTTGCATACAGTGAACTATCAGCAAAAGTTTGGCTATCTCAGACACCTCTGTGGACAGTTTTGAAGTAGCGGACCCTCAGTATCTTTTGGGATTTGGTTCCAGGACCACCACCCCCCATGGATCCCAAAATCCATGGATGCTCAAGTCTTATTAGATTCAAAAGGTTATTATTATTATTATTATTATTATTATTATTATTACATTTACAATGGGGGCTTGGTATCTGCTGGGGTTTGGTTCCAGGACCCACTGTGGATACCAAAATCTGTGGATGCTCAAGTCCCATGGCATAGTTAAAATGGTGTCCTTTAAATAAAATGGAAAAATCAAGGTTTGCTTTTGGGAATTTATATTTTTTGGAATATTTTCAATCCGTGGGTGCTTGAATCTGTAGATACACAATCTGTGGATATGGAGGGCCAAATATATTTCAGCTTTTGGGATTCCAGATAAGGGAGCCTCCACCTGTATTAGGATTCTTATTGAAAGGGGATGCCAACTCAGAGGTTATGTGAAGAGTAGGAGAAGTGCCCTCCGCCTGTCTTGGGTTGTGGTTTGACTTTTGCAGAATTGGAGTCTCAAATTCCTACGTGATTCTGTCTTTAGGTGTCTGCGTAGCCAGCTATGAAATTGGGAAGAGGAATGAAGTTCTCCAACTTGTCCTACCCCAGAGGTTGTATGCCAAGGAGAACCAGGTAATAATGATGGCACAGAAAACCCCGGAAATGCCATTGCCTTTCCCTGAGGCTGAGAGTGTGTGACTTGCCCAAGGTCAATCAAACTTTTGGAATTATATTGACAAGTTGGTAGCCTATATGTCGGAGTATAGGACAAAATTAGAAAATTAAGTAATAAAATGCAGCCCAGATGTTCTGGCCACTAGCTTCAATAATAATTCTTCTTTAAAAGAGTGCTCCTCTAAAGTAAGTAGTTTTGGTTGAAATGATGCCAGCGTAAAAATTTGTTTCTGAATGGCATTTCTCGCACTGGAAAATAAAGTGATGAAAAAGAAGCAACTGGTACTGGAGACTGGTCTAACCATGAACAATGGCGAATAATCTACTAAAGTTAAAATGTTTAAATTCAAACAGTTATATTGCAGCACGTGGGCTGGGAAATAGTAATAATAGCTAAATTATATATGAAAATATAGTTTATATATTAATATATATGAATATCATTCATATATAAACTATACATGAATAATAAATTTAAAAACCCAGAAGTGGTTTTTTAAAGAAGTCAAACCAAATAAACCAAATGACTTCTTTAAAAAACAACAACAACAACAACAACAACATAACACTCCTGGTTTTTTAAATGCATTAGTGATATACATTCCTATATAACATTATAAGCAAGGCTGGCTAGTTTAAATCAGGTTAGTATAATCCATGGCTTAAACCAGGTTAGTTTAAACTGTGGTTTGAACCTTGGTTTGAACTATGGTTCAAATTAACCTGGTTTAAACCAGGCAACTTTGCTTATGACGTTATATAGGAAGATATAGGAATGCTTATAACATTGATTTAGGAATAGATTGGACTGGGCAGCATCTGGCTTTTGGGGGGGGGTGGCAAAAATGCCACCGAAGGCACCTAGAGGGAGATTGGTTTTGGGGGGAATTGACTTTTTGGGGAGCAGTGCAGTGAGGAAATGCATCTTTCTAGGTTCTTGTGGGAGGCTAATGCCACTCTCTAGCCTCCCGCCATTGGAAAAGATAAGCATGCATGTCCATGTATTTTGGGGATCTCTTTTGGGTTCTAAATGTAGCTGATCTATGAGGACCTTACCAATCCAGATACTTTCAGATGGCTGCTTTGGATTTTTACAGGGCTTATGTCCGGAAAGAGATTTTAAGGTCGAGCACGGTGGGTTTTCTGATCGCCCTGTGTACAGGCTGAAGCACGTGCCAGGAACCAGGTATGTGGCGTTCCAACTTTTCCACTCCTCCTTTGGTTGCTGAATTGAATGTACAAATATTCCAAAATAATAAAAAAAAATCCAAAATCCAAAACACTCCTGGTCCCGGGCACTTCACATATGGGAGACTCAACCTATTTCTTCCAACTGTTATCTGAACTGTTTTTAATATGGCTGTTTATTTAGTTGCTTTGTAGCTATTGTATTACCCATTGTTACCCAAGCATACTAGCTTTTAATATTATAGTGTATTTTAACTGTTGGTTTTATGTGTTTCCCCCCCTTTTTTTTTCTTTCTTTCTTTCCCCCTTTTTAAAATTGTGCTTTGTATTTTATTATATTGTACCTCGCCTCGAGGAAATTAATAATAATAATATTGTGAGCTGCCTTGAGTTCTGTGCTGGGAGTAAGACAGGATATTAGCAGTGATTCAGGTGATTCAGAACTCAGGTTCGCTCCTCATGTAAAATTTGCAGAGAGCTCAGAAAGAGTATGTGTCCAATGCCTGGAGTTGGGAGGTGGGTGAATGTAAAAGATTCCCTCCATCACTCAACAGTTTTCTCCTTCTTTGCTTCTCCTTGTTAGCTTGCTGGTGACAAGTGGACCACCGGACAGTACCTTGCAGGTTTGGCGCATGGAGCCGGATGGGACAGGTGCGTGAGCCAAAGGCGGCTAAGCCACAAGTTTGCTGTAAAGGTTTTGCCTGAGTTGGGTTCTTTTATACCTTCAAGTCACTTCTGAGCTATGGCAACCCTAAGATTGAATCTACTACAGGGTTTTCTTGGCCAGATTTAGCCCAAGGAAATTTGCCCTTGCCTTCCTGTGAGGCTGAGAGAATGGGACTCGCCCAGTGGGTTTCCATGGTCGAGTAGGAATTTGAACCCTGCTCTCCCAGTGTCCTAGTCCAACCCTCAAACTACAACATGCTGGCTGTAAGACATAGCAACCATGGAGGGACTCAAACCCTCAGTCTTCTGATCCAAAGCCAGAAGACTTACCTACTAGGCCATGCAGTCACTTGGATTCTGCCATGGCTGCATCTACACTGCAGATTGAAGGCCGTTTGACACCACTTTAACTGCCATGGTTCAATGCTATGGAATTCTGGGCTTTGCAGTTTTAGCAAGTACGATAGCAAGTATATTTCTATACCGCTTATCAGTGCACTTAAGCATTCCCAAAGCAGTTTACAGTGTGGAAGCCAATTGCCCCCAACAAGCTGGAGAATCAGCGACTTTGGAAGGATGCAAGGCTGAATCGACTCTGAGCCCCTGCCTGGGATTGAACTCACAACCTTATGGTTTGCAAGTGAGTGGTTGCAGTACAGGGATTGAACCACTGTGCCACCAGGGCAGTATTCAGCCTTCCCTGTCAGAGAGCACTAGGGCCTCAACAAACTACAAATCCCAGGATTCCATAGCATTGAGCCATGGTAGTTAAAGCGGTGTCTTTGTATGTGGAAGACTTGAAGAATCTTGAATAGCAATTTGTGACATTGAATTATCAAATGATATCAAATTATTTGGCCTTCTGTACTTTACCTACAAACTTTGTAATGTTACCCCAAGACCCCCCTCTCCTTGCGCCCCTCTTCTTTTTGATATAATATTAATGTCAAAGGCTAAGGGAGCCATATAGCCACAAAGGCAGCCCCACCACGGAGGAAGCTGCCTTAGCATATGAGGACATCTGGGACCATATCTGGGGATCTGGGAGGCTCAGCAGGAGGCAGTGCGAAGGCATGAGGCTGGGAAGCAATTAATCAAGAGTGGACTTTGCATAATCCTTTCACTGATTGGGTACGATTATGAGCGCTATACCTTGTATTTATAAGCAAAATGAAATCCAAGCGTACCTCGCTCAGGGAAAGGTACTCTTTTGTCTAGGATCATTTGCATTTATTGTCCAACTATTGCCTCCTCCCCTTTCCATTCTCCCTTACTGGAAAATTCACTCAAATCCCAAATTCTGCTCCGGGATAGGTTTTGCAATATAGATATGCCCACTTAGGCACTTCTAAATCGGTCTCACTTGAAGTCAGACAGACACTCTATCCGTATCTCGCTTGACTTCTCGGCATTGCTGGCCATGCCACACTCCCAAGGCAGCTGGCTGAGCCACTTCCACTTTTCAGTGTCTCTTAATCAGAGCTCCACATCTGGAATCGGTCCAGTATTACTCTCTGCAACCACTTCAGTTGCTATCTGCTATTTATTGCGCTAGTTCTGGAATGTGTGTGTGATTGAGTGTTTTTGTGTGAATGGTGATTCCCTTTGATTCATAAATAAAACTGTTGGATCTTGCACTTTTGAGTTCTGTTTCTCGAAACCAGTATACACAGGCATGATCCTGATTTGAGTTGCCCAAGCCCTCTTGGCTGCTTTTAATTCATAGAATCACAGAGTTGGAAAAGACCACAAGGGCCATGCACTTCTAACCCCCTGCCATGCAGAAACTCACAATCAGAGCACACCCAACAGATGGCCATCCAGCCTCTATGTAAAAATTGCCTCCAAAGAAGGAGACTGCACCACTCTCAAACAGCTCTTACTCTCAGGAAGTTCCTCCAAATGTTGAGGTGGAATCTCTTTTCCTGTAGCTTGCATCTGTTGTTCTGGGTCCTGTTCTCTGGAGCAGCAGAAAACAAGCTTTCTCCATCCTCAATGCGACACCCCTTCAAATACTTAAACAGGGCTCTCATATCACCTCTTAACTTTTCCTTCTCCAGACTAAACATACCCAGTTCCCTAAGTCTCTCCTCATAGGGCTTCATGGTTTCCAGACCACCATTTTGGTGGCTAATAAAATTCCCCTATTGAATACTAATTGTGAGTGCCCTCCCAAGACCCTTGCAGTAATATAAGTACGGTTGGATGTTTTGCAAGTAATTCTTATTGCTCTTAGTGTTCTTCCATTGTGCTGTTATTTGGGATATTTCAAAAGAGCTACCCAAGGTGCTCAGTGTTATCCCTCTACAGTGGCTTAGCACTCTGGATTGCTCTTAAAGTTCAATCTAATACTCAGAGTGGAATCACTGCCTTACTGACATGGATGTCACCAGCCTCTCCACACCTGAGTGCAGGTGAAGGGCGAAAATCTCTGTTAAACTATCTCTCTCGTATGTCTTCTCCTTCCCATCCTTAGACTTTATTACACCCCTGGGCACCATCTCTACCCTCCCAGGAGATGATGCCAGCTGGGCGAAAATTGCCACCACTGCCTCCAAACCTGTTCGGGTCCTTCATGGGGTGAGAATTGGCAACCTCCAGGTGACAGACATCGAATCCAAGCAGACTCTCTTCATGGCAGGTAATCTTTTGTTTTTGTGCATTTCTGCCTTCCCCTTTGTTCTACAGGACCCAACCGTAAGAACAGGAGGTGGCCAAGGATCAAGATGTCAGTACGCTTCCATTTAAAGCCATAAATGGGTTGAGACCATGATCCTCTCCATATAGCTGCCTGCCTAGGGGTTGAGGTCTGCTGGAGGAACACTCCTCTCTAAGGTCATCAACTTTAATGTTAATAAATATTAACTGGGTGAGGATGGGCGAACCTTCTCAGCTGTGGCACCTCAGTTGTAGAATGCCCTTCCCTTGGAAGCACCAAATTAGATTGTCAGGTGTCTCTTTTTATAACAAGTAGCCCTTATCTGAGATCTGGAAAGCTTGCCCCTTATAGGGTTGCCAGGTGTCCGTTATTATAAGCGACGTTCCTTATTTGAAGGCCAGAAAGCTTGTCCCTTATAGGGATGACAGGTGTCCTTTATAATGAGGGATGTCCCTTATTTGAGGGCAGGAAGGCTTGTCTCTTGTAAGACTGGCAGATGTTGCTTATTATAAGGGATGTGCCTTATTTGAAGGCCAGAAAGCTTGTCCCTTATCGGGCGATCACGTTCCTGTCCCAGCAAGATGCTTTGTCTGGGTGGGAGTCCAGTCTGTCACCTGGAGGTTGGTTATTGAGGAGGAAGGAAGGGAGTGCCAGCCTCCGCAATGCAAGAACAAGATGGAGTTGTGCTTGTGCATCTCCCTGACAAGAGTCAGCATGTGGCATAGTAGTTTGAGTGTTGGGTTAGGGCACTTTGGAGCCCAGGGTTGGAATCCCTGCTCAGCCATGGAAACCCATTGGGTGACGCTGGGCAAGTTGTACTCTCTGCGTCCGAGGAAGGCAAAGTCAAACCCCTTCTGAACAAATCTTGCCATGCAAACCCTGTGACAGGTTTACCTGAGGGCCACCATGAGTCAGACATGATTCAAAGGCACACAACAACACCATCACCAACAGGTTGCCAGCCAATGTGTGCACTATTGTGCAATTTTGTATTGCTCAGCAGTTGGTTAGGTTGCAGCTGCTGGGCCTTGAGTGCCTCTGGCCCTTCCTGTACATGCCCTTGTGTTCCTGGGGGGTCTGGATGGCCCTTGAGGTCTCTCCTGGCTCTATGATTCTATGAAATGTACACCTTCCTTCCTTCCTTCCTTCCTTCCTTCCTTCCTTCCTTCCTCTTCAGCTTCCCCAAGCAATGAAGAGGTCTCCACTGTAGATTTCTTGGATGAAGCCACAGCCTTCGCCTGCAGCACAAAAGGGCAGCTGTTTCTTGCAGACACCAGACAACCGCCACATCTGGAAGCAGCTGGGGATGTGCCAGTCCCATTGACATCAGGAGGGCCAAGATGGTGCGCAGGGGTCAGGCGAAGCCCACTGGACCCTTCTGCCACAGATGAGCCACTAATAGCCCAGCTTTCATCTGGAGGCCATGTGGTGTTGAGAGACCTCAGGAACACAACCAGCCCTCTGGCTGTGGTCCAGTGTTGTGTACCGACGCCTGGTATCCATGAGGCAGAGTTCCTGGCTGTCTCCTTTGCTCCCCTCCTCAGAGGCTGTCTTTCTGTGTCAGGTAAGTCTTCAGAGATGTTCACCATTTGCTGTCATTGAAATCAATAGGGATGTACTATATATGGTAACAGGAGGAAGATTACTGATAGCACAAAAATGGAAAATGGATACTCTACCAACTACAGATGAATGGCTACTAAAATTACAAGACATGATAGAGATGGACCGACTTACAAGTATGATACATGATAAACCGGGAAGCACTAGTGCCACTGTATTCTGTTTTGGTCAGGCCTCAATTCAAAAAGGATGTTGAGAAACTGGAGCATGTCCAAAGGAGGGCAACTAAAATGGTGAAGGGTCTGGAAACCATGAATCCCTATGAGGAATGACTTAGGGAACTGGATATGTTTAGCCTGGAGAAGAGACGGTTAAGAGGGGGTATGATAGCCCTCTTTAAATATTTGAAGGGATGGCACATTGAGGATGGAGCAAGGTTGTTTTCTGCTGCTCCAGAGAATAGGACACAATGGAGCAATGGATGCAAGCTACAGGAAAAGAGATTCCACCTGAACATTAGGAGGAGCTTCCTGACAGTAAGGGCTGTTCGACAGTGGAACACACTCCCTCAATGGAGATTGTGGTGGAGTCTCCTTCTTTGGAGGTTTTTAAACAGAGGCTGAATGGCCATCTGTCACAGGGGATGCTTTGATTGGGAGTTCCTGCATGGCAGGGGGTTGGACTGGATGGCCCTTGGGGATCTCTTCCAACTCTATGATTCTAAGATTCTATGCATGGCAGAAGAGGGTTGGACAGGGTGGCCCTTGGGGTCTCTTCTAACTAGGATTGTAGGATTTTAGAAGAGAGCTTTCTCTTGGTCCCAGTACCATTGGAGGTATGTTCAGTGAGGACCCAAATAAAGGCCTTCTCAGCCTAGAGGACTATCCTCCCATTGAAGGGCATGTTGGCCCTCTCTTTTCACCAGCAAGCAAAGAACGGGATGTTTACCTATGCCTTTGACTGTTAAGTGGCCATGCCGAAGGACGTGAAATGAGAATGTGTGCTGTATTTCTTTCATTATTATTACAGGTTGAGTATCCCTTATCTGGAATTCCAAAATCTGCAATATTCCAAAATCCAGAATTGTGCACGTTGGTGGCTGAGATAGGGACACCTTTGCTTTCTGGTGGTTCAGCCTACGTAAACTTTGTTCCATGCACCAAATTATTAGTATAAAATTACCTATAGGTGTGTTTATGTATATGTGTGTGTATGTGTGTATATATATATATATATATATATATATATATATATATATATAATGGTGTTTATGAAAGAAAGAAATTTTATTTCCATCTCTCATCTGCAAGATATCTCAGTGTGTATATGGAAATATTCCAAAATCCAAAAAAATCAGAAACCTCAAACGCTTCTGGTTTTAAGTATTTTGGAAAAGGAAGACTCGGCCTATGCTTACTTTTATTTTAACTTTTTCATCATGAGGGATTTAGCTCTAACTTGGTTTCCCCTTGTGAGCCACCTTGGATCCTATGTTGGGAGGAAGGCAGGATATAAATTAAATAAATGAAGGGTGGATAACTGGGGGCGGGGGGGGGGGACCATTTACCCCCCAACACACACAGAGAGAGCATACATCCCTCCATACAATAAGCCCAAACACTCCTTTTCCTTTTGGATCCCTCTCAAAATGGTGGCAGGAGGCGAAGTCATGTCCCTTCCTGTTGCCATTTTGAGAAGGACCGCAGAGAAACCTGTATCTTTTCAGCTGTTTTCTGAGCTCTCTTCAATATGGCTGCTTATTTAATTGCTTTGTAGCTTTTGTATTACCCATTGTTATCCAAGTGTAGTTGATTTTAACTTCTAGGGTGACCTGTCTTGAGTTCCAGGCTCCTCTGACTTCTCTTTCCATCTCGTCCAAGGCTTTGATGGGACCGTCCACATCTACGACACGCACAACTGGGATCCCTCGGCGCAGGAAACCAAGCCGCTGTTCCTCCACAAAGGGCACATCTTCAGCGGTGCAAGCGGCGCAGGGCAGCCTCCTTTGGTGACCACCAGCCACACCTGGCACCCCTCCAAGCCCCAGACTTTGTTATCGGCAGCAAGCGATGGGTCACTGCATGTGTGGGACTGGGCTGACCCCCGTGGGCTGAGGTAGCCCCCTTGGATCTCCCTCTGGAGATCCAATTGCAAGGTTTTCCTGGTTGCAGACCAACCCAAGAAAGATAACTGTGTGTAAGAAACAAGACACAGCTGAAACATCTCCATTTCAAACCGTTTCCAAGTCATTTCTTTTGCAAGAATAGTGAGCAGAAAGTGTGCTGATGTTTTGACTGTGTTGTTGGTTGTTATTGTCCAAGATCCTAGATCAGCTATTTGGGCTGCATCTGCACTGCATGTGTGTGTGTGTACAATATACATTGTACAACTATAGTATAATTATGCAGAATAAATGCAGTTTGACATTGCTTAAATTTCCATGGCTCAGTGGAATTTCCATGCTATGGAATAATAATAATAATAATAATAATAATAATAATAATAATAATAATAATAATAATTTATTTATTTATATCCCGCCCCTCTGTCATGCAATCGAGACGGCTCACAACAATTTAAAAAATCATACAATATTAATTCTGGGTTTTGTGGTTTTACGAGATATTTAGCCTTCCCAGTTGAAAAAGAAGGGCTCCCAATTACAGACTATTGTAAACTAAAGTGGAGCTAGATCAGGCGTAGGCAACCTTTCCCCTTTAAGGGCCGAGGGACTTCAGCTCCCAGAAGCCTCAGCCATGTTGGCCAATAGTCCCATGTTGGCCAATAGCTCCTGGGATTCTGGGAGCTGAAGTTCTGGGAAAGGTTGCCTACCCCTGAGCTAGATTGTGGGAACATGAAGGAGATCAAGTTAGAAAATGAACAAAATAATAAGTACAGTTAACATTACATAAAATTAGAATATGCTCTAAGGCTTTGTTATAATGTTGTTGTTGTTTTTTTCTTTTGAGTTTATTGGTTATAAAACAGGTAAATGAAATTACGGAGTAACTAAGAGCATGTTGCTGGAGAAATAGAGGGAGTTAATGTTGGATGTATTTCTTTTATTGTATATATGTAAAGAATAAGTATTTTGAACATTAATAACTTTTTTAAAAAAATTAAAAAAAAAGATATTTAGCTTTCCCTGACAGAGAGCTCCACCAAACTATAAATTCAAGGATTCCATAGGATGGAGCTGTGGCAATTAAACTGTTATTTCAGCAGTGCAGATGTAAGTGAAAATAGCATCTCTTGGCCTCTCTCTGCCCGTTTTGCTTTACCAGACAGCAGCTGCTGTGAGCGGTGGAGATCTCTTCTCATGTCAATCAGGATGCAGCAGACGGACATTTCCAGCTCTCTTCCACCTGCACTTGCCAGCAAAACAATCAGAAGCAGGATTCCTGTTGCAATTCCTCCTTGAACTTTGGATTGCTAGAAGGAGAGGCGGAAAAGTCAGTTTGCTGCATCCCAGTTGACAGGAGAACAGACCTCCGTCACTTGCAGTGGATGCTGCCCAATAAACCAGGACTGGGGGACTTTTATGATTGTAGCAATAGTACCGCAGCCGTGAATACATAGCAACCATGAATACATATCAGTTACAGATGCATAACTCTAGCCTAAGGATCTGTAACTGCAGCAGTGGATTCCAGCCATTATTTTAGGAGCATTTGGTCCATTTTCTGACTGCTCCGCAGCTGTTCCCAACTTGAGGTGCCAGCACCATGTCAGGAAGCAGAGTGAAATTCAGTATCGCTTTATGATGATACAGTGGGGTCCTCCATTTTCTATGGATTTGGCATCCACGGATTCCACCACTCTCAGCTTGAAAGTATTCCAGAATAAATATATAAGCTAAATTTTGCCATTTTATGTAAACGACACACAATTTTGGGCCAGTGTGGTGGTATGGTTTGAGCGTCGGACTAGGACGCTGGAAGGAAGAGCGGGGTTTGAATCCCAGCTTGGCCATGGAAACCCACTGGGTGACCATAGTTTTTTGTGGGTTTTTCAGGCTGTGTGGCCATGTTCTAGAAGAGTTTCTTTCTGACGTTTCGCCAGCATCTGTGGTTGGCATCTGCAGAGAAATTGGGTGACCTTGGACAAGACACACTCTCAGCTTCAGATGATGACAATGGCACCCCCCCCCCCCCCAAGAAACATGCCCAAAAAATCCCTGTGGCTTTGAGGTCACTACAAGTCAGAAACAACTTAAAGGGACACAACACACACAGGATCCATTGCCCCAGTCGAGGGACTGAAAGGTGGACATAGCTGTTGCATTCCCACCACAAAAAGCGACTGCTGGAATTGGCTTGTGGAGTATATGGACCTTATCACACGGGGCCAAATCCTGACAGAATCCAAAAGAAATCCCGACCTAATATGTATTATTTTTCCGTGGTTACACACGACGTCGCATAGAACCCTGACATAACCCCGACACAATGCAGCATGATCCGAGTTCTTTTGAATTTCGGTTTCTTCAGGAAGTACAATTGCGCGACGGGATTAATATCGCTTTTGCCGTAAGTATGGTCGCCCAATACGTATCGCCAAATACGTATTGGGGAGCATTTCCCCGTAGCGCCGCCTCTCCAAGGGGACCTCCTCGGACCCCCGCGCCGAGGCAGGGCCAGCGCTCCAAGGAGGACCTCCTTGGAGTGCCGATCCGACGCAGGGCCGGCGCTTCAAGGAGGACCCCTTGGAGCGCCGATCCGACGCAGGGCCGGCGCTTCAAGGAGGACCCTTGGAGAGCCGTCCCTGCGTCGGATCTGCGCTCCAAGGAGATCCTCCTTGGAGCGCCGGCCCTGCGTCGGTTCGACGCTCCGAGGGGGTCCCCCTTGGAGCGCCGTCCCTGCGTCGGAGCTGTCACTTGCCACGGCTGTCACCCTTTCCCAGGTCGTCCTCAGTGCAGCCGGCCCTCCGCACGGCCGGCGCTCCAAGGAGGACCTCCTCGGTGAACGCTGCGGCGGGAGGTCCTCCTCGGAGCGCCGGCCGTGCAGAGGGCCGGCTGCACTGAGGACGACCTGGGAAAGGGTGACAGCCGCGGCGAGTGAGTGACAGCCGCGGCAAGCATAGCGCGCATGTGCAAGAACACCATTGGTTGTACATGTACGGGATCTTCTCACTTGTGTGTGGACAGCAGATACGGTTCCCGGGAGCGCTTTCTAAAAAGCGCGATAAAAGCGCAATGAAAGTGATTGCGTGTGATAGCCATTTGCGTATTGTGGGGTTTCTATCGGTTTAGTTCAGGATTTATTCCTTTATCGCATTCTTATCGCTTTGTGGCCCACATGTGATAAGGTCCCATGTTGTGTTTCTGTGGCAAAGTTTTATTTTTGCAAACCACTAGGGACCATTGCCTCACTCCAGGGGACTAAAAGAGATGTTTAGAAACGCCTCTCTCTGCAAACAGGCCTGTGAGCTGAGTGTGGTTTCTCTTCTGTGTTTAATAATAATAATAATAATAATAAATATGATGTTCGCGGATGCACTCTGATCATGTGCATTTCCAGGAAAGCAACTGAGATTCAAGCAAATGAATCATGCAAAGATTTGTACTCGCAAGAAAGTCACACGTCCACTGAGGTGCTTTGTTTTCCCCCTCAGATTAACAAACTAGAATAATTTATTTGACAAAAACACAGAAAACGTCACAGAGTGGAGGAAGCCAAGGTTTCTCAAGGAACAGTACAAAGGAACCACATTACAAAATAGACCACAGTGCCTGGCTTGGTTAGCTAGATAGCAAAGGGCTGCTCCCTCTCTCTGTCACTTTCCCTGAACCTACCTGGGATGCGGGGTTTTCAGGCTGGGCTCTGCTCTCCCCAAAACACTATTATTGGCAGCAGCAACCCTCCAGACAACAGGGCTGGATCAGCATCTGTCAGGAGTCTTTGACTGTGCATTTCTGCATGGCAGGGGGTTGGACTGGATAGCCTTTGGGGGGCCTCTTCCCACTCTAGGATTGTATGGAAACACTTCACACCGGGAGAAGAAATGCAGTGGTGGCAGTGGCAAGGGACAAAAAATAGCAGGGAGATGCAGCTACACAGGCCCAGCTACATATCCGGATGTCACACACATGCACCCTGCACAAATCCTACCTTTAAAGCCCCCCTAAAAGAGGCATTGCCAAGGGGAGTGAGTGATGGTGGGTCCAGTCCTCTCCTGGTAATGGCAGGCAGCAGGAGGGACTCTTGTGCAGGGTGACCAGAGGTCCTCCTTTGCCAAGACATGACTCTTTCATTCCCCTGAAAGCCACGCCAGCCAGCCAGTTGCCACCATCACATCTTGTGGCAGGGAGTTCTGTAGGATAATTCAGCACGGCGTGAAGAAGCAATGGTATCGGCCTGCCCTCAAACTCACTTTCACAGTGGCTGATTCCTTGGCTATTTTGGGATCAGACTAGGTGTTTATTAGAGGAGACCCATATAGACTCTACTCAATGGTTCAGGACTGTGGCTTTAGGGCAGTGATTCCCAAACTTGCCTTCTAGGTATTTTAGACCTTGGCTCCCAGAATCCCCAGACTGTTGGCCAAGACAACTGAGGCTTCTGGGAGTTGAAATCCAAAATACCTAGATAACCAGAGTTTAGGAACAGGGTGACCTGGCATCCTCCTTTTCCAGGACACATCCTACATTTCAGCCTTCTGTCCAGAAGGAATGTCAAAATGTCCTCCATTTTGAGCATGGCTAAGAAGCGTGAATTTACATTTATATGAGTGTTTTCAGCTTTTATTGGGTCGTGTCCTCCATTTTTCTTGAATGCCCTCAGTTTCACGGTGCCTCATCCTCCTTTGCGGTTAGGACATCACCCTGTTTGGGAATCACTGCTTTAGGATGTATCCACACTGCAGAATTAAAGCAGTTTGACACCACTTTTAACTGCCACGACTCCGTCCTACTGAATCCTGGGATTTGTCATTTGGCGAGATGCCGGAGCGCTCTGACAGACCAGGCTGAGTTCCTCACCAAACTACAAATCCTAGGATTCTGAAAGAAAGAACTAGGGCAGCTAAAGTGGTATCAAACTGCTTTAATTCTGCAGCGTGGATACACCTCTAGTTGGGATTGTTGTTTTGGGTGACGGTTTCTCTCCTAACCCATCTCTTGCCATGCCAAAGCAGAAAGCAGAGCACAGTTCTCATCCTGCGATGATGTTCCCCGCTTCCAAACGGCAACACACACAAAACACACACAACCACACACCCTAGACATAGTCGACAAACGGTGGTCATCCTTAGGGTCCACCCACACAAGCAGGGCCTGCAGAGCACTTGAAAGAAGGTAGCCCAGCATCCCCAAGTGGCCCAGTTTGCCAATGGCTCTGGATCAGTGTTCAGAAAAAACAACGCCAATCCCTCCCTTGGAAACTCTTACAAAAGAGATGGAGCCAAGTGGTCAGATGCTTTGAGACTCCGGAACAAAGACAGAGAGAGAGAGAAAGAGAGAGAGATGCCAAGATGCCGTCCGTCCGGCTTATCTGTCATTCAGTTGCGGGGAGTTTGTCCCGTCTTCTTCCTCCTCCTTGTCGTCTTTCATGCCCTTCAGCCTCTGCCGGGCAAAGTCTTCAAAGACAATGTCGTCGTCACTGAGCAGTAAGGAGAAAATGCAAGAATTGGTGAAAAGTGCAGACTTGAACCCGGATCACAAGGGTGGGCAACTGTGAGGAGCTGGGATGCCACATTGGTACCCAGGAGATCTTGGAAGGATGCATATGCCAACCCTCTAAATAATTTAAATTCTTGTCCAGAATTGTCCCCATATAACTTCTGCAAGACCTCACCATGTTGTTGGTCTCCTCTGATATGGAAGTCTTAAAAAGAAAAGAAAGCCTGAAATGGCCGAAGTGGAACCAAGAATGTTGCAAAATAATAATAATAATAATAATAATAATAATAATAATAATAATGCCCCCAAAAGGTACAGTGGACCCTTGGTATCCGATGGGCTTTGGTTCTAGGATCCCCCACGGATAACAAAATCTATGGATACTCAAGTTCCATTAAATACAATGGCATAGTAAAATGGTGACAGACAGCATGGCATTGTGGTTTGAGTGTTGGGCTATGCCTCTGGAGACCAAGATTCGATTCCCAGCTCAGCCACGAAACCTACTGGGTGACCTTGGGCAAGTCACATCCTCTCAGCTTCAGGGAAAGGCAATGGCAAACCTCCTCCGAACAAATCTCACCAAGAAAAGTCCCAGGATAGGGCCTTCATAAGTTAGAGACAACTTGAAGGCACACGATAAAATGGCAAAATTTTTTGGAATTTATATATTTAATATTTTCAAACTGTGGATGCTTGAATCCATGGATTAGAAAAAATCAGTGGATACGGAAGGTTGACTGTATTTGGGGATAATTTTGGACCCTCCTGAAGCCACAAAACTGACCCCAATGGAAACATGCAAATGGCGGACCACGATTTGCCCAGCCCTACTTTAGGAGCTACTGAGATCTTCCAAGAATGGGAAGAAAGAAGAGAAGAGGAGAGAAAGACAACAACTTTGGCAACTGACCAGAAAAGTGATCAAGAAAGGATGACTTGGCTAGGGATGGAAATGATGGCTGGCATCCTCCATTGCAGTCATGGATTCGTAACCTGGAGTTGCAGATCTATAACTGCTCCTTCCAATTTACAGTATGTATTCACAATTGTGGGACTCTGGCCACAGTCACAAATTTTGGACAAGAGAAGATTCAGGGGCGACATGAGAGCCCTCTTTAAATATTTGAAGGGATGTCATGTTGAGGAGGGAGCAAGCTTAGAGACATGGGCAGCATCTGCACTGCAGAAATAATGCAGTTTGACAGCACTTTAATGGCCATGGCTCCATGCTATGAAATCCTGGGATCTCTCATTCTGTGAGATATTTAGCCAACTCTGTAAGAGAGCTCTGGTGCCACAACAAACTACAAACCCCAGAATCCCATAAGATGGAGCCATGGCCATTAAAGCGATGTCAAACTGCATTACGGTCCATATTCACAGATTCTTTATCCACAGATTCAGCCATCCATGGCTTGAAAATATTATATACCCACACAAATACATTTAAGTTCAAAAAGCAAACCTTGATTTTGCTATTCTCTCTCAGGGACACCATTTTTACCATGCCACTGTATTTAAAAGGACTTGAGCATCCATGGTTTTTTGTATCCACGGGGCATCCTGGAACAAAACCCCAGCAGATAACAAGGGACCACTGTATTTCTGCAGTACAGGTGCAGGCTACGACATGGAGCAATGGGTTCAAGCTTCAGGAAAGGGGATTTCACCTATAAATTTGGAAGAACTTTCTGATGGTAAGAGCTGTTTGACAGTGGAAGACACTGCTGCCTCGGAGTTTGATGGGAGTCTCCTTCTTTGGAGGTTTTGAAGCAGAGGCTGGATGGCACAGGCAGGGATTTGATGGGGTTAGACTAGATGACCTCTGGGGATATCTGGGGAAATCTTCCAACTTTAGGATTCTATGATTCTACTCCCCAGAACCCACCTTAAACCCAAGGCAGGGTCTCTGTGAGATGGAGGACTGTGGCACAAGAATGTGGGGTGCTAGCCATCTCCTGTCCCCGAGCCACCGAACAACAAGGAGAAATTTCTGCTTGTTGCACCAAGGTTTGGGAGCTGCCATGTAGCTGGAGGTGACTGCAAGACCAAAGAACTTGCCTATTCCACAGGACTGGGACCTCTTTCCAAGTACCTTCAATTGTCTGAAACTCACCCGCACTACAAGGTAGTGAAAGCAAGCCTTCCATGCCAAGTGCATAAGGAATAACCTCTGGATTCTAGGCTGAACTTTAAAAGAGCCATGCAAAGTGCTCAACTCTATCCTTCCAAATAGGTGCAGTATCTTGGACAGTGCCTTTAAATCTCAGAATACAATTTAAACCAGATCTAGACCAGATCCTCCATCCCACTGATGTGGGAGCCACTGACTATCACTGGGTGTGATGTAAGCATTGGGCTAAGATTGGGAAGATACAGGTTCAAGTCCCCGCTGAGCTATGCAACTCACCAGAAGACCTCCACTGCTGCAGAAATAGTCCAGTTTGACACTGCTTTATCTTCCATGGCTCTATGCTAAAGAATCCTGGGATTTGTAGTTTGTTGGGGCACCAGAACTCTCTGAGCGAGAAGACTAAATATCTCACAAAAATACAAATCCCAGAATTCGATAGCCTTGAGCCATGGAAGTTGAAGCAGTGTCAGACTGCATTAATTCTGCAGCATGGATGCAGCCCTTCAGCCAGTCACTTTCTTGGCCTGTCCTACCTTACAGGGTGAGCTAGCATGGTGTGGTGGTTTGAGTGTTGGACTATGACACTGGAGACCAGGGTTCGAATCCTGGCTCGGCCATGGAAACCCACTGGGAGACCTTGGGCAAGTCACACTCTCTCAGCCTCGGGGAAGGCCATGGCAAACCCCCTCCGGAAGGCCAAGAAACCCCTGTGAAAGGGTTGCCCTAAGTTGGGATTGACTTGAAGGCACACAACAACGTACCTTACAGGGCTGCTGGGAACATAAAGTAAGAAGCGTGGGACCCCTTGAGGTCATTGGAACAAATGCAACAAATACATACATAAATGCACACACAGGGCAACCGTATCAGAACCAATAAAGAAGCAATTAGAGACATAGAGAAGAAGGGCGCTTACGGTTTTTTTCCTGCTTCGCGGCGCACATGCATGACAAGGCGATGGGTGGAGAGATCATGCAACAGAGGAGAGGGGAGAGAAGAAGAAACATGCAGAGAAGGTGTTAAAAGAGTTAGGCGCCAGAGTGTTAAAACCCACAGACCTCTCGATGGAGAATGGAGCAGCCGATGCAAGCAATGGATGAATTAGTTAGTCAATTAGTGAGTTACATTCAGAGGAATGGAGTGGCTGACCAGCAGAGCTACGTGCAAATGATGTCTTGATGCAACCCATGCAAATCCTTCTCTCCCTCCCTCCCTCACAAAAGACAAACACAATGCCTCCGCTTCCCCCCATCCAGCCCCGCAATACCAACTTGGGCTTACTTTGTGTCAAGCTCTATGAGATTTGTGTCAATGGGAGCCTCGTTCTCTGGAACTGAACACACGGAATCAAGGCAAAATGGGTTAGTTTTCTTAGCAAGCAGCAAGTAACATCCACATTTCCCCACCCCCAAGTCTTCTCTTTTTTAAAAAAGATACTCATAAGTATTTCAGGTCTGCAGTCCTCACAGAGGTCCATCAAGGATGTAGCTAATAGGAGGGGAAGGGAGATAACCTACACTAAGAATTATGAAATTTTCCTTCAGTCCCCAAATGTCTAGCATTACAGAAATGTAAAACATGGAACACTGAGAAATACTGGCGGAGATTCTGCATCGTCAGACCTAACTAGGTTGATGGAGCTGATCATCGTAGCTATATGCGACAATGCCCCATCCCCAAACCTCTACCTTTGCAGCATGGCAGCACCCCAGCAGAACCCCAAGGCAGTGCAGATTGAGGCACTGGGAATTTATAACAGCAGGATTCTCCCCGTCACAGGTTGTATTGACCACAGATAGCTGGAGAGAGCCTGTTCATTCCTCCCTATAAATATCCTGAGATTCCAAGACTTAAGTGGATTGAAAATGAGTCAACAGTGTGATGCGGCAGCTAAAAAAAAAAGCCAATGGAAATCTAGCATGCATCAACAGAAGTATAGTGTCTTGATCAAGGGAATCGTACCTACTCTATTTGGCTTTGTTCAGGCCTCACCTGGAATAATCCTGTGTCCGGTTCTGGGCATCACAATTTAAAAAGGATGTTGAGAAACTGGAGCGTGTCCAAAGGAGGGAGACCAAAATGGTGAAGGGTCTGGAAACCATGAAGCCTTATGAGGAGAGACTTAGGGAACTGGGGATGTTTAGACTGGAGAAGAGACGGTTAAGGGGTGACATGATAGCCCTGTTTAAGTATTGGAAGGGATGTCATAGGGAGGATGGAGCAAGCTTGGTTTCTGCTGCTCCAGAAAATAAGATCTGGAGCAATGGATGCAAGCTACAGGAAAAGAGATTCCACCTCAACATTAGGAAGAACCTCCAGATGGTAGGAGATGTTCGACAGTGGAACACATTTCCTTGGAAAGTGGTGGAGTCTCCTTCTTTGGAGGTTTTTAAACAGAGGCTGGATGGCCACCTGTCACAGGGAGTGCTTGGATGGTGCCCTCCTGCATGTCCGAAGCGGGTTGGACTGGATGGCCCTTGGGGTCTCTTCCAACTCTTTGATTCTATGAAATGGGACAGAATATGGAGTAAATGGAATGGTTTCCAGTTGGCAAGGGGGTCAAGCAAGGTTGCATCTAAAGTGTGTGTTTGTTCATTAAAGGCTCTTAATGTGCAGTCTTAAGTGTTGCGGAGTCTCCTTCTTTGGAGGTTTTTAAACAGAGGCTGGATGGCCATCTATTGGGTATGCTTTGATTGTGAGTTCCTGTATGGCAATGAGTTGGACTGGATGGCCCTTAAGGTCTCTTCCAACTCTGGGATTCTATGAACTGGAAGCCCAGTTGACCAGGTGGTGATAAAAAGGAACCTCCAAATAGCTACAGGTTAGCTGACAAGCAGCAAAGACGCACAATCCCTCTGTCTAAAGAGGCGAGTGGGAATCAGACCTATTTCAGACTTCTTGGGATTCTACTACAATTGCTTCTCACAGTAGGTCCCACAACTGGCAGAAGGCTGCAGGCATCATTTCCTGGCATCCTGACCTGCAAAGCCTTGAAAACCCATTGCCAGGCTGAAAATATAGGGTTTGGGGCTCGTGTTCAGTCATGAACAACCATATCATGGATCACAAAAGCTACAATCTCCTAACTACAGAGCAGGATGTCAGGCAGAGTTTGGGCACCCAAAGGAAAGCAGGAGGCACTACAAACAAGGGAATGCAAACAGCTAACAGAGAAGTTCTGAATATGAAGGGTTTTCAGTGTCCCATTCTCTGCAATGCTAGAAATTTGGGGAATGAAAGAAAATTGCATTTGTGGAAGAGTATTCTTATTCGGGTGGGCAATGCCCACACCATTTGTTACCTCCTCTTTATCTGCCATTCCCACAGTAACTGGAGGAGAAATAGACTGCATATGTCCCCCCCGGTACAGCAATAATATATTCCAAAGTATTTGAGGGGTGACTCCCCTGCCAGAGAGCAAGATATTCTTGAAAGGAAGCCATTAGATTTGCAAAACAAAAACAAAACAAAAAAACCCATGCCTGGTAGAGATACGAAAACGGTTAGCAATTCCTTCAGATTCACAGTGTTGGCATCCCTTTTGGACCCTCCCTGGAGGTTTTGCAATGCACCCGAAGGAGGGCAACCATGAGAAATTGGGGTGTCACGCTACCCCTGGAAACCTGGGAAAGTCACCCCTTCCTCCCATGAACTTTTTAAAAGAAAAAAATTGCTCCATAAATGCCCCACAAAACTCCTAGAGCTCACAGGGGCATCTGTGCCATGTTTTTGTCCCTCTCTGGGCCATTTCAGGTGCAGGAAAAGCCTTTTTTCAACAAGACATGACTTGGTTTTTATTTCTTCTTAATAAAATGGGATCCGGTGGGGGGCTCTAAAACACCCCCGAAGCCACACGTTCCCCACTCTTGCCTGCAACTCCCAGCATTCCTCACCAGGCCCTGGCTAGGGCTGATGGGAGATGCAATTCATCAACAATGGAAATGACAGCACCCTATAGCGAGTACACAGCAATAGCAAGTACATTTCTTTACCGTTTTGCTCAAAGTAAATTCTGCAATTGCAAAATTTCACAAGGACAAATGCAAGGATTACGAACTTGAGTGAAAATGTTTTTGGCTGTGGCTTGGTGCCAAATAGATCCTGTTTGATAAGTTGTTGGTTTTTTCATCCTTCCCCAAAAGCAACACAACTGGAAGAGATGGATGGATGGATGGATGGATGGATGGATGGATGGATGGATGGAAATAGCACCCAGGTAAAATTGTCCTCTGGTTAGAAGTGACAACTGTCAGTCATAAAACTTCTCCCTTTTTCCTTCCTCCAAACATTCTGGTTTCAAGGAAAGTTCAGAGAGGGAAAAGGTAACCATGGCCTGATTCTTTTGGTGTCTTCTCGATTTCTGAGGTGAGTGAGGCAAAAGCTTTTAGATCAACCTGACTGGATTCAAGCCACAGGAAAAGAGATTCCACCTCAACATTAGGAAGAACTTCTGGACAATAAGAGCTGTTTGACAATGGAAGACGCTGATCCCTTGGAGGATGGTGGAGTCTCCTGCTTTCGAAGCTGGGACAGAATATGGAGTATAAAGAGATGCTGGGTGGCCATCTGTCCCAGGGAGGGCTTTGATGGTGTCCTCCTGCATGGCAGAATGGGGCTGGATTGGATGGCCCCTTGGGGTCCCATCCATCTCTAGGATTCTATGAGACTCTAGTTGAGAATAGCTAGCGGGATTTTAGCTTTCCATATGCACTTTAAAGGAGTTCTCCAAATATACTGAACCATCTTCTCAAAGAGGTTCAACACTCTGGCGATTTCCTTGGGACCTATCTAAAACCTGGGCTGGATTCACTACCCCACTGACATTGGTTCCATCAATCGCTGGACATGTTGGCTGTGGGATGGTGGGAGTTGTAATCCAAAAGAAGCAGCCTTGCCAAATTCTGCTGAAATCTCAACAAGGGCTCCCAGGACATTTGCAACCATCGGCCACAGCAACAGCAGTCACCGCATCGGAAACCACTGTGGGTAACGCGTGCGTTTGGTTTCCCCATTTCCAAAGGTAAAGCCTTCTCTAAGACCTTCCCTTTTGCAATCTCACCAAGTAGAATGCCCCCTGGTGGAAGGGAGGACTCAACTCACCATCCCGGTGCAGCGGTTCCTCCTTCGGCTTGGGGTGCATTAGGGTGAAGGGCAACTCCACAGCCACATCACTGGAAAGAGAGAGAGAGAGAGTGGACATTTGGTAGTGAACCTTTGCAGTCATTTAGCACTTTTTAAATCTTAATTTTGTGTGTTTTTTAACGCTATATGTTTTATTGTATTCTCTGCCTTTTAATAAGCTGCCCAGATTCCCATAATGGGAGAAAGGTGGGATATAAATAAAGGGATGGAAGGATGGATGGAAGGATGGAGCTTGCTCATGCATCTGACCACAGCTGGACTTTCCTCCCTCCCTGTTTCATTCAGAGCCATCCATGACCTTTCTCTGTGCTTGCATCTCCACTGCAGAAATAACCCAGTCTGAGACCACTTTAACTGCCATGGCTCAATGCTGTGGAAATCTGAGACATTTAGCCTTCTCTGTCAGAGAGCTCGGGTACCCCACCAAACTACAAATCCCAGAATTTCACAGCATTAACCAATGACAATTAAAGTGATGTCAAACTGGATTATTTCCGCAGTGTGGATCGCAGCCTGTATCCCTTGATGCAGGGGTAGCAACCTTTCCCCTTTAAGGGCCGAGGGACTTCAGCTCCCAGAATCCCAGGAGCTATTGGCCAACATGGGACTATTGGCCAACATGGCTGAGGCCTCTGGGAGCTGAAGTCCCTCGGCCCTTAAAGGGGAAAGGTTGCCTACCCCTGCCTTGATGCAACCTGCTTGGCGTCCGGAGCAGCCCTTTCCTATGAGGAGATGTTGAAGGAGCTGGAGAAGAGAAGACAGGGTGGTGGTGGTGCTGACATGATGCTCCTCTTTCAATGCCTCCAGTGCTGCCCCAGAGAGGAAGACCACCAGGCCTAATGGTCTGAAGTTACAGGAGGATGGATTTCAGTTGAACATTGGAAGGAACTTCTTGACAATAAAAGCAGCTGGGCGATGGAACCAATTCCTTAGAGAGGTGGTGGGGTCTCCTTCTCTGGTTCTCTTCTAAAATAGGGCAGACAGGGTGACCAGATGTCCTAACCGCAAAGGAGGACAAGGTACCACAAAATGCAAGCCATTCAAGGAAAATGTAGTAGGCCATGACCCACTAAAAGCTCAAAACACTCAACGCTCAAAATACGGGGAAGGAGTAGCTATAAAAGGCAGGAGTGAGTAAGTGTGAGTTCAGTTCAGGGGAGTGCAATGGAGAGTGTCAGCTGAGGAGCAATTGGGGAGAGTTCAGTTCAGTTCAGTTCAGTTGAATAGAAGTTGAGTAGATTTCAAAGATATAGCTGTGTTAGTCTGTAGAATCAGTGTGTAGAGAGATCTTGTAGCACCTTTCAGACTAACCGAAAGAAAGAAAAGAAGTTGGCAGCATGAGCTTTCGCAGACTTCAGTCTACTTCCTCAGATGCAGAAGTTGAGGGGAGTTTAAAGAGAGCCGAAAGGTGTTGAAGGGAACTGAACTGAGAGAAGGATACTGACTGGGAAAGAAAGTGCATTGAAGATTGTTAAAAGGAAACTGTGAAAAGCCTGCAACTGTTATAGGACTGTAACCATACTATAGGTTTTTGTGGGTTTTTTGGGCTGTGAGGCCATGTTCTAGAAGAATGTATTCCTGACATTTTGCCTGCATCTGTGGCTGGCATTTTCAGAGAATGCTGGCATGGAGGTGTGTGGGGTATATATACATACTGTGAGACCCTTTGTATACCCCACACACCTCCATGCCACCATTCTCTGAAGATGCCAGCCACAGATGCAGACGAAACGTCAGGAATACATTCTTCTAGAACATGGCCCCACAGCCCCAAAACCCCTCAAAAACCTATGGATGCCAGTCATGAAAGCTTTCATCGTCACATTAACCATACTACCTTTGCACTATTCTGCCTAAGCTACATTCCTGCTAAGTGCTATTCAATAAAAATCAGTGTTTATCTGTTCTAACAGAAGTTTCTGCCTGAGTGAATTCTAAACCCATATCGGCAAATACAAACACGCTGCTATTTGATTTAATATCTGAAGGGATGTCATTTTGATAGGATGGAGCAAGCTTGTTTTCTGCTGCTCCAGAGAAAAGGACACGGAAGAATGGACGCAAACTACAGGAAAAGAGATTCCATCTAAACATTAGGAGGAACTTCCTGAGCATAAGAGCTGTTCGACAATGGAGCACACTCCTTCCTCAGAGTTTGGTGAAGTCTCCTCCTCTGGAGGTCTTTAAACAGAGGCTGGATGGTTATCTGTCTGGGATGTTTTGATTGAGAGTTCCTGCGTGGCAGAATGGGGCTGGACTGGATGGCCCTTGGGGTCTCTTCCAACTCTATGATTCTATACCTAAGATATTACACTTATAAGAAGAAGACACTTGAGACTCTAGCCCTTATACATTTAGGGAAAGTGTATAAAGGGTGGATGCTGGGCAGGTGTCATGGACAAGGTAAAAGGTAACCTCAAGGCAAAGAAAGAAGGAGCTTGCATCACACTCATATAAATCCATGCTACTCAGTAGTGCTCAAAATGGAGGACATTTTGAAATTCCCCCTAGACAGAAGGTTGAAAGGTAGGACAATCCTTGGAAAAGGAGGACATCTGGTCACCTTGAGGGTGGAAAGCTACCTGCTAGGGATGCTTTAGCAGGAGGTCCTGCATTGTGCAGAGAAGAAGGCGGCTGGACTCAATGGCCCATGGGGTGGTAAGAGGGGATCAGATAGCCCTGTTTAAGTATTTGAAGGGGTGTCATATCAAGGATGGAGAAAGCTTGTTTTCTGCTGCTCCAGAGAATAGGACACAATGGAGCAATGGATGCAAGCTACAGGAAAAGAGATTCCAACTCAGGATTAGGAGGACCTTCCTGACAGTAAGAGCTGTCCCACAGTGGAAGACACTCCCTTGGAACAGGGGTCGGCAACTTTTTGTTGCTGGGGGCCGGGGGGGGGGATGGCGCCAGGGGCGGCACACACACACACACTTGCCCCGCGTGCACAATGCCCACCGTTGTGCGCATGCGTGCGCGCGGGGGGCGCCATTTTGGAATACCCAACGGCGGCGGCACTGTGCGCATGCGCATGGCACCGCCATCATTGGTCCTTCCCAAAAGGCACTCCACGTCACACGTGCCTGTGCCATTGGGCCTTCCAAAATGGCGCCTTGTGTTATGCACATGCCCGCGCAAGCGTGGGTGCCATTTTAGCATCCAAAATAGCACCCACACTTGCGCATGCATGCGCACGATGGCGGGCACCATTTTGGTGCTGTTGGATGTTCCAAAATGGCGCCTGCCGTCGTGCGCTTGCCCATGGCGCGACAGTGCACGGGTGGCAGCGGCAGCAGTAGTGGTGGCAGGACCAGCCACAGGCCGGTCCCAAGGCCTCCACGGGCCGCACTCAGCCGACCCCTACCTTGGAGTGTGGTGTGTCTCCTTCCTTGGAAATCTTTAAACAGAATCTGGATGGCCATCTGTTGGGAGTGCTTTGATTGGGCGTTCCTGCATGGCAGAAGGGGTTGGACTGGATAGCCCTTGGGGTCTCTTCCAACTAGGATTCTAGGATTCTATGATCTATGAAGCAACTGCCACTTCTCTACCAGCAGAGGGCAGCATTAGACCAAATGTGCTCTCTGTACATGCCCAAGAGAAAAAGGCAGGCATTGGAGAGAGCCCTTTAGCTCAACCTGCTCTCCTGAGATGAGAATCTGTGAACCAGCCGCAGGGTCTCCATGCCAAAAAGGGTGAATCAGAGGCTGACACATGCTGGAAGAGAGCCATTGACATGGGAGGAACCTCCCCAGGATGGATTCGGTCATAGATGGGGAGAAGGATACGTGGGAGGCCTTGGAGGTTGGTGCCTCCAGCACTTTCTGACTGGGTGGGAAAGGTTCTTCTGTCTCTGTTGACATGCAAGGACATCTTGCTTTGAGGACTGCGTTTGCAAAGGAAATACAGTGGTCCCTCCACATTTGCTGGAGTTAGCGGTGAAGGAAATGTGGAAAAACCACACCAAAAAACCCTATTCTTTGTACCTAAGGGAACACCTCTCTAGGAATCTCCAGGTCCTCCAGTGCAATTCTATGGTCAACATCTGACAGATATTGACCATAGAATCACGCTGGAGGACCTACACATGCCAAGATGTGTTTTCTCTTGGAACTTCTAGGTTCTCAAGCACAACTCTATGGTCAACTTTTGGCAGAGTGGCGCTGGAGGGCCTACATGTGAAAGGGATCTAGGAGTCCTAGTAGACCACAAGTTGAACATGAGTCAACAGTGTGATGCAGCAGCTAAAAAGGCCAATGCAATGTTAGGCTGCATTAATAGAAGTATAGTGTCTAGACTGAGGGAAGTCATAGTGCCATTGTATTCTGCTTTGGTCAGGCCTCACCTGGAATACTGTGTCCAATTCTGGGCACCACAATTCAAAAAGGATGTTGAAAAGCTGGAAATATGTCCAGGCAACTAAAATGGTGAAGGGTTCTGGACACCATGCCCTAGGAGGAACGACTTAGGAATCTCTGTGTCCTCCAGCACAACTCTGCCAAAAGTTGAGAGGTGATATGATAGCCCTGTTTAAGTATCTGAAGGGGTGTCATATTGAGGCTGGAGCAAGCTTGTTTTCTGCTGCTCCAGAGAATAAGACCCAGAGCAATGGGTTCAAGCTACAAGAAAAGAGATTCCTGCTCAACATTAGGAGGAACATCCTGACAGTTCGACAGTGGAAGACTCTTCCTCGGAGAGTGGAGGAGTCTCCTTCTTTGGAGGTTTTTAAACAGAGTCTGGATGGTCATCTGCAGGTATGCTTTGATTGAGAGTTTCTGCATAGCAGAAGGGGGTTGGACTGGATGGCCTTTGGGGGTATCTTGCAACTCTAGGATTCTATGATTCTAATCAAAACCGCAAACAATCCAATCCGCAAAAGTCAAAACCGCAAATGTGGAGGCCCAACTGGAAAAACATATGCCACAACACATGCCTTATTGTTATAGCCACAGAAGTGTCTGGCAAGATGCAAGCATGGTGACAAGAATCCTAGAACTTTAGACCTTCGAGGGAACCCCAGAGGCATCTAGACCAACTCCCCTGTTGATGATGCAGGAAATCCACAGGGAAAGCACCCTTGGAAGATGATGAGATACCTCACAGCCAACCTGGGAGACCCTACCTCCTCTTTTTTCCAGGACATGTCCTACATTTCAATCTTCCGTCCAGGAAGAATTCCAAAATGTCCTCCGTTTTGAGCATGGCTAAGAAGCCCATTGAGTAACACCACTTTGCTGTTCCCCTTTCCCGAAATGTGTCTACTTGGCCGCCTGTCCTTGCTGCAAATAGAAGGATAAGATGGATCCTAATAAAGTCCTTTTTTCCTAGGAATAGTAGTAGACAAGACTCGCACCCAGAGCTCAGGGCACATTTATTTCTCGGAACGGAAAAGGACAGCAAACGTGTTAGGAAATGGGCTATGTGAGGACACAAGGCAAATGTTCAAAGGGATTTCCCCCTTTACTTTCAGCACAGTGGGGAAATGAAAGGAATAACCCAAATGTAGATTCAGTCAAGGGTCTGTTGCTAGTAAAGTACAATTTTAAGTACGGTATTTGTCTCGCTCCAAGTTCTCTGAGTATATTGCAAGCCAACAAGGCATTTTAACCAAGATAACGTCATTGGAAGAATAAGGTCGAGTGCATAACAAAATACAACATAGGTAATATAGCTGTAAATAAACCCTATGAAATGAATTTGTATTTATATGAGTGTTTTTAGCTTTTATTTGGGAATGGTCTATATTCTCCCTAAAGGCCCTTGTCTTCTTTTGCAGTTATGACATCTGGTCACCCTAAAGGTGACGGAGTTCTCCTTTGTGAAATTGTATGATCTCCCTTATACAAAATTAACCCTCCTGCATTTGATTCAACACTAACCCTGTTCCCAGAAGGAGATCGGGAAACTGCTTCTCGGAAACCTACAACGAGTTGTTTTCTCCCCTTGCTTTTTTAAAGGACTGATTGAAATTGATTTTCAATTCTACCTGTTGTTGAATTAACTTTTCAGCTATGAACAGAATCCTGATGGTGTCTTATACAAGCGTTAAATAAAATTTAATGCTTAATAATAAGTAACATCTATTATTATTATTATTATTATTATTATTATTATTATTATTATTATTATGTTTCCCTCCAGAAGCAGTTGGATGTGCTTCTCCGACGTGGAACGTCTGCATTTAATTCAAGGCTGCAGATGCAAGGTTGCAGATGCAGTGAATATGCAGGTGCTCATGATAATGTGCATGGAAATATTTTATTATTATTATTATTATTATTATTATTATTATTATTATTATTTATAGCCCGCCCCTCTGCACAACAATCGAGGCGGGTTACAGCATTTAAAACAGACAAAATTAAAACATTCCCTCATCCCCCAATCCAACCCTCCCAACCCCTTAAAACAGGATTAAACTAGAAAAGGATTAAAATGCTATAATGCAATAAAACATTCAGTGATGCCCCATTGCCATTCAACACAAGGGCTGCAAGCAACGTGCAATTCCACACGTGGAGCTGTATGAGAATCAATCCCATTGTAGGATCTCAGACAGTACCTTTCCTATAAATTCAGCCTATATCCATTTTACCTGTTTAAATATATATATTTTAATTGCCTAAAGTCGTCGGAGTGTTGGACTACAACTTTGGAGACCAGGGTTCAACTCTCCACTTGGCCATGGGACCCACTGAGGGGCTCTACAGATGGCTCCGTGCCGCCCCTGGGAGCGCCAGATCAGGGCCACGGCAATCGCACGCCGCGGCCCCGATCCGGTATTTTGCCGCTCCAAAAAAGAGCTGGCAAATGACGCTCCTTTTTGGAGCGGCAAAAAGCCGCCCTCGCCGCCATTTTGGCAGCGGCTTTTCTGCGCTCCTGTGGCGCAGCGTGTCTGTACACTGCGCCAAGGGAGCACTTTGATGCAGCACGCTGTGCAGTGGGGCGGGCAGTGTGACGGCGGCATTGAGATGGCTTCGGGGTGGCCGGCATGCAGTCATCATGCCCCCACTCCACCCCCAGGCTGGCCATTTTGGCCGGTCTCTACAGGGCTTGAGTGACCTTGGCCAGGTCACACTCTCTCAGCCTCAGGGGAAGGCCACGGCAAACCTCCTCTGAACAAATCTTGCAAGAAAACCCTACGATAGGTTTGCCTGAGGGTCGTCATGAATCGGAAATGACATTAAGGTGCACAACACAAAGAAAATTCCAACAGTGGAGAAAGGATGAGATGCAATAATACCAACAACAGTAATAATACTGGCTGGCATTCTGCATTATGGTTACAGATTTATTACCCAGTTGTAGATCTGTAACTGCTCCATATTCAGTAAGACTATGTACAAGAAGCCCCTACTTATTTGACGGTTTAGAAACGAGGACCGTAAAAAAGTGGAATTGATGAAAAGCAGAACCCAGTCTTTTTTTTTTTCCCCAAAAAAAAGTGATGCTCTGTCTTGAGAGTGATGAATCCTGCAGAGTTTTTGGACCACAATTCCCAGCATTCCCCAGCCTCTGGCTATGCTGGCTAGTGGTCAGCTGGGATCTGCAGTCCAGCAAAACAAGAAAACCCCATGATACCTTAGGGTCGGCCTAAGGAGTTTATCACATGGGGGGGAATCGGGATTTAAATAGTCATTATCCTGGGAAAACCGTGCAATCGTGGGAAGATTTTCACACACGTTGCGATGAAAGAGGACTTACCCTAGGAATAACCAGGGAATAATCCCACGAATGATTTGTTGCTGGTTATTCCCTGGATAAGTCCTGTTTAATCACGACATCATGTGAAAATCTTCACCATGATTGCGTAACTTTCCCGGGATAATGACTGCTTAAAACCCCAATTTTCCCCGTGTGATAAAGTCCTAAGTCAGAAACAACTTGAAGCCACACACCAACTGCAAGTTCCTTAACCGTGACTTATCTCCAGAATTCGAGAAGAGACGATAAGTGAGCCAGCTTGGGGATTAAAGATGCAAAACTAAAAGGGATTTTTTAAAAGATGCAAGTGATGATGACCGGAAGACGAAGGGAGGGCTGGGATGAGGGTCGGCAGCATCAGGCATGATCAGCATGCAAGAGGAAATGGCCACAGCAGGCAGGGGTCTGGGGGCTTTACCTGGACGCAAGGTCTCCCAGCAAGCTGGTGTTGGCAAAGGAGATGAGAGAATTAGTAACAGGATCCAACCATCCGAATGTGCAGTCAGTGGGACAGAGACCCTAGCAGGAGTTTCAATTTGAGCCCTATAATTCCTATAGCAAGGGAGGGCAGGGTCCCCAATGCCACCCCATCCTTCTCTCTTCCCCCTTTATGTTAAAAAGACAAGTCATGTTCCCTCTGGGGAGCATGGGCATGAGTTCCTCAGCATCTCCCCCAAGCTGTTTTAGGTCAGGCGGGAGCCTCCCCCCCCCCCCAACAAAAAGAAATTATACTTATATTTACTTTTGGAAAGAAAAGTCCCCTTACCCCAGCAGGTTTGCCAGGTGTCCCTTCCTATAAGGGACGCCCCTTATTTGAGGGCCGGAAAGCTTGTCCCTTGAAGGGCTGGCCACATATTATAAAATATGTCCCTTATTCAAGGGCCAGAATGGAACAACGTGGGACACAGACGGTCCCTTTGGATGCCTTGGTCCACCAGCCATCAACGGCAAGTAGATCGGAGGCTTTTTCTTCCACAGAGGCCTGATCGACTCCTGCGGGATCCTTGGTCTGATGCAGGGGTAGGCAACCTTTCCCCTTTAAGGGCTGAAGGACTTCAGCTCCCAGAATCCCAGGAGCTATTGGCCAACATGGGACTATTGGCCAACATGGCTGAGGCTTCTGGGAGCTGAAGTCCCTCGGCCCTTAAAGGGGAAAGGTTGCCTACCCCTGGTCTGATGGCTCTGAGCACTTGGGTAGCACCAACCCTGGTGATGCCACCGCTGACCGGCACAAAGCAATGCCCAGAAGGGGACTCACCCTCCCCGAGAAACCACCAGCTTCGCTTTCACTTTGTACGAGACAATGATGCCCAGGACTTCCTTGTTGGCGCCGTCTCTCAACCTAGAATTTGAGACAAGAGAGATGAGTTTGCAAGGCGAAATGGCAACACCAAGGGATTTCAGCTACTCAGAGTTGTTGATGGCTATCTTGATGGCTCCTTCCCCTTAATGGTGGCTGATGGTTTCCATGTTAGGGCAATAGGAGGCGGTGAATCTGCTCCGGGTTGTAGTCTGAACTCAAATCCCAGAGTGGATTCCTATTGACATGAGAGGTGCCAGCTGCCATATCCTTCCCTCCATTGTTGGCTTCAGACTGTAAGCACCTTGGGACCAGAGACCCATCTAGTTTGCTGCACAGGAAATTCTGCAAGCCAGAATGTCCACTGATACAGCTATATTGATCTAATAACACAGGTTGAGTATTCCTGATCCGAAACGCTTGGGACCAGAAGTGGTCCATATTTCGGATTCTTTGGGGGGATTTTGGAATAACTTGATTTGCAGAGACATAATGGGATACAATAAGGCTGGAGAGAGACTGTGAAATGGCTGGCACAAATCCATGCCTCCTGCCATTTCACAGACTCTGGTGTCTCTCTCTAGCCTTGCAAATACAGTACAGATATGGATTTTGGGATTTTGGAGGATTTTGGATTTTGGAAACTCAACCTCAAATAATAATAGCAACAACAACAACAACAACAACAACAACACATTGGAGTAACATCTGGACTAATGCTATTACTTCCTCTCCAAATTTTATTTCTCCACTTGAAACACATTAAAAAAGGAAATTGCCCACTCCAACCCGACTCCAGGATATACACTCATTTTCCCTTTTTATAGAACAAAACATATTAACAGAGTGCATCACAGTTAATTGATCTACAAAACATCCATAGATTGGTTGACTTATTAACAAGGCAACTTCTGCATGTTGAACTATAAGTGATGCATGTTGAAGCATAAGCTATCTGACCCTAATTTGAAATGTTGTTTGCAAGAGTGGCAGGAAGGTTATAAAGGAATTATCCAAGGCTGCATCTGCACTGCAGACTTAATGCAGTTTAACACCACTTTAATTGCCATGGCTCAATGCTATGGAATTCTTGGAATTGTAGTTTGTTGTGGCACCAGAGTTCTCTGACGAAGAAGTTGGAATATCTCTCCAAACTAATAATAATAATAATAATAATAATAATAATAATAATTTATTTATATTTCCTGCCTCTCCCTACAGATCGAGGCGGGAGTACAAAGATAAAATGTACAAAATGTACGGTAGTACAGTCAATAAAAAAGAAAAACATAACAGTAAAACCACAACAGTAATAAAAAGAACAATAATAAAAACAATAAACCCAACAATAAAAACAATAAAAATAACAGCAATAATTAATACAATAATAAAATTACAATGCAGGTCTATGCCGCGAGCAATACACAAATCTACAAATCCAGGGATTCCATTCCATGGAGCCATGGCAGTTAAAGCAATGTCAAAGTGCATTATTTCTGCAGCCTAAGGCCAGTATGACCAGTAGGCCAGATTCACCACCCTGGGGACTTCAGAGTCCCAATTCCCGATTGAAAAAAGATGCTCACAGGGTGCTTGAAGCCAGGTTGGTGTCCTCATGTTTCAGCTTCCCATCTAAGGCCAGACCACGTTTCTCTCGGTTGTTGGCAAGGAATGGGGTCAAGGTGTAGACTTTGCAGAACGTCGAACTCGGAGCCACCACGTCACTAAAAAACAGAAACGGTGCACACCAGTCAAAGACGGAAGGGCATGCCATGCCGAAACCTAAAATGACTCATTATTACATTTGTTAAAGGAAAGACTAAAATCAGATCAAAAGAGCACCCTCCAAATTTTGTCCATAAAACAAAGCCCAGAATCCTGTAGGCATCTTATGCATGTGTGATTTCCTGCAGAAAAGCAGCTGCCCAAATGAACAATTGTGCATTTCCAGATGATTTTAAAATTATGCATATATTGTTTCTTGCATTTTATGTGCTCTTTATGTGGTTTGATGTGCCCTTTAAACTCACATTACACATTTTCTTAAACAGCGCTATGTGTCCAATCCATTATTTGGACACATAACAGCTGTGCATTTGTGCGGCTGCTTTCGTACAGGATTCTAAGATTTAATCTATTGCTCTTCCCCATCTCAGTCCCTGAAGAAAGGAGAGTAAGAAATAAATGATTATGACTGTTGTTGTTGTTGTTGTCTGCCTGGATATTAAGACTGGATTTCTGCAAGGCTGAAGGTTTGACTACATGGTCCTTACAGTCCCTTCAAGCTCTATGACTTTTGTGACTGTAAACCAATATGGTATAGTGCTTTGCATGCTGGAAAGCAGGGATCGAATCCCTGATCGGCCGCGGAGACCCACTGGGTGACCCTGGGGAAGTCACACTCTCTCAGCCTCAGAGGAAAGCAAAGGCAAACCTCTTTTACAGAAATCTTGCCAAGAAAATGTGGTCTGTGAAAATGTGGTCACCGTAAGTCAGAAACGACTTGGGAAGCACACAACAACAACAGTAACAATAAGGTCCTAGAAGGCAGGGACTTGCTTGTTTTGCCTGTGCCATAAAGGGCCATGTAAAGTAAAGATGCTCTAGGAGTGATACTCACTCTGTTTCCTCCACGGCCACCGGGCATTTGTACTGGGCTGTGTTAAACAGGCAAATGTCTGCATACTGCCGTACTAGAAGGAAATAGAGAGAGAGAGATGAAACAGAGACAATGTTAGAATCATAGAATTGGAAGAGACCCCGAGGGCCATCCAGTCCAACCCTCCTTCTGCCATGCAGGAACTCTCAATCAAAGCACCCCCAACAGATGGCCATCCAGCCTCTGTTTAAAGACCTCCAAAGAAGGAGACTCCACCACTTTCTAAGGGAGAGTCTTCCACTGTCAAGCATAATAATAATAATAATAATTTTTATTTATAACCCGCCCCTCTGCGTGGCAATCGGGGTGGGGTACAACAAGATTAAAAAAACAGAACAGAGTTAAAAGTCATTCCCCCATCTCATAATCCCACCCTCCCATCCCCTTAAAATAAGATTAAGCATCTCTTACTGTCAAGAAGTTCTTCCTAATGTTGAGATGGAATCTCTTTTCCATCCGTTGTTCCAGGTCCTATTCTCTGGAGCAGCACAGAACAAGCTTGCTCCCTCCTCAATGTGACACCCCTTCAAATATTTAAACAGGGCTCTCATATCACCTCTTAACCATCTCTTCTCCAGACGAAACATACCCAGCTTCCTCCTAAGTCTCCCCACATAAGACATGGTTTCCAGATCCTTCACTATTTTGGTCACCCTCCTTTGGACACACTCCAGCAGTAATTTTTGTAATTTGTCAGCATCCTTTTTGAATTGTGGTGCTCAGAACTGGACACAGGATTATTCCAGGTGGGGCCTGACCAAAGCAGAATAGAGTGGCACTAGGACTTCCCTTGATCTAGACTCTACACTCCTATTGATGCAGCCTAAAATTCATAGAATCATGGAGCTAGAAAAGACCACAAGGGCCATCCAGTCCAACCTCATTCTGCCATGCAGGAACTCACAATGAAAGCATCCCCCAATCAAAGCCTGTTTAGCTGCCGCATCACACTGCTGGCTCAGGTTCAGTTTGTGGTCCACTGAGACTCCCAGATCCATTTCTCATGTAGTGTTGGCATTGATAGGACAAAGGCCTGGGATGTGCACATCCAGTTCTGGTTGGGGGAAATCCAGTCTGGGGTTTATAGTCCAAATTTTCAAAAGGCCTAAAAGGCTCTGAACCCTATCCACAAAGCAAGGTTAGGGACTTCCTTTTCGTTTCAGACTACAACCTGGAGCAGATGCAACATCCTCCCCTCCGACTGATACGGGAAGGACAAGTTGCCGCTGCAGGCATCGCAGTGTCACCGGCAGATGCAAGCTTCTTTGGAAACACTTGTTTACTTCTAAAGTTTACATCTCGACCTTAAAGATCTCCTGTCTCCTTTCCAAGGGCATTCTTTTTACAGAAAAGTAAATATATATATATAAATATCACAGGACAATAAAATGTCACACCCCAGGGTTAAAAGGAAAGAAAACAACGCCTGCAATCCTCTCTCAGCAGCTGAGAAAGAATTCAAAGCTTTTGAAGTCAGCCCCGTTGGAAACAGCCTGGGAAAACTGAAATAGGTCTTTGCTTGCCGCTTGAATGATAGGTATTGGGTCGATATCCTGGAGAGGGAAACGGACAAGCAGAGCATGGAGAAAAAGCCATAGGGGAAAGAAGAAGAGCAACTGTCTAGCTGCCAAAAATACTAATAATACTAATAATACCGACACTAATAGCTTGGCTCCTTTGGGGTATTTGAGATTGCATGAAGCAGTTCCTCTTTCTGCAGCTTCTTAACAATCGGGAACTTGGTGTTTAAAATACATTTTAAAACAGGAAAGCCAGAGTTCCAGGGATGCTGATTTTTTATTTTTTATTTTTATAATGAGTACCGAATCCTGCTGAACATGTACAGAATTGGGACTGCACACTTTGTTAAAAGTATAAGATTTTATAACCTCCTTGGGGACCTCAGAACTGTTTTCAACATGTGGGCAGAGGGCTGAACATTGGCACACAAGTTGTTCTGAATTTTGTCTACTTACAGGTACCAACTATAAGTCGAGAAATATATGTCCCAAAATTGACCCTAAAATCAGCAGTCCTTAGAAAGGTTCCAAAACAGAAAGGTCTGATGCCCCAATCTCCATATAACACCAATTCCTTCTCTCTCTAGTCCCTTTTGCAAGATCTTGCTTCCTATGGAAAAAACTCTCCATTTAACACCAATTCCTTCCCTCCCCAGTCCATTTTGCAAGACCTTGCTTCCTATGGGAAAAACTCTCCATTTAAATCCACTTGCTTCTCTCTCTAGTCTGTTTTGCAAGACCTTGCTTCCTATGGAAAAAACTCTCCATTTAAGACTAATTCCTTCCCTCCCCAGTCCATTTTGCAAGACTTTGCTTCCTATGGAATAAAACTCTCCATTTAACACTAATTCCTTCCCTCCCCAGTCCATTTTGCAAGACCTTGCTTCCTATGGGAAAAGCTCTCCATTTAAATCCACTTGCTTCTCTCTCTAGTCTGTTTTGCAAGACCTTGCTTCCTATGGAAAAAACTCTCCATTTAAGACTAATTCCTTCCCTCCCCAGTCCATTTTGCAAGACTTTGCTTCCTATGGAATAAAACTCTCCATTTAACACTAATTCCTTCCCTCCCCAGTCCATTTTGCAAGACCTTGCTTCCTATGGGAAAAACTCTCCATTTAAATCCACTTGCTTCTCTCTCTAGTCTGTTTTGCAAGACCTTGCTTCCTATGGGAAAAACTCTCCATTTAACACCAATTCCTTCCCTCCCCAGTCCATTTTGCAAGACCTTGCTTCCTATGGGAAAAACTCTCCATTTAAATCCACTTGCTTCTCTCTCTAGTCTGTTTTGCAAGACCTTGCTTCCTTTGGAAAGAAGCTCTTCATTTAACACCAATTCCGTCCATTTTGCAAGACCTTGCTTCCTATGGAAAAAACTCTCCATTTAAATCCACTTGCTTCCCTTCTCAATCCAAAGTTAAAACCTCTCCTCCAGGTCCAGAGAAGGAGGAGGGACGGAAGTGGTATTTCCCCCTTTCCATCCTTCCTTATAGCCCCCTAAGTTTTACCCTTGACTTATCCATGGGTCATATCAAAATCCAGGATTTTGACCCCGAAACCTTCCCTCGACTTATACATGAGGTCCACTTGTACACAAGTATATACGGTAGTCTCAGGGGGAAGGAAAATTTACTTTTTCTGTCCATTATCACTGGAGCATGCTTAAATATGAAGGCTCTTACAAGCATAATATGATTAATGAAGTATATTATTCAGTGTGGCTTATTCTTGAGAAAGTAATCACTGGATAGATTGCAGAAAGATTTATTTTTCCAGGTTGGTGGGTGGGACCAAGGACAATTGCTGTCCTTGAAATGTAGAAATACTACAGGGAGAATTGTAGAATACTACATTTGGGCAGTAAAAATAAAATGCACAGAAACAGGATCGGGGACACCTGGCTTGACAACAGTCCATGTGAAAGGGATCTAGGAGGCTTAGTGGACCAAAGCCTGAACATGAGTCAACAGTGTGATGCAGCAGCTAAAAAAGCCAATGCGATTCTAGGTTGAATCAATAGAAGTATAGTGTATAGATCGAGGAAAGTCATAGTACCACTGTATTCTGCTTTGGTCAGGCCTCACCTGGAATAATCCTGTGTCCAGTTCTGGACAGCTCAGTTCAAGGAGGATGCTGAGAAGCTGGAGCATGTCCAGAGAGTTAAGCCTGGGGGTTAAGAGGGACATGATAGCCCTGTTTAAATTCATGAAGAGATGTCATATTGAGGATGGAGAAAGCTTGCTTTCTGCTGCTCCAGAGAAAAGGACACAGTGGAGCAAAGGATGCAAGCTACAGGGAAAGAGATTCCACCTCAACATTAGGAGGAACATCCTGACGCAAAGAGCTGTTCAGCAGTGGAAGACATTGCCTTGGAGAGTGATGGATTCTCCTTCTTTGGAGGACTTTAAACAGATACTGGATGGCCCTTTGTCCCAGGGAGAGCTTTGATGGTGTCTTCCTGCTCTGGAGCCCAGACTGAACCCATGTTGCCCTCATATTGGCCCTATGCACCATCTAAAGAGGTCAGTACAGGAACGGGGCAGGAACGTTTCTTCTCCTCCATGTGGACACAACCTAGGACTGGTGGACGGCCAGTATTCCCAGTGCGTGGCTCCGGTTTCCAAGGAGTGGCACGTGGCTGCTCCCATGTCACTGGAAGTGCGGATCTTCTCCAGGATTTTATGCTGAACTTCAAGGGAGCTGTCCATGGGTGATGAACGCAAGCCTTCCAAATAGGTTCACCCTCTTGGATATTTTTACAAAGGTTTTTAAAAATTGAATTAACCTTCTCCCATGACTAGGAAGCACCAGCCATCACCATTTGTCCCTCCTGGATGTCATCCTTAGCCACTCGCAACAGCAATCCCTTTTGTTTTTACCTGAGATTTTAATCTTCTTCACCGTCTTGTTGGTGTTGTTGGTCACGTGGACGTTGACGTTGATTGGTTCCCCATGGTAGTAGATCTACGGAGAGAACAAGCAGTGAATCCGAGTGATCCCTCATGAAGACCCTCTTGGATCTAGTCTGCACTGCAGAAATAATTCAGATTGGCACCGCTTTAACCTCCGCGGCTCAACGCTATGGAATCCTGGGATTCATAGTTTGGCAAGATATTTAGCCTTCTCTGTCAGAGCGCTCTGGTGCTCAAAAGAGATAGAAAAGAATTTTGGAAGAGTGTTATTCTATATGACGACTGCGGCGAGATTCGTTTTAGTCAAAAAATGGAAACAGACAGAAGTTCCTTCAGTTGGTGAGTGGCTCTGGAAAGTCACAGAAATGGTGAGTATGGATGTACTTACTGCTAGAATAAATAAACAAAATATAGAAGCTGTTGAACAGGATTGGACCCCAATATTGTAATACTGTAAGAGGAAAAGTTTAAATTTGTAATGAATTCTTTGTGATTCTTTTTTGCAGATATGATGAAAAATACAGTATATAAATTGTTGGTTTAACACACAGAGGATCTATTAAATATTACATTTGAAGTGAAGACAATAAGATTTAAATGAGAAAAGTTGAATACAAACTGGATGTACATGGGAAGTCAACCATAAATATGTATTATATATATATATATATATATATATATATATATATATATATATTTGAAAATGAGGAAACAAGAATATTGATATTGTTTAGGATATTTTAATGTAACAAATATCTTTCAAAAAAAAATTATATATATAAAAAAATCCCATGGCTTTCCACAAAGCCATGACAGTTAAAGTGGTAGCAAACTGCATTATTTCTACAGTGCAGATCAGACCTAGGGCTGTTGCCACACTGCAGAAATAAAGCAATAAGTAGCATATGGGAATATGTAAAGGGAATATATGCAATTATATATACAATACCTCTTTATCCAGAGAGGCCTCCAAGTGCAGGGGTTTATCCGACATGAGGAATTGCCTTGTGGTCTCGGCCATGGGCTGCGGTCCCGGTCGCTCTGGGGCATACTGTACTTTGCGGATCACCAAGCGCACAGAGTTCCTGCGGAAGTTGGCAACACGGGTAGACTTTGCACACTTTGCGGGTTGGAAAGAACTGCACAAATTTAACGTACACACTCCTCCCAGCAAGTAAGGGACGCTGGGAACGGAGGCTTTAATAAAGCGCTGAGCATAGTTTGGTGTCGAGAAACAGGGCCTTTGGAAATTGATGGGAATCATATGGTTCTATGGATGCCATTGGATTGCAACTCCCAGCACTCCTCACCATTAGATAGGCTAGCTAGGGCTAGACTCACAACTTCTGAGAAGGCTGCATTATTGCATCCCTAGTTTATTGCAAAATTCTCCATAACTGGACTATGCAGATAAAGCCACTTTGAATTGTCTGTGGGTTCATCTTCTGGAGTCCTGGGATTTGTAGTTTGGGGAAGGGAACCTAGAAATCCCTGCTGAAGAACACTCCAAAACTGTGAAACAGCTGAAAACGATGATGGTTTTTAAAACATCATTAAAGCCATATCTCTTCCAACAAGTTGATTTTCAAACATAAGTTTTTAATTTATCTATTTAAAATAAGGCACTTGTACGAGTGTACTTTAATGGTTTTATAGTACTGTATTTTTCCCATAGTTTTTTATTCAAACAGTCTTTTAACATTAATTGACCAATAAAACAAAACACAGCATTCAAATTCGTTATATCTTAAAACCATAGTTTCCTGCCATCATTTCTCATAACACCTACCATTTCTACAATGAACTTTCTCAGCTTTTCTAAAATTACCTAAAAATATAAAAGCAACTTTACTTCCTTCTTGCTTGTCACAAAATTCTTTGAAATCTAATTCATTGTTTTTCATGTCACTCCATTAATTTCTTATTTACCTAGCCAACTAGAATTGTATTTTAACTGTTGGATTTATGTGTTTTCTTTTTTAATTGTGTTTTGTATTTTATCATGTTGCACCCCACCCTCGAGCCTTGAAGAGGCAGGAAAAAACAAAATTTGTTATTGTTGTTGTTGCTGTTGTTGCTGTTATTGTTATTGTAGGTGAGCAAATGGGGGCAATGCTCTTTCTTATTGTCCAACAGCCAGACCACAAGTTGAACATGATTCAAGAGTGTGGGGCAGCAGCTAAAAAGGCCAATGTGATTCTAGACTGCATCAATAGAAGTATAGTGTCTAGGGAAGTAATAGTGCCACTCTATTCTGCTTTGGTCAGGTCTCACCTGGAATAATCCTGTGTCCAGTTCTGGGCACCACAATTCAAAGAGGATGTTGAGAAACTGAAGCATGTCCAAAGGAGGGCAACTAAAATGGTGAAGGGTCTGGAAACCATGAAACCCTATGAGGAAGGGCTTAGGGAACTGGGGATGTTTAGCCTGGAGAAGAGGCGGCTAAGAGGGGATATGATAGTCGTGTTTAAATATTTGAAGGGATGTCATGTTGAGGAGGTAACAAGCTTGTTTTCTGCTGCCCCAGAAACTAGGACCCGGAACAATGGATGCAAGCTGCAAGAAAAGAGATTCCACCTCAACATTAGGAGGAACGTCCTAACAGTAAGGGCTGTTAGACAGTGGAACCCACTAGAGAGTGTGGAGTCTCCTTCTTTGGAGGTCTTTAAACAGGCTAGATGGCCATCTGGGGATGCTTTGATTGAGAGTTCCTGCATGGCAGAAGGGGGTTGGACTGCATGGCCCTTGGGGTCTCTTCCAACTCTAGGATTCTATGATTCTATGCCAGTCCTGGAAGGGTCTGCTGGGAGGTAATGTTTTAATTGTTATCCTGTTTTAACTTTGTATGCACCTCGATTGCCTAGCAGAGGGGTGTGTTATAAATAAAATGTATTATTATTATTATTATTATTATTATTATTATTATTATTATTCAGTCCCACCAGTGGCCCCAGCCGATGGCTGGCTGGTGGAAGGGGGTGTCCAAGGGATTGTCTTGGGATGGACAGGAGTGACCACCCCATTGGGCATTCACCCTCCTCTGAGGTGTCCCCCGGTGCTATCCGCACTTTGCACACAGCCCTTTTTTGGTTTTGCAAGAACGCTTTTCTCACCTTTTGTGGATTTTCTCCTCTAGATTCTCTGCACAGAAGGCTTTGACTTCATAGTCGACGCCGCAGGCCTAGGAAAGAGAAAAAGGCAGAAGAGCGTGAAGGTGGAGAATGGCTATGCTGCTCCGGAGCACCAAGAGCCAGCACTAGAGTCCTCCATGGGTCCTCCGAATAATGGTAGCATGACTGCAATTGCTCTGACACCTTCTCCCAAGAATGCAAGCTGAGCTCTGACGCCGGATGACACCTTTGCAGTCTTTGTTTGCAAGAACGATAGAGAGGGAAAGAATATTTGCTACTACTGAGTCCCAAAAATGGGTTTCCTGGCAGTGGCAAAACAAAGGGAATATTGTGCAAAGTTTGCCTAGTCTTTGAACATCCCAAAGCATTTGTGGAGGGATTACTCTGCACAGAAACACAATATTTTCTTTGCACACAAAAATAAAACCTGTTTTCCACACAGAAAATAAATTTCCTGCACGTAAAAATTGTTTTCTCTGCAAAATGTTTTGGGGAATTACAACAGAAAAAATTGTGATATATTTTTTCCTGGACAAGCCATACATCTTTTTGCGTGGGAATTGGAGTTTTCTATATTCCTGTCCTATCTTGAGTGCCATTCTTTGGGAGATAGGGATAGTATAACTTTAACAAATCAGAGTAAATTATACAATAGAGGGAAGGAGGGGCAAACATTTGGAATTGATGCATATATAGGTAGACAGATAGCTATCTGGATGGAGAGAAAGAGAAAGAGAAAGAGAGAGAACAAGAAAGAAAGAAAAAACAGAAAGAGAAAAAGAAGGAGAAAGAAAAAAGGGAGAAAGAGAGAAAGAGAAGGTCAAAAAAAGAGAAAGAGATAAACAGAGAGAAAGAGAGAAAGAGAGAAAGAAGAAAAAGAGAAAGAATGAAAAAGAAAGAGAGAAAGAGAAAGGATGACAGGTGACTGATAGAGACGGAAGAGACAGATAGATAGATAGATAGATAGAGATAGATAGATAGATAGATAGGAGACAGAAGGACGGATGGACAGGTAGATGGAGTTGTATGTATTTTATTGTTGTTCACCACCTGGATTGGCTCGCCACAGGGCGGTATATAAATAAAAAATATTGTTGTTGTTGTTATTATTATTGATAGATGGGAGGACGGATGGATGGATGGATGGATGGATGGATGGATGGATGGATGGGCGGTCAGACAGATGGATGGACATATAGGAAGACAGACGGATGAATGGATGGATGGATGGATAGATGGATGGACGGAAAGATAGATAGATAGATAGATAGATAGATAGACAGACAGACAGGAGACAGATTGATGGGTGGGTGGATGGATGTACGTATGTACGTACATACAGATAGATAGATGGGAAGATGGACGGATGGATGGACAGACAGACAGGAAGACAGACGGATGGACGGATGGATAGATAGATAGATAGATAGATAGATAGATAGATAGACGGATGGATGGATGGATGATGGATGGATTGTGGGGAGAGAGGGGAGATCTGAAGATCCCTCCTTCCCAATCCTCTGTTCCTGGGGTTCCCGTCCACACACACACAGAGACACAGACACACACCCGGCCTGTTACCTTTCCTGTGTCCTCCGGTCCGGGCTGCAATGTCACTGAGCAAGGAAGGTTGGGAGGGATCTGGAAGGGAAAACGGACCTCATCAGGAAGCAAGCAAGCATGCCAAGGCCTCTCTTTGGACGGAGAGCTGGACAAGGTCCACACACGAACTAACAATGTGAAAAGTGAGAGGTGAGCAGCTTATTTCTGGCTGTTTTATTCCTGATGCAAAGAGCCATGGCAGTGTCCACAGCCTAAGGTTTCCCCCGAATCATGGCCTTCTCCTCTCGCTGCCATCCTGCGTCTGCCTCCACAGCCAGCATCTATATATTTCATTAGTGCCCTTCTATCCAGATGTCCTCATTGCAAAGGTGGACAAGGCACCTCAAAATGTTTGACATTCAAGGAAAACAGAAGCCATTACCAGGTAAAACCTAAAAACATGCATAGAAATGTAAATGCATGCTTCTTAATCATGCTCAAAATGGAGGACATTTTGGAATTCCTCCTGGACAGAAGGTTGAAATGTAGGACAACTCCTGGATAAGGAGAATCTCTGGTCACCCTGAATGGAGGACATTTTGGAATTCCTCCTGGACAGAAGGTTGAAATGTAGGACAACTCCTGCATAAGGAGAACCTGTGGTTGCCCTGAATGTAGGACATTTTGGAATTCTTCCTGGACAGAAGGTTGAAATATAGGACAACTCCTGGATAAGGAGAAGCTGTGATCACCCTGAAGGGAGGACATTTTGAAATTCCTCCCGGACAGAAGGTTGAAATGTAGGACAACTCCTGGATAAGGAGGACCTGTGATCACCCTGAAGGGAGGACATTTTGGAATTCCTCCTGGACAGAAGGTTGAAATGTAGGACAACTCCTGGATAAGGGGAACCTGTGGTCGCCCTGAATGGAGGACATTTTGGAATTCCTCCTGCACAGAAGGTTGAAAAGTAGGACATATCCTGGATAAGGAGAACCTGTGGTCACCCTGAATGGAGGACATTTTGGAATTCCTCCTGGACAGAAGGTTGAAATGTAGGTCAACTCCTGGATAAGGAGGACCTCTGGTCACCCTGACGTCTATCTCTCCTGTCTCCTACCATAGAACAGAAGGTGACCTATGTGAAGATATCCATCCTGGCACCGACTATGTGGGCAGAGACAGCCTGGATCCCAAGAGAAGTTACTTTTCTGCTGCTAATAGAGTTGACATTTTATTGCCTGGTTTTTATGACTCTTTGCCTCCCGGTGCCCACCTGGCCAAAGAGCAAAGCGGCCTCCGCTTGCACAGATATCCCTCCAGACCATTTTAACTGACCATAAGGAAAGGAACATCGTGACAAAATGTAGACCTGTGAGTCTAAGATTGCCATGATGATTCCTCATCTCCAGCATGATTTTTAACACCTTTGCTGATGGAGAAGCCAGGGGAGAGCTTCCAAAGCTTGCATCGTGTGCTTTGTGCAATTTGGTTGTTCCCATAAAGGTATCGCTTTTTTGAAAAATGGATTTTGGATGTCGCTGTATTCTCCTCCTCCTCCTCCTTTAGCCAAGGTTGGACCTTGTCATCCCTTCTAACTCTAGGACAAAATGTGTTACTGTACAGACCAGCCTTCCATCACCCCTAGCCAGCCTCGATATCAACTCAGTATTAAAATGGGATACTGAGTCACGTAGCATGCCCTAATACGGAGATCCAATGGACTCAGCTTGGAAGCTCTAGCACAAGTAGACAGAAGGATCATAGAATCATAGGGTTGGAAGAGACCCCAAGGGCCACCCAGTTCAACCCCATTCTGCCATGCAGGAACTCCCAATCAAAGTATCCTTAGCAGATGGCCATCCAGACTCTGTTTAAAAACCTCCAAAGAAGGAGACTCCACCAGTCTCCATTGAGGGAATGTGTTCCACTGTCAGACAGGAGGAAGTTCCCTCCTTATGCTGAGGTGGAATCTCTTTTCCTGGAGCTTGCATCCATTGCTCTGAGTCTTATTCTCTGGAGCAGCAGAAAACAAGCCTGCTCCTTCCTCAATATGACATCCCTTCAAATATTTAACAGGGCTATCATATCCCCTCTTAACCGTCTCTTCTCCAGGCTAAACATTCCCAGTTCCCTAAATCTCTCCTCATAGGGCTTTATGGTTTCCAGACCCTTCACCATTTTAGTTGCCCTCCTCTGGACACGCTCCAGTTTTTCACCATCCTTTTTGAATTGTGGTGCCCAGAACTGGACACAGGATTCCAGATGGGACCTGACCAAAGCAGAATACAGTGGCACTATTCCTTCCCTTGAACTAGAAACTATACTTCTATTGATGCAACCTAAAATTGCATTGGCCTTTTTAGCTGCCACATCACACTTTGACTCATGTTCAACTTGTGGTCTACTAGGACTCCTAGATCCCTTTCACATGTAATCGCCTTAAGCCAGGTGTCCCCCATCCTATATCTATGCATTGCATTTTTTCTACCTAAGTGCAGTACCTTACATTTCTCACTGTTGAAAATCATTTTGTTAGATTTGGCCCAGCTTCCTAAGTTACTAAGGTCATTTTGAATTTTGATCCTGTCCTCTGGAGTATTAGCTGTTCTTCCTAATTTGGTGCCATCTGCAAAATTGAGAAGCATACCCCCTATTCCTTCATCCAAGTCATTGATAAAGAAGTTGAATAGCCCTGAGCCCAGGACAGAACCCGACTGGACACTCCACTGGTCACTTCTCTCCAGGAGGAAGAAGAAGAGGAACAGCCATTGCTGAGCAGCCTTTGGGTTTGGTCAGTCAACTAATTACTAATCCACCCAACGGTTGTATTGTCTAGCCCACATTTTACTATCTTGTTTGCCAGAATATCGTGGGGGACCTTGTCAAAAGCCTTATTGAAATCAAGATATGCTATGGCTACTGAATTCCCTTCATCTAGCAGGCCGGTAATTTTATCAAAAAAAGAGATCAGATTAGTCTGGCATGACTTGTTTTTGGGAAACCCATGTTGACTTTTAGTGAGGGTTAGGGTTCCCTTCTAAATGTTCCCTTCTAAATGTTCCCTTCTAAATGTTCACAGACTCTCTGTTTAATGATCTGCTCCAGAATCTTTCCCGGTATTGATGTCAGACTAAATGGGCGATAGTTGTTGGAATCCTCTTTTTTCCCTTTTGAAGATGGGGACAAGGTTTGCCCTCCTCCAGTCTGCTGGGACTTCTCCTGTTCTCCAGGAGTTCTCAAAGACTATTATTGCCAATGGTTCCAATATTACATTTGCCAGTTCTTTTAATACCCTTGGATGTAGTTCATCTGGTCCTGGAGACTTATATTCATTTAGGTTAACCAGGTATTCCTGTACTTCCTCTTTACTTATTCTGTACTGCATTTCCTCTACTGTGTCCTCTGCTCCATTTTCCCCATGTTGAACACCCTTTTCCTTTTGGGAGAAGACTGAGGCAAAGAAGGTGCTGAGTAGCTCTGCCTTTTCTCTGTCCCCTGTTAGAATTTCTCCATCTTCTCTGCGCAATGGCCCTACCATTTCCTTCTTTTTTCTTTTGCTATGGACATACCCCAAAAAAGGCCTTTTTATTGTCCTTAACCCCTCTAGCAAACCTGAGCTCATTCTGCGCTTTGGCTTTCCTGACATTACCCCTATCCCTATAAGTCAGGGCCAACTTCAAGGCATGTGATTTATTGCATTTGTTATCTAAATATTTCTGTCCCACCTTCCATTATGAGATCTCAGGACAACATACCATTAAAATTATATAAACAATTTAAAGCGTTTTTAAAAAAATTAAATAAAATAATTCCTATAAGATAAAAGCATAGTAAACAAATTGCCATAGTAACTTATGGGATCTTAGGGCAGCATACCATTAAAATTATATAAACAACTAAGCAACCTCAGGTAGAAGAAATAAAATAATTTCTATAGGATAAAAGCATAGCACACAAATGAGAATAGTAATTTATGAGATCTCAGGAAAATGTACCATTAAAATTATATAAACAATTTAAAGCAATCCTAGGTAAAAGAAATAAAATAATTTATATAGGATAATAGCACAGTAAACAAATGATCATAGTAATTTATGGAATCTCAGGAGAACATGCCATTAAAATTATATGTACAATTTAAAGAAATCCCAGGTAAAAGAAATAATTTATATAGGATAAAAGCATAGTAAACAATTTTTTTGAGCAGAAAAGGCTCAGATAGTTAATTTTACACATACATTTTTAAAAAGGATTAAAGAAATGTAAGAACAATAAACAGTTCCTAATGGGATTTGTACAGGGGGATGATACAGGGCTGCATGTAACCATCTGACAAATTGTATGCGATTCTCGCTGCTTGAGGATTTGAATTCATATTCATACCCTTGACCATTTCAGGGATGAAAACCAAGGCACACATGGTCAAGCAACATCAGAGTGCGGTCAAGAAGGCAAAAGTTATTAATGAAGAAGAACAGACAAGCTACGAAATGCTGCAGCAGTTTGCTTTTGCCTGAGTCTACTGGAAAGGGCAAGACTCTTCCTGCTGCCGAGTTAATGCAGTGCAAACTACTATTGCCCCTGAACTCATTTTGCAGCACCTGAAGTAAGCTGAGGACAAAAGTGGGAGGAGGATAAAGAAACTGGGACATTTTAGAGGCAGTTGCAAAAGTGGGATGGCAGATGATTAATTGGGACTGTCCCTCCTAAATCAGGACAGCAGAAGGGTATGCAACAGGAGATGGGAGGATTGTTCCCTGGTCACCCTACAGTTTCTCACCCCCTTCTTTACTTTAGGTGTAGGTATTGTGGCAGGTCGAGGGACCAGCGTTTTGCGCCTTGAACCATCTGAGACCCAAATAGAAAGGCAGTAATCCCTCTCCCACCTCCAAACTCACAGAAGTCGACACAGGTTCCCTTCTGGTTTTGAGGAATAGCTATTTCTTGGTGTTAAAACAGGACAGGGGCATCCCTGCAACCAAATGAAAAGGTGAATTACCTTACCTAGATCTCCTACGACTAGCTTACACATTTAAAATAATACTCATTACAGTCAAATAGAATGCGATATGGCCGCATGCAATTCGCAGGAGTTTGGGATTTTTGCAAGCCCCCTTCTCAAAAAAAAATCTCCTTAAGCATTTTCTGCAGAGAAAAGGTGAGTAGATGTGCGTAGATGTGAATTTGCACAGGAAAGTTAAGACAACCATCCATGCGTATGTGCAAAAAATGTACACCAATTTGCATAGGACACTTATGCATAGACGGGCCCTTAAGAGATTTTTATATGGAAATTTACCTTGGGGAATCTGAAGGGGCTGGGGGTTACAGTCTTGTTTGTATGAAGCCTAAATGGTGCTTACAACAGAGTGTCCAGATGGCAGAGGGTGACCCTGAGTCTCCAGGTTTCACGAATCATCTCCAGGTGCAGAGAGATGAGTGCGAATTCTCCAGATTTGAAGGCTTAGCCTTAGCTCCAGGCAAGTTGCAAGGGCAGCTATGTGCAAATTTCCATCTCACCTTCTGGACTAGCAGCTTGCTATAATTTGTAAGCTTTAACCAATTACTTGTTGCAACTTGTCCCATCTTCCCTAAACCAGAGAAGAAGAAAAATAATCCTCTTGTTTCATCTTGATCTAGGAACATCCCCTTTAGCTTAAGGTTCCTCTCCTAATTTCCAAACAGGGAAATATTTTCTCTCCTTATGTCTTTGTATGTATGTCTTTGAATGATGATCTATAAGCAATGATGAGTGTTATTTAATGTCTAATACAGAAAAAACAGCGCCAGATGCCATCCCTCAGTCTCACGTTTTGACTTGGAAAGCTCAGAAAATCCCAAACTGGCAACCCTTAGCTCCAGATGATGCAACACAGTGGGTTGTCGATCTGGGGTCCTCCAGGTATTGTGGACTCCATGTCCCAGAATCCCTGACCATTTGCCCAGCTGGTTGGAGTGTGTGGGAGTTGAAGTCCAAGTTTGAGAACCATGGACCCAATGGACAAAGGATGGATGGGAACAGAAGACAGGAATAGGGAGAACGAAGGATTCCTACCTCAAAGGTAAATGGGTAGGCTTGTTCGCCGAGCTTCTTGATCAGCCGTTCCTGGAGCCTTGTCAGAGGTTTCTTCTCCTCCGGAACTGGGGGAAAGGCCTGGACATTGGCAACGAAAAGATCCTTCCGGAAGGTGAGACCCAAGACATCCAGGTCCTCACGGCCGTAGCGGAAGGCGCATGTCAGCGTGACAAAAACTGCAGGGAGAAGATGAAGGTATTGCACGGGAAAGAGATTCCACAGGAGAAGAATCCCATATTGAATCCTACAATCCTACAACCGGAAGAGACACCAAGGGCCATCCAGATCAACCCCAAAGCCCTCCCTGTGCCATACATAGACATGGGAACGCATGGAATCATAGACCATGATGGCCATCCAGTGCAACCCATTCTGCCATGCAGGCAGACACAGTCCAAGCCCTCCCAAGAGATGGCCTTAAAGCAGTGGTTACCAAACAGTAGTCCTCCAGATGTTTTGGATTTCAGCTCCCAGAATTTCTTTCTTTTTATTTATTTATTTATTTCATATGTCCAAGGTGGCTGTGGCTTCTAGGAAATGAAGTCCAAAAACACCTGGAGGACCAAGTTTGGGTATCAATGGGAAGGAGACTCCACCAGAGAAAGAGACTATGTCCAAATCAATGGAGCAGCAGAAAACAAGCTTGCTCCATCCTCCATATGACACCCCTTCAAATATTTAAACAGGGCTATCATATCCCCTCTTAACCGTCTCTTCTCCAGGCTAAACACACCCAGTTCCTTAAGACATTCTTCATAGGGCTTGATGGTTTCCAGACCCTTCACCATTTTGATCACCTTCCTATGGACTCACTCCACCTCATTAATATCCCTCTTGACTTGCCTTCCCAAGCCCACCTTAAGAGCCAGCAGCCAGATCAGGTGAAGGACATCTGTCCCAGGGTGACCAGACATCCTCCTTTTCCTGGACATGTCGGACATTTCAGCCTTCTGTCCAGAAGGAATTTCAAAATGTCCTCCATCCAGAGTGACCAGATGTCCTCCTTTTCCTGAACATGTAGGACATTTCAGCCTTCTGTCCAGAAGGAATTTCAAAATATCCTCCATCCAGAGTGACCAGATGTCCTCCTTTTCCTGAACATGTCGGACATTTCAGCCTTCTGTCCAGGAGGAACTTCAAAATGTCCTCCATTTTGAGCAGGACTAAGAAGCACTTTATATTTATATTGGTGTTTTTTAGCTTTTAAGTTCCCTGTGTTGAGCTTATGTTTATTAGGGGATTTGTTTCTGAAAAGCATTTCTTGGCACTATAAAATAAAGTGAGGAAAAAGAAGCAACTGGCACTGGATAGACTAGTCTAACAATGAGCAACGGCCAATAAACTGTTAAAGTTAAAATGTTTAAATTCAAACAGCCCTTGTTCCAGTAAAAAGGTTGGAAAATAGTAATAATAGCCACTTTAAAAAACATATATATGAATAATCCAATTTTTTTTAAAAAAAGGAGTGTTTTTTTAAAAAGTCAATTGGGTTTAAAGCAGGCCAACCCTGATACAATTACAGCACTCCTAAAAGATGTCCATCCAAACTCTGCTTAAGGACCTCTAAGGATGGAAAACCATCACCTTTGGAAACCGTCTATTCCTCTGTCAAGAAGTTCCTCTTAATATTTAGGTTAATTACTCAATATTTAGGTTATTTAGGTTAATAACTCAAGTTACCTTTCCGTTCTTTTAAGTACTCTGGATCCACCAACACAACGCCATCTGTAAAATAAAGAAAGGCTTGTGAAATATCTATCCTATATAGTTACAGGTCATCTGCCTGATCCAGATTTCTGAAATCCAAAATAATTCCAAATCCCAAGCTGTTTTCACAAGTGGCTGAGAGAGTGACACCTTTGCTTTTTGATGGTTCAATGTACACAAACGTTGTTCCATGCACCCAATTATTAAAATATTGTATATACAATTGCCTTTGCGCTATGTTTATAAAGTGTATATGAAAGATAAATGAATTTTGTGTTTAACCTGGGTCCTGTCTCCAAAATATCTCATTATGTACAGTCGGCGCTCTATATCCATGGATTCTTTATCCATGGATTCAAGCATCCACAGCTTGAAAATGTTCAAAAAACATAAAAATTCCAAAAAGCAAGTATGATTTTGCCATTTTATAGAAGGGACACCATTTTACTATATAATGGGACCTGAGCACCCACAGATTTTGGTATCCATGAGGGCTCCTGGAACCAAATCCCAGAGGATACCAAGGGTCACCGCTGTAATACTACTACTACTACTAATAATAATAATAATAATAATAATAATACCCCATTGTATATAATGGGATTTAAGCATCCATGGATTTTGGTACCCAGGAAAGGTCCTGGACCCCAGTGATACCAAGGGCCCACTGTACATATATGCAAATATAGGTATTACAAAATCCAAAATAAATAAATGAATACCCTGACATCCAAAACACCACTGGCTTCAAGCATTTCGGATATGAGAGACTCAACCTGTAGTATAACTTCTCCATTTGCTGGCATGATAACCGGAGGGTGGAGAAGCCAAATTTTCCTAGCTCTGTTGATAGCCATGATAAACGCGGAGGACCAAGACCGATTTGTACATGTGCTGGTGGCTGCTGTGCAAACTAGCAGCTCAGAGATCAAGGAAAGTGGGTCAGCCGACATTGCACACAGCCCAAGAAATTGGGAAGGTTATATAAGGAAAAGCTGTTTCGCATGGCATATCCAGAACAAAGACGACTCCAGCCTGTAGGATCAGGCTCAAAAGACATCAAGGACTGAATAGAGTAATTATCAATTAGAAATTAGGAAGAGTAAATGTAAATAAAGAATCGAGATTATGATTTATTGACTTAGATAATAGGAAAAGAGGACTTAATTTACTTTTTTTTCCCTATAGGATATTTTCCTGATTTGAAATAAAACAGAGAAAGTGTTAGAAATAAGATGTCGTAAAAGGACCTGGTAAAAGTTCAGGAAGTTACAACTTAGCGAGGAATGGATGAACTAGGATTTATGTTGAAAGAGAAGATTTATATATAAATATATGTCTTGCATGTTTGTATGTTCGTATGTTTCGATGTTCTGTATGGTTTTGTATGGTTGCTTTGTGGGGTTTTTTAACATTAATAAAGTTTCTTTAAAAAAAAAAGACATCAAGGACCAGGTGCTCCAAAAGCATGAGAGATGGGACTCCAGAGATGTAGCCGAATTTGGTAAGGATGTCGAAAGCCACTATCTGTACAGCAGATAAAAAATGGGAACACTCACTGAGACCTTTCAGAGCTCGAAAAAGTTACTGTTTGACCTGTAGTCCATAGGAATTGTGCATACAGATGCTGGCTATTTGTTTGAATTTCTCCTTGGTGATTCCCCCCCCCCCCTTTTCCCATTTCTTATACATAAATCATATTTCTTATACTTTTAAATCATAGCTCAGTTGAAAGTTCTTCAGACATCCATCCTGGTTTCTTGAGACATCTCCCATTTTTCCTCCTCATTGGAACTGTCTGAAATTATGCCTTCAATAACTCACTTTTAAGAAACCTCCATCCTTCATGAACTCCTTTCAACAACAACAACAACAGCATAATAATAATAATAATAATAATAATAATAATAATAATAATGCCCTTCCTGCCTCTCCTCAAAGCTCAAGACAGTGGACAACATATTAAAATACAATTAAAATTGCATAGACTCACAGTTAAAATACAATACTATAAAACCATTAAAATACACTCATAAGTGAGAACCTTTGGCAGTCTAATCCTGTTTGTATTGGTATTAGTATTCCTGTAGTTAGTTATTGCTGGGGTGTATGAGTTATTCCTGTAGTAGTTAATATTAGCATTGCTGATCATGGCATTGCCACCAGGATTTTCCTAAGTTTACTGAAATTGGCTGCAACCATTTCTTTCCTTCCTGGAAACTTGCTGTGGACTAGTAGCCAATGTGATGTAGTGGTTTGAGCATTGGACTATGACTATGGAGACCAGGGTTTGAATCCCAGCTCAGCCATGGAAACCCACTGGGTGACCCTGGGCAAGTCACACATTCTCAGCCTCAGAAGATGGCAATGGCAAACCCCCTCCAAAGAAACCTGCCAAGAAAACTCCATGATCGGGTGGTTCGCCAAAAGTTGGAAATGACTTGAAGGCATACAACAATAATTCCACTAATGGGAATAATACATCATGCAGTGACCTGGCAGAGGGTCTTCTCTGCTGTGGGCTGGTGCAGAGTCTCTAGTTTTCATGGATCATCCCCAGGAGGGAGTTGTTGTTGTTGTTGTTGTTGTTGTTGTTGTTAACTGCCTTTGCTTTGGTCTTGACCCATGGCAACCCTATGGATGAGAGATCTCCAGGCCCCCCATCCTCTCCTGCTCTGCCCAGCTCCTGCAAACTCCTATTCGTGGTCTCTTTTAATAGAGTCTCTCCATCTAATATGTGGCTTTCCTCTCTTTCTCCTTCCCTCCACCTTTCCTAACATTATTGTCTTTTCCAACGATTCAAGCCTTCTCATGATGTGTCCAAAGTACGACAGTCTAAGTCAGGGGTTGGCAACTTTTGTTGCCGGGGGGCTGGGGGGGAATGGTGTGGGGGTCGGGCACGCACGCTCGCTCACGCTTGCCCTCCATGCGCATACACATGACACCCGCCGTCATGCGCATGCATGCGTGCATGGGGGCATCATTTTGGAAGGCCCCACCGCATGTGCGCCGTGCGAATTCGCCCAGCGCACGTGCTGTGGGGCCTTCCCTGGGCCTTGGGAAGGCTCCACTGCGTGTGTGCCGTGCGAATTCGCCCGGCGCACGTGTGGTGGGGCCTTACCAAGGCCCAGGGAAGGCCCAATGGTGGCTGTGCAGCTGCCGTGGGGCCTTCCAAAATGGCGCCCATGCTCTCGCACGCATGCGCACACGAGCGCCATTTTGGCATCCAAAATGGTGCCCGCGGTCGCACGCAGCGCGCATGGGGCACGGGGGGCGGTGGTGGTGGCGGCGGGACCGGCCACGGGCTGGTCCCAAGGCCTCCGCAGGCCGCACCCGGCCCACAGGCCATAGGTTGCTGACCCCTGGTCTAAGTCTTGTCATCTTGGCTTCTAGGGATCTCTCTGGCTTGATCTGCTCTAGGACCCCTTTGTTTGTCCTTTTGGCTGTCCATGGGATCCTCAGCACTCTTCTCCAGCCCCACATTATCCCAAATACATTGATTTTCCTCCTATCCTCTTTCCTGACTGTCCATCTCTCACATCCATCCATGGGAATAGGGAACACAATGGCTTGTACGATTCTAACTTTTGTGCTGAGTTGTATATCTTTGCATTTCAGGATCTTTTCTTGTTCTTTCATAGCCACCCTCCCCATTCTTAGTCTTCTTCTGATTTCCTGACTGCAGACCCCATTTCTATCAATCTTTGATCCCAGATATGAAAACTCTTTTACTATTTCTATCCCCCTACATATTCAACTTATATGCAGAACATATTGTAAGGAAAGCAGGCTTGGACATGGAAGAGGGAGGAGTGAAAATAGGAAGAAGAAATATCAATAATCTGAGATATGCAGATGACACCATAATACTAGCAGAAAACCTCACAGACCTGGAACACCCTAAGGAAGATCCAAGAAGAAAGCGCAAAGGCAGGCTTAATGTCGAAAGAAAACAAAAATAATGACCACAGAGAACTTACACACATTCAAACTAGACAACGAGGCAAAAATAATGACCAGGAGGGAGACAAGGGTGCAAATTATCTACGTTTGGTGGGCTCAGCTTCCGGCAAAAGCAAAGGGCTGGGTGCAATTCTCCTTCTCAGCTGGCAGAGCAAGATCTTGCTGCAGTTTGCAAGGCTGAGGCTGCAACTACACTGTAGAAATAATGCATTTTGACACCACTTTAAGCGCTGTAGTTCTATCATATGGAAATCCACGCTTTGTAGTTTTACAAAGTCTTAAGCCTTCTCTGCCAGAGACCTCTGGCAACCCTCCTCTGAACAAACATGCCAAGAAAAGCCCATGATAGGTTCACCTTCGGGTCTCCATAAGCTGGAAATGACTTGAAGGCACACAACAACAGCCACAGTCAATGGCTCATAGACCAACCCTGGCTCACAGACCAATGCTTTGAGTAGCACAGATGTGAATATTCTGTTCCAAGGCTGATGTGGGAGGTAAAAGGTAGCCCTAGGCTGGGGGAAAGGATGATGTGAGTGGCAGTTCCAAGGTCCAGGGCAGAAAAAGAGAAGAAATTGAGTAGTTCAAGGGAGACTCAGGCCTTCAGGTACCCAGGGGTGATGGTCAGCGCTGGAGGCATGAAGATCCTGGGCAGCCATCTATGAAGGTTGTCCACTTGTCCCATCATTGGCCACAGATGCAGGCGAAACGTCAGGAATACATTCTTCTAGAACATGGCCTCACAGCCCAAAAACCCCACAAAAGCCTATTGGGACATCCTCAGTGCCCCTGTGCTTCCTGTATGGGACATTGTCTGATCTCACCACTGGACACCACCACCCTAGAATAACCGCTGTCACCACACACACCACATCAAAGCACTTCCGGCAGATGAACCACCACAAAGCAAAGGTGTCACTATCTCAGCCACCCATGTGGACAATTTTGGAGTTTGGAATATTTTGGATTCTGGAATTCCGGATAAGGAAGACTCAACCTCTAATAAATAATAATAATAATAATAATAATAATAATAATAATAATAATAATAATTTATTTCTATACCGCCCAATGGTTGCCCAATCCGGGCGGTTTACAGCATAAAAATCAGTACAATAAAAATATATCAGTACAATAAAAAAATATATACCTCTAATCTGAATCTTTTGATTTGGGCCCTAATCTCTGGAGCAGCAGAGAACAAACTTGCTCCGTCTTCCACCTGGTCTTCCCTCCCAATTTTAAAGATGGTTGAATCATATCACCTCTCAGTCTTCTCCAAGCTAAACAGACCCAATTCCTCCAAGTGCTGTCCATAGTTCAGCATTCTCCAAAAGTCATCCAGCATTGCTGTGTTGGTCATTTAGGGAAAATGTTGAAAGAACCGAGATAGAGAGAAATCTCTTGGGCTTAAGAAACCAACATTTCAAGCTGCAAAAAAAGTGGGCCAGTGCAATGCAATAATGAAAGCTACCAGGGCATAAAAGTTTCCAGGAGGTCAGCGGCTTGTGTTCCAGCACTAAAACCCAGAGACCTCTGAAGCCCATCTGAGCTGAGAACTGGCCTGCAAAAGTTAATTTGTTTCTGCAGGCAAGAGAGAATGAGCGTCCAGGGGATGTTAAATTGGTGCACTTGGCTCAACTCGGGTGGAAAGAAACATAGAACAGGGATGAGTCAGGATGTTGAATAATTTCCAAGGAGAAGAAAATGAGCCATCGGGGAAAGGATCCATTGCCTGCTTAGTGCATAATCAAAGGCTGAGCTGTAATTAAATATTGAAAAATAAAAGAGAAATAAACACCCAGCATCAACAACCAGCACCTGCCGGATTGGAGATAATGGGGAGTCAGTGTATTCCGTTGCTCTCGGTAATTTTGCAATTAATTAATCAATCAATCCAAAAAAGCCAGAAGCATCACAGAAACAGACACATCAGAGGAAGGGGATGATGGGCACTGTGGGACAATAATGCCAGCATTTGGGTTTGGGGCCACATCTCCTAAATCCAAATGTTGGCATTAATGGGAGCCCTGGTGGCGCAGTGGTTAAATGCCTGTACTGCAAACCACAAGGTTGTGAGTTCAATCCCAAGCAGGGCTCCAAAGTCCACTCAGCTTTGCATCCTTCCGTAGGTTGCTAAAATGAGTCCCCATCTTGTTGGGGGCAATTAGCTTACACATTGTAAACCGCTTAGGGAGTGCTTAAGTGCACTGAGAAGCAGTACAGAAATGTGAAGTCGTAGGCTTTCATGGCCGGCATCCATCGTTTTTTGTGGGTTTTTCGGGCTGTGTGGCCATGTTCTAGAAGAGTTCCTTTCTGACGTTTCGCCAGCATCTGTGGCTGGCATCTTCAGAGAATGCTGGAATGGAGGAGAGTGGGTATATATTCTGCTAGATATCTTTATTATATGGAATGGCTCAGAGGATGATCTATTGGAATTCCATGCATATCTTAATAGTGTACACGATACGATCAAATTTGAGTTGAATTTTGATTTTGCCAAAATTAATTTTTTGGATGTATTGGTGATCAAAAAAGGAACCACATTAATAACTGATCTGTACAGGAAAGATACTGACACAAACTCCTTCCTTAGGTATGATAGTTTTCATCCACTTCATATGGAGCGTAATCTACCCTATTCACAGTTTTTAAGGTTAAGAAGGAATTGTTCTGGCCTTATGGAATTTGACAGACAGGCTAAAACCTTAATAGAACAATTTGCTGTTCGAGGGTATCCAAGGAAGGTGTTAAAAAAGGCTTACTTTAAAGTAAGAAACACGGAAAGAAAGAGCTTGTTCCTGAAGAAACAGAGAAAGCAAGTACAATCTAGAATGCTTATACCTATTACATATAATAGGCATACAAAATACAGACAGACAGCTATTTTGAAGTATTGGGGCTTACTCCAGGACATCCCGGGTTGTTCAGAGAAACCTGTATTTGTTTATAAACGTTCAAGGAACCTAAAAGACCAGTTAGTACATAGTAAGTGTATAGTTAAGGGGCCACAGTCATACCAACATAGTAAAACCAAAGGTAATGTTCCATGCTATAATTGTAGTGTATGCAGATACTGTGTAAAAATAACTGAATTTGTAAACCCTATTAATAACATAATTTATTCTTTGATTGAACTATATACTTGTGATACAAAGGGGGTTATATATGCTATTAAATGTCCTTGCAACTTACTTTACATCGGCATGACTACCAGGAAGATCAAGATGAGGATATCTGAGCACAGGAGCTGCATAAGGAACCAAAGAATGACTGCACCAATGGTCCAGCATTTTGTACAACTCCAACACTCTGATATGGACATTAAATTTTGGACAATTGAGAAGGTGTCTGGCAATGGGGTTAACTTGGAAAAGAAACTCTGAAGAAGAGAACTTTTTTGGATCTTTACTCTACAAACACATAAACCCTTTGGTTTAAATGAGAACTGTAATTGGAGTGAAACATTGTAATTTTGCCTACTAATGCATATTTGTATATATGACACCCCCCTACACACGATTGTATGTAACAGTATTTGATCTATATGGATGTAAATACTTACAGAATAGCATTCCTTGCTAAATGGTCTCAGGTTGTGTAACACAGGTGTTATAGATTTATGATTGCTAGAGTGATATAGAGCTCCCCATTCTGAACAACCAATTGAGCCTTATTTTGCTGTGGTACATCCAGAGAATAGTAAGTAAGGATATATCCTTTTTTTTTCTCCCTTAATATTCCTTTTATTAATAAATGAGAATTGGCTTTATAAAATAATTTTTCTTATGTACCCCTCTAGGTTTATACTGAATAATCATATACTTACTCTTGCTGGATGTGCTTACATACATTGTTATTCCTTGTATGCTGTTACAACAGGTATACATGTAATATTATTTACCTACAATATGGCCTTCATATTTATTTGACAAATTATTGATATCATCAATCTTTCTTTCTTCCTTCAGCATTTTTGACCACTGAAGAAGACCTAGTGTTGAAACGCGTTTGGTCTTGTATTGGGCTTGCACTGTTATCCCTTCCATTTGCATTTCTAGAGATACTGAATATTTTATTCTATATATATTTTGCATGTTAAACATCTACTTACATTTTGTTTATTGGGTGGTATTTATAGTTTCCTAGCCTAGTACTTATTGGACATATGCATAAGGCTTGAGTATTATGGTCTTGTATTGGGCTTGTATGTTAAACATCTCCCCACAATTTGTTTATTGGGTGGGAGTTATAGTTTTCCAGCCTAGTACTTATCGGCTGTATGCATAAGGCTTGAGCATAATTCATGCTCCAGAATTGGGCTTATATTGTTATCCTTCCTATATGTATTTTGAGCATTAATCTAATTTACAGTTTGTGAACCTTTGTTTTTTATCTGCCTAAACAGATTGGCAATACTTTTGGTCCTGCATTGGGCTTGTATTGTTATCCCTCCTTTTTGGAGTTGTGCATTTGAGTATTATTTTATTTTTATCCGGCTTTTGCATATAGAACCTTGGATTTTTATTTGCCTATACAGTTTGGCAACATTTTAAACTCATTTTTTATTTATCCCCTTTTTTTCTATTTTGTTCTTAATAAAATTGAGTTTTTTTTTATCCATTTTACTTTTCCCTAGATTTTTTTGCCTTTGATAGTTTTCCTTGTGGTCTAGGGTCACACCTCAAAGTTTTTTGTCAATGCTATGGGATTCTGGGACCTGTAGTTTGTTGTGGCACCAGAACTCTCAGAGAGGGGAATGTTTCACAAAACTACCATTCCCAGAATTCCATAGTATTGAGCCATGACAGTTAAAGTGGTGTCAAACTGGATTATTTCTGCAGTGCGGATGCAGCCACAGTCTCAGGGTGGTGTATAATCAAATCAGTCTCACCATATACGACAGGAAGAAATCACGTATGCAGATCAAAAGCAGGTTAAACCATTGGGCAAGTTTTAAACAAGGCAACTAAAATATGTATAAAAATGAATTAAAATTATTTAAAGCCATAAAGCCTGTTCCAGTTTGGATAAAATCAGTCAGGCCCCAAAGGATTTAATAATTTTAAAAGTCATGTCTTTCCTTTGTACTAGTGTGATGCTTGTGTTGGGGGCAACTGAGTGCTTAAAGGAGAGAATTTCACAATAGTTGTGTTGTGTTGTGGTTTGAATGTTGGACTGTGACTCTCGGAGACCAGGGTTCGAGTCCCTGCTAGTGGAGACTATATGCCAAGTTTTAAAGCTAAGTATGTGGCATAATGGTTGGAGCACTGGACTACGATGGAGAAAAGAGTTAAAATACCCTCTCGTGGATAGAAACTCACCTTGGGCAAGTCACATTCTCTCAGCCTCAGAGGAAGGCAAGGCCAAGCCTCCCCAGAATAATAAACCTGTCTTTTGTGTTCCTTTTTTCATTATTAATGTATCTCTATAACTTGCAATAACGACTATATATATATATATATATATATGAATAATCTTTCCAAAAACACGTTATGTCACTCTAAGTTGGACTTGACTTGAAGGCTCATTAAAAGAAAATATTCCACAATTGGGGTGCCACAGCAGAGAAGACCCCGCTCCCACACAATACGGCTTTCACATATCTTCCACAGAGGAGACATCAGGGTCATTGGGAAGATATAAATGGGGCCAGGGGTGTGAAATCATGGACTTTTGGGAATAAAATGTTGTTTCATTTACTATATGTATTGGAGGTAATAAGGTAAGAGACCCATAATGGCACAGGGGTTTGACTGTTGGACTATGACTCTGGAGACCAGAGTTCAATTCCCAGCTCTGCCATAAACCCCACTGGGTGACCTTGGGCAAGTCACACTCTCTCAGCCTCAGGGGAAGGCAATGGCAAACCTTTGAACAAATCTTACCGCAAAGACCCCATGATAGGTTTGCTTTAGGGTCGCCAGAAGTCAGAAACGACTTGAAGGCACACAACACACATACACACAAGACATAAATAAATTTCATGTTTAGTCTTGGGTCTCATCTCCAAGATATCTCATTATGTATATGCAAATATTTGAAAATGCGAAGCAATCCATAATCCAAAACATATCTGGTCCCAAGCATTTCGGATAAGGGACATTCAACCTGTATTGTTTTTTGTGTTATATTAGAATGTTTGGATTCAGACTAGGGTCCAAAACACACTGCAGAAATAATACTGTTTGAGACCGCTTTAGCTGCCATGGCTCAAGGCTATCAAATTCTAGGATTTGTAGTTCCGTGGGATATTTAGCTTTCTCTGTCAGAGTGCTCTGGTGGCACAATACACTACAATTCCCAGGATTCCCTAGCACTGAGCCAGGGCAGTTAAACCACTCTCAGACGGGATTATTTCTGCAATATGTTTTGGACCAAGGTCTCTGTGATGGTAGCAGTGAACAAAGAGGGATGATGTCTGGTGCAGATGGAAGTTCTATAATATCTCACATAGGTACCTTGAGGGCATCTAGAAGGCCCCCATAGTTAGTGTCCGCAGCAGTAGAAAAGGAGGAGGTCATTACGTGGAAAAGTCCTTACTCTTGGTGAGAGATACGGAAGTGTTCACTTTGGGTGGCAAAGCGATGGGTTAAGTGGTAAAGTCCCTCAAAGGACCCCTTCCGCTCCTAAGCTGTGCATCTTCCCTGGCCCAATATGAACTTACCAACCGGATCGACGACGTCTATGTGGTCGACAAAGTCTCTCTTTCCAAGGTAGACGGTGAGCTGTTAGGAGGAGACAAAAACACCAGCAAGACATCAGCAACCAACACAGTGCAGGGCAGATCATCCGCTCCTGGAGTGCAACCGAAATGTGTTTTTAAGCCTGAAATATAGAACCCCTCCAGTATATAGGCACTTCATGTCTGGATTGATTTTTCACTGCCAGAGTGTTGAATTTACAGGAAAAGAGATCCCACTTGAAACATTTGGAACAACTTCCTAGTGGTAAGAGCTATTCAACAGCGTGTAGCAGAAGTAATGGGACTGGAGACCTCAGAGTAAGGAAAACGCGGGTTGCTTTACTATAGAAATAACTTTCCAAAGCTGCCAAGCCCCGGACTAAGCTACTGAGGATCTTTTATTTATAGGTTAACATGTTTGCAAAGAGCAGCCCCCCTCCCTCTCTAGTTTAGCTAGTTTCACAATATTCGGCAACTTCTCTCTTGAGCAAAGATTGTTTGCAGAACAGGAGATGTATCTAGAGCAGAAGAAATGTTTACAGAACAGGAATTCTTATCAGGGTGAACATTGTCCTTAGTACTATAGAGCATCGCCTGAGCTTAGCTAAAAAGAGACAGACAGAACTTTTTTCAGAGATTCATGTAGCTATCTAGTCTGACCCCAAATGGTGATCATATATGTTCATTATAAAGGTCCGATATGCACATACAAGCATTTGGCTACTTCGAGTGGAAGACACTGCTTTGGAGGGTCGGTGGGGGGTCTTCGTGGTTTTTAAACAAGTTGGACAGCCATCTGTCCCTGGAAGGGCTTGGATTGTGTTTTCCTGCATGGCAGAATGGGTTTGGAATAGATGGCCCTTGGGGTCTCTTCCAACTCTATAGAATTTATAGAATCATAAAATCATGGAATCATAGAGTTGGAAGAGACCCCCAAGGGCCATCCAGTCCAACCATCTTCTGCCATGCAGGAAGACACAATCAAAGCACCCCGACAGATGGCCATCCAGCCTCTGTTTAAAAACCTTCAAAGAAGGAGACTCCATGACACTCCAAAGCAGCATCTTCCACTGTCAAACAGCTCGTACTGTTAGGAAGTTCTTCCTAATGTTGAGATGGAATCTTTTTCCCGGTGATTTGAATCCATTGCTCCATGTCCTATTCTCTGGAGCAGCAGAAAACAAGTTTGCTCCCTCCTCAATATGACATCCCTTCAAATATTTAAACAGGGCTATCATATCACCTCTTAACCATCTCTTCTCCAGGCTAAACATACCCAACTCCTTATAAATACAGACCAGAAAGTGATGGGCAGCCACATATCCTCCAACTGTCTTGATTTGCCAGGGACAGTCCCAATTAATCCTCTGTCATCTCACTTTTTCAGCTGCTTTTAAAATGCCCTGGTTTCTCCCTCCTCCTCCTCCCATTTTCCTCCTCCATCCTTGGCTTCATTCAGGCCAGTATGTGCTGCTGGGGCTGCATCTGCACTGCCAAAATAATCATTTGACATCACTGCCATGGCTCAATGCTATGTAATTCTGGGATTTGTAGTTTTGGGAGAATCTTCGCCTTTTCTGTCAGAGAGTGCGGGTGCCACAACAAACTACAAATCCCAGGATTCTATAGGATGGAGCCGTGCCGGTTAAAGCGGTGTCTCACTGCATTATTTCTGCAGTGTGGCAATCAAAACAAGGTAACTGATATAGGATATCAGTGAATGAAAACAAGGGTTGCTGGTGATTGAGGCTGGGATCATAGAATCCTAAAGTTGGAAGAGACCCCAAGGGCCATCCATAGAATCATAGAATCATAGAGTTGGAAGAGACCACAAGGGCCATCCAGTCCAACCCCCTGCCATGCAGGAACTCCCAATCAAAGCATCCCCTGTGACAGATGGCCATCCAGCCTCTGCTTAAAGACCTCCAAGGAAGGAGACTCCACCAAAATCTCCGAGGGAGTGTGTTCCACTCTCGAACCGCCCTTACTGTCAGGAAGTTCCTCCTAATGTTGAGGTGGAATCTCTTTTCTTGCAGCTTGCATCCATTGTTTCGGGTCCTAGTCTCTGGAGCAGCAGAAAACAAGCTTGTTCCCTCCTCAATATGACATCCCTTCAAATATTTAAACATGGCTATCATATCTCTCAGCCTTCTCTTCTCCAGGCTAAACATCCCCAGCTCCCTAAGTCGTTCCTCATAGGGCTTGCTTTCCAGACCCTTCACCATTTTAGTTGCCCTCCTTTGGACACGCTCCAGTTTCTCCACATCCTTTTTGAATTGTGGTGCCCAGAACTGGACACAGGATTCCAGGTGAGGCCTGACCAAAGCAGAATAGAGTGGCACTATTACTTCTCTTGATCTACACACTATACTTCTACTGATGCAGCCTAAAATTGCATTGGCCTTTTTAGCTGCTGCATCGCACTGTTGACTCATGTTCAACTTGTGGTCCACCTGGATTCCTAGATCCCTTTCACATGTAGTTTCATTCAGCCAGGTGTCCCCCATCGTATATCTGTACTTTTTGTTTTTCCGCCCCAAGTGCAGTACCTTACATTTCTCTGTGTTGAATTTCATTTTGTTAGCTTTGGCCCAACTTTCTAGTCTGTTCAAGTCATTTTGAATTTTGATCCTGTCCTCCGGGGTATTAGCTACTCCTCCTAATTTGGTGTCGTCTGCAAATTTGATAACTATGCCCCCAATACCATCATCCAAGTCATTAATAAAGATATTGAATAGCACTGGGCCCAGGACAGAGCCCTGTGGCACCCCACTGGTCACTTCTTTCCAGGTTGAAAAGGAGCCATTGTTGAGCACCCTTTGCGTTCGACCAGTTAACCAATTACAAATCCATGTAACAGTTACTTTGTCTAGCCCACATTTTACCAACTTGCTTGCAAGAATGTCATGGGGAACCTTGTCAAAGGCCTTACTGAAATCAAGATATACTATATCCACAGCATTCCCTTCATCTACCAAGCTGGTAATTTTAGCAAAAAAAGAGATCAGATTTGTCTGGCATGACCTGTTTCTCTGAAACCCATGTTGACTTTTTGTGATTATGAAATTATCTTCCAGATGTTCACAGACTCTCTGTTTAATGATCTGGTCCAGAATCTTTCCGGGTATTGATGTCAGACTAACCGGACGATAATTGTTGGGATCCTCCTTTTTCCCCTTTTTGAAGATGGGGACAACATTTGCCCTCCTCCAGTCCGCTGGGACCTCTCCTGTTTTCCAGGAATTCTCAAAGATTATTGCCAATGGTTCCGATATTACATTTTCCAGTTCTTTTAATACCCTTGGATGTAATTCATCTGGTCCTGGAGACTTATATTCATTTAGAGTAACCAGATGTTTCTGTACTATCTCTTTACTTATTCTGTGCTGAAATTCTCCTATTCTGTCCTCTGCTCCATTATCCTCAAGTTGAGCACCCTTTGCCTTTTCTGAGAAGACTGAAGCAAAGAAGGTGTTGAGTAATTCTGCCTTTTCTCTGTCCCCTGTTAACTTTTTGCCATCTTCTCCACACAGTGGCCCTACCATTTCCTTCTTTTTCCTTTTGCTGCTGACATACCCCCAAAAGCCCTTTTTATTGTTCTTAACCGCTCCAGCAAGCCTGATTTCATTCTGCGCTTTAGCTTTTCTGACTTTATCCCTACACATGCTAGCTATTTGTTTGAATTCCTCTTTGGTGATTTCCCCATTTTTCCATTTCTTATACATGTTCCGTTTAAAACATAGTTCAGTTGCAAGTTCCTTAGTCATCCATCCTGGTTTCTTGAGACACCTCCCATTTTTCCTCCTCGTTGGCACGGTTTGAAATTGTGCCTTCAGTATCTCCCTTTTGAGAAACTCCCATCCGTCTTGAACTCCCTTCTCTTTTAGTATTCCTGTCCATGGGATCACCCCCAGTATTTCTCTAAGTTTAGTAAAATCAGCTTTCCTAAAGTCTAGAATGCGTGTCTGACTATGCCTGGCTTCTCCTTTCCACTGTATAATAAACTCCAGGAGGACATGATCACTCCCGCCTAAGGATCCAACCACTTGCACCCCATTAACTAGGTCTTCCCTGTTAGTTAGGATCAGATCCAAAATAGCTGACTCCCTCGTCGCCTCTTCCACCTTTTGAACAATGAAATTGTCTTTGAGGCAAGTGAGGAATTTGCTAGACCTTGAGGATTTTGCCGAGTTTGACTTCCAGCAAATATCCGGATAGTTGAAGTCACCCATCACTACTATATTTCTCCTTTCTGAGTGTGTGGTCATCTGTTCTAGAAAGGCTTCATCCAATTCTTCTGCTTGAGTTGGGGGTCTGTAGTAGACTCCCACACTAACATCCCTGTTGTTTCCTTCCCCTTTAATTTTTATCCAGATGCTCTCCACTTGGCTTCCAGGATTGATGTCCTGGATTTCTTCACTGGTGTAAATATCCCTGACATATAATGCTATTCCTCCTCCTTTCCTGTTTGTCCTGTTTCTCTTGAAAAGGTTATACCCCTTTATTTCTACATTCCAGTCATGAGACTCATCCCACCAGGTTTCAGTGATGCCTATTATATCATATTTGCTTTGTTGTGCTAGGAGTTCAAGTTCATCTTGCTTATTTCCCATGCTCTGTGCATTAGTGTAGAGACATCTAAGACCATGTGTCCCCTTTACTTGCTGCCTGTGCACATTTTTTTGCCTCCCACTGTTGGGTCCCTGTACTGTTTGCCTTGTTTCCTCTATGACAGTTTGACTATTTTCTCCAGTCCTTTTGTCTTCCAGGACGTTGTCTCCCTTCCCCACACAGTTCAGTTTAAAGCCCTCCTGATCAAATTCTTCAGACCATTGGCAAAAACATTTCTTCCAACTGGTGTTAGATGCAGCCCATCCCTTGCCAGGAGTCCGCCCTCATGGAACCGCAGCCCATGATCCAAGAATCCAAATCGTTCTCGACGACACCATCTGCGGAGCCAATTGTTGACATCTGCTATCTTCCTTTCTCTTCCTGGACCATGCCCTTGAACTGGCAGAAGAGACGAGATGACAATCTGTGCCTCCGTTTCTTTCAGCTTCTTTCCTAGAGCCTCGTAATCCCTTTTGATGTTCTGAAGGCTGTGTCTTGCTGTGTCGTTCGTTCCCACGTGGACCAAAAGGAAGGGGTATTGGTCGGTAGGCCTGACCAGTCTTGTCAGCCTCTCTGTCACATCTCTGATCTTTGCCCCAGGAAGACAACACACCTCTCGAGACATCTTGTCAGGCCCACAAATCACTGCTTCTGTCCCCCTCAGCAAGGAGTCCCCCACCACGACCACACGCCTCCTCCGAGGCTTAGCAGCGACTGTTCCCTGTGGTGGAACTCCCAGGGTCCCCTGCTCTGTCCCTGAAATCTGTCCTTGCTGCTCTTCTTCGTCCTCCTTGCTAAGAGTAAGAGCTTGAAATCGATTCTGTAGCCGCAAACTCCCAGAACGATCCTTGGTCTCCTTACTTCTGCGTGTGACCTTCCTCCAGCTTTCTACCTCCTGTGTGTGTGATGTGACCTCTTCCCCAGCAACTTCCTCTATGTGTACCCCATCCAAGACCGTTTGTTCTGTTCTGTCAAGGAAAGCCTCTTGCTCCCTAATATGTTGAAGTGTAGCTACCCGCGCCTCCAGCTGCTGTACTTTGTCCTCCAAGAGGGCTACCAACTTGCACTTGGAGCATGTGTAGTTCCCCACATCTGAAGGTAAGAATACAAACATACCATTGAGATGGAATCTCTTTTCCTGTAGCTTGCATTAGGAAAAAATCTTTAAACAGAGGCTGGATGGCCATTTGTCGGAGATGCTTTGATTTTGAGTTCCTGCATGGCAGGGGGTTGGACTGGATGGCCCTTGGGGTCTCTTCCAACTCTATGATTCTATGATCCATTGCTCTGGGCCCTTTTCTGTAGAGCAGCAGAAAATAAGCTTGCTCCATCCTCACTATGACATCCCTCAAATATTTTTAATATTTAAATATTCCATATTTAAGGGGATGCGGTGGCTCAAATGGTTAAGACGCTGACTCTGTTGATTGCAAGATCGGCAACTTGGCAGTTTGAAGCCCGGGTGCTGCATGAAGGGGTGAGCTCCTGTCACTAGTCCCAGCTTCTGCCAACCTAGCAATTCGAAAGCATGCAAATGCAAGTAGATAAATAGGTACCACTTCAGTGGGAAGGTAAACAGCGTTCTGTGCAATCCTGCTGGCCACAGGACCACAGAATAGTCTCTGTCAATGCTGGCTCTTTGGCTTAGGAACAGAGATGAGCACCTCCCCCGACGGTCGGACATGACTTGAGAATCAACGGGGAATACCTTTACCTTTTACCAAATATTTAAACAGGGCTATCATGTCACCCCTCAATCTCTTCTCCAGGCCAAACATACTCAAGTCCCTAAGCCACATCTCAGAGGGCTTGGTGGTTTCCAGACCCTTCACCATTTTGGTCGCCCTCTGGACATGCTCCAGCTTCTCAATATCCATTTTGAATTGTGGTGCCCAGAACTGGACACAGGATTATTCCAAGTAACCAAAGCAGAATAGAGTGGTACAATGACTTCCCTCGATCTAGACACTACACTCCTATTGATGTAGCCTAGAATTGCATTGCCTTTTTTAGCTGCTGCATCACAGTGTTGGCCCTCATTCAGTTTGTGGTCCACTAGGACCCCTAGATCCCTTTCGCATGTACTGCCGTCAATCCAGTTTATTTTTACAGCCCTCATGTTGTGGTTGTTGTTAACTGCCTTCTAGTCAACCCCAACTCATGGCGACCGGCAGATGAGAAACCTCCAAGCCCCCCCATCATCCACTACTCTGCTTACGTCTTGTAGATGCAGACCCATGTCCTCCCCAATTGAGGGGCTGAGATGCTTTCAGGGTGACTTGGAGGCGTAGCATTTAGATGACACATGCCTAAAAGCCAGCAAGATAAGCAAACGATTATCCCAAAGTCAGGAGGGCAATACTGAAGCAGCAGAAAGAGGCTAATCTCCGCCAGTAGTTCCTCGACCGTCTCCAAAGTCAAATTGGAAGGATTTAAAGGAGGCACGCTATTGCTCCCGTTCTCAGAGCAAAACTCTGCTAAGCCTTCCTTTGGATAAACTTACAACTGACAGATGGCCCGCAGCAGCTTAAGGGAGAATTTAGATGATCCTGCACCCTGCGGTGGCAAACCATCCCTGGTTTTTAGAGGCTCGTGCATCTTAGGCAACATTTAGAGAAGATTTACACGGTTTTGTTCATATTACTGTTTTTACAATGGATTCATCCCAGTCTCTTGGAGGCCATCAACCAAAAGCAGGACCTTCCTGAAGGTTGGGTTGTTCTGGTGGCAATTACCCATGGGAAGAATATGCACAGTTATTTCTTTCCTGGCTGGAAAAATGGATTTCCCAACAGCAAACGGTGAATATTGTCAGAAAGAATAACAAAGCAGAGAAACTTGCAGACAGTTTTCACCCGGTATTTGTGCATCCTGAAGCTTTTGGATTTGGGGCAGAAAATACAAATAGCCAGTTTGTATTTTTGCACCTGGTTGAGGTTTTGTACTCCAAAACCCAGCAATCTTGCACAAAAAAGTGGGCATTTTTAAAAAGTTATTATTATTTTATTACGCTTTCATATATTGCAAATATATCTTACAAATATAGTTTCATTATGGTTTCATATAATACAATAGTAATACAACAATAGTATATCTATTCACATTCCATAATTATTTAATTTTCAAGCATCTTCCTTCTTTCTGCTTTTCCCTCCCCTTCTGTTAGACTTACTCTTAATAACACATTCTGTATCTACATTTCAGCTTATCAATATTCTTCCTTCATTCACTTATTCATGTCAATTACCACTTGTCTCTTATAGATAAAGTTCTCTATTGGTTGTTATGGACCTTGCATTAACTTCTTTTGTGTCTTATATTATTTATTTATATGACATGCTAATATTGACCTTCCTTTTCTCAATTCTAAATGATTTATAAATAATCATATTTTCCTCTGTTTAATCCAAAGTAATCATCTATTTGATCCATGTGCCTTTACAATATTTCATAACAGCTTCCCAGTCCTCTTTCCATTTTTAATTGATTTCCCATTTATTAAGGATGTAAGCCTGTCCATCTCAATCATATCTAGTATTGTATTCAGGCAGTCATCTATCGGAGGAATTTCAGGTCCTCTCCATTTTTGTGCAATTGAAAGTCTGGCCGCTGTTACTATATACAATACACAGTTCTTGAAACGTCTTCCCTTTTGAGGTCTATTTTTGTTCTTTCTCTTAGTTGCCTGTATTTAAACCATTGGCATTTTTGTCCTTCTTTTTCTAATTCATTTTCTGTTTTCATTCTTGGGTTTGGCTCATCCCAAATTAACAAATCTGGATACGCTAGCCATTTCCCATCTTTTCTTCTATTAATTTTCGTAAATGCCTCATGTGGGGAGGTCCAGACTAGTAACTTTTCATAAAATCTGTTTTTATATTTCATCCAAACTCTCAAAAGGGATCGTCTAATTCTATGATCATTAAGATCTTTGTTTACCTCTAATTTATTGTAGCATAGGTAGCCATGCCACCCATATCTCAAATTAATTCCTTCAAGGTTGAGTAAGTTTGTGTCTTTTAATTGTATCCACTCTTTAATCCAGTCCATACAGCAGGAACGGTAGTAAATTTTGAGATCTGGGACACCTCTTTCCTTTTGCATCTTTCAGAACCTTCCTACAAATTCCTGATTTTTCCTCAGCCCAAATAAATCTTAAGACATCTTTGTTCCATTGTTTAAATGGTTGGTCATTAATTATAATTTGTAGATTCTGAAATAAGAACATAAAATTCGGTAAAATATTCTTCTTTATATTGGCCATTCTTCCCATCAATGACAGATTCAAGTTGGTCCATCTTTCTAAATCTTTCTTGATCTCTTTCCACAAAGTCTGCTAGCTGTTGTCATACAGTTCCAAATATTTTATTTTATTTTTGAATTTGGAAATCTGATTTCTCTTGAAGTTCCTTCCCTTCCTCTTTTTTCATGTTTAGAGTCATTATTACCGATTTCTTCTTGTTTACTTTAAATCCTGTATATTGTCCAAACACTATTAATTCAGTTATATTCTCAGATGGGTCTTTCAGGAAAATTAATATATCATCTGCATAGACTCTGATCTTTAATTCATTTTTCTGAACTTTAATTCCTTTTATTTCTTTTTCTCCTCTTATTTTCTCACATAATGTCTCCTGGCAAAGGATAAATAATAGTGGAGATAAAGGGCAGCCTTGCCGCGTTCCTGTCATTATTTCACAATTTCTCGTTTTCTCACCCTTAACTATAATTTGTGTAATTTGTTTCTAAAGTGGGCATTTTTGTGTGTGTGTGCAAAATTGTTTTTTATTAGTAAGATTTTTTTGTTCATTCCTGTTTTACACTGGCTTCATCCCAGTCTCTTGGAGACCACCAACCAAAAGAAGGACTTTCTTCAGGATCATGTTGTTCGGGGCAAAATTATAAATGGGAAGAATATGCACAGTTATTATTTCCCTGGCTGAAAAATGGATTTCCCGACAGAGAACATGGTCAAAAAGAACTAAAAAGTGGAGAAAAATGTCAATAGTTTTTGTCTGGTATTTGTGCATCTTGAAAGTTTTGGAGACATTATTTGGGGCAGAAAATGAAAATAGTTTTTTGTACCTTGTTACAGTTCTGTATCCCAGGACACAGAAATCTTGCACCAAAAATGGGTATTATTATTATTATTATTATTATTATTATTATTTTGTATGTGCAAGGTTTTGGGGTTTTTTGAGCAAGATTTTTTAATGGGAGGAGCCAAGATTTATTTGCTACCCCTTTTTAATAGAAACAAAACTCTCTCACACACAAGAAAATCTTGCACACAGGAAAATCTTGCAAAAAAAAAATCTAGCAAAAAATCTTCCATCAAAAAAACAACATAGTTTAGTTGTGCAAGACTGCTGTTTTCTGCATGAGATTTCTTTCGTGCAACATTTTTGGTGCAAAATCTTTTTTGTGAAAGAGTAGGGGGGTTGCTTATTCAACAGCAGTCTTGCACACACACAAAATCATATGTGGCTACACAGAAACTGCCTACAATTCATGATCCCAGTTATGAATGTGTAAACCTAGGTCCAGTTTGCACTGCAGAATTAATGCAGTTTGACACCACTTTAACTGCCATGGCTCCATGCTATGAAATTGTGAGATTTGTAGTTTCTTGTGGCACCAAAGCTCTTTGAGAGAGAAGACTAAATATCTCACAAAACTACAAATCCCAGATTTCCATAGGACTGAGCCACAGCAGTTAAAGCAGTGTCGAACTTTATTATTTCTCAAATGTACATAGAGCCCTGAACTTCTAATCCACAAACTGTGATCTTAGCTTTCAACTAACACACATTTCTGACCTTTTATCTATTTTAATATCAACTATGGAAACCAATTGCCATTATATCCCTTCCCCTGTTGTTTGTTATTGTCGTTTCCAACTTACGGCAACCCTAATAATAATAATAATAAATTTTATTTATATCCTGCCTCTCTGTCACGCAATCGAGGTGGCTCACAACAATTTAAAAACATCATACAATGTTAAAATACCATCCATATCCCACAGCCCCGCTCCACCTCTTAAAAAGGAATTAAACAATTTTTACATTAAAACAATGATACAAACACATAATTAAAATAAACCATATTCAAACAAACAATAATAGGCAGGGCAACCCTATCACAGGGTTCTCTTGGCAAGTTTCTTCAGAGGGGGTTTGCCATTGCCATTGCTATCCTCTGAGGCTGAGAGAGTGTGACTTGACCAAGGTCAACTGGGGAGGTTCCATGGCCGAGCCAGGATTTGAACCCAGGTCTCCAGAGTCACAGTCCAACACCCAAAGGACTATACATATTCTACAAACTCCATTCTTTCAAGAAACCATTTACAGTTTTCAGATGCATCCGTGTCTCCATCTCTACAGTTTCCATCATTCCCCCACCACTATCACCATGCACCAATATTGGGAATAGTTTTTTGTGGGGTTTTTCGGGCTGTGTGGCCATGTTCTAGAAGAGTTTCTTTCTGACGTTTCGCCAGCATCTGTGCCTGGCATCTTCAGAGAATACTGGAATGGAAGAGTACCTATTCAACCAGAACAATATACAGTTCACCTGGGAACCACTCCTCCCTACCCAGGGTCTCACAGTATATATAGACCCACTCCCTTCCATTCCAGCATTCTCTGAAGATGCCAGCCACAGATGCTGGAGAAGCGTCAGAAACTCTTCTAGAACATGGCCACACAGCCCGAAAAACCCACAAAAAACTATGGATACCGGCCATGAAAGCCTATGACTTCACAGTATTGGGAATATTTGGGACTTTTCCAATATTTTTGCATAGACTAAAATAGCTGCTACTACCATATACTAGAAAAAAGTAACTTTCCCAAACTCGGGGCATAGGAGCTCTTAGGAAGGAGACCTTTATGAGTTGCCTCCTCTATTCAGTTTCAGATTAGGAAGCCTCTTTCCTTCCATTTCTGTGAGCTGAAGATAAGCAGCTCACTGGAGTCCATTTTTGCAAATCTTTATGAGATACCTGAAGAGAACTCCATTAAAGTGATTTAATTATCTGGTCGGCTTTTTAATGTTTGCATAAATCACAGACTTTCCTTCTCAAGTGGGATGACAGGAAAGCAGAGGCATCAGAAAGTAATGAAACAAGGTACCCGTTGGCCTTTTTGTCTACACCAGAGCTTGGAAAAATTACTATTTTGGACTAGTTTTCAAAAAAGTGGCCATGTTAGGCTACATCTACACTGCAGAATTAATGCAGTCCGAAACTGCTTTAACTGCCATGGCTCAGTGCTATGGAAATCTGGCACTTGTAGTTTTGTGAGTTATTTAGCCTCCTCGATCAGAGACCCCTGGTGCCACAACAAACTACAAATCCCAGGATTTCATAGCACTGAGCCATGACAGTTAAAGCAGTGTCAAACTGCATTAATTCTTTCAGTGTAGATGCAGCCTTATTTTCTTCCAGCATTAGAAGGAGGAAGGGAGGGGAAGAGAGAGGGAAAAGGTATGCATCAGCACCTTTACAATTAAAATAATTTTAATTAATGATCAGAGCCTTAAAATAAAATAGGAATATACATACATATACAATGCAAATAATAAACACACATATGCACCCAAAAATAAATGAACAAACAAACAAACAAACAAACCAAAAGCAAAGACATACACATAGCAGAAATATTCAGACTAAAACACATAAACTATCATCTCCTTTATTCTTGAACACCTTGAAGTAGCAGCATCTTTAAGACAAATTGGTTTTTTTTCTTTTTGCACAAGCTTTCGTGGATATCAACCCACTTCTTTGGATGCAGTAATGAGTGGACTAGAGCTCCCAGAATCTCCGGTCACACTCTCACCACAGTCCTCCTTGTTTCCTGTCTGGGAGACAAGGAAAAATGGAACTGACCTCAGGTCAAAAAAACTAGAACTCCTCCTTCTTGTCTGGGATATGTCTGCACTGCATATTTACAGTAGTACAATTCCAGGTTAACTAGCACAGTTCCATCCTAAGGAATTCTGGGATCTGTAGGCTTGTGAGGCACTTAGACCTCTCTGTTAGAGATGTCTCATCTATTACCCTAGACTAGAGGTCTCTCTGGCACTGAATTCTACAGATCGCACTGAACTACAAATCCCAGAATTCCATGGAACAGAGCCATGGCGTGGAATGGAGCCAAGGCAGTTAAAAAAGGGTATCAAAGTGTTCTAATTGTGTAGTCTGGACACTGAGGATGATGCATCCAGGGAGGGATCTGGTTTCCAAGAGCGAAAAGGGTGCCTGGGTGGACTCTTTTGATGCACAGTGAGCTCTTCCGATGTGCATCATGCACTTTCGGAGCACACCGGACACTCCTGTTGTGTTCCAGCCCTTCCTAGGCAGTTGTGCCCTGGGGACAGCCCTGATGCACATTGGTGCCCCTTGAGCATTGGGCCGTGGTGCATCAGTCCCTTCACCATTGTGCAATGCACGCCTATAGTTAGTAATGCCAATTAGTCCCTAGATCAATACGGATGTCGAGAAATTCCTCACTTCTGTTCCCTGCACTTGTAAGTCCGCTTACAAAGACGTCCATCCCATGCTGGATTCCAGTCATCCTCTCTTGGAGACCTCTCATTCAAAGGGATGCCATAAGTAAAAGCCAACTCAAGGGCACATAATAATAACAAGAAACCTTGCAGGTTTTTTCCCCGTCTAGTGAAAGACACGTACTATTTCCCAACACAAAAGCAGACAGAAGATCTTAAGTTTCCCAAAGGACCGGAGCAGGACAAGAAGAAGGGACATTGGTGGAGACTGCAAATCATGTAAGCCTGCAAATAATGTCAGCCACATGCACTTTCCATGTGACACACTATCTCCCTTTGCAATACGCAACACACACACACTTCCTGAAGTAGCTTCCTATTGCTGCTTTATCAGTCCCCCGCATTTGCTCAGGGCCATTTTATGATCTGCAGTACACTTCTGCCTCTTCTTATTTTTAACCACTCTCCTCTGTTTTAAATTCCGAACGTGGCTGGACTTCCCTTCTTGCTCACCTACCCAGATTTCTCCCCAATTCTGAAGAGTCTTGACCCCTTCTCTGCTTTGCTACTGGATTCGTCTTGGGTTGAGCTTGTACAACTCAGGTCCAGGTGATTTGGAGGGCGAAGGCTTTCATGGCCGGCATCCATAGTTTTTTGTGGGTTTTTCGGGCTGTGTGGCCATGTTCTAGAAGAGTTTCTTTCTGATGTTTCGCTAGCATCTGTGGCTGGCATCTGCAGAGAATGCTGGAATGGAAGAGAGTGGGTCTATATATATTGTGAGACCCTGGGTAGGGAGGAGTGGTTCCCATGTAAACTGTGTATTGTTATGTGTTGAATAGGTATTGTTCTGTTGTTGATGGCATGGCTTCAGGGTGGGAGGATATGCAAACAAGGATATTGTCTGCTATTGTCTGCTGGGAAAGCCCCTGACCCTGGTTGGTTTCCCATTTGCACTTGCTGATTTTCTTATTTTGTAGGACTGGTAGCCAAACCTTGTTTACTTTAAGGGTTTCTTCTTTCCTGTTGAAGTTGTCCAAGTGTTTGTGGATTTTGATGGCTTCCCTGTGCATTCTGACCTGATAGTTGTTGGCATGGTCCAGAATGTCAGTGTTTTCAAACAGCATTTTATGCCCAGGATGGTTTATAATGTGTTCTGCTACTGCTGATTTTTCTGGCTGGCCCAGTCTGCAGTGTCTCTCATGTTCCTTTTGTTTGAACATTTGAACACTGCATTTTGTGGTCCCTATGTAGACTTGTCCGCAGCTGTATGGTATGCGGTAAACTCCTGCGGCTGTGAGAGAGTCTCTCCTGTCCTTCGCTGAGCGCAGCAATTGTTGGATTTTCTTGGTTGGTTTGTAAACCATTTGGAGGTTGTGTTTCCTCACTATTTTCCTTATTCTGTCTGTGACTCCTTTATTATATGGTAAAAATACCTTCCCTTTGGGTAGCTGCTTGTCTTCAGTCCTCTGGGTTTTTCTGGGTCTGGCAGCCCTTCTGATGTCTGAGCTGGAGTAACCATTTGCCTGTAGAGCCCGGTCTAGGTGCTTCAATTCCTCTTCCAAGAAGTGGGGTTCACAGATGCGTTTTGCCCGGTCTACCGGTGTTTTTATTGTGCTTCTTTTTTGTCCTGGGTGATGGTTAGAGTTCTTGTGCAGGTATCTGTCTGTATGTGTGGGTTTTCTGTATACTGTGTGTCCCAGATGTTGGTTTGGTTTGCGGATGACTAGGACATCCAGGAATGGCAGTGTTCCTTCCTTTTCTTTTTCCATAGTGAATTGGATGTTAGGGTGGATGTTGTTCAGGTGATTCAGGAACCCAGCCAGATCTTCTTCTCCATGGCTCCAAATGGGGAAAGTGTCATCCACGTATCAGAACCAAGCTGTGGGCTTTTTAGGTGCTGTTTCCAGGGCTTGTTTTTCAAAGTGTTCCATGTAAAAGTTTGCTATCACCGGGCTCAGAGGGCTTCCCATTGCTACCCCAATACCCAGTTGACATGGGAATCACTCCTCCCTACCCAGGGTCTCACAGTATATATATACCCACTCTCTTCCATTCCAGCATTCTCTGAAGATGCCAGCCATAGGTGCTGGCGAAACGTCAGAAAGAAACTCTTCTAGAACATGGCCACACAGCCCGAAAAACCCACAAAAAAAACTATTTGGAGGGCCATATTCTCCCTTATGGACCTGCCCATGTTTTGAGATCTGGTGGAGAATCATACAGTTGGAAGGCACCACAAAGACCATCTAACCCAGTGGTTCCCAAACTTTGGTCTTTCAAATGTTTTGGACTTCATCTCCCAGAATCCCTGACTCTTGGTCAATATGCCTGGGGTTTCCGGAAGTTGAGGTCCAAAACACCCAGAGGACCAAGGTTTGGGAACCACTGATCTAGTCCAATCCCCTGTCATGCACAACACTGCAGAACTTCTAATAGGTGACCATCCAACGTCTGTTTAAAAGTCTCCAAAGAAGAAGAGTCCACCACCTTCTGATTCCAATCCATGGATTTTGGTATTCATGGGGGGTCCTGGAACCAAGCCTCATTGGATAGCAATGAAGGACCAATGTATATCCTTGGACGTCTCTTTTTTCCCTTTGTGTCGTCAATCTTTTCAGTTGCTAGACCAGGGACCGGCAACCTACGGCCCGGGAGCCGGTTTAGGCCCCAGTCCCTCGACTTACCGGCCCAGGCCGAAGGTTGCTGCCACCTCCGCTGCCGCCGCCGCCGCAACTGTGCGCCCCTGCACGCCGCCACCATGGCGTGTTTTTGCCGCTCTGCGGCTGCGCTTGCCGCGACCACCATTTTGGAAATCAAAATGGCGGCCGTGACACGTTTGCGCATGCGCAGTACTCTTGCGCATGTGCAAACACGTCGCTGCCGCCATTTTGATTTCCAAAATGGCGGCCGTGACATGCTTTTTAACTTTTAAAATGCTTTTTAACTTTTGTTAAAAATGCTTTTTTAACTTTTGCAATGTCATTTTTATACTGTTTTGATGAGATGATTTCTAATTGTTTTTTACATTTATATTGCAAGGTTTTTTGACCAATTTTATTTGTGAGCCACCTTGGGTCCCTATAGCTGCATATAAAACAAACAAATAAACAAATAATATCAGCCACCTTGAGCCAAACTGGGGGGGGGGGGGGGGGGGAGCAGGACAATGACTGATGATTGATGATGATAATGATTGTTGTTGTTATTTTATGCCTTCAAGTTGTTTCCAACTTATGTCGACCCTAAGACTGACTTAGGGTCAGTCTTAGGGTCGACATAAGACTGGGTCGACCTAAGACTGACTTAGGGTCGACCTAAGACTGACTTAGGGTCATGGCTCCAAGACTGACCTTTCTTGGCAGGTTTCTTCAGAGGGGGTTTGCCATTGCCATCCTCTGAGGCTGAGAGAGTGTGACTTGCCCAAGCTCACCCAATGGGTTTCCATGGCCAAGCTGGGATTCGAACCCTGGTCTCCATAGCCCAATATTATAATAATATTTTTTTTATTTTTAAGGGGTGGGTGGGTTAGGGGAATCAATGTTGTGTTTTATCCATGTACTGTTTTAATTTGTTGTATGTTGCCCCGGTTGCCTAGCAGAGGGGCGGGTTAAAAATAAAATTTAATAATAATAATAATAATAATAATATCTGGAACATCCTGGCACCTGACAGAACATCTCCTTTAGTTTTCTGTCCATGACCTTCCTTTTCCTATGAACTTTCCACAATTTCCCTTTGCTGCCTTTCCTCTCCCCTTTGTTATCATTAATTCAGACCAACCTGCCAGCCATTAATATATTGGACAGCCCTTCTTTTCAAAGCCCTTTGAAAATTAATAGCAACAAAACTACCGACTGCGCAACCCATAATGGGCTCTCCCATGCATCCCATTTCCCGCTGTACTAGATCTGTTCTGTCTTTCCAGCAATTATTTCCCTCCATAAGATGCAAACCATTAGTTCCCTTCGCTTCAACTATGTTCACTTTATTAATGAAGTAATGCCTTGTTCCCTTGCTGCATTATCCCCTTTTTTTCACATTTAGACTGCTTTTAATATTCTTCTCTTCCCATCAGACTACCCTAATCACTCAGACACAGTGGCTATTTCTGTCCCCCATCTCTCTTTCTCCCAGGAACTTTTCATTTTCCACCCAATAAAATGAATAGGCCGAGAGCAAATCAAGCCAACATGACTCAACCAGGGCTATTGTATTTTGGACACATCATGAGAAAATACAGTGGTTCCTTGGTTTCCGCTGGAGTTTGGTTCCAGGAGCCCAGGTGGATATCATAATCCATGGATACTCAAGTCCCATTATATACAATGGAGTAGGAAAATGGCGTCCCTTATATAAAATGGTAAAATCAAGGTTTGCGTTTTGAATGTTTAAAAAAATATATTTTCAAGCCATGGATGGTTGAATCTGTGGATGCAGAATCTGTGGGTATGGATGCCTGGCTGTATGAATCATTGGAAAAGAATAATTCTGGGGAAAGTGGAAGGTAGGAAGAAAAAAGCGGGCATCACATTAGAATCACAGAGTTGGAAGAGACCCCTAAGGGTCATCCAGTCCAACCCCCTGCCATGCAGAAAGACACCATTAAAGCATCCATTCTCAGTATGACATCCCTTCAGATATTTAACCATGGATAACAAGTCATTAGAGATGGATTGATTCAATAAACCTTGATTCAAGGTTTAATAGGAGCTGTCCAGGTGCTGAACCGCTATTGGTTGCTTCGGGGTTTTTTGGAGGCTTCAGGGGACACATTGTGGGCTCCCAAGGGCCACATGCATCCCATTAAAATAATAAAATAAAATAAAATAAGCACTTGACCCAGCTATGTCTTAGAACAAATATTGAACATATGTATAGATGACATAACAAGGAAGCTTCATGCTGAGTTTGCTGTCATGCTTGAAGTATAGTAGATCCTCATAGAATCATAGAATCCCAGACTTGGAAGAGGCCTCCAAGGGACATCCAGTCCAACCCCATTCTGTCATGCAGGAACTCACAATCAAAGCACCCCTAACAGATGGCCATCCAGCCTCTGTTTAAAGACCTCCAAATTAGGAGACTCCACACTCTCCAGGGGAGCATCTTCCACAGTCAAACAGCTCTTTCCATCAGGAAGATCTTCCTAAGGTTTCGGTGGAATCTCTTTTCCTGTAGCTTGAACCCATTGCTTCGTGACCCAATCTCTGGAGCAGCAGAAAACAAGCTTGCTCCATCCTCAATATGACATACCTTCCAATATTTAAACATGGCTATCAGGTTACCTGCTTTCAGCTTCAGGAGAAGCAATGGCAAACCTCCTCTGAACAAATCTTGCCAAGAAAATCCCATTATAGGTTCCTCCTTAGGGTCATCATGAATCAGAAATGACTTCAAGGCACACCACAATAACAACAACAACAACAACAACAACAACAACAGGTCATTAGAGGTGGATTGATTCAATAAATCTTGATTTAAGGTTTAATGGGAGCTGTCCAGGTGCTGACCCTCTCTTGGGAATAAGGTTCAGCACCTGGATAGCTCCCTTAAAACTGGCTATAAAACCTAAAATGTTTTAGCTGTAAGCCGGCTTGATTGCTACGGCAAAGGGTGGGGTACAAATACATTATTATTATTATTATTATTATTATTATTATTATTATATAGGTATCAACCCCAAACAATGTAACCATCAGCCTCCTCTGATCTCCATTATTACTTATTGGTGACTTTGGCTGAGATGCTACTAAATGCTGGTGCAGCATGAAATTCTACCAGGAGTATTCATATGGGAGGTCTGGAAAGACAACAGTTGCCAACCATACACCATTATCAGGGAGTAGTGTGGCATCGTGTTTTGAGTGTTGGACTACGACTCTGGAGTCCAGGGTTCAATTCCCAGCTCAGCCATGAAACCCACTGGGTGACCTTGGGCAAGTCACATGCTCTCAGCCTCAAGGGAAGGCAATGGCGAACCTCTTCTGAACAAATCTTGCCAAGAAAACCCCATGATAGGGTTGCCTTAGGGTTGCTATAAGTCGGAAATGACTTGAAGGCACACAACACACACATACATCCTTCACTGGCTATTTGGGAAGGATAAGGAGAGCTGCATAGCCTATGGAAAAGCCATTGCACAAAGTGGTACTAGATAACCCTGTGTGTTATTGGTGTTGTTGTGTGCCTTCAAGTCCTTTCTACCCTATGGCGACCCTAAGGAGAAGCTATCATGGGGTTTTCTTGGAAAGATTTGTTCAGAGGAGGTTTAACATTGCCTTCCCCTGAGGCTGAGAGAGAGTGACTTGCCCAAGTTCACCCAGTGGGTTTCATGGCAGAGCTGGGAATCAAACCCTGGTCTCCAGAGTCCTAGCTTAAAGCTCAAACCACTTTGCCATGCTAACATTTGAAAAAGGAGTTTGCTGGAATTTACACCACCATTTACACCAGCATAAGCCACCAAAATGATTCTAACACTATTCCAATACATTTCTGCAGGCTTTTCTCTTTTATGCTCTGAAGATGGCATTCAAATTTTACCACTGAATTATAGAGTTGGAAGATGTGGTTTTGCCACTTCCTTCCTCTGAAATAATGCTTACAGCACCTGGGATTCATTGGCAGTCTCCCATCCAAGTACTAACAAGAGCCAACCCTGCTTAGCTTCCAAGATCAAATGGGATCTGATGTCATTAGGGCCTTTCCTACCAAAAAAACCCTCCCTCCATTCCTCAAAAGCTAGCCATAAAGTTGTCTATCACAAATACTTCTTTGAGGTATCTGGTCATCTGATCATTTTATTAAAATTCTACATGCAGTAAAAATTAAGTGCATCAAACAAAGCATGCACATTAAACGGCATTAAGTCAAAATATGGAGAGCCAGCAAAGCAAAGTGGTTTGAGTCGTGACTATGACTCTGGAGACCAGGGCTCGAATCCTGGCTCAAGCACTTAAACCCACTGGGTGACCCTGGGCAAACCACACTGTCTCAGCCTCAGGGGGAGGCGATGGCAAACCTCCTCTGAACATAACTTGCCAAGAAAATCCCATGATAGGGTTGCCTTAGGGTCGCCTTGAGTTGGAAATGACATGAAGGCACACACAACAACAGCAAAGTCAAAATACAAAATAAAGAAAAAACAACAGACATAGAAGACAATGCAGATTATACTACAACAGTGTATGTGTGTGTGCTTTTAAATCATCTCTCAATTTATGGTGACCCCATGAATTTTTCAAAGGGTTTTCTTAGGCAAGGAATCGTCAGAAGTGGTTTTGCCAGTTCCTTCCTCTAAAATATAGCCTACAGCACCTGGTATTTGTTGGTGTCCTCTCATCCAAGGACTAATCAGGGCTGACCCTGCTTAGCTTCCAATAGCAGAGGGGGCCTGGGGCCTTTAGGGTATTTACCAGAAAGAAAGAAAGAAAGAAAGAAAGAAAGAAAGAATATTAACCCCGACTCTTTCTTCTGCAGTTATATAATTCCAAAGATTTCACCTTCATCCTTTTAACCTAAAATGTTGCACATCATCAAAAAATGTAACTCATGCAAATCACCAAAACCAATAGCCGTCTTGCCGCCCTCATTCTCTCTCAAAAGGTCTAGCAGATTTCCAATATTCTAAGAAAGTTACCAAGAACTTTTCTCTAAATCGAAATGGACATTTTAGCCATCCCTGCAAAGTCATTCATTTTGAGCAACCATTATTTCGTAGGTAGTACATTATTCCTCCACTTTCTATGCATATCAAGGTCTTGCCACTGCATGCATGCATTTGGTCAACTATTCCCCAGAGTTTGACCCTGGGTTCTTCTCCCAATGCTCCAGGCTGTTGGATCGGCTGGAGGAAGCCGGCGGCTAGAGCTGTATTTTTGCAAAATTTCTGGGCTTCTTAGCTCTTTTAACCTGCCGCTGATCGCATTAGGTTACCAAACAAGCCGTCTCTATTAGATTTCAAGCACCAATGCCCAGGAGCTAATGGTGTGACTCACCCAGAAAAAACAACAACACATGCACACCAACAACACGGGAGAACCAGGCTCACCCAGAGTGACAGATCGGCAAGGCTCAGGCGCTGGATGAGTCTTTGCTCCAAACACCAGAGGCAACGAAAAGCTTGTTGGAGATTACGAGAAACAAGGAGATTGTTTAAATCGCATGGATAGCTCCTGACTTCGGGACACAAACATTAAGCCCATGTCCCGTCACAGCAATAGCAATAGCAAGTACATTTCTCTACTGCTTATCAGTGAACTAACACTCCCTGAGTGGTTTATAACACGTAAGTTAATTGCCAGCAAAAAGCTGGGTACTCATTTTAGCAAACTACGGAAGGCTGGAAGGCTGAGTGGACCCAGGAGCCCTATCTGGGATCAAACTCACAACCGCAACAAGCTGGGTATTCATTTTAGCGATCTACGGAAGGATGGAAGGCTGAGTGGACTCTGGAGCCCTGCCTGGAATCGAACTCACAACTACAACAAGCTGGGCACTCATTTTAGCGATCTACAGAAGGATGGAAGGCTAAGTGGACCCTGGAGCCCTATCTGGAATCGAACTCACAACCGCAACAAGCTGGGTACTCATTTTAGCAATCTACATAAGCATGGAAGGCTGAGTGGACCCTGGAGCCCTGCCTGGGATTGAACTCACAACCACAACAAGCTGGGTACTCATTTTAGCAATCTACATAAGGATGGAAGGCTAAGTGGACCCTGGAGCCCTGCCTGGGATTGAACTCACAACCACAACAAGCTGGGTACTCATTTTAGCAATCTACATAAGGATGGAAGGCTGAGTGGACCCTGGAGCCCTGCCTGGCATCGAACTCACAACCACAACAAGCTGGGTACTCATTTTAGCAATCTACAGAAGGATGGAAGGCTAAGTGGACCCTGGAGCCCTGCCTGGGATCGAACTCACAACCACAACAAGCTGGGTACTCATTTTAGCGATCTACATAAGGATGGAAGGCTGAGTGGACCCTGGAGCCCTGCCTGGCATCGAACTCACAACCACAACAAGCTGGGTACTCATTTTAGCAATCTACATAAGGATGGAAGGCTAAGTGGACCCTGGAGCCCTGCCTGGGATTGAACTCACAACCACAACAAGCTGGGTACTCATTTTAGCAATCTACAGAAGGATGGAAGGCTAAGTGGAACCTGGAACACTGCCTGGGATCGAACTCACAACCACAACAAGCTGGGTACTCATTTTAGCAATCTACATAAGGATGGAAGGCTGAGTGGACCCTGGAGCCCTGCCTGGCATCGAACTCACAACCACAACAAGCTGGGTACTCATTTTAGCGATCTACAGAAGAATGGAAGGCTAAGTGGACCTTGGAGCCCTGCCTGGGACCGAACTCACAACCTTATGGCTGTGAGTGACTGCAGTATGAGCACTGTGTCACCAGGGCTCCATCCCCTGGCTGAGTTTAGGGCTGGGATGGACAAGTGGGATGGGTCAAGAGCAGGAAAACGGGATGTTTTTCTCTTTCAAAGTCCTGCCAAAAACCAGCCCAAAAACCACACCCAGAAGCTTGGTGGTTCCATATCAGCCGAGCGCTAAATCATAGAATCATAGAGCTGGAAGAGACCTCAAGGGCCATCCAGTCCAATTCCCCTGTCATGCAGGAACTCACATTAAAAGCAACCCCCGAGAGATGGCCATCCAGCCTCTGTTTAAAAACAGCATCCAAAGAAGAAGACTCCACCACTTATTGTCAGGAAGTTCCTTCTAAAGTTTAGGTGGAATCTCTTTTCCTGGAGCTTACATCCATTGTTCTGTGTCCTATTCTCTGGAGCAGCAGAAAACAAGCTTGCTCCCTCCTCAATATGACATCCCTTCAAATATTTAACAGGGCTATCATATCCCCTCTAAACCTTCTCTTCTCCAGGCTAAACATCCCCAGCTCCCTAAGTTTCTCCTCATAGGGATTCATGGTTTCCAGACCCTTCACCATTTTAGTCGCCCTCCTCTGGACATTCTCCAGTTTTTCAACATCCTTTTTGAATTGTGATGCCCAGAACTGGACACAGGATTATTCCAGGTGGGGCCTGACCAAAGCAAAATACAGTGGCACTATTACTTCACTTAATCTAGATAGTATACTTCTATTGATGCAGCCTAACATTGCATTGGCCTTTTTAGCTGCGGCATGACACTGTTGACTCATGTTCAACTTGTGGTCTACTAGGACTCCTAGATCCCTTTCACATGTTGTCTTGTTAGGCCAGGTGTCCCCCATCCTATATCTATTCATTTCATTCCTTCTGCCTAAGTGCAGTACCTTACATTTCTCCCTGTTGAAATTCATATCATTTGTTTGGCCCAGCTTTCTAATCTAATGGGTCGTTTTGAATTTGGATCCTCTCCTCTGGAGTATAAACTATTACTCCTAATTTGGCATCTTCTGCAAATTTGATAAGCAGACCCTCTTTTCTTTCATCCACGTCATTGATGGCTCCTCGCTTCCAACAAAGAGCCCATATTCAAATTCCTGAGTGTAGAAGCTCTTGGGATGGTTGAGAAAGGTTACTGTCCCCCAGCAAAAAACCCAAAAATCCCATGCTGTGTTGCATGTGCTACATGCAGTAGAACCTTGTTTGATTTATTTTACTCGTAAGTAAGCTGAAAGGCCCTCAAACCCAGCTTGGGCCCATTGCACATGGGTTAGGGAAGATCTCATATGAAATACAAGTATTCTAAAATCCTGCCACCAGGCAAGAGCTAAAGGGGAAGAGACACTGAATGAGCGAAAATGAAATCGGTTTTCCTTTTCCTAGAGAGAACTGTGCCCAGGAGGACTCTGTGCACTTTCCCCTTCTCTGTGCAACGCTTGCTTTTTCTGGCTGACGTTGCATGACCCAGATTCCTCCCCGTCTCTCTTTATACTTTGTAGAATATATTAAAACAATTTTTAAAAAGACTCACAGATAGGCTGGCCAATTGCTCTCCAAAAAACAAAACAAAACAAAACAAAAACCTACCAGAGGACACGGATCACCAAAAATTAAAAATTATTATTATTATTTTTTTTAGGACAAGACAGAAAAAGGCACCAGCTTGCGTAAAAGCACTGCTGCTACTTCATATGTGCTGCTGCAAAACTAGAAATGATTTTTAAAATATATTTTAAAGAAAATGGCAGCGTCTTCTTCCTCTTCTTGGTATTTTTACTATTAATATTTCTTCATCTACCTCAACGTCATTATTTATATTCTACCTTTCCCCCAAAATCCAGACTGAACAAATCTCCATCCTAGTGGGGAAGTCTTGTGATAAGGTAACCCATGTGCCGGCTTTCCAGCCTGCTTCCCAGTTGCTTCGAACTGTGGATGATGGGTATTGCCAAGGTTTTCTTCCTTCTGGCCCTTTGTCTTTAAACCTGACTCTGGCCTCTTTCACTCAAAAGGCTATTGCACTTTGATTCCATTTGAATCCTAGGATTCCCAGGGGATGCTGGGATAGATAGTTTGGGGAGGCACTAGAGCCCTCCGGCAGACAATTCCAGATACTTTTCAAAGCATCTTGGCAGGACGTAATCACAAGAGTAAATTTGATTTTGGACAGTTCCTTAATATTAAGGAACATTCATGTTCTGTGAATTATGTACCTGTCTCTTGGAAGCCAGCAGAAGTGTATTTTTATGCCCTATTATTATTGTTGTTGTTGTTGTTGTTGTTGCACTTTCCCTCCAAATTTGGGACTCAAAGCACCTTACAATTTAAAAGAACAATGCAATTAAAAACATACATACACTCATACATAAGTGAGCATTAAAGCAGAATTAAACTAGCACAGTATTAAACATGTCATGCATTAAAAGACTAAAATGCACCTGATAAAAGACTGATTACTTCATTACTGGAAAGATTGTTTTCTTCCACTTCTGACCCAATGGATAGAAGATCTCACAGCGCTTGCAACATTTGGAAGAATAATATATAGACAAAATTTAGAAATGGACTTATACTTGGACATTGGGCCAGCTATTATAAAAACGTGCTACTAATGTGGCTATTTCCCCTCCTTTCGTGTTTTTATTTCCCTGCTTCTGTCATACTAGGACATTTTTGTATGCATCTGAGATCCCTTTTGAATGTAAGTAAATTTAAGCCTAATTTTAGAAAGAAATCCTTTCCCACTTTGGAGTCAAGTTCTAGAGTCCAAGCAAACCTACTTCAGGGTCAGGGAAGAGCTGGCAAACAACTCAAGTCTTTTGCTCCCATTGTAAAACCTGAATAATTAAAAACCTTAAAAGCAACCTCTCCTGGCCTTGTCAAGTACCTAATGCAATTGCTGCAAGGCCTCAACCGCCTCCCGCTTGCGGATCCTTCTCCTGGGAGCCCCACGTGATGCTGGGCTGAGATGAAGGCAACCTCACTTAGCAACGGCTGGGCTTGCTGGTGCATTTGCCACACCATCACTACCAATGTTCTGGCCTCTCCAAAGAAAGGCAGGAAGGCACTTAGTAAGCTGGCAGGGTGAAGGACAGAGCAGACTGCAATGGTTGCCAAGGAGGAGAAGAAAGGGTGGTTGTTGTCAGCTGCCTTCCTGTCCGCTTCGAGTCATGGCAACCCTATGGACGTTATCACATGGGGCCCAATCCAAACAAAATCCACACGAAATCCCGAACGATACTGGGTTATTGGCCCGTGTTTTCACACGACGTCGCACAGAACCCCGACAGAACCCCGACAGAAAGTGGAAAGATCCGAGATCTTTTGAATTTCGGTTTCTTCAGGAAATGCAATTGCGCGATGAGGGTGATTCCGCATTTACCGCAAATGTGATCGCCAAATACGTATTGGGGAGCATTTCCCCGTCATTACCCATGGTTCCCGCGAGCATTCCTCTATCTGCGCATGTGCAAGAGGCTCATTCCTCTATCTGCGCATGTGCAAGAGGCTCATTTCTACTACATTTACGGGATATTTTCGCTTGTGTGTGGACGTTCTTTGCACTTGCTGCAAATTCGCAATTAAGGTAATGACGTTTGCGGAAACAAGTTTATTTTAGGTTTATTTTCGTAATGCCTCATTCCCACTTTTATTTTCGCTTTCTGGCCCACATGTGATAACGTCCTATGAATGAGATGCTTCCAAGCCCCTCATCTGCAGCCGCTCTCCTCGGCTCCTGTAGATTCAGTCCCATGATCTCCTTAATTGAGTCTATCCATCTGGCATGTGGTCTTTCTCTCTTTCTATTACCTTCTACCTTTCCTAGCATTATTGTCTTTTCCAACAAGTCGTGCCTTCATTTGACGTGACCAAAGTACAACAGCCTAAGTTTGGTCATCTTGGCTTTCAGGAAGAGTTGGCTTTCAGGAAGAGTTCAGGCTTGATCTGTTCTAGGACCCACTTGTTTGTCTTTTTGGCTATTGACGGTATCCTCCACACTCTTCTCCAGCGTCACATTATCTCAAATGCATTGATTTTCTTCCTATCTGCTTTCTTCACTGTCCAGTTCTCACATCTATACATGGTGATGGGGTATAAAGTGGCACAGTTGCATATCTTTGCACTTGAGAATCTTGTCTAGTTCTTCTTCTGATTTCTTGACTGCAGTCTCCATTCTGATCAATGTTTGATCCAAGACAGGGGAAATCTTTTAACTATTTCAATTTCCTCATTATCTAGGATGAATAGTAGTTCTTCCATGGTCATTATTTTTGTTTGCTTAATGGTCAACAACCCTACTTTATCACTTGCTTCTTTGACTTTCTTTAGTAATTGTTCCAAGCCTTTTTTGTTTTCTGCTAGTAGTATGATGTCGTCTGCATACCTTAGGTTGTTGATGTTCCTTCCTCTGATCTTCATTGCTTCTTCCTCTAAGTCTAAACCCACTCTGTGTATGACTGTTGTTATTGTTGTTGTTGTGTGCCTTCAAGATGTTTCCAACTTATGGTGACTCTAAGGTGAACCTATAACAAGGTTTTCTTGGCAAGATTTGTTTAGAGGTTTGCCATTGCCTTCCCCTGAGGATGAGAGAGTGCGACTTGCCGAAGGATGCCCATTGGGTTCCATGCCCAAGTGGAAATCGAAACCTGGTCTCCAGAGTTGCAGTCCAACACTCAAACCACTACACCATGCTGGCTCTCCGGTAAAGAATAGGGATGATAAAACCACTTGGATGAAGGAGGAGGGGGAAAAACCACTTTGAAACAGACATTGGCTTCCAACTAAAGTTGTTGTTGCTGTTGTTGTTACCAAGTGGACTTTGGCTTATGTCAGTCCTACAAATGAGAGACCTGTAAGAGCTCAACTGCTGCTCAGGTCTTGCAAGCTCAAGGCAGCTCCACTGATTGAATCCATCCTCTTTTTCTACTGCCTTCCAATTGCTAAGCATGGCTATCTTTTTGAACAGGTCATGGCATCTCATGATACATCCAGAGTACAACAGCCTTAGTTTAATCGTCAGAAATGACATGAAGGCATACAACAACAGCAAACACTAGACATAGGACGTTATCACATGTGGGCCACAAAGCGATAATAAACTGGAAATGACAAATTCCGAAAATAAACTGAAAATAAACCTTGATTCCGCAAATGGTTTTCACACGTAATTACCTTAATTGCGCAATTAAGGGAAGCTCCCACTGAAACCGCATTTAACATTCACACACAAGTGAGAAAATCCCGTACATGTACTAGAAATGATCTTCTAGCACATGCGCACTATGCTCGCCGCGGCTGTCACTTGCCGCGGCTGTCACTCACCGCGGCTGTCACCCCTTCCCCAGGTCATCCTCAGAGCAGCCGGCCCTCCGCACGGCCGGCGCTTCGAGGAGGACCTCCTGCCGCAGCGTTCGCACAAGCTGCGGTGGAAGAGTCGCAGAAGGTGCGCCGCAGCCTTTTGCGGCACACCTTCAGCGACTTGTGAAAGGAGCGCCAATTTAGCACTCCTTTCAGGGGCGGCGAAGCTGCGCCGCGGGGCCGAGGTGTGGGGACACCTCGCCCCGCAGCGCAGCTTCCCGGGGCGGCCCACGTCCGCCCATCCTTCAAGCCGCCGAAGGTGCGCCGCAAAAGGCTGCAGCGCACCTTCACCGACTCCTCCGCCGCAGCGTATGCAAATGCTGCAGCGGGAGGTCCTCCTCGGAGCACCAACCGTGTGGAGGTCTGGCTGCTCCAAGGACGACCTGGGGAAGGGGTTGGGGCGCCGATCATGCGGCTGCCCCTCCCCTTCCCTGCCCCCAAGACGGCCCTTTAAACCGTCTGCTGAGGGGGAAGGAGACACTTACGCTGCCTCCAGAACCCCGCGGAACCATGGGAAAATGTGGGGAAATGCTTCCAAATGCACATTTGCTTTTCACATTACGGCGAATTTACCTTAATTGCGAATTTACCTTAATTGCGCATTTGCATTTCCTCCAAACAACCAAATTTCAAAAGATCTCGGTTAACACCAGTTTCTGTCCACTTTCTGTCCAGTTTCTGTGCAACGTCGTGTGAAAACACGAGGCACAAATCCAGTTTCTGTTTGGGATTTGTGTGGATTAACCAGCAGATTTGCCCCCGTGTAACGTCCATAATGCACTTTGAAACCACTTTGAGTACTGTAGCTCCATCCTATGGAAGCCTGCAACTTGTAGATTTACAAGGTCTTTCGCCTTCTCTGTTGCCTCATAAAACAACAAATCCCAGATTTCAATAAGCTAGAGCCATGGCAGTTAAAGCAGCATTAGACTACATTATTTCTACACTGTAGATGCACCATGAGAAGAGATAGGTGACATGATAGCCATGTTTAAATATCTGAAACAATGTCATATTGAGGATGGAGCAAGCTTGTTTTCTGTTGCTCTAGAGACTAGAACCCAGAGTAATGCATTCAAACTAGAGCAAAAGAGATTCCACCAAAATATTAGGAAGATCTTCTTGATGGTAAGAGCTGTTAGACAGTGAAAGATTCTGCTTTGGAGGATGCTGAAGTCTTCTTCTTTGGAGGCATTTAATCTGAAGTTGGATGGTCATCTGTCACAGGTAAAATTCAAATATATAGCCATATTAGTCTGTAGAATCAGTATTTAGGGAGATCTAGTAGCACCTTTGAGACTCACTGGAAGAAAGAAGTTGGCAGCATGAGCTTTCCTAATAATAATAATAATAATAATAATAATAATAATAATAAAATTTATTTTTACCCTGCCCCTCTGTCGAGCAATCGGGGCGGGTTACAAGAATTAAAATCCACACAAATCTAAAAATAAACATCCTCCCCCCCCTCCCCCCCATTAAAACAGTATTAAATTACAAATCCAATTAAAACCTTAACATAACATATCACAAATACAATAACGCCACAATAAAATAAAAATTAAAAAACAACAATAGCCAACCAACAACAAACAGTAGGAGAGCCAAAACTAGGATGATAAAACAGGCAGAATCCTGGGGCCAGTAGTCTAGTCAGGAAAGGCCTGCCGAAACAGATCCGTCTTCACAGCTTTTTTAAAGCTGCTTAAACTGGTAATCTGACGGATCTCATCCGGCTGGCTGTTCCATAATCTGGGGGCGACTATTGAAAATACCCTTTGGGAGGTTGCCGACAGCCGGCCCTAGATTTTAATGGCTGGAGCAAAATCCTCCCAGAGGACCGGAGTGTGCGGGGAGGATTGTATGGGAGGAGGTGGTCCCGAAGATAGCTTGGACCCAAGCCATTTAGGGCTTTAAAGGTGATAACCAACACCTTGTACTGGGCGCAGAAACTAATAGGCAGCCAGTTGAGAGATTTTAGTACCAGAGTTATGTGGTCTCTCCTAGATGTTCCCGAGAGCACTCTGGCTGCCATATTTTGTACCAACTGAAGTTTCTGGACCCAGCATGAGGGTAGCCCCATGTAGAGCGCATTACAGAAATCTAAATGGGAGGTTACCAGCGCGTGCACCACAGTCTCAAGATCCCTTACTTCCAGGAAAAGGCACAGCTGGCGTATCAGCCAAAGGTGGTAACAGGCGCTCCTGACCGTCGCATTTACCTAATTTGTCATCAGGAGCGACGAATCAAGGAGCACTCCCAGACTGCAAACACAATCCTACATGGAGAGTGTGACCCCGTCCAGGACTGGAGGTTGCAACCCAATTCCCGGTTTTGGGGCCGCTACTGTGAGCACCTCCGTCTTGTCTGGATTCAATCTCAATCTGTTTTTCCTCATCCAGCCCATTACTGCCTTAAGACAGTCATTGAGAGGAGAGATGCCATTGGGATTCGAAACTTCAGTCTACTTCCTCAGATGCATTTAGTCACAGGGATTGTGCCACAGATGTGTCACATTTGTCATAGGGATTGTGTCCTCCTGCATGGCAGAAGTGGGTTAGACTGGATGGCCCTTGAAGAGCCCTTCCAACTCTAGGATTCCATGGTTTACTTGAGCTTACGCTTTCCTGAATTCTACTTGTATTTTTAATTTTTCAAATAAATTACTCTGAATGGTACCATTAGATTCCTTCTGACCTTTGCTTTTTGCACTGAAAATAACGACTAACCTCACTATTTTTTGAAAGTTGTGAAGAGAGTCAGTGTTCATTGAGCAGAGCGTGGAACAGCTAAGCTTTTGGAATATAACTCCCAGAATCCTCCCAGCCAGCAAAAACATTGGCTAGGGGATTCTGGAAGGTGCAATCCAAGGAAGCCACCTTTTCCAGCTCCGGTTACCTTCCATCCCACTCCCATCCCCAAAAGAAATCCAAAGGATCAGCAGAGAAGTTCACCTTACCTTGCCATTGGGACTGGCCTTCTTGAAGACCCTGCAAAACAAGGAGAGAAGAAGACAGATGAGTAACTGAGCAGAGAAACAGGCACTTTGCTGGCCCTGATTCAGTAGTCGTGAACAGCTCTATAAATCCCAACATGTATACAAAATTCACAGAATTCATTTCGAAATACAAGAGTGAAGGAAGACACTTCATACAAAGCCATGCTTTTGCTCCGTATTGTCCAGTACCACCAACTCTATAATCGGCAGCAAGGATTTGGAGCAGGGTTTTTCCTATCCCTACCTAGAGATCCTTCTGATTCCCTTCTGGGGGTCTCCATCCAAGTAAGAAGTTCAGAAGCTATCCTCGACCAAGTCAGAACATCTGTCTTCAATTGCTGGTGCATCTGAAAACATCCCAGCTTCAAAAGGAACACCCCAAAATGCTGGACTACAAATACCCCCACCTTCTTCTACAGTCCTTCTCAAAATGGCAACAGGGAATAATATCGTGTCACTTCCTGTCACCATTTTGAGAGAAACTGCAGCGGAAAACTCAGGTATTTGAGCTTACAGAGGTGGGATGGGATGGCTGGCCTGTCTAGGGAGAAATTGGCCTATAAACCCCCATGAAATTGCCAGCTGGTTTTGCTCTTCCTCCCACATTCATTTTTTTTTTTTAATCTCCAAGTTTCTTCTAGCAGATTGATGAATAAATTTGCAAATTTTGAAATGTTCTCGCCAAGGAGGGAACCAAACGAAATTACAGCTCGTCCTTGATCAGGGGAATGAAAGAGGTTCAAGCACTAGAAGCTCAGGAGGTTGGGTAGGAAAGCAAAGTGACCATGTCCTCCTGAACTCTACAGGTGGGGAAAATCTTCCAGTATTCAATTTTGTTGAATCACATTCACGTTCTTCCTAACCATGTATCATAGAGTTGTGAGATGTGGGGCAAAATCCACTAGGTAAAGGTTTCCCTTGACATGACTGTCTAGTTGTGTCCAACTATAGTGGACGGTGCTCATCTCCGTTCCTAAGCCGAAGAGCCAGCATTGTCAGAGACTACTCTGAGATCATATAGCCAGCATGACTGCACCAAACGCTGTTACCTTCCCACCAAAGTGGGACCTATTTATCTACTCTCATTTGCATGCTTTCGAACTGCTAGGCTGGCAGAAGCTGGGATGAGTGACAGGATCCAGTTGCATATAATTCCAGTAGTTGTACACAATTTTCCAGCAGAATAGTTATGCTGGTGTTTGGAGGCAATGGCTTCTTGTGAATTGAAACAATCAATTTTGGTGTGTGCAGATGACATTGGTCAGAATCCTGTTGGGGACTCGCGTCTTCGTAAGCGGACTTGCGTCTGCAAGTAGAAGAATTGTGCAATTGCACAATGTTCTTATCCACTAAATGGCTGCTGTTACGTTGGTACATAGCATAACCACTGCACATTGCTGCCTCATTCACAACAGGACCAATACACAATGGGACCAATGTGCACCAGGCACTCTTGCCATTCTCCCATTACACATCTTTTCAATTCAGTAACCAAGAATCTTAGCAGCTCTGCTGCCTAGCTAAGTACAGTCGGCCCGCCACGTCTCCAGCTTTGACTTTGGTGAATGTAATTATTTTCAGATTTGATTAAAATGTTCTCTCTAGGCACCTCTAGGTCCTCCTGCATGACTCTATAGTTAAAGTCTGCTGGAAGTTGAGCATAGAGTCATGCTGGAGAACCTAGAGGTTCCTAGAGAGAACACTTCTCTAGGCATTTTTAGGTCCTCCAGTGCAATTCTATGGTCAACGTCTGCTGGAAGTTGACCACAGATTTGTGCTGGAAGACCCAAAGATTCCTAGAGAAGTGTTCTCCCAGGTTTAAAAACATAGAGGGTTTTTATTTGTGGTTTTCCCACTTTCACGAGGGTAGTGCACCCCCTAACCCCAGCGAATGTGGGGGCTCCATTTATATACAGAAAGTTAAATTGCATAAAAAGTCATAGAGGATTCTGGTGATTGTTTCCTATTCCTCCTCCTCCTCCTCCTCCTCCTCCTCCTCCTCTTCCCAAACCTTTTTATGTCTAAAATTTACACATGCATTGAGTTACATATTGAATTTACTTAAATAAAACGGTTCTAATTTGAACAATGCTATTTCCTTATCAAATGTGAATGTACATGAATGTGCGAATGAAAATATGCACACTAAATAAACCAAATATTTTTGTGCATATACTACGTCGAGTGGGAGGGGAGGGCGAGACGTCTGCATGTAAAGGGGGGGGGGGTCCCAAGGATGAAAAGTTTGGGCACCACTGGGATAAATGATCGCCTTCAAGCAGAAAGATTTGTCTGCTCATTAATAAATAACACCCTTTAAAAATGTTTCCAAGAGGTGTGATGAAAAATCGGACGAGAGTAGCACTATTTGCCATGAGTGACATCACTGGTATTGTGCAATAGACCCCCGCAATACCAGATGAAACCAATGCCATACCAATTGGTTTAGCTCTGCTAGTTGCACCTCTTAAACTTTGGAGGAGAAAAGGTTTTACAAAGCTTCAGAAAAATTAAAAGAAGAAATACATTCTTTTCCCCACATTTGGATTTATTGTTTGCCATTCATGATATCACCGGCGCTGTCCAATAGACCCCTGTGATATCAGATTAGACCAACACCATACCAATCCATTTAGCTCTGCAAGTTATATTTCTTAAGCTTTGGAGGAGAAAGTTCACTTGCCAGCTAAAAAGGTTTAACAAAGCTCCCCCCCCCCCAAAAAAAGAAGAAATGCATTTCTTTCCCCAGAGTTGGATTTGTTGTTTGCCATTGGTGATGCCGCCGACACTGTGAGACCAGACCAACACTATACCAATCCATTTCGCTCCACTAGTTGCACTTAAGCTTTGGAGAAGAGACTTCATTTGGCAGCTAGGAAGGTTTTCAAAACCCCCAGAAAAATTAAAAGAAGAAATGCATGTCTTTCCCTACAGCTGGATTTGTTGTTTTGCCATCCGTGATGTTCCTGGCACTGTCCCATAGACACCTGACATACCAAATTGGACCAACACCATGCCATTCAGTTTTGCGGTTCTGAAGCTTTGCGGGAGAGAGTTCACTTGGAGGCTAGAAAGGTTTTACAAAGCCCCAGAAAAAGAAAAATAAGAGAAGAAATGCCCCCCCCCCCAAAAAAAATGCCTTTCTGCATCCTTCCAGTTGGGTTTTTGACTTGCCAGGCCCGGTCTTTTCATTTCTCCTAGAGTTACAAGGAAAAGAAAGCCCCTTTCAGCACTTGATCAGCAACGGTTGTGCAACAGGAAAGCTAAGCTGAATCTTCCTCTACATCGCTCAAGGATTGATGCTGTTTTTCAAAGCTGTGAGCATTTTATCATCTGGACCACAGAGCAAGAGGGAAATGCTTGCTTTGATTCACTGCTGGATTTGAGCCGCTGCACCTCCCAAACATGTCCCCATGTAATCCCTTACCGCTTGGTCACATCTTCCATCATCCTGTTTCTGGAGAGTCCACTGATGTCCCCAAATCCTCCAGGAGAGTCTCCCTGGGCCCCCTTCATCTTCCCCAGGGCTGGCAGAGCAAGAGGTGGCTGAGCTTGGCTTGGCAAGGCAAAGGCAAAGGCAAAGGCAAAGGCAAAGGCAAAGGCAAAGGCAAAGGCAAAGGCAAAGGCAAAGGCAAAGGCAAAGGCAGAGAAGAAGAGTGTCTTCTTCTCTCCGGCTCAGTCTTCCGAAACCCTGTCACTGGACCGCCGAGGACAATTGTTTCTTCCCAACCGAACACCACCATCCCCTCCCCTCCTGTTGCTGCTTTTCTCTCTCTGCGCTGAAAGCGCCGGAGCCGCACAGAATGGAACATGCAAGGAAGCAACCTTTGTGTTTTCCCAAGACATGGGCATTCGGTTCTTTTCCTGAGCTTCAAAGAGCACACAAAGGAAATCCAGCTGTTATCCATGGCCCAGATGCTTCCCGTAAAGGCGCGCGTGTGCTTGCGCACACACAGACACACACTAACCACCAAATGCTGGCCAAAGATGCGTCAGATTGCTTCAGATGGAAAGGCAGTGCTTTGCTCTTGCAGGTTATTGTCACACACAGTTTCTCTCTCTTTCTCTCTCTCTGTTTTCCTCAGGCCAAGGGCATCACTAAAGAGGTGCAAGGGATGTGGCTGGCACCAGGTGACACTCTAAGAGGGGTTACACCACAAGTCGACCTTGCACCATTCACCAGAGACATCACTAAGGGGGGGCGGGAGTGCAGGCCACACCAGGCAACACTTCAAGGGGGGGGGCATTATGCCACAAGTCAACCTTCCACCATTCACATGGGGAATCACAAGGGGGTTTGGGGATGCAGAACGCACCAGGTGACATCCGAAGGTGGGGGGACACCTCAAGTCAACCTTGCACCACTCACCGGGGGGGTCACTGGGGGGGGGCTGGGGATGCCCAGAACTGGACACAGGATTATTCCAGGTGAGGCCTGACCAAAGCAGAATAGGGTGGCACTATGACTTCCCATGATCTAGATACTATACTTCTTTTGATGCAGCCTAGAATCACGTTGGCTTTTGTAGCTGCTGCTGCTGCTCTCTTTTCCTACTGCCTTCCACTTTCCCCAACATTATTGTCTTTTCCAACGCATCATGTTGTCTCATCGTATGGTCAAAGTACGGCTGTCTCAATTTATACTTGTACTGCTGAAAAGGAAAGTTGAGTAATAGTGCCACTTTATTCTGCTTTGGTCAGGCCTCACCTGGAATAATCCTGTGTCCAGTTCTGGGCACCACAATTCAAAAAGGAGGTTGAGAAGCTGGAGTGTGACCAGAGGAGGACAAACAAAATGGTGAAGGGTCTGGAAACCATGAAGCCCTATGAGGAGAGACTTAGGGAACTGGGTATGTTTTGCCTGGAGAAGAGGAGGTTAAGAGGGGATAGGATAGCCCTGTTTAAATATTTGAAGGGATGTCATATTGAGGAGGGAGCAAGCTTGATTTCTGCTGCTCCAGAGAATAGGAAAGGGAGCATTGGATGCAAACGACAGGAAAAGAGATCCCAGCTCAGCATCAGGAAGAATTTCCTGACAGTGGAACACACTGCCTTGGAGGGTGGTTGAGTCCCTTTTTTATTTGGAGATTTTTAAGCAGAGGTTGGATGGCCATTTGTCACTGGGGATGCTTTGATTGAGAGTTCCTGCATGGCAGGTATTTGGACTGGATGGCCCTTGAGGACTCTTCCAACTCTAGGATTCTATGATCCTATTCTATGATCTAGCAGCTTTCATGCTTCTCGCACAAGGGTCGTCCCCGTTGGGTGCTTTGTCTCTTGTGATTTCTGCATGAGGCTGCGTTGATAAATGAAGGCAACCTAGCCATCGCATCCTAAAACCTCCGTTTAACTGGAAGTGAGCCCACTCCCTTATCACCAGGAGTCATGGCAACCTCCCCTCCAACTGTCCCCAATTCCCCAGATTAACCAACCGATGGATTCAAATGACAAGAAAAGAGTTTCCACTTAAACGCTGGGAAGAAATGTTGTTTTTACTGCAAAAGTTTTCCACAGCGGAATAGGTTGCCTTGGAGGGTGATGGACTCTCCCTCTTTGCAGGGCCTTGGATGGCCATCGGTCAGAAGTGCTGGAGTTGCCCATGCCTCCATGGCAGGGGGTTGGACTAGATTTCCCATGGGATCCCTTGTCAATTCTGTGAGTTAGCCCTCCGTATCCATGGATTCTCTATCCGTGGATTCAAGCATCCACAACTTGAAAATGGACATTCAAGTCCCATTAAACACAACAGATAGTAAAATGGTATCCCTTATGCTAAAAGAGCAAAATCAAGGTTTCCATATATATATATATATATATATATATATATATATATATATGCTAAAAGAGCAAAATCAAGGTTTCCGTATATATATATGCTAAAAGAGCAAAATCAAGGTTTCCATATATATATATATATATATATATATGCTAAAAGAGCAAAATCAAGGTTTCCATATATATACATATACATATATATATATATACACACACACACACACACACACACACACACAC